>OU015442.1:9620216-10870216 GCA_907164795.1 Hemaris fuciformis
ATTTCACGCCTGCATGCTCAATATAATTTGAACTGAATAAGCATTTAGTAGGACAACGTTAGGAAGGTAAGTCATAGCACTCGGTATCCGTATAAGTGGAGTTTAGAGACGCTGTGGTTTAATTTAGAGGCAATAGAGCGAGCCAACTTAATTTTCAGGCTGACCGCGGTTTCCTTTGTATGTAACCTCGACGGACTAGCAAACTTCTGGGTCGCTTCACTGTACCGAATCCATAAATTCATACGGTCATATCGTAATTTATTTAGCCCTTGTGGTGTAATTTATTGGCAAGTATTATTACAATTTAACAGCAATTAATTTTGTTGTTCGCGGTGCTGATATTAGTCATAAGTTTAATTCACGAAATAAACATTTACATTTATATGACATATGGTACATTAAATGGAAGATCTGTACTAAAGATATGCATTTACTTTTGCTACCAAATGTCCTTATAAAAAGGTTGTTTACACAAGAACCCTTCTTAATAGTATTTGTCGGATAAATCTGGAAAAGTTCGCTGTTTTTGTGCCTCCGGGAAAATATACTCTGTAAATATTAAACACATCACAGTTGACCCCGCAGAGCAGCTAACGTTATTTGCAGGAAAAGCCTGTCTCAGAGCTCCCGACTCATGGGATTAAAATGGGAAGAGATACGTTTGGGTACAAGTTAACGTACAGAGATAATACAGGGACTGCGGAGCGAGCGGTCGGCGTCCAAACGTCTCGGCGCCATGCTATTGTAAGGACACCCTCGTGACCCCTTTAAGCCTGATTAATGGGTGACGTCTCACGCGTCGAATCTCACTGTTTTTTACTTAAACGACAATTGTCATTTTCGAACGTTGGAAAACACGATAGACCACTTAGCGCGTGGTGTCACGACCGATCGTAACTTAGCACTGTTTGATACGGCTGCCATATTGGTTGGTTCTTTTTGGGCGCAATTTACTGCCCAGCGCCGCTGGGGGCCCACCGACACTGTCCGCCTGAAAAGATGCACATGAATTTATTTACCGTCCGATTGCATTCGGGAGCGTGCCCACAGCGTCCGATATTTATGTTACGCACAGTCTGCCCGCGAGAATTGCCAACAATGCGCAAATACATTTAAAGTAACGCCTACAATGCCGCGGATGTCTCGTATTTTTTCGAAATACCATATAAATCGGACGTCGTGTATTCTCAGGAGTCGGCGTGTCAGATTTATTTTGGGCCTTTATTCAGCCGCGATGTAATATAAAGAAAATTAAAAAGTTTATAAGAGATTCCAAAGCCATTCAATATCTCGCTGACCTGTGACCGGATAGTTTTGGTTATCTTATTTTTGTCGCGTCGTGGCGGAACATAAACCGTCGATATTCCTCCAATAAGAAGTCGAATGACCAACTGTTTAAAATGAAATGAAACGAAATTGCTGATAACGCTTACATTCAATTGGACTTAATGTCCATCGGAACCGGTCGATGGGTTTCTTCACGGCGACTTTACGGCGTATGCTTAACTTATTGAAAGTAATTTGGTAGATAACAACCATATCTTGTAACGATAATGCATAATAAATCGTAATTTGGAACCTTTGTGGCGTCTGCGTGTATTTAATTTAAAAACCGTGTAGGTACGTGATTGTAACGTAATACATAAATTCTTAACTCGTCGGTTGAAATTGCATTTATTCATATAAGTGTTTAGGATACTCCTACTTTTAAAACTTTATTTTTAATCCGTTATTTTTAATTTTTTAAGGTCGTTTGCTTTTAACTATAGACATTTTATTTTTTAATTTATGCGTGAAAGCTTCTAAAACTCTGCATAGTTTAACTTCAATATACACCTCTGTAGTAGCAAAGACAGCAGTTTATCCATTAGGCTATCTCAGCACGTTGAAAATAAACTCGTTTAACACAAGCAAAGTTTCGACCGCTAAAAGTGTATAGTTTGTGAGATTAGTTCACTTTGTAGTCAGCATGTGCAGCTGGAAGCTCTTTCGTTGTTATAGTCAATTTTTTTTTCGCCAACGTTGTGTGTGTTTTAGTTAAACTAAAGCCGGCATTCGTTAGTTAAATTGTTCCCTGAAATGAATAATTGTGTACTTATTTACTTCAGAACAATTTTATATTGCTTAGTAACGCTGTTTGTTTCCGTGTAAAATACTATGTATACAAATGTAAGGTTGTGAAAAGCAAAATAAATTATAAAATTCCTCAGAGACATTTACAAGGCATAGTCTAGCAGTATTTGTTATTGCCGGAGTCTTTGTGTCCAGGTAGCATTACATAGATCGCATTCACTGAAAGCGCTTGAGGCAGTTTGTTTTGCAGTTTAACATTGTTTCCTTTTCGATCAGCAGGTAGATGCGAACATCTGCTTTGGGCCGCTCCACCTCCCCAACCGTTCAAGTTATTCGCCTTTGTGATAGTCTTTAGTCTTACTAGAAACAAAACAATTTGAAAATAAAATATCAGCGGCTAACAGAGCTTTTGTTATCGTAGTGAAAATGTTTTTTTTTTACTTTATTTTTTAAATCCTACAAAGTTGTCGGACGCCTTAATCGGTCTGATTAATGAATCATCCCTACGTTCTCGCAAACGAGCAGATAGCTGACGCGCAACGATTCTAATTGGCAAGTAGCCAAACGATAGAATGAACCAAAGATAAGATAGAGAAGCGACTAACTACACACATACATAGGTCAAGCAATAATTGGTGGCACCAAGTACTTACTTTTGCGCTGCCTTCCATGTATTTCACCGGCTCCCATATAGCTTCAGTTCCAATTACTCTTTGGAATCGGTGTCCACTGTAATTGGATTGGGCTGGCAACCAGACTTGTTGGCATTTTAATTGTGCTATTGTGACGGCGGACACTGTACGCCACCCGCTACGACACTGTCCACAACAGACGGACCGATTGTATATCACATCAGGACCTACTTATGCTCAATAAACTTCACTAATGGATACATCCTTTATTCCCATTGAGTTTAATGCCGATCAAACAATAAATCAAGACAATAGCACGCAAGACAACGTTTTTTGCTAAACTTCAAAGTTTGACACTGTTTGAATAAAAATAACAGTAAACATGTGTGAGAAAACATCTCTGTCTGGAAATATTTTCTAAAATGAGTTGAGCCGCGTTGTTTCAGGAAATCGAGACGTTAATGGAATGACTGACACGTATTGTGGAACCGCATTCGAAGAAACGCCGTGTGTTGAAATGTGAGGAATTGTAGATTAAGGTTAATTCTCAGTATAGCAAGTATTTTGCTACACAAAGGCGTGCGCGTCGGCGTGGAATGCGTTTGATATGAAACAAGTGCTGATAACACAATTTCTATGATAAAAAATACCAAAAATCACTAAAACGGCCACGCGCTATGAAAGTTAATTGATATGCCCTCGTTAATTTCTTATTCAGGGCTATAATGAATTGCTATGTGAATAATAGACTATCGTCATACAAAACATTATTTCCCCTACATAAAAAATGAAATTAGATTTAATACAATAATTTTAAATACCATTTTAGTCAGTGGTACTTTGTAAATTTTATTTTATTCGATTCGTGTTGGCCTTATTATTCGCTACAGAAACCATTGTCGGCGCGACCACTTCGGAATATTTTATACAAATTTTAGAAACAAGAACAGGTCTCGAGTGACAGGTACATTCATTCGTGTTTCTTATTTTTGCTTAGTGTTTTATCGGATACCAATCGAGGAGTCGTGGTGTGGTGTACAGATGAATAAAATATACATTACTTTGTCGAACGCGCCTGCTCGCTCCCGAATAGAAAGTTTGGATGTCGCTTTAATGGAGTTCTGAAGTTAGGCATTCGTTTCTATTATGGCCATGGAATTGTTTGTTGTCGTTGATTTAAATTTCACGCCCCAGTTAGCAAGCATCAAATCTTATTTGTCAGTTTATCTCTATTCTAATCGAATCTGATGTGGTCTTTAGCCACGAGCTTATATTTTTTGATAGTATAAAACGTTTAACCTAGTGCCATCCTTTTGTTCCCTTTCTTTAAAATCCATTGTGAGTTAATTTCGTTGAACGTATTACAAATGTGAACATTCTGTTAGCTCGTTATGTACACGTTGGTGAAACGGCGTCTGTCGTCGGTCATCTTTGTGCTTTGTTCTATTTTATTTTGTCGAATTTTTCGCGACCCAAAGTCACTTTTAAATTTGAATTCTTTCCTCGTCTTCTACGAAAGGTATCGAATACTTCGCCTTTGTATAACTTTTTGTGCTATCCGGTACACTGTTGCCATTCAAATATTATTTATGATATCTCGCAAACCGTACATTTACATTCGCAAATATTTACTATGGTTGGAGGAAACTTAGTTCGTTTGCGACCTAGATTTTGATCGGATGCCTTTTAATTGTTATTGTTTTTTTATATGAATAATTTATAATATTATTACATTAAATATATCTATGTAATCAATATCAATATTGTATCAATTCAATAATATAAGTTTAATATACCCAGCAGTGGAAATTGGAATGCTTTGTTAATCTACGTGATTATATCCAAATCAGTTTGGTAAACAATGAACAATTGTTTTTTTCTCTATATATTTATTTGTAGTTAAACAAAATTTTCAAAGCAATAAAACTGCTCAATACGTTTTATTCGCGTTTATTTACATTAGTAATTGCCTAATAGTTTCAAAGTGTATTTGGGCCGCAATGTCTCATAATATACAACGTGCAGAACAATATAAATGTCTTTAAGAATATTTTAAATTTTTTATTGCTTAAATTTAAATTTATGGATGGATAATAATTGCATGAAATCAAAATTAAAGGTGATATGTATCTATGACAGCCAACGTCCAGTCGGTTAGACACCATCTGATTAGTATTAGCAGTAAGACATCTGATAAGCGAGAGCCCCCAGGTTCAATTCCCGCACCGAGACAAATAATTGTTTGACCCAAAATAGATATACCTATATGGAAGTGATTCGATATTAGTATAGGGTCGAACTTTGGTAACTATTAAGTGTTAGTTCCATTCAGTAAGTTCAAAGTTATTACATCTGAGATGCGTAACGATGTTTGCTATAAAAATCTCCTTGTCAAATCGTTTACCTTAAAAAAAAGAATAATCCTCCGCTTTTTATAGATTTTAACACCTTAAACGTTACTGTCAAAGTAAAATCTAGAAACCTTGGATATTGCTTAGGTATTCAATAAATAAACACGCCATAGACCATTCTCTTTTATAACATTGATGTATAATTTAATCGAATAGATAAATACTCCTTAATACTTATTGCATTATTCAAAATCTACACAATCACTATCTCAGCGGGTATTATTGAGATTTGTTGATTTCTAAATAATAGTGGCAAACGATATAAATCAGCGGCAGCCTCCGGTGCTACGCCGCCATGCCCAAGTGCTGGTTATCGAGGAAGCGGAATAAATACCACATTTTAGCAGCGCGACGCGTCAGAACAACCACCTTGCACGCGTTGCAACTGGTTCGCAATTATTTCGATATCGAATTATTAAGTGTGATCTATCAACGTTCGCGTCAAGCGGGTTTTGCAATGGGGATATATTAAACGTTCGCGTGGTGGCAGTGCTTACGGTTGTTGCATGTGATTCGCGGGCTGTATTGCCCTGGACTCGTGTTAGGTTTTCTTGGTCAGATTGTGTGAAGATTGTAACGTCGAAAATTACTTTTACAACTACTTCGACCATGTGATGTGTTTTTCATTGCATTGTTCTATATATACTTTTCCCATACTCATTCTTTCAAAATGTCAAGAGTTAAGCTTAAGCTACTTGAAGTTAAAATATTATTCCGAATTTTGGATTTCGAAATCGAATGGACTTCAAAAATTGCGAAGAGTATCTACAGTGATAATAATATAATGTATTTATAGCTTATATGAAAAAGTGCAATTATTCAAGTAGGTATCGATGGACAACTTAGAAAATTTGAAATGGCCAATTCTAGATCTATTGTAAAGATACATTTGCCGATACTGTTATTATATTGATATCAAATTATTGTTATGTCAGCTATTTCAATAGAAACGTTTTATTAGAAATATCCATTTGTCATGCATGGATCACAGGAACTGATGATTTTTAATGTGCCAATAAACCGTGGCTATTCTTCATTTCCTATCTATTAGGTACAACTGTCAAACTTAAATTTGGCAAAACAGTTTTCAAAAATCATGCGGAAATTTTCACTCACGTAATTTAATTTTATATTGCCATCCCGCGACTAGTGATCCATGAAATTACATTAATGAAAAAAGTATTCGTCCACAAGAAGAGTTTCTAAAATGCACCACAAAGAAATTATTACGGTTTATTGTTTATATTGCTGTGCAGTTTTTTCTCGGTTATACAAAAAATAATTGATCACATTTATAGTTCAATTTCGTCGAACAGTAACTGTTTTGTTGTTCTTGTCACTTGTAACTTTTTTTCTAAAGTGGTTCGGATGAAGCCCAGATGTTCAATCATTCAGTGCGATTGCATTCTGAAGACACGCGATACTTTAAATTATATTGAGATGTAGAATAATTTAAATTAAATTATATGTTGATCTTATTCCTATTAAGACTAACATTCGTCAGGTAACTTCAATTATAGATTCTTTAACAGCTTAAGACAAATACTTATAGCCCGCACTAGGCCAGCGTGGTGGACTAAGGCCTAAACCCTCTCAGTTGTAGAGGAGGCCCATGCCCAGCAGTGGGACGTATATGGGCTGATGATGATGATAAACGTGAAGTTATTCAAAAAATCAGAATCAAATTGACAAAATTTAGAGAGGCTTACTGGAAGCGGCTATAAGCGACTATAAGAAGTAATCATAGTAAAATTAATTTCATACATGCTCTGGCATTACGCTCTGACAGTCCTTGAGGAAGATCTATGGACAACAGTGGCTTTCAGGTTGAAGATAATGACGATGATGATAGGCATTTGAAAATTACCAACTCTCTAGAATTATGATATACGCTGTTCCACACACCTTAATCCTCAAATATATTAAACATACATCTACCCTATTAATACGTAACACTAGTGCGCACGTCGTACATATTCGAGTGCGTGTTCAAAAATTATACTCCGCATCAATCCCAACTCTATGATTAGTGTAATTACAGTGACAGTAATAGTTCTCGTTCTATTCTGTGCCACGGTCATGGTCACATTGATTTTTTCGTTCCGCTACGACATTTAGACACCGTTATGTGTGTTTTTTGTTTCCTTTTTCTCATCGTTTGCGATTGAGTTTCGCTCGACGTGGAAACCAACGGTTGGATTTCAATAAATGCTCGCATTCCGATATGTACACTTGGTTGCTCGCTCAACAAGAATTAATATTTCCGTAAAGTTTTATTTTTCTTCTCCATTTGGGCTTGAACATTTTTTAATAATTGGTGTCTAAGGCGAGCTTACATACGATTAAAAATATTTATTTGAATTAACGGCTATCCTATATGTTTTGTGTTTGTCGATGTTACTTGTTTTTTTTTTTTCAAAAAGCAGTCTAGATTTGGAGCAATAGGGTTTTGAATAAAAAAGTATTTGCTACCGATAATCACACAGTTCACGCTCCATTGATATTTTGTCTAGATCACTGAAAAAGATTTCAAAATGTTAATATTATAGAAACTGTTGATAGGGAGGGCTGAGTAAAAAGAGAAGACATGTTTTCTAACTGGGTTTTTACTTAATCGCTATTTGTTCAACCGTTTCGTCTATAAAATTCACATGATCGGAGATTAAATATATTGAAATATTGGGAAGTTAATTGTTTATACACAATGTGAATTTTATAACTTATCTATTTAAAAAAAAACATACAAACATCAAAAAAAAAGTTTTTTTGCGGATGATAAAAATGATTATGTATCGGGTGTATTTTTTTCTTATCTGTACTTACGGGTATTCGTTAGATTGAATTGATTGATCTTTTAAATATTTTATATTTTAAAACGGTGATACCACGATTAATTTATTTCTAAAACTCATTCCTTTCTAAAAAAGACGGAAAAAATTTGTCGCACAATCCATAGATCGATATTACACATGGAAAATTTCAATTAACATGTCCAAATAAAGGTGTGGATAGTTTATAGGAAACACCTGGCATCCAATTTCGATCCGGCCATGTTCAGTGACGTAGTTGTGTGTACACAGGAGGTAACCAGTCGCGAATACAGAACTAGAAGCGCGTTAAAGGCGACACTTGTATGTCGATCGCTATCAGATTCGATCACACTGAAAATGGGCAAGCACCGCTGCCGCCAAAGCGTGTAACTTCGTCATAGCCATAAAAGTGCATCTGTTTCGAGCGTTCAATTAATTTAATCAAGCGTATTGATTAAATGTCAGGTACCCAATTAAATTATCGGCGTTGGATCGGCGATGCAATGCGAGCGCATTCTCGAGTCGTACCGGGAGTGCCGCCCGAGGGCGATATAATTCGCGCTTTGCTTTCGTGTCGCGTTTTACATTCGTTTTGTGTGCCAACGTTTTTAGATCTACGTATTACATATTAATTAACCATGTATAATAAAGCCCACGTTTGATCAACATAGATTCGTGGGTATGAATACATAATTGTCGTAAAACATTCCCGTGCCAAACATTGGTAGAGTGTTATTGGTTTAGGTATGTTTTTAACATGATTTGTGTGATGATAAAATAAATAAAATGATTATGACGCAATCGAATTTTACCCATAAATAAAATTGAAATGTCTGTTTTGGAAAAAAAAAACTATATTTAAATGTTTTTTCTATCATTTCATTTCAATCATAAATATTTTTTTGATAGTCTTTCTGTACAACTGCCGCGAATAGAATCCAGGTATCTATAAAAATAAATAAAATTAAAGTGTCTGTTTGTAATATTGAAATAACGGCTTTTTAATAAATGCATATGAATGTATACAGACAGACATATACCAAAATGACTTTTTATTTTTGTCTGTCTGTCTGTCTGTTTGTTCCGGCTAATATCTGAAACGAGTGGACTAATTTTAACGGAACTTTCACTGGCAGATAGCTGATGTAATAAGGAGTAACTTAGGCTAAAAAAAATAAAAAAAATTTAAGAATCGGCTGTTAGGCGGAACGAAGTTTGCCGGGTCAGCTAGTCTATACAAATAAATAAAATTGGAGTGTCTGTTTGTGATATTGAAATAACCGCTTTTTAATAAATGTATATGGATGTATACACGGTACATATACCAAAATAATGTTTTTTACAATTTTTGTCTGTCTGTCTGTCTGTCTGTTTGTTCCCGCTAATCTCTGAAACGGGTGGACCGATTTTAACGGGACTTTCACTGGCAGATAGCTGATGTAATAAGGAGTAACTTAGGCTACGTACATATAAATAAAATTTGAGTGTCTGTTTGTAATATTAAAATAACCATTTTTTACTACATGTATATATGAATATATATGTATATACGGTACATACACCAAAATAACATTTTTTACAATTTTTGGCTGTCTGTCCGTCTGTTTTTTTTTTTTTTTTTTTTTTTTTTTTTATTCTGGCACGGCAAAGTGACCCCATTGCACCTGATGGTAAGCGCAATGGAGTCCAGAAAAAGTGCCGACCAGCGAGAGATGATGGTCTCCCGTTGGTCGACACAATCATGCCGGCCGAATACCTCTTCACCTTATTGTGAAGAAGTTTGGGGGACTATCAATCATGGCGATCAAAGGACCGACCGCGACAAACCGGCCAAAAAAAGCCGGCACGGTCATCCTTTCACCATGATTGAAGCCCCCCCGAAAACCGGATATACACTGGCTGATCCCGGAACGCGGCACACTTGCATGTGCCACTATGGCGGGTTTTACGCCCTGTGTACGGTGGTCGCCATCCGGGCGGATACGAATATCCTACCACCAGCATATGTCGGTCTGTTTGTTCCGGCTAATCACTGAAATGGTTGGACCGATTTTGACGGGACTTTTATTGGCAGGTAGCTGATGTAATAAGGTGTAACTTAGGGTACTTTTAGTTTATATTTTCTTATTAAAAATTAATTTTCCGCGAGGATGAAGTCGCGGGCACAGCTAGTCGTGAATAAGATTAAAACAAAGCTATATTACAACCTACATAATAAGCCTACATACCGTTTAGTGCCTTTATGTAAGTAAATGTAAATACGTCAGAATCCAATCAAGTTAAATTCATAAACCAATTAGTGACCATGTTTGCAGAAGCACTTAGGTTTAGTGTCTCAAACCCTTATTAAGACATTGATTGACCAAATAAAGAACGATAAAATTTAAATGCATTTTAAATTAAAAATAAAAACATTCTGATAAGGTTATTAACTCTGAGGTGTCTGCTTGAACAGGTTTCGCTGATATTTAGTCTGGGCATTGTTGTTTAGGAATCATTTTCATTGTTATACGTGTGATTTAAAAAATGAAAACCTCTTGCGTAGTTAGCAAAACAGCTTGAGAACGTTTGGCGGCGGGTTCTTCTATCCATCCACCGAAGAAAATGTATGATCAAAAAAAAAATTGTGATTTGTAGGTTTGTGTACTTTTTTGTACCCACGACACGAGAGTCGTATTGTGTGAGGTTAGAATGTATGTTACTGATGGGTGTATTTATTTTAACGAAGAACATGTTATAGAGAACACTTAATATTCTGCTTATAGTTGATTTACGTGTGAGAACTCTATTACCCAATGAACTAATATTAAAGAGATCGCGTTTTTATTACATATTTAATATTCTTTTTATTAGGCAGATATTTTTGTACAGTGTCGTGTTATTATCGCCTGCTGGCTTGTTATATATGTAGCACATACTAAGACCTGCCAATGAGGTGTAGTGTATTCTCGCTACGGCATCTCAATCAAAAATCAACAACATTTTCATACGCAATGAAACCTATAATTTGTAGTGTTTTTTTACGCCCCCGTAATGAGGCATCGCGTGAAATTTATTTAAATTACATCTTTTGTGGCGTGTACCAGGGCGAAGCTAGTTATCTAGGACTTGTTCTTTGTGCTTCATTTTGTAGTGCGTAGTTGCAATTAGTGGCAATTGCAAATAACAGATTGAATAGGCTTATTATTAATAAAAGCTTAATATGAACATGTTCGGTATAAAAAAAACTTTATTGCAAACCAAAAAAATGGATTCCATGAAGGCCAAATATAAAATAATGTAACATAAAGTGGGGTTAATAGCATTAAGAGAAAGTCTTATTGCTCAAATATTTGCGAATGATGTACAAGCAACTGCTAGTCCGAGGCAATCACGGTCTACATGGGCCAAAACAGTCGGCTGGCCACCATCAAAATAGGCAGTAAACAAATAAGATTGATATATAATAATACGTACGAAAAGGCTGCATGATGACAATATTATGAACCTGTAAATGGGACATCTTTCTAGTGATTCATAATAGACCAATGTTTTAATGAATCAATGTAGAAAACCTAATACAACATTCATTTAACTAGTTATTTTTCAAATCCCACTAGAACATTTGCCATTAACATTTAAACGATTACAATCAAGCGCTCATATTTAGATTTAGTGCAACAATAATTCATCATTATGACGACTATAAAAAATGAATATTTACAAACGAATATTAACATTTACATAAATATGCACTAATTACTATGGTACATATTCCGATGCATGAAACCAGCACCGGGTTGAGGAATAATTTAGTAATGTGCCGGTCCGTGACTCGCTGCTATTGGCCGACGTAATTTATTACCTACGAACGAGCGATAATAAAATATTTACCAGTTTTTCGTCATAGATCACTTGCGTTATAAATAGGCGCATATATTAACACCTCCATTTAAATCCTCTTATAATTATGAAACCGGCAAGTTATCGTATTAACAAGTTGTTTGTCATCGCTTCAATAAATACGGCTTAAGATAAAAACGTTGTTGACAAACATGACGTGAACGTATTTATTATGCGTGGGAGAAGTGCAACGCGACTGCCTCTTCTAGTGTTCCGAATAATATGCATAAATAATACTCAAGCACTCTAAAAGAATAGGAAGACGCGTATTTCGATGCTGACGTTACTCTGTTTAGTCCCATACAATAGACTGGGAGCTAAATGAAAGTTACTGGGCACATTTTCAGTCTCAGTATTAGTACACTTTCCTCAAGCTGGAAACTCGAGCCCGGGACATAAAGGTCACTCGCGCCAATTTAAAAGAGACACAAATGACAGTTCATTAGGAATTCAACTCATTTTATTTTATTTAACAAGGAGACTCGCAAGAGACGTTCAAACACGTTATACTCTTGTGATATTTCTATTTGTATTGTTTTGTGTGTAAATCCCTTATGTCTCGGAACATTACGAATATTTCCACCTTTGACAAGCGCGCAGATTGCTTTTGAACGATCCTTCACCGTGATTACTTTTGGAAAGGATCTCGTTACCTCGTTTTAACAGTCTTGACACATACAAATTTTATTTGCCTTTTTGCGTTGCGGCTTTTGTGAGCGAATTTTATTCCCGCGAAATTAGTCGACTGAGGCTTATTGTGAGGGGAATCCAATTATTTCTGAACGTTTTAAAGATTTGCGTTTGAAAGCGAATTCTTTCAAATGTACTTCAAGTAAACTTCGTTATCAGATTTCGGTCTTTCCCTTTGTGTAGTAAGACTTTGCTTATTAGGTTATTAAATACATCGATCAAATTTTATGGGGTACATAAATTAGGCTGTCAAATTTAAAATCATCCATCACATTTGTAATACTTATGGCCGATTAGCACATCGCAAATTAGTCGTGTTATCTGTGATGCGCGGGCGACGCATCGGCCATACAATTACGGCTTCGGACGTCACTCGTCCCGACATTGGAACCGGCTCGACCACTCGAGATAAAACAGAAGGGGACGTGTCACTGCGTATTAAGATTGCTTAATGAAGGAATAATTTTATTCACCGACCGATCGGCGAACAGCATGTTTCAGGCACCGCAAAACTTATGTTACTTTAAAATAAATAAAATAAAATGTTACTTTAAAATAAATTTGATGTGCATTGCATTATTTAATTAACAATTATTTCGAACGGAATAATGTGTTTTTATGCTTGGTTTAACTCGCGGTTTCGCGCCAGTGTAGAATTTATTTAAAATAAAGATTTTGTTTATTAATATTATAAAATTTCTTTATTAACGTCTCTAGGTTGCAATTTTTGCACGAAATTTCATCAAACTCGGTTCAAAGAGTTCTTATTCATTAATTTGAATGGAGGAATAGGAAAAATATAAGTATGTTAATTTTGTTAAGGCAGCTTTATATATCTAATTTATTTCATATATAATGGAGTATCTTGAGAAGGTACACTGTGCCGAGATGATATGCTATGGATTCTTATAACGTCGTATCTTATTTTTCTCAGATTTTAGGTAAATAATTTATTTTTGAATTGGTTAATTAAAGCACATATTTTTGTTATATTATTATCAAATAAGGAGGCATTTCCGACGTAATTTATGCGGCAAAAAAATTTAAAAACAGTGCGTGCTTTCGCACCATAGATTGGGATTTACTCCTTCTAAGGTTTTTGAAGAGTGCTTACATTTTTGTAGCAGCTGCATAATATATGTCTTTATTTTTCTTACACGCCGGGCGTCATGTGTGAAATCTTTTTCTATAAAAGGCACCTCGTAAAATACTTGTTTTTCACGTCTCGGGGCGTGAAGGTTCTTATTCCGTTCATGTCAATCAATCGCGAACCATCGTTAGCGTCTAGGACTTGTTGTGTCTTTTCCAATTTAAAATGCTATTTGCAATTAATTTCGCACGCTTTTTATTCGTGAAATTTAATTTAAATGCTGGCATTTTTTATATTATTCAGATTACTCGAGTAAGGAATGTCGTGATGGTCTGTTTGCCTGTGCACATGAGACGAACAGTTTCCACAAACCTGTCTTACTCAATATGGATAAATTATACGCACAGGTGTTTATGGGGGATTGAAATATCGTTCCTACGTAGATATAGTAAATCTTTCGAACTTTAACAAACGTGCAGCACTTGCACTCACTACCCTTTTTTCCATTTTGAATTGTCCTTCCTCACCCTCTTACTTATCTCACCATTTTCAATTTCTCGGTAGCAACCATTCTAGAAACCTTCGCTCTTCAAGCAATCTTCTTCTTAAGTGTCCCCCTCACACCTCCGATTTTGTCCACTCTTCCTTTTTCATTCAATCTATTCTCCTTTGGAATGCACTCCCCGCTGAACTTAGGTCGGTTACAACCCGCCTGACATTTAAGTTGAAAGTTCGGCAGCTATTTCTTAAGGAATTGAGTTGATAATATATATCTTCTATGTATTTATGTTTATATATGTAATATGTACGTATGATATGAGTATGATTCTATATGTGTATATATTTATATTTGTGTGTATGTATACTGGATTATATTTCATATTTTATATGTGTATTCCTATTTTCTTGTTGTTCTTAATATGTTAGTATATATGTATGTGTGTATCTTCACCAGTTCGTTATTTATGCGCCTACTTCTTTTATCTCTGCATCACCCAAAGGTCGACTGTAAGAGAATGCCTAAGGCATTATGTCCGCCTTTATACAAACTAAAAAAAAAAAAAAAAAATTGCGTTATTCTTTGACAATCTATGCAATAGGAAGTTGAAAGGTAGATTAATTAGAATCAGATTGTTGACAAAACAAACAATTTTATATGTACATCAATAGCTAAGAACGGCTAGTAAATTGCGGTCCAAATAGATTGGGGAAAACAATTACAAATATTCAACACAATTATTAATATCTACATACATGTGGGATAAGATTTAGTTATTTAGTAGTTTTAGTAATTTAGTAGTTTTTGTTTAGTAGTTTTATTTGTTAGTAGATATTTTTTCATATAACTGGCAACCCCGTTGGCAGTTACGTTCAGATGAGTTGTCAAAAGAATTTGAAGAGAAGACGTATGATTTTTTTGTAAAGATTTTGTTGTAAGATTTGATGTTTAAAAATAAACAAGGTGAATTATACAGAGTTCCACATCAAGCTATTTAATTATCCCACAAAATCTTGGGGGCTCGTCCGGGATCCACTATAGTTTGGAGTGGATCAAGAAGATTCAAAAGGCAAGTCGAGTGCAAATTTCGCCGATCATCCACTTGGTGCCGACATATTTGCTAGTTTGAAGTGGATCAAGAATCAAAAGGCAAGTTGAGTGCAAATTTCGCCAATCATCTACTTGTGCCGCCATCTTTGCTGCTTTACCGACGCGGTGTCGAACTTTTGACATCTACTGGTGCTGTTTTACCGACGCGGCGTTGACATTGACAGCTGACGCACCACAGATCTACTAAAACTCCGTCTGACAGCACTGACATTGGTAGAAAATGTTGTAATGATATGAAACATGAACTAAAATGGTAGTTTTTGGGATGAAGAGATTTTTATGAAGACTTTAGACTTTGAAGATTGAAGATTTTATATCCCAAACTATTTGATGAGTTCAAGAAGACCATCATTTTGCATAGCCTCTAAAAAATTAATAAGACACTCCAAAGGAAATACCAGTTTTACGATGCCACCGAAGAAAGATGATAATGATGTTGAAGATGAAGACCAAGAAATACAAATTTCATTTCGAGATTTGGAAAAATCTATGACGATATTTACTGGAGATGACACCTACCCTATTGAGACGTTCCTTGATGAATTCGAAGATACTGCACAGATAATGAATTGGACCAAAATCGAGAAGTTGATTTATGCAAAAAGACTTATGGATGGTACTGCTAAACTATTTCTGCGATCGTTGGGAAGAGTAAAAGATTATTTAACTTTGAAGAAGGCTCTAAAAGAAGAATTTGGACCAAAAATAAACAGCGCCATTATACACAAGAAACTTGCATCACGGAAAATGAAAAACGAAGAAACATATCAACAATATTTTCTTTCTATGAAAGAATTAGCACTACATGGAAAAGTTGAAGATGCTGCGCTGATAGAATACGTTATTGATGGAATTCGTGACTTAGAAACTAACAAAAGTATACTTTATGGCGCGACGGATATAAAGGATTTTCGCAAGAAGTTGGACATATACAGCGAGTTTAGGAAGAAGATCTCCAGCAAGAAATCGCAGCCTAGTCCATCATCTTCTAAAATCGCAACAGGCAAGACAACTAACGTTAAGAGATGCTATAACTGCGGTGACTTAGGACACCAATTACCTACTTGTCCAAACGGTGTCAAATGCTTTAAATGTAATGAGTTTGGCCATAAATCAAATCAATGCCCTGGGAATACAAAGAAGACACTGAAGATTCAAGATAGTGGATACGACTCCTGCGTCACACCTTATAGGATAGTAAAAATCAATAATGTGGAGACCGAGGCCTTGATTGATACAGGAAGTGATGTCAATCTGGTTGATGAAAACAATTTCAAGAAGATCAATGGAGTTGCATTGAATTTTGATCCGGACACTACATTATGTCTAGCAGGCATAACTGAACATGAGATTCAAACAAAAGGTTCATTCACGGCTAAGATTCAGATTGATGACTGTTATTTTGATGGTAAATTTCACATGGTGGCAGATCACGCTATACCAGTAGGAATAATACTTGGTAATCCAATATTAAATGAAGTTGAAGTAAACTTTTCACCGCACGGAATTTCTGCAAAGCGAATATTACATTTAACTACACTGGATGACAACGAGGAAAAAGTACTAGATGTTGGGGACGCTAGGCAGTCTGATATAATAAGGAAGATGATCGACGACTACAACCCAAATAATGTTTTTAAAGAATCAAGTGTTGAACTGAAGATTTTACTGACGGATGAGACACCGATCCACCAGAGTCCTCGAAGACTATCACCACTAGAACTTGACATTGTCAACCAACAAACAGCAGAATGGCTTAGTAAGGGAATCATAAAACCGAGCAAATCTGACTTTGCAAGTCCAATAGTATTGGCGAAGAAAAATAATGGTACGTACAGACTTTGCGTCGATTACAGAAGATTAAACAAAAAAATAATTAAGGATAGATTTCCGCTACCCCTTATAGAAGACCAAATAGATCGATTAAAGAATGCTAAGGTATTCACATCTCTGGATCTCAAAAATGGATTTTTACACGTGAACGTTAACCCAGACAGTCAGAAATACACCTCATTTGTGACGCCACAAGGCCAATTTGAGTTTGTTAAGATGCCCTTTGGATTGTGCACGGCGCCATCGATCTTTCAAAGATTTGTTAACGACGTATTCCACGACTTTATTCAAGATGGCACAGCAATGGCTTATTTAGATGATCTAGTTATACCATCGGACACTGAAGAAGAAGGACTAGCCAAATTGAAGAAAATACTGAAAAGAGCCGAAGAATATGGGATTGAGTTGAACTGGAGTAAATGTCAGTTCCTAAAAGACGAGATTCAGTATTTAGGCTACATAATACGAGAAGGAGAAATAAGACCATCTAAAGAAAAGACAGCTGCTGTAGCGAACTTCAGAATGCCAACTAATATCAAAATGCTACAATCTTTTCTAGGACTAACTGGATATTTTCGAAAGTTTATAAAGAATTATTCATTAATAGCAAGACCTCTTACTGAATTGCTTAAAAAGGGAAAAGTTTTCGATTTTGATTTGGAGTGCGAGAAAGCGTTTGAAGAGTTGAAAAGAAGCTTATGTCACCCTCCCGTCCTGAAAATTTATAATCCAAATCTAGAAACGGAGTTACATACTGACGCCAGCGCCGAAGGTTACGGAGCCGTCCTTTTACAAAGAAGCCCGAAAGATAATCAGATGCATCCAGTATACTACATGAGTAAAAAGACGACGCCCGCTGAAAAGAAGTATCACAGCTACTATCTCGAAATCTTAGCGATAGCTGAAGCTATAAAGAAGTTTAGGGTATACTTACTGGGCATAAAATTTAAGATTGTGACTGACTGCTCAGCCTTGACGATGACCCTTCAGAAAAAAGATTTACCTCCACGAGTTGCTCGATGGGCATTACTGCTAGAAGAATACGATTATAGTATTGAACATCGACCCGGAACAAGACTTAAACACGCTGATGCTTTGAGTAGACAACCTGTAAGCAATGTTTACATACTTACCGACACAGCTGCACGACTTAAAAGAGCACAAGATGAAGACCTGAAAATAAAGTTAATGAAAAAAGTATTAGAGACAGAAACTTACGAAGACTACTTACTCGAAAATGGAATCCTCTGGAAGATTAAAGATGGAAGAAAACTGCTCGTAGTACCAAAGAAGATGCAGAATGAAGTAATAAGGAAGAATCATGAGAAAGGACATTTTGGAGTAGTGAAAACTGAAGAACTAATAGTAAGAGAATACCACATCGATAACCTGAAAGAGAAAATTAAATCTGTTTTAGACAATTGCGTAGAGTGTATACTAACTTCACACAAAAGAGGGAAGAAAGAAGGTTATTTGCATACTATAGATAAGGGAGAGAAGCCACTTGATACTTACCATATTGATCACCTTGGTCCTCTGACATCTACTAATAAGAATTACAGATACATTTTAACGATTGTGGATGGATTTACTAAGTTTACCTGGATATATCCGACGAAGACTACATCAACTAACGAAGTTTTAGACAAACTCAGAATTCAACAACAGACTTTCGGATCTCCAAATCGTATAATTTCTGATCGAAATGCTTCGTTTACATCTAACGATTTTAAAGACTATTGCGAATCAGAGAACATTACCCATCACACGATAACTACCGGGCAGCCAAGAGGGAATGGTCAGGTAGAGAGAATCCATCAGATAATCATCAATATTTTAGCAAAATTGAGCGCCGATGATCCTACGAAATGGTACAAGCGAGTGAATGCTGTTCAACGAGTTATTAACAACACGTACCAACGAAGCATCGGAATGACACCTTTTGAACTGCTGATTGGGAGTAAAATGAGAGATAATGATGATGAAATTTTTAAACTAATTGAAGAGGAGAATATTCAAAGCTATAATACACAGAGAGAAGAACTCCGAAAGAAAGCGAAAGAAAATCTACAGAAAATTCAAGAAGAAAATAGAAAGAACTACAATAAGAAAAGAAAGAAGGCTACACAGTATGACATCGGGGACCTAGTGGCCATTAAAAGAACACAATTTGTTCAGGGCTACAAACTATATCCTAAGTACCTTGGACCATATCAAGTCGTAAAAAGAAAGGATAACGACCGATATGACTTGAAGAAAGTTGGTCATGGGGAAGGTCCAAACAGCACCTCCAGTTCAGCCGACTTTATGAAGCCCTGGTCTGCTGCTGATGGTACGTCCGATTCGTCCGAGGCGGACGAAGAGCAGGACGGCCGTGTGGGATAAGATTTAGTTATTTAGTAGTTTTAGTAATTTAGTAGTTTTTGTTTAGTAGTTTTATTTGTTAGTAGATATTTTTTCATATAACTGGCAACCCCGTTGGCAGTTACGTTCAGATGAGTTGTCAAAAGAATTTGAAGAGAAGACGTATGATTTTTTTGTAAAGATTTTGTTGTAAGATTTGATGTTTAAAAATAAACAAGGTGAATTATACAGAGTTCCACATCAAGCTATTTAATTATCCCACATACATATGTACGTATAACATATTAGGCTAATGCCAGAACGCAAAATTAATCTGGTCGCTTCAACTTACGTGGATCGGTTTCTAGTTGGATATCAAAACCCGCCTGCAACAAATTTGGCAATTACACGAGTATAACGCTGTAAGAAGTTTTCTATTATATTAATTCATTTTTTTCTGTGGTACAGTGGTAAAACCACGTTCGAGCGGGCTCATGGATCCCCTTTATATGTGGCGTTGCTCTACCACTTAGAATACTTGCTCTTCTTGCGATATTTTATTTAATAGTGAAGTTCAAGAAAAAAGGATCTTCATAAAGGAAATTGAACATTTTAAGTCATCCAGTTGAAACATCACTTCAGAAAATAAGAAAATCCATAGTTGTATTCCTTAAAATATTGTCACTAAGATTTAATAAAATACTTAATATGCCTTTAATCAAAACAGCTAGTAATGTAAGTCTCGAAACATAAAGGTAAAACACGTGTACAGTAACACTTATCTCATTTGTCAATAAGTCGAATCACATGTTGCATTGCGCACCAGTAATCAGTAGCGAAGTTAAACGTTAAATATCCGACATTTAAAAGGTCGAAAATTTGCCAAGACATCCCACCTGTTAACTACGGTTAAGTGTTCAAACGCGCCTCCCAAAGTGATATAATGTACACGAAGCGGTACATGAAGCAATTTTCACGTCACTGCGCACTTTGTCATTATACATCAGTATCGTGACGCCTCAAGACAACTTGCAATTATTATGTATATAAAAGAAATTCTTTCTGCACTTCGCACAGGAAAAAATATGCAGTCGTATCTGTTAATAACATATTTGTTTTGACTGTACGTATTTTTGCGTGAAAATTGACTTTGTAAAAATCATAATGTCGCTTTAGAGTTAATCATATCCAATAAAGACTGAAATATTGTGCGATAAACCGGCACGTGGCTCGGTTTCCACGGTAAATGTTGTGGGAATAACAGCAATATTTGTGTTGTATCAAGGTGAGCCGCAAAAATTCTAAACACGCAGATCGGCACCACTCCGAAGACGTCGCAATTCCCGAAGTTCACATTATTATAACGAGGTGGCGGCGCGTCGGCGCGGTGCAAAGCAAACTGCGCCCACGGCCGCACCGGCATAACCGATACTTTGGCGTAATAGCCGCGATCGAGGCATGCGATAACAAGCCGCCGATAGCTGAACCCGTATTTTATTTATATATCGGCCTCGCCTCTTTTTCAATAACGCTTTTTTCCTCTCGCAGCGGAAATTTTGCTCTTTTACGGCATGGGGGCTATGCTTGTTATTTACTAAGGTAATTATCCAGCTATAATGCTGAATACTCAAGGGACAAATTGCCGTTTCGAATGACAGTTCCCACCAATGTTCTTTAACTCGGTTATAAAGCGCTGCGTCATCGCGGTTTCGTTACTGTTTATCAGCTGCAGCGGTGTAGCGCTCTGTGGATAATGTTCGTGCACTGCGTTTGCTTTAAGTTTCAGCATGAATTCATTAAGTTTAATAACACTACGTGGCAACAAAGCGCTGCAGGCAACGACACAGATTAGAGGATCACGTAGTTTTTAGTGTTACCGCGCGAAGCTATTCTGCGCTGTTGTTACTGACTATGTGAACACTAGCTGTCTACTTACATTAAATATGTGTATAATTATGACACTCTTGTTTATATTACGCTTGATGAGACGCTCGCTCCGACTTATAGAAGTGGCATACTGTATAATGCAACGAGAAGTTCTGTGTTATGCAAATATGCAAGGTTTATTTGTATCTGTGTACAAGGTGAAAGGGTAACAACATACTACCCAGCATAGGTGTGAGACAGTAATAATATAATTAGTATAAACAAACACATTTATTTATTGTAAAACCGCAATGTAAAGCGTCTAAAACTTCCTGGCAGTGAGCGTGTCATTGACAGATAGCGTTACGACATATTCAGAGTGGGTTACATTACGTTATAAAAATAATAATAATTAATGATATGTATTGTCATTGTATTTATCCA
Organism: Hemaris fuciformis; assembly: GCA_907164795.1. Taxonomy (NCBI): domain Eukaryota; kingdom Metazoa; phylum Arthropoda; class Insecta; order Lepidoptera; family Sphingidae; genus Hemaris; species Hemaris fuciformis. The sequence goes on from OU015442.1 coordinate 9,641,900, forward strand.
TCCAAATATGCCTCGTAACACTTACCGCAATTCATGAGCCTAACAGCAATTTATAATTAATCTGCCTGAGAACAAATCTGCTTAGGCCGATGTGTGCTTCATAAGCAAAGCACTGGAGGCAATTCGGCGCGTTCATTTTGAGTTCCCGAAGACGTAGAGGTTCCAAAGTGTAGAGGGAGACTACCATGGGGTTTTTAGCCGGTAAGAGTCCGGCATACCCCGTTTGCCTTCTGGAAACGGGGATCCAAGAGGATTTTCCCCATATGTCTTTGTAACAAAAATTACAAAACTTGTTACAGCGATTTAGTTGTGAATGAGTAACAAACAAACTCCTCAAAACAACTCCAAAACTACTTTCGTATTTTTATAAAAGATACAAGTTTGTATTATTATAAGTAGATTTAATTACATGACCGTCCCCAGCATAAGATAATTATAATTCCACCTCATGCTGCTGTGAGTACTATGGAAATGAACAAAGGGACAAAGTTGCTTCTGTGTAGTGACAGTGTTCTATAAAATATTGTCCGTGGAGTAATGCTGCACTCTGTGCGATTATGAAGAAATGCAGCCCGCCCTGTATGTTTATTGACGCTATTTAATAGAAATTATTTAATGTAATTAGGTACTAGCCTCTACTCGTGGCTTTGTCTACGTAATCAGCAAAATTGGGTTCGTAATGTAATGTAAAAGTTCGTCATCATCATCATCATCATCAGCCCATATACGTCGCACTCCTAGTCACGGGCCTCTTCTACAACTAATAGGGTTATGTAAAAGTTATGAGAAATAACTAATCTAGATCTACCGCAATATCTGTAACCGATTGTATTGCAGTTATCCCGATTATAAACTGTCTGCATGCCTATTTCCGTCTAAATAAATAAATAATAATTATAAATACACCCAACAGTCACATACATAGTTCTGATCCCACACTAAGATACAAGTCTTGTGTCGTGGGTATCAGAAACTACGAGAGACTTTTCGGTCTCACATACACCCAGACCCGAAACAAATATTTGTGGATCACACAAACATTTGTCTCGGTGCGGGGATCGAACCCGCGGCCTCGTGTTTCGCAAGCTGGTGTCTAGCCAACTGCGCCACGGGGCTGTCGAATATGTTACCATATGCCATAATTTACATTAATTATGTAGAAAAATAAGTGAAATTTGGTGGGACAAATTGCACCTTCAATACTAGGATGGAAAGATTATGATGGTGTCTGTGGCGCAGTAGGTTTAGTATATTTGTCGACGCAAATGTATTTATATTCTAGGTGTTTTGTAAAACCACGAAACCTTCGTTATTTTTGATATCCATAACCTAGGAATGTATCATAATGTGGCGTCAATACTATTTGCGTGGGGCTGCTATATTTGTTTAAACGACAGCAGTATAAACTTTATACTATAAAGTGTATTTCTTGTCTTACTTTTGTCAACGCTTATCTCGTCTTGCTAGAAATTTGAATTTTCGCTCTAGATAAATTCACTAAAATTTATGAAATTATTTGTCCAATAAATGAGAGCCGCGATTGGTTCGCGTTAGTGTAATTTGATGCGATTTTGTGGGGGCGTCTGTTGAGACGGCGCGCGGCGTCGGCGGCGGCGGCGGTGGCGGTGCGCCCAGACCGCCCCCAGGCGCGGGTTCATTAAGAGCGACTCGCGGTGGCATTGTTAACGTTTTTAATTCACGTGTCCAGTGCACGCGCCGCCTTCCCCCGTGCCCGGAGACTGCTGGGAAATCTCGCTGGAAAATTAACGCCACAATTTTTATATCTTTTTTCTCGTTTGCGAGGCGCTTCCATTTTATTTATTTCACGCTTCGATCGCGCCGCGGCGTTTAGTTAGTTTTTATTTTTATTTTTGTTAGAAACTTTTGTAATTTTCGCCTTTTTTACCTAACAAAAATCTGATGTTTAACTTTTTTCCAATCTTAGTCATATAAGTCAGTCAATACAGACGTCTCTACAATAATAGAATAAGATGCATCATGATGAATTCCAAGTAAAGGTCATCGGATAAACACAATAAAATATTATTTCTATTTTAGTACATCCGCTCTATTTGGAAAGATGTGGGTACAGCAAAAACTTAATTGTTTTGATTGCCAATACACAAACATGTCTGGCGAGCGGTCCGGCGCAAGTTATCGCCTTAGAAAAGCGTCCGATCTTAATTAGTTTTCACGTGTTTTGAAGGCGCCTAGTATGATACAATCTCCCTGTTGCCACAATTTGTTTTCCTTTGGCACTCTTCATGACACAAAAAACGTTACAAGTTTTTGTTTGAACGGGTTTTATTTGGATGCGTCCCGGTGATGTATGGTGATTGGGTCCCTTGTCCCGACGGCCTTGTATCTTATTTATCATCACGATAATTCCCGCGGCGTTTGAGAAACAATATTTGGACGGCACCGTTGCGTTTTCGCGCCTGACGCTCGGAATGTATGTTGATTAGATTTGTTTTAAAACAAATTAAAACACCAAGCCGGCGGCGAATTTAATTAAAACTGTCAGTACGTCTGACCGTAGTACGAAACGCGATATCTATGCATTATCTTTTTTTTCGTCGCGTCGTACAATGAAAAATGTTCTATTGTTAAAACACTGAGATAACCCGTTCTCACCTTGTAAGTTTAACAGAGTTACGATGAATCGCCGTTTCGGCCTGTAGGACCGTTCGGTTATGATTGTTGGGAGTTGATTTTTTGCCGCGACCGTGATCCTTTCGTCCAATTTAATTTTTACTGCATGTCAAATATTATACGCTCTGCTACGCCTACTTTGAGCGATTCTCGCTTTATTTTTTATTTAAACACGCTCGCTTGTCGAAATTCATTTTTTACGAGTGTAATTTGCCAAATGCCGGCCCGTTGTGATAATTATAGAATAACGGGTGGTTGAATGTTCGTAATTCATTGCTTGTTTGAACAAGATAAGATTTTTTTTTATTGATGTTCACGTGTGTTATACGCTACAATGGGCCTTGTAAATGTGATACACCTTTTTATTCAAATGATTCTTTCTTATTAATATAACCATACAACACTTGACTTCTTTGAAATCAATCACTCAGCCATTGTTTGTTTCTCATCCATTTGACTAGATGTTTTTTTCCTCGCGAACGCTTACTAATTGGAATACCTGGTGTATTTGTAAGATGTTACTCGGATACATAATGACGTCTTAGTAGCACGGAATGTAATGAAAAAGAGTTATGCATAAATAAATCTTTTATAACCTGTTTTATGTGATCTTGCTTAGAAACAACCTTATTAAAATTAAAATAAAACCGACATCACACTAAAAATATTATGGGTGCACGGTTCTCTAACACAGTTTCCTATTGTTTCATCTTGCCCAATACTTGTGTGAGTAATTTACATTTTTATAAGAATTTAAGATAAGGAACGGAAACTAGTCCCAGAATTTAGTTTTATTCACTTTTAAATTTATTTGTGAAAATGTTGAAAATATACACACATAAAATTACAACCTAAATGTATGATACAAAGTTTGTTTACAAGAAGTTAGCTGTTCCTAAGTAATATATGGGGACTATTCTACGTTATATAATGTAGGTAAGGGATTGTTGTATATTATGCTACAGAACTTTATACAGTTTTCTACTAGTTATAATCTATTAAATAAGATCTAGTTTATCCACGTGTATAAAAGTATCGCAATAGCCAATACAGTGATTTATGCTGATATTGTGATGGTGTGTTTGAACTCATACTTATAATTGAATTATCACGAATTAAGTAGTTAAAGATGTGTGTAAAGCTAGAGATGTCAATGCCCGCTCCTCTCACTAAGCCAGCTTGAGGTTCCACCAAAATTGAAAGAAAAGAGCCGTGGAATATACAAATGCTTGACATATCTTCGAATCATAGCAACTATGAAACTAAACATATTTCAACGTATTCCGAACTGTCTATGATCTCTTTCAAAGGATGCGAAGAGACACACGCGCGTCTTACAATTACTGGCGCGTTCACGAAACGCCGGGCCCGCGGTCCGTCGATAAACACCCGACGGACGCGGCAAATTGAAACCCGTCCGAGTGTGAAATGACTACAGACCGACTTCCTGTCAGTACGGCCGACGTAGCCAATACGCCAGCTCTGTGAATTTTAACGGTCTAAATGCCGCCCTGATTGTCTTTCGAGCGTCAGAGGAGCCGTGTTCGGACGTTGAAAGATTATCTGCGCGGCGAAGCTTTATGCTGTACGTTTATCGAGATGTGTACAGTGAGCGGTTCAGTATATGTGCAATCTCAATCCCTCTATGTACCCGGAGGCTACTTTTTACTAATACAAGCTTGGCAAGCAAGACTTGGGAATCAAACCCGGGACCTCTCGACCGCACGTATTTACCGCAATTTATGCCGCTACGCTAGATTTAGTCTGCGAAGTGGGTGCGAAATACGCGCCCGTTTTTTAAAGGCACCATCTGCCGACTCACCATTTCTACGGTAGCAAGCTCCAATCCTACTCTGCTTAAAGTTTTGTTAAATATTCATGTATATCGGGCACTTGAGAAAGGAATATATTATAGGAAAACCAGCATATTTCTATTCGTATATTAGTTTCTTACTCTAAATTAGTTTGTTAGTTTAATAAACATATATCAAGAATTAGTACGACATAAAAAAGCCCGCAAGTAGTAGATTTTTTGCGGTTTGACGTTTCCGAATAATATTTTAATAATGTTTCCGAGATCAAATGGAGTGTAAAATCGCGGCAAACTTTTCGAATGTCGTAATGAGAGGGGCAATTTGTTTTTCCTTACAAATGGCGGTCTTTTTCACCTGGATGGGAGCAACAGATGATTTGGCGCAAGCCACGAGCGTTTGTCCCACGCGAGGTGAAACCGGCGTGTCAACAAATCTCGTAATGGAAGCCGAATAAATTTAAATGGCCTAGATAAACGGCAGGTAATAATTTGATTGGAATTGCTAATTTCATTATGGCTATCAAGGGAACAATATGCGATTTCGCAGTGAGCGCGTATATTTCGCTTGCAAATTATCTTTACTAATTTAATTTTTGTGACCGTGAACGAATTACCGCTTTTGAGTTTAAGATGTTCAAATCTACTTTATGCCTTGTTTATAGAGACTGTAGCAAACTAGCCAATTTTTTAATATGTTTAGAGTGTCTAATAAATAATTGACGAATGTAATCTTATACGTAATCTATTTTATTTAATGATCAGCCAATAGGACGATTGGAATTTATAATATTTGTCTGCAGGCTGCTGTCAACTACAGCTTACACCACACGATAAATCCTTGTTCTGAAGCCGGTCTCAATGTAGGGTTCTCCAGCTGAATGATCATTGTCGCCGTGTTGAGGTGCCACGCAGCGACAGAGGGAGCCGCCACTTAATTATACCAATGAGTGACACTGACGTCCGCCCTGCACTCTCCCCCTTATTGTCACTGTCAAGTGATCATTTTGTAACGTTTTATAACTCGACAGGAAAGGGTTTCTTGTAATTGCTTAAAAATAAATAAAAAACGCCGCTACCATTTAGATAAACATGAAAAATTGGCCGATATAACCACCGGAGCGTCTTAATTTCGGTACGTTTGATGGATCACAGTTTCCATTAGCGTTGGGAGAGTCTTAATTCCCTCATAGTTGGTGTGTAAGTGGTGCGCGAGCCGTTTGTATCAATCAGCGCAGTTCGGCGGCGCGCCGGGGTCTAGCCGAGTTACCGTAACAAAGTGGCGTCGATTGATCGCGTCACGACCGCCACCTTTTATCACACTAATTACTCAATTTCGGAGGTCTACTTCGATGGGAACATTGCACAGTTAAACACACACCGACGACATCCCCGTGAGTTGTTAGATTTTGAATTTATTACTCTACCAAATTACAGTACTCCCGGCAGTGGACGATAAAATTAAAAGGGCTAATCAAATGGAGCCCCTTTTTTTTAAAATGAACCCGCATGACGAGTAGTTAAAAATGCAATTAAAGCGAGTTATTCCGGGCATTAATCCGCTACGTTCTTATGGCTACTTTGTTTGCATCTCGTCGTAAAGTGTAATTCCTCTTGACTGAGCTCGTAGCATGCCTCCTGTTACGTTGTCTACCTTAATCACTCACGTTTATGTGTCTTTTTATTTAGCGCTCGTGTGCAAATACCCCTTTAACATTTTTCGACCTTTTCAATATATAGGATAGAGGACGTGGAGAGTTGTATGGAATTTGAATAGGCAATGAAATGTACGTAAAAAAGAACCCAAACGTCACGGAATATTGAATGAGATACTTTTTACACGCAAGTTACGGACAGGATGAGATACTCCCGCCATGAATTTAGCCGAATGTATTAGATATGTTCTAGTTCAACCATCTGTTTTTATTTCTGGCTTTCATACCGTGTATGTTGTGAACTTTTTGATGGTTGTTTTATTATTTATTTAACTCGGTGAGTCTCTTTCGAAAAAGCCAAAAATATATTTAGAAGTTTATTTATAGACCATTGCTTCATGTGTCATGTAAAAGATTAAAATAATAAAAATAATTATTTAAAGAACATGAACATACATTGAAAGACATCTACATAATATAAAGATCAGACTGTACAAAAAACGACTGTCTCTTGGCCATGTGGCTCAAGTATGTGCTGTGCAACCTAGAGGTCCCGGGTTCGATTCCCGGATTGGTCATAGTTATTGGGTTTTTCTATTAGAAAATTCTCAGTAGCAGCACGGAGTCTGCAAATGTGCGGAAAATGGCCATAGGCACGCCCCCTATTACGTGGGACTGATACACACCTGGCGAAATGTGGATGCGGAAATGCACCTCCGCCTACCTCTTCGAGGAATACAGGCGTAGGGGTTTTGTATGTATATATGTTTACAAAAATCATTATTCGCGCAAGGATCTAACTGCGATCTTTTAGAATAGACATTAGGTCTTAGGTCTTAAATCAAGAGACTGTTGACAATTTAACAAACAAAGCTATAATCGTCGTTATTATTTATACCATTGTGTTTCAAGAAGAATTCATCGCGATTTATAACAACTTCACATCTGTTATTTAAGGAAATGGTCCATCCGCTGTATGCATTATCGAGCCGCTTTGGATTAAACTAATCGTATTTTATCCAATGCCATTGTATTTCTCTTAAAAAATCACAGAACAATGGTTTTGTCATTTAATGTGTTTTACTCAGAGACGTTTATATCCCATAACATTTTGCCCCAGTTCTGTCATTTCTAATTTAACTCTAAGATGGAATACTCAACCGTAAAATTGTAGGGCAAGACAGGATGATTTTCGCGTCATCCAAGGCATAAAGGCCGTAATTGTTGCGCATCGGCTGGAACTAATACGGGAGAAATGGAACGAGATAGGAGCCAAGAAGGATCGTAGAAAATAATTTATCCGCGACGGTAGAACAAAGGCCGGTCCACAATGGAACAAAAGAATCTCCGGAACGGGGCACCGGTTTGTTTTCTGACGGAAGCCTAATATAGGGAATCGATTGGTCGTAGAGCCAGCGGAGGGTGCGTTCGTTTCCTTTGCGTGATAAAAAACTCGATCGTCTGTATAAACTTGGAGATTACGTGTTTTTAATGTTGAGAGCTTTTTTCTTTTGTCTTAAAGTGTACGTAAAAGGTTTGGGAACGGCGGTCAGCGAATAGCCTTTGCATAACAAATTCGCTTCCATAATTTTCATATTGTGCCGATATAAAAGTGTAAGTTGCGATATTGTGTGTGTTTTTACTTTTAGTGCATTGAAAATATAAAAATGAAGTTAGAAATAGAAACATGTTTATGGTAGTTTTGATTTCTATCTATATACCTACTGTTTAAAACGCGCAAAACGGGTCACGTTGTTAAAGTCATTGTTTTGTGATCTATAAGTAAAAAAAAACACGTTAATCTCCTACGAAGATGTAATATATACAGATTAAATTATTAAGGAAAAATAGAGTGTAAATTATTGTGTTTGTTTTGAAATTGGTCTTAGTAGGAAATATGTTCTCACCTAAATCTCATCATTCATCTCATTCGAGTGTTTAATAACTAGCTATAAAAAATATAAGGCTGTTACGACTACAAGAATCAGAAGAAAATCAGAGGAAATTCGAAAGAGGAAATAATTTCTTCGGGAAATTGATTCTGAAGTAAAAACTTTTAGCGAAGATATTTGATTATTATCCCTTTAAAAAAAGTCGTGTATTTAGTTCTAAAAGTAAGCGAAATATTATGTAATAAATATAGAGCTAAGTATTTTCCATTAAAAGTCGTGAATATTTTGCGCTCAAGAAAAACATGAGCTTAAATCAACGGCTGTTTTCGTTCCGCCAGTGTAAATAAACACAAGTAAATTTGCCGCTATAAAGTGTGGAGGCTTCAGTCGGCAACGTTAGACGTCAATTTTCCTTAAAACGGTGGATATGTGACAGCGAGAGGTGACAAGCGCGGTTGGGGCTCAACCGCCACAAAACATAGCGAACAGAATTCTTAGAGATTCAATAAACTTTCCCGATATTATTAAGTCACATAGCTATCTCGATTTATATTTTTTTGTATGAGTTAGGAAAAAATATGCGTTTGCAATTTATTTTTCTCAATTAAGATTTTAAACAGTAAATACTAATAATATTATGGAATAGCATGGTGAAAGATAAATAACGCATTTCAAATCAAATAATTGGCCATAATATGGCTAGTTAGAAAAGTTTTTGTAGGTTTATATTGCAAAACGAGAAGGCAACATGCAAATATTTTAGTAGATAAGAAAGGCAATTGTGTATGCCCTATTCTTTGTAATTATTATTGTAAAAAAACTTGAATCTATTTTGAATGTTGGAGACTTTTTTGTGTTTATTCAACTGTGTCGATTAAATGTCAGCACGTTCTCGTGTGTACAAAAAATCAATCAATAGGATAACTTCATTGAACGGGTTAATTAAGCAGGTATATAATTAATATTTTAATTAGAATAATGGTAGGTACCATAAGACTTTATTGAATCTGTATTGTATAAATAAATTAAATACTTGCAATTTAAATGACTGTATCGTTTTGTTATGTCTGGGCTTAAGTGAAGTACATGCGATTATGCATTAATAATAGAAAGTTATTGAGGAGTTCATTATGGGAACTAATAAACATGTCAAACATGCTAGGTGCACTCTTCGTTGGCGGTTGAATAGTATCGGTATTTGTCAACATACTCAGAAAATTAGATTAATGTATTTGTACTATGTGTATGTGCACTCAGGCCTGCGAACGTTTTCAAAATAGTTTTTTTTATATCTATAGCTATAATAAAATAATATTATATTAATAAAAGTAATTATTATAACAATTAAAGCCAATTCGTTATAATCAGCCTTCGGTTCGTAGTTTATTTTGGGCGATGTAGTGGAGGAGTCGCCCCTTCAATTTTTACACTCAAACGCTGATTTTACGCTTTCGAATGTTGAACTTAGAAACGTGATCTGGATACAAAGCCGTCGCCTTCAGACACCTCATTTGATATTAAAATTGCTGGATACTGGACTCCGTATCAAAGGACGTTTGTAGTGGCCACAAAATGTACGTAAGTATTCAAAACAACTATTAACTTTAAGAATGTTGTTTTTATAGTTAAGGTATATTTTTCTTTTGATCGCAAAAGTTTTTCCATATTGTTTATGTTGTATATGAAGCAGTGATGGCCTCGAGGTTTAGGTGCGCGGTCGAGAATTTCGTCGGTCGCAGGTTCAAACCCCAGGCACACACCTCTGACTTTTCGAAGTTATGTGTGTATTCACAATGAATTATCACTTGCTTTTTGCTTTAACGGTGAAGGAAAACATCGTGATAAAACCTGCACACCTAAAAGTTCTTAGGAATTCCTTAGGTGTGTAGTCCGCCAACCCGCACTAGGCCAGCGTGGTGGACTAAGGCCTAAAACCCTCTCAGTTGTAGAGGAGGCCCGTGCCCAGCAGTGGGACGTATATGGGCTGATGATGATGATGAATGATGTATATGTTAGACATAAAAATTAATTCGTATTGTGGAAAAAACGGTAATCGTAAAAGTAAAGTAAAAGATTTTTCTCTAGTGAAATCTACTATAAAAAATAAATAAACGGCTACAAAATCAGATAACATATACAATTTATTGTGGTAAGAAATTAAAATAATACTACAGCTTGATAAGCGGCTTATCTGATTTCTGTCCCAGTTATACCATTTTTAATTCATGCCCTATATCTTGCAAAATCGTAATATCCTGTATGCATAATGCATCGAGCATGTTGTGAACGATATATTGCCAGGTAAACAAATAAACGCAAGTACTGGAGTATAAATTCAAAATAGCAAATAATTTCCCACCGTATCATTTTAGTCGCTCGTAACTCGAAAATTTATATACCTACCTCAGGTTCAATGTCTGTAATTTCACATCAACGAGGATTATTGTTTAGTAATAAGAGCTTTATTTCAACTTTACTAAAGTGAATTATTTATTAATTGCACCATAAAACGAGCGAGTAGTTAATTTGCCAGTTTCGCTTATGTGATTTCCGTGAATGTAAAGTTTTACTGACGTTTTCATTATAAATTGATATTCAATTAATGTGAAGCAGTTTACGAGTTTATAATTGGACCCAATTTTAATGGAAGTTTGTCGGCTTCCAATGAAATCGCCTCTCTTAATGTTTGATCATATAAATTAATTTTATAGTTGTTGCGAGTTTTGTTTTATGATCGGGTTGTTTTCTTTGTACTCGAGGGAACCATCTATAGTCGCGATAAAGTCGAGCGGTCGGCGCGTGACGCCGCGGCCGAATTATGCCTCGCGATAAAACTCCCTCGTGCCTCCAGTTACGGGCATCTCTCAACCGGGCCATGGCCCTACTATTTTCTATTCATTATTATCGGATTACAGGGGAACAGATACTCTCAGTCGGCGCGCACGAACTCCAAGCCGATACGCGAGCGCTGCGGAGCGGACTCGCTACGAGTTCTAAATCTTCCAAGATTATCCAGCGTGGATTATGCAGGACTCCGGAATCTATGTCGCATCTATCCCGGGATGACATACATACAATTCAAGCGTTTATATGCCCAATGTTAAGAGAATGTTATTGTTCCAAGGATTTTATTTGTTGGTACAAAAGAGAACATGAATTATTTTACAACACAACGTTGGGATTGTATAGGTAGTTGAATATCGTTCTTGTGTTTTCGACAAGTTCAGTATAACTTTTTCTATTGTTTGTAAATATTATTTACTGGATCAAAATGTGTTCTCAATGATTTCCCTAAGAATTATGTAAGACGGAACTTATGTATCAGGCCCAAAGAAAACATATTTATTGACAATCACAATCAATATTATTTTTGGAGTAAAATTGTGTCATTCAGTTTACAAATGAGTTTTATATTTTTTGTAAAATTTTGCAATTTATGCACGCATAAACCGGTAACAAAGGGGTTTAATTATAAAAAACCTCGCAGCCGGGACCATAAGGCACCAGAGCGTAATGCTATCTTGTATATCGTCCGATCGTAAATAAAGCATCGGGCAGGCACGACCGTCGACCGTCGGCCGTCGACGTCGCCCGATCGTCTCGTTTTCGTTCATAAATCTCGTTAATGAGCGACGCAGATCGTGTGCTGGATTAGATCGTTGATTAAAAATTGTACCTGTTTCTCATTTTCGAACGTACAAGTTTCATTTTCACATTTAGGAAGTTGTGTGCGGCACGCGTCGTTGATTAAATGACATTTAAAAATAGGCCAAGTGATGTTTTAGCGACCGACTTTCATAGCAAATTCGACTTCGGTGACGGTTTTAACTCTACCGGGACATTCTTTTGTTAGATACGGTGTGGATAAATTCATCATGTCAATTACGTGTCGCAATATTTGCGAGCTAGTAATGAAACGTTTAAGCAGATTTATCATAATACGAGCACGTATAAATTATGCGAAATCTCTTATTATGACAATTAAAATATAATTTAAAATTACCAGTAGGTACCTACCTGATTTAAAATGGATAACATTTGAGTCGTACAGACAAAATATACACAGCAACGATTTTTTTTACTTTTTGGTCGCAAAATAAACAAAACGCGAGTGTACTTTACTCGTTCGTCAATTCGCCACTAGCGGTGGCGTGATCATTTCCCCTCCCGCGCCCCCTCATTTGCCTCATTTGACGTGCTAGCGTTTGATGTATAGTTTCGGAGATATTTTAATTGCCCAACTTACCCCTATGCTCAACTAGCCCCGCTCTACCCTATGCAATAAACCGGTAAATCATCATCATCATCATCAGCCCATATACGTCCCACTGCTGGGCTCGGGCCTCCTAGTGCGGGTTGGTGGACTACACACCTAAGAAATTTCTAAGAACTTTTAGATTGCAGGTTTCATCAGGATGTTTTCCTTCACCGTTAAAGTACCTACTTGATAATTATTTGTGAATACACACATAACTTCGAAAAGTCAGAGGTGTGTGCCTGAGGTTTGAGCCCGCGACCGTCGATATTCTCGACTGCGTGCTTAAACCTCGAGGCCATCACGACTTAAACCGGTAAATAAATCTTTTATATGATTTGGTTATAGCTTCTTATAAAAGAGTGAGTGTAATATATCGGCCAATTTCAATTTATATGGACGTACCTAAAATATCGTGCGGAGTTTGCGGCCTAATCGATATTTCTGTCGGATAAAGTTTGGAACTGTGGATGACAAGTTTCATCGTGCAAAAACTGTTCAATACGTCGACACAAAAAGTGCCCTAAATGGTAATCCGGGACGTGTAATATCCCAGTGGAAAGTTTCTATTTTTTATTTATCACACTTTATTGTACACCACAACACATACAGAAACATGAATTAGGAATAAAATAGGTAAGAAAAAGAGTGGAACAAATGGCGGTCTTATCGCTGAATGCGATTTCTTCCAGACAACCGTAGGATGGACTGGAAAGTATAAGAAAAACAGAGCGGGTAATAATAATATCTACTTATATATAAAATAATATATGTGACGTACAATTTTGATACGAATAAACTAAACACGAACTACATACGAATAATATAAAAAGAAAACAACAATACAAATACATATGAAATATACTACTATGTACATACATAAATACATATATCACAAAACAAATAACCATTTACAATGACTGTGACAAGTAATGTTCCTTTACAAGCTTTTTAAAAATAGGAAGTGATTTTGCTTCTCTCACTGACTCCGGTAGTTCATTCCATAACCGAGCAGCATTAACAGTGAAAGATTTACTGAGGAACGAACTGTTATGTTTCGGAATTTCCAAAACCAAATTCTCTGAGGATCTAAGTGATCGAGCATGTGTGCTACATAGGAAACGAAAACGCTCTTTGAGGTAATGGGGGGTATTGCCGTGGAATAGAATACAATACAGGAGTGAGAGAATACGAGTATTTCGGCGAAAGCGAATTGATAGCCACTTGAGCTTATTACGAAATTCAGAAACATGATCATATTTGCGAAGTCCAAATATGAAACGGATACAAAAGTTCTGGAGACGCTCAAGTTTATCTATTTGGTCTACGGTGAGATCGAGATAGCTAGCATCAGCATAATCAAGGAGTGGAAAAATAATTGATTGCACAAGTGTTATTTTCGTGCAGATGGGTAGAAAATTCCGCAATCTTCTCAAGGACCCCGCAGCTGCAAACAATTTTCTACTGAGTTCTTGTAATTGGGGGCCCCAGGATAAAGTTTTATCAAAAATAACACCTAAAGTTTCGTATCAATTTAGTCAACCGCTTCAGGCTCATTACATAGAATGTGGGTATATAGTCAGTAAGGGTATATAGAGTGGGTATATAGTGGTAGTAGTGAGAGAGATAGGTTTAATTGTTAGTTTTGGATTTTTCACGTCAGCCATATTCAGCATTTTTGAGGCAAACGAGCGGCAAGCTATAGTAATGGTTGTTTTTCAATTTCAATTGTCAATTTTTATTTTATCTAAAATCATAAAATGTATATTTGAAAATATAAAAAATATATAGCCTCCGAAAATGATAGGGGAGCTCTTAACTCGCAGGCGTTTAAATGTGCCGGTAAAATTTCAGTACAGAAGAAAGATATATGAAGGGTTGATCTCTTGGATTCTTTGACAATTTTAATAAACGAAAAATTGTCATAAATCTTTTTTAATGTCATTTTTTGTTAATTAATGGTTCTGCATCCGCTAATTTAACTTATTTATATACGTCGGCATACGTCACGAGGTATTATCATTTTATTAATTGTGTAGAAAAAGTTTATTTTATTTTTAAAATAGTAAGTGCAAATAGTGCCTTCGTCAGTCCGTCATCAGCTGACGCAATACTGCCCGCCTATTCCGTACTAATTAAATTAAATAAAACAGTTATAACAACAACTATAAAATAACAATGAAGCTTTTAATTATTGTAGTTATTATAATGAACTCTCTAAGCAATAACGAAGATGATGATGTTAATTTGTAATTTCAGAAATAATACTTTACATAGTGTTATGTCCAGATGTGTCAGGTTTGGTTTGTATAAATAAAACTACTAAAGCTTAGTTTCAATAGCGTCTGGCACGTCCACTCGGTCCGATATCAGAGGTAGTAGTGAACCGGTTTGAGTGGGGAACAGCGCTTTGTATATTATAATTTATTTTCACGTTTACCTTACAATTTATTATTAATACTACATGCACACTACACATAGTGTGTTTATATGCCTATGTATATGGTCAATGGCTCGTGTGTTAGTGGAATGCAAATGAAGATACCCTAATCAGTATCCCATCAAGTAATCCCGCACGTCGAGAGGTATCTAACTAACAGGCGGCATACGTCACGAGGTACAAATACGACGCCAGCCCAACTAAAGGAGCTTACTACAAGCGAATAGGTAGGCCAGGTAATCCAGCTTAAGGGAAAGGATTACGCGTAAAAGCCTAATGTTTCGAACGCTAACACCGCCGCTATTTGATCCCTTCGCGTCTTAGTGGAGGTTCACTTGCAAATTATTGTTCACGCCACAATAGGCGACGTTCTACAGACTCGTACAACGAGTACTGGGCTCTCCGGGCCTTAAAAGACGAAGTGCCATTATTAATGGGAGAGCCGATAAGTACATTGGCATGCGGCAGCCGAGCACAACTTTGTTCCTCTATACGGGAATCAATATCTATTTGCCATCTTCGTTCACGTGTGCGAAATTGAGGCGCTATCTGCGTGTTGTATGGTCGAAGTTATTGTGTTAATGTTGTGTAGTTTGCTGTTATGATTTTTAATTATGTGATGTAATTTTCGAATTTTAAACAATCTTATAGGTACTTATGCATGGAATTGCTATACCTAAGTTAAACGTTCCCGAATGGAAAAAGAAGTGTATAAAAATTAATGAAGATTATTTTAATACAAATCTACTTTGTGTCAACTATTATGACAGTGATTGAGTTATAAAATATAATCGAAAGGAATTTAAGTGTTCATAAAGCAGGTGTTGTTTTTTTTAAATAATTTGATGCAATTTCCCCGGCACTTCAGATGCGCGAGGACAGAAACACGGCGGCTAACATGCCATTGTTTGCTAATGGAAACAAGACCTGCGCATTTATCCATTTCCAAACAAATGACAAAGATAGCGCACGCCAAAATTGGTTAGTGAAAATGAAAAAAAAAAAAACAATTGATTTAGACACAATGAGTTTTGGTTTTTATACGCATCCGCAGAATTAATAATTATTATTTCGGAACATAAATTAATTAATGCACTTATATTATGGTATGTTAGCCTTGTTTACATTATTTAAAATTAGTAATTTTTTTGAGTTAATTATAATTTAGTTTTTCGAATTGAATAACATAAAAGATGACACTTAATTTTGTTTATGTTTTTGTTCGAATGCGATGTTTTTGTTTTTGCTAGAACAAAAAGAACGATATAGTGACTACAACTATTGTTTAATGCAGTGTTCTGTTAGGGTGTCGATTGTCAAAAAACGATTTCAAACATCAATAATTACTCGCACAATTATGTTGCCATGATAGTATCCGGATATACAAAAGTAAATCCCGGATCTCATACGAACAAATAAAATACAAGACTCAGCATTTGAAACAAAGCATAAATAAATAAAATATTATCAAATACCTAGTCATTTTCTTTTTCTGCCTTAATTTATCTCACCTTCTACTGATTTATTTATTTGAACTAACCCGATCTTCCGACTGTTCAACTGTTGTGGCTGTCCATAGAAATGTTGACTTGCTAGCACACTTATTTACTATTCAATGTTTTTTGTAGCATCGCGGTATAAAAAAAAAACATTAATGTAAAAGACGAAAATATGTTTTGAAGATATTGTTTTTTTTTTGGTATAATTTGGCGTTTTATCAATTTTGTATTAAAATCATTTTTCTCACAATCCAACAGACAGTCAAGCTCATCCTTACATATTACGAGTACGTTGTAAATAATACGCGCGTAACTATGTGCAACTATCAAGCGGATCTGTAAAAGGAGCCTGCTAAGATCTAAAATTGAATTGCAACATACGATTACATTGAAGCGCTTTCTTTTCCTAGCGAAAGAAACGGGAGTTTTACACAAAAGCTGTCGGCGGTATAAACGCGGAGTGTACCGCCCATTGTCCCAGGAAATCAGCGTCGACAATCTTCCCGGGATCGCGAATCTTATCCCGGACTGCCGGATCGGAACCAGTCGCGCCGCCGTTCGGCCGGATGCGCCGCGACTTCTGCCAGGATTATCAACACGTACACACGTCGGCTGTTTTTCCTCCTTCGCTATTGAGTTGTGTTTCTTTTGAACGTGTTTCTCCGTGTTTATTAGTTATTATTTAGTCGGTGATGTGTTTGTTTAAGGAATCGAAGTATCATACTTGTGCTATGTGTGTATTAGAAAACTGTGTTAACAAAGATACAATATTGCTTGATAGAAGTTTATGTATGTCGCAATTAATTTTGAGGGTATTTTTACTAATATAGTAAAGTTATTAGGGCTTCATAGCTTGTGCAATGCAGTCCAAATGTCGGCTGACCTCGGCACGTGACACACTTGCATAAGTCATTTTGGCGTATTTAACACTTTATAAGGTGGCTGTTATCCAAACAGATTCGAATTTCCTGCAACCCGTTAATTGGGCCGTGAACAATTCCATTTACAAAATGAAAGACAACAGAGTTCCCGTTGATTCTCTGCAACATCATAAAATCACACTCATTAATCGCTCAATTCAAGTATTTATAGCCTATTATCTTTTTAATGTAATTCATTCCAAGGATTGCGACGGTGTAAGGACTTTCCAAGAAATTTTGTCATTAATTGATTTAAAATAGCGGTCGCCTACAGAGTGATGTAAAAACAAACAGATAGATTTCTGTATAAAATCCGTAATGCCGATGATAATTGTTTGTTTCGCTAAGTAATTTGCCGGTTGATACGGCGATGTACGTGCTTTCACAGTGGCCACTTCACCCCTCTTAGTATTTCCACCGTTTCTTTTTCAAACTATGGAGTAAACAAAATTACGTATGCTTGGCCTTTTTTGGCTGATTCTAAATGTGCATCTGAGCGTTAATATCGCATTATTAGACATAAGAATGACTGCCTCATTCGTCGTGCGGCGTATGTTTGCGGCTTTCAATCACAACGTTCATGATTCGATTCACGGATTGGGCAGAGAGTTTCAGCTTTTGCTATGAATTTAAATCGGTTTAAATATTTTTCGTATGAGGCACTCATGAAAATAATGATACTAAGGGCCTTAATCTAATGACCGGTAACTATATATCACAATTTACACGACATAATGTAACAATCACACGATTGTTTAGCGGCGTGACCTTCCGAGATAGTAGTATCTTTGTCTCAAGCAATAATAAAATCCCAATATTTTTCTTATGCGTGTATAAAATTACGTTGAACAATCAGGATGTTATTACCGATGTTAAACTCTCGTGCTCTATCATCAACAAGTTTTCTTGAACATCACGTGCAAACCTGAAACGATATTACACTCAATTAATGGCGTTAATTTAAAAGCGGATAATATCAATCTTAATCAGCGTTTAAATGCTTAATTTCAGCCGGTTGAACTATAGCACAGTTGATGATGTGATAAATTAGCGCTTTTCATAGCAGATAAGTGGTATAAATTAATCATAGTGCGACTGGCCGGTAATCACATCCGAGCTTCAGGAGTTGTCTCAGGGCGTCGGGTAGCTGGCACAAATTAGCGAGTGCGCGCCGCGATAGCGCTGTTTGTATAAACTTGTTGGGTGAAAGTCATGTACTTTTGGAGAGTCGACAATTTTTGCCTAAACGGCTGATGAAGCGATGCGCCGGTGTAATTTTTTAATGGGATGTTGCTCTAGCCGTGGCATCAATGGACTAGTGAATTCAGTATTCTATTCGGAAGGAAGTTTATTATGTGCTTAGATTAATTGAAAGATTATGATAACCTTACACTTTCAACGTCTTACTTTATATTCTAATATATAAAGCATGAAATAAAAACACTTTTACGTAGATTAAATATCATTTATTCCTTTCTTTGGATATCTCTACGAGACGTACAAACCGCTCACTTGATGTGACCACCGTAATTCACTTTAGTATTTTACGTTGCGGGTTCAAACCCCAGGCACACACCTCTGACTTTTCTAAGTTATGTGTGTATTTACAATGAATTATCACTTACTTTATCGGTGAAGGAAAACATTGTGATGAAACCTGCACACCTAAAAAAGTTCTTAGGAATTTCTTAGGTGTGTAGTCCGCCAACCCGCACTAGAACAGCGTGGTGAACTAAGGCCTAAACCCTCTTAATGGTAGAAGAGGCTCGTGCCCAGCAGTGGGACGTATATGGGCTGTTGATGATGATGGGAAGCGTTAAACGTTAATGTACTACTGGCAATTTAATTTTACTGTTAAAGATTGTTTACTTGTTCCGTTTATTACTTGTCTGCAATATAAGCGACAGTAGCAAAAAACATGCTTCAAATATAGGTATCTATCTAGAGAAAATCCCAAGCTCTTGTAATCAACAGTAATCTACTTTAACTTAACTAAACACAGTAGTCTGCTCGTAATTTGAACCGCTGATTACGGTCCCTCTGGCGTGTCTGCGCATCTTTCGACCTAATTATTAGCACCCAAGCCACGAAGCTCCGCTACTGCAGTTCTTCTAAGTAAATCTGTATACAATGAATAAATTACATCGATTACGCTTCTTTAGTAGAATTTTACTTGGTAATTATACACGCGACAATTTAGTTTTTCATGTAGGTATTAAAGTCCAAATATCAACTAAAAGTCGTGAGGGCCTCGAGGTTCAGGCGCCCGGTCGAGAATTCTCGACGATTACGGGCTTAAACCCCAGACACACACTTGAAACTTTTGGAAGTTATGTATTTATTTAAAATCAATTATCACGTACTTTATCCGGCATACCCCGTTTGCCTTCTGGAAACGGGGATCCAAGAGGATTTTCCCCAAAAAAAAAAAAAAAAAAAAAAAAAAAAAAGGCCAGCATAGTTGACTAAGGCCTAACTCCTCTTTCAAAGTTTCTGTTATTTTTATACATGACTGGGAATGTGAGAATGTATTTAATAATAATTTCATTTATTGAAGTAAATATTATTTTAAACAGTATTTCTATTCTGTGGAAACAATAGGCTATTAAATACTAGTTTAACACGAAATCAATTTCCTTCATTACAGGCGTTAGTAGGCAGCAGTTTTGTCCAGTCGTCGCACTATCACTTCCCGGTACTATCAGCTCGGAACGCAGCAGAACCTGGTCGTTTACTAATGGCTGCTTTTGTGACCGAGTGCCGGTTTAATCAGTTGTTTATATTATTGCCCCGACGACTGTGCGATTTAATCGTTTGTATACCGTTTCTCATTGTATGTACCTCGTTGGACGTCGGCCGGATTTTCCACGGGACCTCGGCGCTCGCCAGATGGAAAATTTATAGAGGGTAGCGTACAGCGAGCGATATTTGTTTAGGATTAAGAGATTCAGCTGTGCGTCGAGTTAAACGATAAACAAAAGCAGCGCCGCCGCAAACTGCTGTTTGTTTAATTGTACACGCATGATAACGGCGTTGACGAGCCCGCTTTTGGGGTTTTAGAGTTTCGCACGATGGCTTAAAATGTTATGTCAGTTTTCGCCTAAAGGGCAAGAAATTCGCTAGTAGAGGGTCGCGTGATTACAGACCGAACGACTTTTAGGGCTGAATTTAATTAGTTCTAGCTTAATATTTGAAGTGTGGTGCGTTTGTTCTGTGTAGTTTTAACAACTACATTAAGCGTATGATCGTTTGCTAAAACAAATAAGCTTTTGTGGCTTTAGTGTTCTGTAAATTTTGGCGGTCTTTGTTTTACAAGAAGGAAAATTTATGCAAAGTAGATTTGCTAAAGCGTTTTATTTGGTGAGTTATATCGCTAGACGCCTATGAATCATTACCACTTTTACTCCTTTTTAAGTTCAATTATACCATGACAGATAATAATTGCTTAAAAATGTTTAGTCTGTTGGGGAATATTTTTATTTTTTAATTTTTTAACCGAACCGCGCTGAAATTTTTTATAAGGCACGGCAATTTATATTTTATAGTAATTTTTACCGATGACAAAATATAACTACACATACATATAATACGTACGGAGTTTTACTAATATTTTGAATAATTTAACATACAAGTTGGCCAACGAAGAAAAAATAAATTGTAACTGTCTTTAAATATCTTTATCTGGATATAAAAAAAACAATGTTCCTAATCAGTAGACATTGCTCCTAGACCAATTAAGACGCTATTTCTATGACATAAATTTATTTATCTTCCTAACATCCCTATTTAGTAGTAGGTACAGTCGCATCAATTAAGTCCACACAACCGGATCGAGCACTAAAGATTATTAAGAGCAAGACATTCTTACAATCTAATCTTTGCTTCGCGTAGATATCGAACGATCGCCGCGAGTATTTCGCAACGCTCCCTGTGCACCGACATTAAGATAATCCAATGTCCACTCGTTATTTAATTAAACGCGATGCGCCAGCCGCCATGGTGGCTATTAATGACCTCAATTACGCTAATCAACTTGTAGCAGATTTACGTGCGGAGACGGCGCGGCACAGTCCCGTGACGACGCCGTGACGTGACCCAACCTAATGCCGCTTAAAAGGGCTATTTATTGCAATTTGTCGCTTGTATTTCAAGCGGGCGTCGTACTAAATCGACGGATATTTCATCGTGTTTACATTTTGGCGTCACTGGAGGATTAGCTGCGAGTAAATTAGTGTCCGTTTAATGAGTGTCCTTTCATATAAGTATTAGCTACATTTTGTCTACTTTGTTAGTTACTATATTTGTGAGTACATAAGTTTCTTCCTTAAAGGCCCCAATAGTAACGTACCTATGATTCTCGACAGTATTTTTTTTGTCATCACTTAGTCGGAAATGACCAGAATTAATTGCATGTCAATAGATGACTCTTGCTCCTCTTTGACCTGTACCACAGAAAACGATGGTTGTCAATGGCCACTCAAGGAAACGTTCGGATGCTATGCTAGTTCCAATATAATACGAATTTACCAAAATGTCTTAATTTATCCGTAAGGCCGAGTAATACGATACTGGCTTCGATATTTTTTTCAAGACCCGAACGAACATCACGCGCAGATTGCGCACAAAGTGTAGCGGTTGAGGCAAGAAATCCCAGCGTCACATAATGTCAGTAGTTTATTGAACGAGTTGGCCGGACGGTTGTACATGTCGCACCCACGTCCTCTAATTCCGTCCATTGGATTCAAATTGAAGAGTGAAATGTTCGGACGTCGGTCGGTGTCCAAGCGCGTATTGGACCGGAGCGTTTTAGCTAATAACTTAATTCCTATGGGAATATGCATCTGCGTTGCGCGCAAACTGACCTGTGTTACGCGCTTACAAAAACGTTTATCCGTCCGTGATTCGATGATTCCTGTCGGTTCTGCATTACAATTTAATGCCCTTTTCAATATTCTATGCAACCAATCCTGTAGCTTTGTTGAACTTTTTTCAATAATTTACAATTGCACAGCGCAACAGAAGTAATCGTGAAGTATTTATTTATACCTAAGTTCCTATTTTAGTCTGCCACGTAAATTATAGAGTATGAAGCATGGCAATAGGCTCGCACCCTATTACATGGGATGAAAACACTGTTGATGTGTGAGAAATGCTATACGCCCAGGTATGCAGAGAGACTGCACCCTTACGGAAATTACGAAAATTGCGCCACCTATTTTTTTTGTATGTTAAAATATGCCATCTAGCGGTTTATAGCTACAACATCCCTGAGTAACATAAACTATATTTGATTGTTACTCGTATATCTAGATGAAGATAGTACGAGACGCTAATCTCAAAATGCATTTGAAATATGACGTGTGAACATACGAATTAAACAAGTGACTGCTCCACCGCAGTATATTTTGTTATTGAATAGATCCCGCTGCTCCATTTACGGCGAACATCATGAATATATCTCATGTGCAACGCACGCGTACATGTACTTATGCGTTTCGTTTTACCCCATTTAGATGTTTAGAGCAGCGGCAATTTCATGAGAACTAAAACGTTGTAATGACCACTGTAGATGTTTCGCGGTAAAAGCTCCTATTTACCTCGAGTCGTGTTCGAGTGTATTTAGTTCCTAGCTCTGTCTGACGGCGTTTAGAACTTGCAACTACTAAGAATGCGGTCAATTTACCGTCTGACTTCTCGTGTACTTGCATCGAATGAAAATATCGAATCGCTACGAAGCTTATGCTAAGTCTGCTGTGAGATCGGACTGGCTCAACTGGGTTTGATCCAGTGTGAATTGTAATACTACAAAAAATCCACGTGATGAATAGGATTATCTTTTGTGTATGTATTGTTGGTGGCAGTTTCTTTGAAATTCGCCAGAGTTTCACACGTAGGTACGTATGCCAAGCTCCAGGATGAATTGTGTGTAGACGGTAATCATTAGTTCGGCATAAATGTTGTCGACTAGTGAATGTTAAATTTCGTTCCTTTTCAGCGGAACGCTTTATCACCGCAGTACCTCAATAATTTTCCATTGTGGACACTTTGTATTGTCAGCATAGAAATAGAAATAACTGCCTGACTGCCTCGTGGTCTTGCGGTACATCTATGTGCCGTGCGATCTAGAGGTCCTGGGTTCTATTCCCGGGTCGGGCAAAGTGTTATTGAGTTTTTCCTTTAGGAAATTCTCAATAGCAGCACGGAGTCTGGAATTGTGCCCGAAAAACGGCAATAGGCTCGCACCCTATTACGTGGGACTGATACATACCTGGTCAGGGATGCTCCTATCTAGTGGTCATGGCCTACCCTAGAATAGGTGCTTCGAGTACGCGACCTCGACCTCCCCGAGCTACTGCAGTCACTACCAACCTCCCCTTCCGTGACTGCAGTATCCACTCCTACAGGCCATACTTTCCTTTCCCATATCATCCTCTACCCACACACCCTATTCCCTTTCCCCGGTTGATGACGGGCAGCAGCGTCATCAACGCGAGTCCCCTCCTGCGCTCGCCAACCCGCCTGCCAAGCGTGGCGAGTATTGGCAATTACCTCACAATGAGTACAACCAGGACCAGGCCCCCAGTCCCCGGCAGCCCCGCTATTCCTGGCTACGGTAGCGGCCATGGTTACGGCGGGGCAGGGGGTGCTAAGAATCCCCGGGTTGGCCCCGGCTACCACCCCCGACGACGACTGGCCCTGGTAACACACAACATACGCACGTTGAGGACAGACGAGAAGATTGTCGAACTGGAAGAAGAATTGAGCGGGTTACACTGGGACATTCTGGGGTTGTCGGAAGTCCGAAGAATCGGGGAGGACACGATAACCCTGAAGTCCGGTAACCTGCTCTTCTACCGGGGGGACGACCAACAGTCCCGAGGAGGTGTCGGATTTCTCGTCCACAGGTCTCTCATCAACAACATCGTATCCATCGAAAGTGTGTCGAGCAGGGTAGTGTACCTTATACTCAGAATATCGAAAAGATATTCGTTGAAGGTCATACAGGTATACGCGCCGACCTCGACACACCCAGATGAAGAAGTAGAGGAGATGTATGAGGACATAAGTCGGGCCATACATACTTCCAAAACCTACTTCAATGTTGTTATGGGGGACTTCAACGCAAAGTTGGGCAAGAGAAGCGATGCAGAGTTGAAAGTGGGGCAATTTGGACATGGGCAACGGAACCTCAGGGGTCAGAGGCTGGCCGACTTTCTGGAGAAAGAGGGACTCTTCGCGATGAACTCTTTTTTCCAGAAGCCGCCTCACAGGAAATGGACCTGGCTGAGTCCTGACGGTTCTACGAGAAATGAGATAGATTTCATCTTGACGACGAATAGACGGATATTCAGTGATGTCTCTGTGATCAACAGGGTGAAAACCGGCAGTGATCACCGAATGGTTAGAGGCTCATTGAATATCAACGTCCAGCTAGAAAGGCGTCGCATGATGAAGTCTACGCTCCGACCTACTCGCGCTCATATCCAAAACCCCGAGAGCTTTCAACTCGAGCTTCGAAATCGCTTTGATTGTCTAGAAGAAAACCTTGCAGTGGACGAGTTAAACAGCGGTTTGGTAGAAGCTGTCCATACGGTGGGATCTAAGCATTTTAGACCTCGCCGTAGAGATAGACCTCAAAAACTCTCGATCCACACTCTTGACCTTATGGCCAAACGTCGATCTATAGCGCTGCAGTCTTCCGAGGACGCCGAAGCATATCGTCAGCTCAATAGACGGATCTGGAAGTCCTTGCGACACGATGTCCGTGCTCACAATACTGTGAGCATTAAAGAGACAATTGAGCGGAACGGAGGCTCCAAAGTGTTTGCAAGAGACTTGTCTATTGGGCAAAGACAGTTGTCTAGGCTGAAGACGGAGGGCGGCAGCGTAGTGTCGACGAGGGCTGAGGTGTTAAGGGAGATCGAGAGGTTCTACGGACAGCTTTACACCTCGGTTGCCGAACCGACTGTTAGCTCGGCCGAAGACCCGAGAGCCGAGTTGATCCGCCACTTCAGTGATGATATCCCGGACATCAGCCTGTGTGAGATTGAGATGGCCCTGAAGCAACTTAAGAACAACAAGGCGCCGGGTGAGGACGGAATCACTTCAGAGCTTCTGAAAGCGGGCGGAACGCCGGTACTTAAAGTCCTTCAGAGGCTCTTCAATTCCGTTCTCCTCGAGGGCTCAACGCCAGAGGCCTGGAGCAGGAGCGTGGTGGTACTGTTCTTCAAAAAAGGTGATAACACTTTGCTGAAGAATTACAGGCCCATCTCGCTCCTGAGCCATGTCTATAAGTTGTTTTCGAGGGTCATCACCAATCGTCTCGAACGCAGGTTTGATGACTTCCAGCCTCCCGAACAAGCCGGTTTCCGGAAAGGCTTTAGCACCATAGACCACATCCATACGCTTCGGCAAGTTATACAAAAAACCGAGGAATATAACTTGCCGCTTTGTTTAGCGTTTGTGGACTATGAGAAAGCCTTTGATTCGATCGAGACCTGGGCTGTGCTAGAGTCTCTCCAGCGGTGCCACATTGACTGTCGGTACATCGAGGTGTTGAAAAGCATATACAGCAACGCCACCATGTCGGTCCGAGTACAAGATCAGAGCACGAAGGCTATTCCACTACAGAGAGGCGTGAGACAGGGAGATGTCATATCTCCGAAACTGTTCACTGCCGCGCTGGAAAACGCCTTCAAGCTCTTGCAGTGGAAAGGATTCGGCATCAACATCAACGGCGAGTATATCACACACCTTCGGTTTGCCGACGATATTGTAGTCTTGGCAGAATCGCTGGAAGACCTTAGCACTATGCTCGAAGACCTCAATCGAGTCTCTCAACAGGTGGGTCTTAAAATGAACATGGACAAGACGAAGATCATGTCGAATGTCCATGTTGTGCCCACCCCAATCGCAGTTGGGGGCTCGACTCTCGAAGTTGTAGACGAATATGTCTATTTGGGACAAGTGGTCCGGTTAGGCAGGTCCAACTTCGAGAGAGAGGTCAATCGTCGAATCCAACTCGGTTGGGCAGCGTTCGGGAAACTACGCGACGTCTTCTCGTCCAAAATACCTCAGTGCCTGAAGACGAAAGTCTTCGATAGTTGTGTGTTACCAGTGATGACATACGGCACTGAGACGTGGCCTCTCACTATGGGCCTCATTAGACGGCTCAGAGTCACTCAACGAGCTATGGAGAGGGCTATGCTCGGGGTTTCCCTACGAGATCGAATCAGAAATGAGGAGATCCGTAGGAGAACTAAAGTAACCGACATAGCCCAGCGGATTAGCAAGTTGAAGTGGCAATGGGCCGGGCACATAGCGCGGAGAACTGATGGCCGATGGGGCCAAAAAGTTCTCGAGTGGAGGCCACGTACCGGAAAGCGCAGCGTGGGACGTCCTCCGACAAGATGGTCAGACGACCTGGTGAAGGTCGCGGGACGTCGCTGGATGCAGGCTGCTTCCAACAGGTCCCTGTGGAAGTCATTGGGAGAGGCCTATGTCCAGCAGTGGACTTCGATTGGCTGATGGATTGGATTGGATTGGATTGGATACATACCTGGCGAAATGTGGGTGTAGAAATGCACCTCTGCCTACCCCATAAGGGAATACAGGCATGAGTTTATGTATAGCATAGAAATAAAAAATAAAAAGTTTTTACGAAATTCCCGTGAACACGAATGGGCGCTTTGTCTCTCCAATTGCCAATTATGTCGTTTCACTTTTGGTTTTCTAATGATTAGTCCTTTGCTCCCAATTAACAACTTTCTTTTTGGTACGCCGTTTCCCCTTTGTTAAATGCCTCCCGTTTCACATGTTGACAGCGGTCTTATCTCTACACATCCGAGTACACTCATAATTCCTGCCCGTAGGGTGTTACGGTTTGATCATCCCCGTCTTTCCACTCTCCCAAGGACTCGTCATTTATCACCGCCGATTTATAAAGATCCTCCTCTTTAATCGCCTTACCAGCGTACCCGAGCTGATTATGTTTTGTGCATGAAGTGTTGGAGATCAACGTTGGCTGGTTGTGTACATCGAACAGTCGAGCCCATCGCGGTCGACAGAGATTAATCGACCGGCGTCTCAGAAGGCCGTATTAGCTATAACGGCATCCGGAAAATTGCTCGATTTTTCCACTCACGCCCCTTGTTGCTGCGTCTACATATTGACAATAAGGTAAGGGTGATACAATAAACGATGGCTCGGGTACTTTATTTTACAGGGAAAGAAATTTTATATCCTCTGTAACGTTTATCAGCGTGTTTTTTGCCAAACCTTTTGGCGATATCGAACTTATAAAATGTATCTATGCATTTTTTATTGTTCTGTTTTCGTTCTTTAATTGAAAATTTCGTACATTAAGTAGTTAGAAAGAAAGAAAGAAAGAAAAATTTTTTTATTGTTGGCTATACGAAATACAGATACAAAGAACAAACAACCAAACAAGTAGTAGATACAATTTACAAAGCCAACAATGATCCCTTCATTCAGCTGTATGCTGCAATTCCGCTTACACGGTATTGCAGCGCTGGTTTTCAATAAAGGGACCAAGTGACAAAATGGACGCTAGTTATTTATTCGGTTTAAAATTACCAAGTTTAATTATTGATTGAAATATAATATTCCTGTTGCATACTACAATCCGGTGGTGTCAGTCGAAACTCAGAGAGCAATTAGACGCATTTTATTAATACAGAAAAAAAGGAACATTCAAATTCTATGCATGATAAAAATTTTAGCGATGGTGCTTGTTTTAAATGTTTCACAACACAACACACACATACACGCACTCGACGCGAGGGGACAGTAATTTAACGCGTGTGCCGCACGGGGCTGACAGGTTGGCTCATACAGCACCGTTCATTGGTGGACTTTGCCAGCTTGTCAGCCGTATATTGCCGCCATTACTATGTTTACTGCATGCTACGGTCCATTCGCCGTCACTTGGTTAAATTTTCATCCGCCGACATTTATGGTCTAATGAAATTTCGCTGAGACAATTTTTGAACATCTTTTTATTACTGCAAACATTTACGTCAGCTGCAAATTGTAATATATAGGCGATTTAACTGCAGATTTACAAGCGCCGTTGCTGGCAAACTAGGATAGAAAATCACCTTCCGCGAATTGATACCGTACAGCTCCTGGACTTATTATGTTTCCGTGGAGTGCGTCCGCGTTGAACGTCGCTTTTATGGTTATTACTTATTGGGAGTTATTTCACCAGTATGAAATGTCAAGGATTTGCTAAATGCGGACGCGATTCTGCGAGTAATCTCAAAGTAGCGGATGGACATTTGCCTTGCCATCTAAATATACTGTGCCTTAATGTACATGTTAAGCATTCGTTTTTTAGGTTTATTATAATGCATCGTTTTTTTTATTATCGGGATAATGACATCACTTGCACGAAATAATAACTGTCGTAGCATCCGATAAAAATTTCAGGCAAATTCATTACGTACAGTGATCTCTTTGTATTCTAACATTCTGTTACGAATAGCTCGACATTACTATTTCGGTTGACGAGAGATTATGTTAATATATTTTCTCCAGTAAACACTATATCGACTGCTCTATACAATTATTATCAGTACCAGTGTAATCATTTCACCGAGTTTGAATAAAGAATATATTTGAAGACTCATGATGTAGGTTTATACGTACCTACTGGCCAACATAGCCATTCACCAGGTAGCTTGAAAATTGCACAAAAAGCGCAGAAAGTCACTATATACAGGCTCAATAGGTCACATTTAAAAGGTTAACAGTGAGTAAAATCTGTCTAGCAGTGAACATCCGACGGTTAAAGATAGTTATATTCTTTAGTCGTAACTATACAAATATTTTTTTTAGATTACGTTCTTAATAAGTTTTTATAAGTAAAAAATAAACTCATTTTACTTTTTATATTAAAGAGTAAAAGTATAAGTACATGATCCAATCGCCGTAACGCGTAATAGTGAAACGGCAATATCATATTACTAAGCGATTTTCCCGAGATCACAGAATCAAATTACTAAAACCGTGGCAAAAATGCTAACTATTCCAAGCTCATTTTCTCACCAAACTCTTGATGACTATTGGAAAATATTCAAGAAATGCCAATCTGAATTCATTTCATGCAGTTATTTGAAACTCTTAGCTGTGATCATAGTTTCAAAGCGAATATCTTTAGACGATACATTTACGG
Source organism: Hemaris fuciformis (assembly GCA_907164795.1). Taxonomy (NCBI): domain Eukaryota; kingdom Metazoa; phylum Arthropoda; class Insecta; order Lepidoptera; family Sphingidae; genus Hemaris; species Hemaris fuciformis. The sequence goes on from OU015442.1 coordinate 9,671,219, forward strand.
CAGATCATTTCACTTTACTCTTGAAACCTTATAGTGCGGCCATTGAATGGGAGGGTGATCGAGAGGAAATTGAGCGACATCTTTAGCAGTCGATAAAGTATTTTTTATTAATAAAACTCATAAAACACATTCTTATCTTATACTATTTATATCCAATGTCTATAGAAGACAAAATAACAATTTATTATTAGTTTACTTTTACAAAAAAAAAAACAAAAAAAAACTGGCGGTGTGGCCCAATTAAATAAAAAATTACCTACATGTATCCTCCAAGTTCCTATTTATTTTTAAACCAAAACTGATCGAAACAGATAGTTTGACAGTTTTGTCTTAATTATATAAAAAGACAGTGTTTGGTAGGTTTTATAAACGCTGATGACTTCATTTTTTTTATCTCCACTATAACTAATGTTGACGTTAGAGGCCAGTAGTAGCCCGAATTTTTTAGAAAATGACATGTATAAAAGGAACATGTTATCAATGAATTTATATTTAAAGAAATTAAATATAATATTATTTTTCCTCTTTTATTATCCATCCTAAGGTTGCCTGTAAGAAATTGCCTAGAGCGATAAGGCCGCCTCTTGTCTAATTTTTAATAGATAAGTTTCTTTATAATATTTTGTACATACAAGGAAGTGTAAATAAATAAATAAATAAATTAAATATAAAAAATGCAGTATCACCGCTCGTTTCGCAGCCCGCGGCTTATTATTCACTCAGCGTTTCTTCTTTTGTGCCCGGACGATATCAATCTGCGATCGTCTGCGAGTAGCGACGCCTAGGGCACCGCTCTCACCTACCTACGTGTAATTGCAACACCCTATAGGGTTATACGGGCTTTAAAGCCTCACATGATAATATCCTTCTGAATTCCCATGATGCCAATTAAATGCCAACTGTGACTTGTGTTTTGCCGTAAAATATCACCGCGACTTTATTCTGTTATTGAATGCTCATTGGTAAGGTGAAATGTGTATTTGACTTTGATATACCTACTAACTGGGTAGTGATACTATAATGTACTTTATAGAATTAAATAGGGTAACAACTACATAGCAAGGGATGATCGTCTCTCGCCATTTTACAATAAAAACGGTCTCCTCCATTGGTTTTTCACGTTTCAAAAACGGTTCTGTTGACATAAGAGGAGTAGTTGTCATTCAACTAGTTCAGAGGTTTCTGATCAATTAAAATAAGAACTGGTAAAATTGGTGCAATTGAAAATGTTACTTGAGACTACCTATTTGTTGCGATCGAATATTTCCGGTTTGCCATTTAAAAGTAACGTGGTTGCATTTGTAGTTACTTACATTTAGCTATCATACAAGTTAATAGCTCTATGTATGCGATGTTAATCGAATATCAACCTATCGGTGGCTATTGTACAAGCATTACCCAGTCCATATCATTACATGTACAACTTTGTGAAATATTTATACGTGGATCACTTACAAGTGGACTTGCAAAGTACGTCACGTTTCGTACACATTTATCCCTGGGAGATTTTGTGAGGCGTCAGTATCAAGAGGGGAGGGACTCTCGCGCTGCGTCCACTTCGTGACGCGCGCATTTACATACAAAACGTCATGTACATGACCGGGGAGATAGCATATCTAATCGGTGGACGGCTGTCAATCACTCAGCTGACAACCATCGGCAGGAGTAACATGTTGCGGACCAGTGGCCGCTCGGTATAACTTAATGTTGTACCGATGCGAATTTGTGCGGGCTAATGTGAAGTATCGTCAAGTTTTTTTTTTTTGCATTGGAAGGTCAAGCATGATGTATGAAGAAATTAATTTATTGCTAAAATTGACATCTGTGATATCATCAAGATCAAAATCAGAGTGTTCAATAGAATGATTCGTGATGATGATGAAATAGTAGCCACTTAAGATATTCGTATATTCATATGTAACTAAAGATAATCGGCAATTATACATATTGTGCCTCAAATAACAGTCATGTAAATTAATTAATTCAGAATCAATCTCGTTCCTTAGCTATTATAATACTGTAGCGACACTAGACTCTTCTTCCATTATTAAATGACCTCCCTCTATTTGCTGTAAACCGAGGATCTTCCCATTACTATATTTGTACTTGTATTCTTGTTTTACATTTAGAGCATATAAATATCTCAGTCTTGCAGAAGACGATCTTAAACAACCTTTGCACTACAGTTTTTCTGATGTTTTCCATTATCGCGAAGTTTTCCCTTCATCGGAAGTTCATATTAAAATCTTCATTCTCAGCGATATTACTCTCATTTCAGTAAAATACAGAGATTTATGGGGTTCAGCACGGAGGTCATGAAAGGGAGATACGACGTAGCACTTGGCTTACTTTATATTACTTTCAGTATACAATATCGTTCCATATTGGTGTTAGTGTAGGTAAAGATTTGATTTAACAGTTTGTTGTGGCTGATTCCATATTTGTTTATGTTACGTGATACTCAAAAATTTTAGGTTAGGTTAATTTACCTAGGATTCATCATCATGAGCCCATATGCGTCCCACTGCTGGGCACGGGCCTCCTCTACATCTAAGGGGGTTAATCTAGGATTATTAAAACACTTTATATAATAACGGTATATTTAAATTTGTGTTTTAGTGTTTGCTTATTATATTCATGGCAAAAGCTTTAATGGTATAGCTGCAAATATTGATTCCCGTGATTGGTAGAACTGTTGTTTTGTCTTTTCGTAGGAAATCTCTGTCATAGTAAGGAGAATGGAAATAGCCAAGTAAATGGTAACAGACTCGTGCTGTTGCATAGCTTTAACATTAACATAACTAACAAAACTTTGGTGTAGGATTACTCATCTGCTTATCTCTTTGGGATGCAGGTGTAAGTTTATATATGTTTTAATTTAACGGAAATCTAACATAAGTACTTTTATTGCATTATAGGCCCAAATACGTAAAATGCTAATGTGGTGGTCATCACGGCCGCACATGAATTCTCACAACACTTGAAGATCGCCAGCCTCTGCAGAAATATAAAGAGACAGAGACAAGGAAGAGGGAATATATAAAGGATATAGAAATGTTATGGAGATGCGAGGCAATGTAGTGAGGGTTATGAGGGCACCAATAATCTCACTCACCAAAAGAAATGCAACTTCAATAATCTTGCTCCACGTTAGTTTTCTGCACTATCTATAAACAATTTTATTCTAAAAACGAAATAATTCTTTGGCTGTAACTGAATCTGTTCAATTTAAACGACAAATAAAAAAAGAAACCTATTCATACAGGAATTATCGAACTTTTCAATGGCGTATTTCCATGCACTTTCAAAAAGCGGGTTTTCAAACAAAGCATTTGCAGCGATCAGATATTTTCAGCGTCAGGTTTGGACTTGATGTCCGCTGGCTCTATCTGCCATTCGGCCTGTCCGGATGGCGTTCGGATATTGTTTGACTAATGGAGAACCGTAAACTGCGGGCCCACTTTCCCATATTGAAGTTTTGACGGGACCCGATTGTTTGATCCCAGATACACTGTGGCCAATAAAGCGCTATTGGGTAACTTTTGATGGTGAAAAAAAGATTTCGTGTTCAAATGCAGTGTAATAAAAAATATTCTCTATCATTGTTAGGTTGATTTATGTTCGCCGCGCTTGAGACGAGCACCATAAAATCTGGGTTTCCCATAAAAAATTACTTAAAGGCACATCACACGTACATGGTTGAAGCTCTGTAACTTAAAATAATTGCAGTGTTCAATCCTGGAGTGTGGTGCTGTATTCTCATTTCGCGCCTTGTCCATTAAACTAGACAATCATCATAAAAAGCGGGCACCTACAATTTCATTCCACAATAGATTTTAAATGCGGTTTCCATTTAGACGTTACACGTATCACAGGCGACGGGCGAATGGACCGATCACAAAAACAGATAAAGCATATAGATTTGCGACTTATTATACGAGTACTTCCTCGACGTTGTTTCCTTTGGCAGATTTATACAATTTTAGCAAATAATAGTTTAGCAGCTAACGGCCACTGTCCGGTCTTAGTGCTGCGAAATCATTCATCGGTCGGTTCATTAATTCTATTTATGAATGCAATAAAATTCCGTTGCTACCACGGTTGCTGCAAACTGCTGGCAATATAGACGTGTACTTGGACAGCTTTATGTGTAATTGTTAAGCGATGGTAAATTTAAGGTCGCCTTGAGGTTTACAGCATTATACTGCTCTGACGTCAATTACTGCGCCCCGTGCCAGGCTCATGTGTAACGTATGGGTTTTTTACAGTTTCGACATTTGTATACAATTCAATTGATACGTCTCTGTAATGGACTCGTGTAATTTAATGTATAACAATAGTTTTTTTTTTGCGTCAATCAACATTATTTAGTTGAACATCTGCCTTTCACTTGTTTAGTTTGGAAATAAATGAATAAAAGTTGAATTTTCCAGTACAAGAACATGTCCAGTACTGGACTTAAGAATTGTACACGATGTATGAGCAATAGTTTAAGCTGCAGTACTATTTTCCAATAATCACAGTTTAGAAATAACTTAGGGGTGTTTCTCAAGATTATGTACTAAATCAGCCCGATGATTTTATAGATATTGCGGAGATAAACATGTAGTTTATAATTTTATGACGCTATACTCGTACTTATCGCGGGGAATCCTGATTACTGGAGACCTCTACAAGGAATATCTCAGAAACGTCAAATAGATTAAAACGTGCTTGGTCTGAGTAGTGAACTACGGGCTATCCTATCTTAACCTTAGAGGTTTACGTACCATATTATATTCACAGATAACATAAGGTTTAATAAATTATGTCGACCTATTTGATGATGCGGTAATGCAAATTATTAATTGTTTTAAATATTATTTTAGCTGTATTTGTTTGTGTATATTGTATAATTGTTTTTTTTAATTTTATTTTTTGTGTATTGTGTAGAATGTATATTTTTTGTGTGTGGTTTGTGCACAACTAATCAATGTAAGCGCGAAGGTGTATACTGTAAGCTTGTGTTGTAATTTTAATCTAAATAAATAAATAAAAAGAAAAAATAACGGGCAGGTCTGATATATGTACATACGTACCTATCAGCTATTATGATAGCAGGAATAGCAAACTAACCCATTTTCCCATTTGTTATGTAATTTTGTACTGTTTTGCGTTTCATAAACAAAAATTGTTGCCATACATAGGTATAGACAAAGATTTGCTTGGTATAGACAAAGCAAACAAATAGACAAGCAAGTCGTATATCACCACAATTACACATATAATAATAAATATGCATATTGCAATAGGAGTTACCTGAAAGATTACGGAATCGTTTGTTTTAATACTGAATACTGAAGCGTCATACAGCTATAAAATATTCACATTCTAAGTTTAGATATGAAACTGAGGTTGATTTTGATTGCGTTCATAATTAATTAAATGCGCTGGACTGCTTATGTTTTGTAGACACTGAAGTTTTGGTGCAGTTAGAGCAATTATTGTCGAGGGATCATAGGTCTTTAAAATTAATTGGTACTAGGCTTGTTTTTCCTACTATTTTATAGTACCCCTAACAATTAAGTCCTTTCTATTTCGCCTGTCCTAATTACGCAACATTGAATCAACTTTCGATAGCACACGTATATTAATTTTAAACTCAATTAAATTGATTGTATTGATTTCATTTTTACAAAATTTTATCAATACTATTCTTGTACTTGCTGTGGCGCCCGGCTTTAGTCTGACGCAATTTTGAATTCCGTGTTCATCCTACGGGAATACTAATTATAAATATTGAAATATGTTCTCATAATATAACTATAACTTTTATAAAACCTGTCATAACTCTCTGAGCAATAAGTTTCGTGAATGTGGTTTTTTCCGGCCCCGCGTCGAATTATAAAAAAGTACCCCATGTCCTTTCACAAGGTCGTATATATCTCCATACGAAAAATCATACAAATTGGTTCAGTGATTTAAGCGTAAAAGCTTAACAGACTTACGTTTGCGTTTGTAATAATAATATAGATGCTATTGTAATTTTAGGACTTCATTATTTCCACAAAGAATGTAATGCTTAATATTTCTCCACAAATTATTCAAATCTTGGCAGATTTCGCTTTTTACATTGCCAATTTTATTCGTATATAGTCGAAAGAGATATTACAAAGTGACCGAGACCAACTGTTCGTAACGCAGTAAATTGCCAATTAGCAGGACACAAATTGTGACTGCGAGACTCACTTTGAATCAAAGATGTTGCACAACAACCACCAACAACTAACAAGGAATGCCAATCAACACTTGTTGTCTATGCAAAATTATTTATAATTTTATGCATGTGTACAATGTTGCCAATGGAGAGAATTGTTTCAAAGGTGATAATATATTATTATTGACATACTAATATATTATTATTTATTGTATTAAAAAGGTGTAAAACACACCAAGATTAAAGTTAACTATCTTGTTATAAAATGCATACGAGTAATAAATACCGCTTCATAGATTATATTATCTATACGATAATGATATCGCAAACGTATGATTATTATTAAAGAACCATACCGCCTGCAACATTTCTGTTTCTTTTGTTTTCCCTATTCAGTCCTTTTTTTAATCACAATAAACATGTAGCCGAACAAAGACTTTGCCGACCAAAATTCTAATTAAGTACTTAATTAACGATTACCTATTACGGGGAAACGGAAAGAGTACGGAGCGTTGACAAAACAAATTGTTAATTGCTTTTTGGATATCATTGAATACTATCTATTGTTTCGGTACACGGCCTCAGACGCGCTTTTGTGTACGAAAGAATTTATACGCGAAATAATCTAGACACTGCATTTAAATAAATTTATAGGAAAACGTAAATTTTGCGCAAAGCGTTAAATTTACAGTTAGCCGTCCGCCGTAGTAATGAAGAGATAGTGCTCCGCGCCGTTATCATTCTAGGCTTTACGATTTATATTGGACATTGTCTATGGGCTGCCATCGTTTTGACGTGGAGAGTGAGCTTTTTGCTGTTTATGGCGCCCTCAATAATTCCACACATGGGCGGAATTATTTTATTGGGTTTCCGCAGATTGCTGGACCGAGCACACGTTTACGCTTCATATGTCGATAAATAACTGTGCCATCTGATATTCATCATGATCATCAAAGTGCACAAGAATTCGCTTTACGAATTACACAACTGAGATTCCATTATTTTTTACATTTCCATTTATGGAGGCAGTATTTCTGGACACAAATTAATGGCCAGGTGTATATTGATATCGTCTCATTAGACTAATTAAGCCAATCACTGTGTGCATGCGTCTGGTTTAATGGCTGGTAGCAATTCCGAATTTGTGGATAACTAAATGGTCATTAAAAAAACAAATGGCACAGTAAGACACGTAAATCATTTGTGTAATAGGCGGTTGGCATGCACTTTAGTGATTTGTGTATTTAGAATATCGGTCAAGCCGTAGAATACTTCGGTGTGAAGCTGAATAAACTCATCACGGGTTTACCACTTGCGGTGAAAAATCAGATAATTCTTTGTGTAAATAATTGAAATCAGTATCTTAGCAGATTTACTATTCTTTTCTAAATAATTCGATGTTTGGAACTTAGCTTCTATTCGCTTTCTCAGACTCAGCATGCAGTTTAAATATAACCGTACCTACATCTTAGTCAACACGTGAGAGAAAATAAATGTGTACTGCACTAAACTATTATCAGATTACACCTGATGGTAAATACAATGATGGTAAAAATAACCTAATAGACGCCTTTTGAAACCGAAAACACTTTTGTCCATTCCATCCAAAGAAACATCGCAAACGAGTTCTGTTGATTGTGAAAATAAATCTTGTAAATTTTATTAATAAATTGTAGCCCGCCCCTTCGCTACTTAATTTTCAGTTTGCTCATTTCAAACACTCTTATACATTTATTTATTTACATGAAAATGTACGTAATCAAATTTCGTGAGTCTTTCAGTTAGCTGTGTAAATGTTTACCGACATCGAGTTAGGTGAGGGGCGGTGTAAAAACGTGCTTAGCAAGATTACCTAGTCACCTAATGTAATGGAAAATGCTCACTTCAAACGGCTTCATGAGTTCCAACTCAAGATACCTTTTGAACTCAATGGAATAGAATTTACGACGTACTCAATATTAATTCTCGGTACATGATAGAAAAAAGTACTCGCCTTTTGGGTATATTAATGAATATTTTTTATTCAACTGTGTTTGTCTTAAGATGTAACTCTTTATGCGCTCCAATATTCTCCAGCTGTAGGACGTTGTCTGACAAAAATGACTTTCGTACAATAATGTTGATGGTAGTATCTATATCATCAATGTATGTACTAAGGCTAAGTATGAATGTTTGTGGGTTCAACTCCTGAATTGCTTATTCAACATGTTTAGTAAAGATTCTATTTAGAAAACGCTGCTTAGTATGTTTAATCTACATTCGTCTAATCCATCGAATGGACAATTAACAATGGAAGACGCGTCTGCTATACATATAGAATACTGTAGGAGATTCAAACAATGCTCATTTTATTACAGAGGGGGTTTCCAAATGCGGAACATACTTTTGGGAAATATTTGTTTGTTTCCGCCGTATTAAAGTGGGTGTGTAATAATCGCGCCTTCTTTGTTGGCTTTTGTTCGTGTGCTCCTCCCTTATCCCCTCGCCGCAAATATTTGCCGAGACGCTACATATTGAAACGCGCCGTCTGAAAAAATTAATAAAGAACCATTACACGAGGTCTTAATGTAACGTTGAATATGTGTGGATATGATTGTTCGTTCTCAGTCCGGATTCATTCAAGGCTCTTGGTGAAATCAAACAGGATTATAGCAATGAAAGTAAGTGTCAAAGGATTTAATACTGAGGTCTATGCAGCTCCCAGTTGTAACGTTTAAGTTAGTGAAGAGATGCGAGGTAAAGACGTAGTTCAGTTTTGCTGTAACATTTTCTTTTGCTTTATTTATTTATACACTTCCCTCTAATATTTGTTCTACTTGTCAAAACTTTGATTTATGGTGGTTGGAAGTGAGGGTCAATAAACGGCGATAATTCCATTTCTTCACCGAGGCCATTTAATTGTTGGTTGACCCAAAAACCATCCATATATTTTTTAATATTGACATTAATTTTATAACGGCAATTTAAATTTTTCTGCGGCGTGGGCTGGTCGACAATGACATTATTAGATGGCATTGTCACCAAGAAGTTTATAGTCCTTAGCAGTATAATATAGCTCACTATGTATTCTTCATAACGTTCGCAAAGGCCCAGAGGAGAACTTTAACAAAAGTAATTAACTTTTATAAAGAACAGCTTGCACGTTGGCGGTTTTATTCTTGTTAATTCCATCCGTGATCCTGTTAATATTTCACGATCTCGAGTCATTGTAAATTTTCTTCGAGGTGACGTGTATATTGCTATCTTCCTTTTCAGTATATTTTCGCGAAATTGTCAAAATTTCTTTTGTTAAAAGTTTTTTTTTTGTTAAATCGAAAAGGTTTCCGAGAAATTAGTATCCATAACAACATACTTTTTTTTTGTATCTATTGCAGGGACTTTAACCACGAAATCACTCTTGTGAGACTGAGTAGGTACTGCTGTTAGCCTGAAAAGTTCTGTTGAATAAACAGATTACTTTCTGAAGTAATTTTGCCACTTGACACAAATATAAAAATTACCCGGAGGTTGTTAAATATTAAGATTTTAACATTCACTTAGTTTTTACTTAGAAATATGGATGTATGTATGGATGTTTGACAGCCCCGTGGCGTAGTTGGCTAGACACCAGCCTGCGAAACGAGAGGCCGCGGAGTCGATCCCCCACACCGAGACAAATGTTTGTGTGATCCACAAATATTTGTTTCGGGTCTGGGTGTTTGTGAGACCGAAAAGTCTCGTAGTTTCCGATAGCCACGACATAGGACTTGTATCCTAGTGTGGGGTCAGAACTATGTATGTGACTGTTGGGTGTATTTATTTATTTCGTAAATATGCTCTATTAGCTCTTAGTACGTTGCAGTAGTTTCGGAATAAAATTATTATAGATCTTCCGGATCGCAGCTTATAGGTACATATCTGTACTTGTCTAATGAGCTGACTAATATGTGCCATTGACACTCCTAATCAAGATTATCTTATTAGACGTGTTTAGATAACCGAAGGAGGTTAAGTGGTTAGTGATAACCATCGGCATTATGCGTAATTTGCTGTGTAGTATACTTGGGACGGAATAAAAACCGAATTTAATTAAGTGAGCGTTAGCATAGAAAGTCACCAGATTGCCACCTTAAAATCGTAGCTTTCAACACAAAGTAAATAAATTAAAGTGTTCACGGATTTCTTATAATGTGAAAAAAAATATCATAAATATAATCTACCAACTTAAAACCAAAGTTGTGGTTAAGACAACGACAACCTAATCAAAGATCTAGCCCGTACCCGGCAAAAAACAAAAGCTATATGGTTTGTTAAAGAAAACCTAATAAAACACCAGTGATTTGATGTACTTCAAATAATCTCTTAGCAAACTTGCGAGAAATAAAATTTTATGAAATATTTATATTAATTTCGAGCAATAATTTTTTACTGGGCATACTAAATAAATTAATGACAAAACGCCAACCTTATACTGCCGTTGAGTTATCAACTTTTATATGCGACGTGATTGCTCCACCAGTTTAGTGCTCAAGAAAAACTATAAAACGAATGCCACAGTACTTTAAACATGTCTTTAGGAACACTAGAACAACTGTAAACCAATCAGTCACAATAAAAGGCGAAGTTATTACGAAAGCACATAAAACAATATGACTCACAAAGTCGCTTTCTTAAATCATAAAGCCGAGGTATGATATTGGAACATTCCTAGTCCGTGAGTCGGCGGTCGTCACAACTTTATTACGCTATAGCGAGTTTTAGATGTTCGATTAGCGATGGAGCCCAGCTCGACACGGTGGACAGCCCCGACGTGCTGATTTACAAGGCAAAAACCCTTTTTGTTCGTCCATGAAGCTTGTCAGACGATAGAGACGTCCGCGCGATGTGGAGATCTGATTTCGGCATCTTTTTAAACCCACATCTCCTGTGTCCTTGTTTTGTACGTCAAGACTGACCATACGGGAGCGGACCTGTAAAAAATATTGTTTATTTACGCGTGATACGATATTGGTGGGTAATGAGTGAACTTTTCTATTTTTATGTCGATGGCGCAGTGTCCTTAGCAAGGATTATATTTTGTTTAGACGCTCCTTGTGTCCTTTCAGAATACTCGCTACTTGTATTTGTTTTTTTTTATTCTAATATTTTTCGAAACATCCTGTCGAATTGGTGTTATATAAAATAATGTAATAAATAGAATAGTGTATATTCGCTGAATACGAATAACTGACTCCAACTAACTTTTAAAACAACAAGAAAATTATTACATATTTCTAAATGGCATTTTATCTAATCTGACGTAAAAAAAACTAATATTTACAATTTTTAATGAAAGTAATATTTTTATAGTATTCAATAAATACTAGAATTTTTATTCGAATATCTTTCCCTGTTACTTATTTATAAAGTAACTTTTAACATTATTTGAGACGGACCCTTTAAACACACTGCTTTAGATTATTATTAATGGATATTAAAAATACCCTTTATTTTATTTTTTCTCATGGAGAAAATCGTCTTGCATCCCCGTTTGCCTTAGGGACTTCTACCGGTCAAAAACCCCATGGTATCCACCATCAGCACAACAAAGGAGATCTGGGATCTCGAGTAGAACTCGCCAGAATCCCTTCAGTGCCTTGATTTAAAAGCTCTGCTTGAGGCAGGATTATTAAATATCCTAACCTAAATTAATTGTCACCGTTTACTCTCCTTTTGGGGCTCTGTCAATTACTTTGGTTTGCGGCGGTAAAGCTCCCTAAGACTTCAGCCACTCACTGATTATGATGACAGAGTCCAGTCTATCGCCGGGGAGACACCATGTCTTGGTCTGTTACCGACGTCCAATTCTTCGGGCGGAGTCTTGCTTCTCACGATCTCGTTCAGCAGCCTCTTTTATCGCCATCACAGTTTCACAGAATTTTAAATACCCTTTTTAAATCATCCGTTCAATGGTGCTTTTTATCGTTCATGTGAAAATTCGATCCGCAGCAAACGCCTATTGTAAGAGCCTTTAAAATTTAAGCTAATGGCTAATTAATTTATAATCAAATGGGGGATGAGCCTATTAAATGTAAAATCTGTTGTGTTAATTGTGTGGAGATAGGACGATTCGATTTAGATAAACAGTAATTGCTACTCAAGGGACGTTGTACCTTTACTTAGCGTCTGCTGATAGGTTTCGAAAGTCTGTTTCAGTTCTATCTCGATAATTATGATAATGTTAACAACTTTGTACTGTTACTTAATTATTGATTTAAAATATTTGGAATTGCTTCGTAGATCGCTTCCTTAAAAGAAATTGCTCTGTCACGAAGTTTTCTGTACACATACATATGTATGTATATGGATAAAATAATTTAATATATTCAAATTTGTAGTTAGTGGTATGGGTGACGTAGTTAGATTTCTTAAAGCAGATCAACAATGATCTTAATTCATACATAAAATATATTATTAACACACGTGTGTTAATATAATATTATAATAATTCACGTATACGAGTATACGTTTACGTGAAGTAATAGAGGATTGTCGGTCTGCTACTTTGAGGACTTAGGACTACGCTGAGGAATAACATCTTTTTAGAAAGATGAGAATCTTTTTAGAGAACATCTTTTTATACCTTTATTTTCATAAATTTCAGGATTTAAAATAATAAAGCGTATAAAAAGAGTGTTTAAGGTGTTATTAACATGAATAAGCTAATCGGAGAAATTACCTTATCAATTTTGAAAATATTGATTGTTTTTCACTAATACTATTTAAAATACGGAACCCTAAAAACGTTTTCATTCATAGGATACATTAACTTAGTGAATAAGTTGCATATGGACTAAATAAATACACTGGAGATGGTAAGCTGAGCAATTAAATAATATCTGTCCACTTTGTAAATGGCATCTAGATGTGTGTCCGCGGTGCTTTTACTATTAGATATACCTTAAGTAGTGTCACGTTGAATGAAATCATTGGTGTCCAGCCAACGGCGGATCTCGGATGAGCGGTCTACTTATAAATGGCCACTTATGTGACCGCGAACAAATTACTAAAGAACAACGTCGGACGCAAGTCGACGCGTCCGACTAACTAGGGGCCGTGTTTTGAGTTTACCTTTTAAACAGAATCGTTCCACAGTGGCCAATCGGATATTTCTATTTTATATTTTACTTTAATTTGAATATAGTCTGAACTAACTGTAAGGATTTTTTTTATAAATAGTCTAGATGTTGCGTTACTTAACAGGGTTTTATACAAAAGTTTCTAATAAAAAAAAAAAACATTTTACCGATGCACAGATAATAGTCTTCCAAGTCATAGTAGGCTGTAATAAAGGTGAAAAAAATAATTACATATATCGTTTAACGCAACAAAAAAAGACTATACAAGAAAAAGTATAAGAAAATACTTAAAACTTAGATAGTCAAATTTAATCTATTTGGTATTTTTATATTAAATTTCACATGAAAATTTTATTTGATCTTAGTAAGAAAATCAAAAGTAGGATAGAATTTGCAAAATAATATAAAATTTAACAATATTGAGCCTCCTAGTTAAATCCTAGATTTGCGCATTACTAGGAGAGTAATGATCAGTCGCATGAATTTAAATACTTCTACAATATAGAAAAATATAGGCAAACTCCTTATAAGTATAGGCAAATAGAAATAGAAGATGGATTTAATTTATCTTGCGCACATTGTCGATCGCCAGCTGGGGTCCATCGGAGTGGAATCCTCAGTCAAGTTTTTGCTTGGTAGCGATTACAGTACGCCGCTTTGCTCACTCACATGTGGGTTGGGTTACGACTAGCTTTATTGGCATTCGCCCGTTCGCCAGTCAAGGCGTTTTTCAAAATACCACTCGCAATTGCCCCTTAAACGTAAAAGAAAAAAAGCTAATGCCCCCTTACTTTATATAGACATGATGCCGACGGCAATAATTATAAAATCGATTCGATGTCAATCGACTGCGTAAAACAACAATGATGACCGTTGACATCGCAACTGCTTTTACATCGAGTTGAAAAACCAATCAGTTGAGAAGTTTTACTGGCGCCAACGCATAAACCCACACAACGCAATATCTTTACCGTTTGACAGAAGTTATCTGTTGCGTGCGCATCACATGCAATCTCAATAAAAGTGTGAAACGATGTATTTGATTCACGAGATATGATATCTCCATTAGCGCGAAAACAGTCCTAAGGACATGAATAAAACCTTTTATTAAAATCGGTTATCGAACATTTGATCATACTCATATAAGTTGGAACATCGGGTGCCAGACGGACACGCTCATAAATTAAAAGCCATCATATTTGTTTTTCGAACGAGCAAGTAAATAAAATTCCGTTCGACGGAGCGTAACTTTGCGCGGTACGTAATCAACAGTTTTATTCGTCGATTCCGCTGCCTTGATTTCGGGCTTCATCCTTTTCTCGTATCGGCCTCGTTCTTCATTTGAATATCTTTCAACTCGGATTCTCCGTTGACTCTGATTAAATCCAACACATCTGAAACATTTTGTCGTCTGCTTTATTAACAATTCTTCATCGACGTTTCCGTCTTGATTATAATCGGGCATAATTTGTAGACAGGCTAGTTAAATGTTAATGTGGAGGTCAGTAATTAACTGGCGAGATCAACAAGCCGTTCAATGCTAATGGGCCCTTTCCACGTCAAAGGGCTAAAAGGCGTCGGAGCGCGTCTGTCCGAATAATGACCCAAGTTGTAGCTACCCTTCCTAGAATGCGAGAAAACAATCAACACAGTAAGGCAACATTCAGTTTGAAGAAATAAAAACGAATGTAAACTTCGTGTGATGAAAGTTCGTAGTAGTATCCGAGAATTTTCGACCGCTTTACAGTTGAAGGCTTGTGTGAAATGATTGCAAAGCGTTGCCAAGAGTCAGATGAAATTGAAATAAACACGTAAACTTGTAAAGAAGATACTAACATTTATATTTTGCTCAATACACGACATTGGTGACTAGGGTATCGTACTGTCTCTCGTTTCTCCGTAGTTCGGAACCGGTGGTACCTACATGTCGCGACCCGAGCCGACCCTCGTCAATCGCTCGATTAGCTTAGCGCATATACACTAATTATTTTTTTACGATTTATTTCCATCATAATCTATGGTCGCAGCGTTTGACGTGTTTTTATATCTCGGCATCTCGCCCACTCGTGACAACTTACCTACCCAAACTTTATTTCCGTGTGTGGTATGACAATTTATTGATAGTTCTCGGAAAAGAAAGCCCACTGGTTGTAGTTTTTACTGTCTACTTAGGTAATGAAATAACTTTATCAATCCTGTACTTTTTACGCAGTTCTTATCAGTTCAGATTAAGAGATCACCTGATGCTAAAAATGCTCACCGCTCTGGAAAATTACAAAGCATAATGAAAAAGAGTAGAGGAAAGGAGTGTAGAATTTTCTGGAAGACAGCCCGATTGACCCTTTAAACCGAATACAGTCAGCTTTACCCCTTGAAAATTTCCAGTATCCAAATTTCATAATAGCGGATTATTTTAATAAGAAATAACACTCCCATATACACACATACATAAATGCTTATTATGGTCAATTACACTGAGCAATTTCATTTTACTCGTTCGCTTCCATATGTTAATTAGTTATGATTTATGATCCATCGTAGTACTGGCGAACAATTCTAGAGGGCTTCAGTTTATTTCCTATGATGCGCTTACAAACCATAAAAGGCGCATACTGATATCCTATTTGTCTAGACAGCTTCTCGGGAAGTATTTTCTACCCGTGATGTATGGAGTATTAATTTCAACTTTATATCGTTTGCTGGTTTTTCTTTAATACGTCCGATGATTGCTTTCTGCTTGTTTATCGTAGCTTCTAGGTAGTTTATTGCCCGTTTAAGAAGTTAAGGTTTGTTAATAAAAGGCTTTAAACCCATACACATGATACCTTCGAATGAAACGTCAACATTAATTTCCTACAATAATTATTAAACATAAATACAAATTTAAAAATTCAACAATTGCCTATCTTGGAGTTTTAATCGCGAAATCCTATGCAATCTTAATAGTAAACTCGAAGGCCATTGCCCATATGAAATTTTTCAGGGATTAAAATATTAATATTGTACGTTCTAAAGGTCTTCAATGATAGTATTTTCACTGCTAATCGTTAGTCTACCCTTAAGACTTTCAGAGTAGTGAGAGATCTTGAAACTGTTTTAATAAAGTATTTCGCCAGTAATTCCTTTTTTTTACATGAGGATCCTAGTTATTTCTACCTTTCCAGTAGTTGCCAGTTTAAAAACTTCAATGTGTCAACATTAAAAAGTGCTGCGAAAGGAAGTCGATACCATAACGATAGGTCTATAGACTTGAATTCTGTTATAAAGTTTCCAATTGATTTTATATATAACAAAGGGTTAAAACTAGGCACAAAGCCTGACAAGGGTTAAATTAGTGTAGAATTTCCTCTAGAATACTTATTATGTAACGCAATACTCAATATTGTATGGCATTCAACATTGTATGGCGCCGCGTCTCGATCCCATCTCAATTCGGACGCGACGTGGCGACTTGACGTTTCGGTCCCAAAGTGTTGCGAAACGCTAATTATTGCGTTATGATATTATGAATGATGCGGGCAACCGCTGCCGAATTAACTTATTCTCCTGTCATCGAGCCTTTTGTGATAACAGATGACAGCTCCTTTATACCTCACATGTTACGTCTTGGTGAACAAATAAAATGTTATGTGCAATGCATTTTTAAATATTCGATATCAAATATATTGTATTTTTGCTGTTTCAATCATTTTTACTTGCAAGACTGAGTGTCGGCGTAAATATTTTTAATTCAACTAAGTAAATAATAAATTCTCACACGCTTGTTCCTGAAGTGGTAGGAGTAAGTATTTTTTACACCCACGCATAGCCAGTACACCCATTTCATGAATCCGTGCTGGTACTCGAAATTTCCTAAAGAAAACTCGGAACATCATTGTTATCAATCCTGGATTCAAACTCTAGATTATTTATTTATTTTATTTATTTATGCTTCATATACATAAAAGTATAAAGGCGGACTTAATGCCTAAAGCATTATCTGCCAGTCAACCTTAGGGTGGTGCAGAGAAACACGAAAAGGTGCATAAATATCGACAATGCAATATATATATATATATACATATACATACATAGATAAATATAAATATATAGACATACATATATAAATTTTTAGTTTTTGTACTTCAAACACTTTTAAAAAGCTTTTTGTAGTTGTTATTAGCCAGGTATAATAATACGGGGTAATTCAAAATTTGCAAAGAAATTGTTGGTCAAAGGTTCGACCCAAGCAAGAGTTTGAATCCCACAGCTTAGTCAGGCCATCAAGCTGCAGATATAACCGCTTATATAAATCACTTTCTAAGATCACGTAGATCATACGTTCAAAATTAAGTTTACGCAGCACATATCGTTTTTCTCCGTATGCATCCTTTTAGTTTGTATTGTATTTATGCAACTGAAATTGCATCGTATACGTATTTTGAACCTATGTTTGTTTCATGTCTGTTATGAATAAATTTTAATAATGCGAGTTTTAAATGCGCATGTACAAATAGGATATTATTTTTATAGCTTTTTTACACTTCAATCTTGTACGCAATAATCGTGAAATAAACTTTTATCACTAAATTCAGATGTGTTGTGTGTCAAGAATTCGACTATTACAGAAATGTGTGTACCAGATTTGTGTTTATTCTTAAGCAATTTAAATAGAAAATGCCTCATTCAAAAGATAAAAATCAATTTTATTACAGTGAATAATTTAAATTAACAACATTCTTAGAACAGAAACTGAATAAATTTCCACCAATATGTCTTGGCCTGGCGATGTTAGTATTAATTTACGAACAAATATTACGTGGTAAAAGTCCACATAATGACTGCCGTCTATTAGTTAACATTATTTCCGAGAGCCTAATATTAAAACCACAATAAGAAAATATGATGTTCATAAATTTAAACGTACAATACTGGCGGCTATTAAACTCCCAACTGTTGTGTACGAAGTTTACGATGTCGTACTGTTGGTATTTCCATGTAATCCCGTTTGATAAACTTGACAATAAAGTCTAACAATAAAATTTTAGACCTAATACGTTTTTGTGAAAAGGAAATTTATTACCCGCCGTCGTCTGTATACGGAACACTCGTAAAACAGACCTCGTGTTATTAAGTGACAAATCGTTGGATTTGGACTGTGTATACAGTCATAAAGTCACAATAATGGACGTATTATACACGGAAAAGAAATTTTTATTTGGCATTTTTATTTAAAACCTTGGCTGTGTCGTTTCGAAGCGCCATTCGGGACTGCCGAAATATTATAATGTACTTTAATACCGCATAGTAATCTACCGCTTGTATTCGACGTAAAATAACAAGTTTTTGTTGTTTGTTGATGCTCGCATGATTAAATTTTTAATATTTTAATAGTCAATTACTGACTGAGTAATTAGCAAGCGGATGACCAGCTGAATTCAATTGTATTGTTTGTCAATTCAATTGTTAATTTCTCATTCGAATGTCATGTCATCAGTCCGTGCAGTTTATCCGTTTCAATTTTTAGTTGAGTGGCGCGCGTGAGTTTAAACAATATATAAATTTTAATTTTCTCATTTAATTGATACAACTTTCAATTGGAAATGGTATTGTTGGCTATAAAATTATGCGATTTAATACAAAAATTTGCTATTCACTTAAACAATGTAGTTATTAATACTGTTATTAGTAATGGTATTAACGAATAGTCGGAATCCTCAAACTAAATGGTATATACCTACTCATATTCAAATTTTGACAATGTATATGTGATGTAAGTTGCTTATAACTAGTTGTATAAAGTGTTTAATAGAAGATTGAGAAACTTCAAATAAACTATTATTAATGATATTTGGGGCAAACATACAATAGTGTAAATTCATAGAATACCAACATTATGCACTGTAAGAAAGAAGCAGCTTTTATTTGAAAGTTCTGGAAGATTTCTCAGTACTAATCAACTAAATAAATAAATACGCCCAACAGTCACATACATACATATGTACATAATTCTGTCCCAACACCATGATACAACTCTTGTGCCGTGGGTATCAGAAATTAGAACGTTTCGGTCTCACAAACACCTGAAACTGATATTTGTGGATCACACAAGATTTGTCTAGGTGTGGGGAGACCAGAACGACGAAAGTGATGCTATAGTATAGGTATAATTTTAATAATATTATTCCATGTATGTTCCACTGTTGGGCACAGGCCTCCTCGATAAGTTTTAGGCGTAAGTCCCACCCCCCGGTATGGTGCAGGTTCGTAACTACACACGCATGCACTTGCAAAATAATAAAGTAGTGAGCAATGTTGGTAGCGGCTGATCACATTGCTCGTGTTCAGGAAGCGTGCCGCCAGAGCTTTGTTTCAATTTTGCACAATTCGCCAAGTACACGTCAGTACACTTAATTACAGCTATTTGTGTTCACCGCCACGTTAAATTATTCAAATTACTCTTAATTTACTGGTCTTAATGCAACCGACTGTCGCATATTTTTCCCTTTGCGTCGTGTTAATAGCCCAGTGCCCGAATTCATATCGAAAATCGTAAATTACGCCGGACAATGTTCCATAAACCAAACTTATCTCCGTCTGTAACGATACACGACGCAAAACTCCCGACGTTTTAATTTAAAAAGTTAAATATCTTTACGTATTTTTCTCGCAGGTGTACTTTTTTTATTTCTCTTATTTGTGCGCATTTATTATTTTTCTTTTGCTGATAGCCCCGAGGTTAAATGCTGAAGTTGAACGAAAGATGCTGAGATTTTACGCTTAGTTTAGCATTAAAAAAATACTTTTGTAGAAATAATTTTTCATTGTTCATTTAAAGTTACAAACACGTAACTGGAAACTAAGCTTTGGCCATAAAGCAAAAAATTCATACAACACCACAAAGCGAAATTGCTGAAGCGGTTCTAAAACTGTCGGGAATGGGAAGTTGGTTGGGTGCATGTGTCCATGGCATGAATAGCGAGCCGCGAGCCGCCAGCCCCGGCTACTACATGCAATTATATTATATTGCGAGTAGCGACGTTAAAATTAAATGTATAGGCCGACGCAAGACAAATATGGACTAAAGTATTGGTGTATAATAAGGGAGAATTTGAGCGTGCTTAATTCCGTTTCATTTCGCACACGTCTACATTATTTACGCTTGTCATTTTAGTACTTATTGAGAGTCCAGCACGGGGAGAAAATTCGATTCTTGTATCAAGGCTAATGGAGTAATTAAATTAGCGCATTTTGTGTCGATGGAAATGTTATAAGTGGGGGCGCCGAAAAAGGGTTGTCAGAAGAATCTAAGAAGTCATAAAGTAATGTCCGTATTTTAAGAATCCAGATCCAGAATCCAGGATTTAATACGCATAATGGATTTATGAATATATATAAACATTACACCTATTGTAAAACAAAATGTTTAAGAAAAATCAATTTAACGTAAGTTTAGAATAATGTTGCTTGCAAATAGAGTAATTAGTAGGTAGTATCATTATCTTGTGGTGATTTCGATGTTTAGAGGATTATATAGGAGTCCTTTTATCTCTGCATCACCCAAAGGTTGACTGTTAGAGAGTGCCTTAGGCATTAAGTCCGTCTTTATATTTAAATGTAGGTATATGAAGCGTAAATAAATAAATCAATGTGTAATAATTTATTACATTCGAACAAGATTTTTTCCACTATAGGTACGCAAAACCAATAGTCGCCGCTACCATGTCTCCTTTTAAAAAGAATGCCATAAAATATGAAAAAAAAACTTAATTTCAGAATTCACCAACATATAAGGTATACTCAGATTATGATAAATTAAAATGGTGCAATATTTAAGCACAAAGAAGTCAATGTTACCCGTAAATACTGATATTTAACCGAAATGCGTATCGGGAATCTTTAATAACTTGTCGAGATTAATTCATTTTCGTAATGACCGGGAGGAAGCTGATTTTTTTCCTTTTATTAAAATTATTTACATCGAATTGATAACCGTTAAATACAGAGATACCGTATAAGAAAATTATTGTAAGATGAGAGTTTTTTTGTGACTGGTTAACTCAAACAATATGTGTAGAGGTAAATTGTGGAGTAATGGGCGGCGGTTAGTCCATTTGGCGGCTAACAATGTTATTGAAACATTTTTTGTTGCTGTTTTAAAATGGACCTTTTGAACGTCGAAGGTAATGATGGCATTATGCATCAATAGGCACTACCAATACAAGTGCTTGTTATAATTGAGTTACTGTTCCGTAATTGTCTTAAACGTGTTCGCTGTGATCAGGTTTAAAATTAATTACATACAACACTGCATTCTTGGGATCCTAGTGATTCCATACTAGGTTAGACACAGACTGTATTGTCGTTCCTGAGACTCGATGTGGTTCGATTCGCGGGTAAGTTTGAGTTAATAGTCTAATAATATTTTACGATAGAATATACTCGGTAGCAGCACAGGGCTTAGATACGTGCCCTGTATACAGTATTATGCTGACTCCGTGTTGCGTTTGACTAAATATACCTATAGTTGTCAAAACATCTGTGCTAAAATACTCCTCTGCCTACGCAATAGGGAATACAGGCGTGAATATACGTAACTAAAAACATACATATATTACTTGTACTCCTTCAACATAGTTATTATAAACGCCCGAATAATAATTATTATTTTACACTACGAAATTAATAAACTGATTTGACAGTGGTGGTACCACAGTTGCGGAAAACAGACACGATGTAATATAGCCTTGCTGTCGACTTTCTTTCCGTCAGTGAGTTTATCCGAGGCCCAATCATCATTTTAACATTGATAATTTCCTTTATCATCCTTTTTTAAATACAATTCATGCACATTCGGTTGTCTAGATGCAACACTTATCCTGTATCTTATCTTGGACAAGTAACATGTGTAAATTGCATTTAAAATAGTGTTTTAAATATATATATTGATAGAACTAGCATTGGCTATTGAGGAAAAAGTCACTCAATTGAAATATATTTTAGTTTCAATGTAATGTAATTTAGGTACTGCAATAGGAGCATTCAATGCAGCAATCTAATTGTTCGCAAATATTATTATCGCGCTCTTGCTTGGTCACAGAATCTCGACGATTGTTAAGTGAATATTCGCAAACTACATTAAAATAATACCGAAAACGTTGCAGTTGTATGTGCTCAATTCGTTTAATCTGTACGAAATTAACATCTAATCCTATCGGTGCGGCACAATGGCAAGCTTAGTTCGTCTCTATGGCTCGATTTTTGTGGTTCGCTTTTACGGTACTTTGGTTTCGGGCGGTGTGTACGCGGGCTCCGTTGTGACAACAGCCCGGTTAATATCGTTAAATGGTACACTGTTGCAAGTGCATAGCTTTGGAAGTAGACTCCAGTGTGCCGAAACTGAACGTAGATCGTACGCGATATTAGAATTGGCATCGTCGCCAAATAGCTATATTATCTTTTTTATGTCGTTCGATTTGAAACACGCTGCCAACGCGGCGCTGCATTTTCATAAGCTGTAGTGTTTTCATAGGCTATTTCAATTTATTTAAAGTTATAAAATTTGAGTAGAATTTATAGAGAACAATAGAGCGTTATTGTTTTAATAAAGTTTAAAGTTTGTTATTACAGAGATCGACGTCGTGGTAACAACTGAAATGTTTGAAAATAAAATTTACTACAAATTCAGTAAAATGTGGTGAAAATGAATCTATACAGCGTAAATAATGTATAAGCCACTACATTAAAGTCATATTTTAATCGTGTTCATTTTTAATGAATCAAGTTTAAAGGTTATTTTATCTTACCTAAACATCGAAGTTAATAGCATTTATAAACAATACTCAGTATTAAACTAATAATCAGTATTAAATGTAAACTTTTGTCACTAAATCATAAAAAAACAAAGATACGCTACTGACAGTTCGGCGAGTAAGTCCATTCTGTGGTCAAATGTTATTCGCCCACAGAGCGGACGTCACACTGTCCGTGATTGAGTCCTGTTTTGTTGGCACTTCTGCAGTGGGTTTACGTCTGCGACCGAACTAACATAATTGAGTAAGAAATCCACTTAAAGTTATTAAAACACAATAGACCGCCGGCGCGGCGCTATCAGCCTAATTGAAAACTGCATTGTGGCCGCCGCTATGTGTGCGCTTTTATCACTTACTTTAGATACAATGTTATACACACGACATCTCCGCAAAGTGCTGCGCTCTGATGTTATCTACTCACACGTTTTTCTGATATCCTGGTACTAGATATACGATTTGTTGCCTTTGTGTGCTTTGTGTTTGAGCACGTTATACGAAAAAAAAACTTGTCTTTGTAACTATTGTTAAAATCTTATGTTTAGTGAACTGAAATGTCTTAAAAATCAAGGAAATTCTAATATAGTGCTCTATTTGCATCATGAGCATCGAACTTACCATCAGGTAGGGTGTTGTCAGTTTGTGGTGCCAGCATGAAAGAAATGATGTATGTACCTACATATTTGTTAATGGGAAATAATGTGCAGGGCGAATAGCGAAAGCGCTTGTCTGTGACAATGGCGACGCTCACTTCTGTTTTGTCTTTTTAAAAATGGTTTTTATTTTTAAGATAATTATAACACAATGTATTTGGTACTTATTAATTTTATTTTTTGTTACAGTTCGCAATGGATATTCGTGCGTACCGGTGGCATTATCCGAAGGCTTGGACATCAGGCTAGGCACTGCGGTCTCCGAGATCGCTTACGGCCCATCTGGAGTGCAAGTAAAGGCTGTCAATTCGCGCACACCGAATACGCAACAAATTTTTAAAGGTCAGTAACTTTCTTAGTTTAAGTTTGGAATATAGAGCAGCCAGCTAATAAGATATAAGAAGCGTGAATGGGTTCAAATACAAAACCATATGAGAACCTGTTCGTTTCGAACACCAAGGAGCTATGACGATCTTGAATGTCATAGTATAAATATTTTTAAAAAACTTTTAGTCACTTGCTATCAAATAGCAACAATTTTATTACTTATAAAAATAAAATATCCAGTCGATGAAATGTCATATTGACGTCGTCTTTCGGGTATTCGAATATCGATAGGAAAATGTTATCCTAACAAAATATTTGCCTAAACGACTCACCCAACAAGATTATTTAATATAAAATAAAATACATAAATCCTCTCATAAAATGAACAACGCAACATTGCAGAGCAGTTGATAAAAACGCTATCGATTTTAGCCGTCGGCACGCAACCGTATTGCTTTACCGCTCGCATTTTCCGTTCCAAATAGAAAAATCAAATTCATGTGGCCCCAATATTAAGAAAGTGGAATTTGTGAAGACACAAGACGAAAAAAAAGGGAAACAAAGCGCCATAATGGGCGTTATGAGAAAAATCCACAATGCCATCGGGCTTCTTGTCATTTCTTTGCCGCCGAATGATTTGCAATTCTAACGCGTTAATTTTACTTTGACGAGGCGCAAAAATACGGTCGGGGCCGTGTTGACCCGGCGGTTTGGTGCCTCGCCTTGCCCTGCCCCCCCGCCTGCCTCTCGCGTCTGTGCCCCCTCCTCACATGCCTCGCCTGAGGCTCTTCCGCCACATTTGCATACAGGCGGAGTCTATTGTAGACGAGGCAGTTAGATGTTTGAGAGGCGTTGCCGGCATCACAATGTTTCTATTACGTTAACCTCTATCATAATAACACTTTGTTTACTCGTGTTTCGTAGCCTAGATTATAATGGCTCCATAATTATTTGAAGATTATTTGTATATCTCTTTCGCGTCGGTTTTTGTTTATCGTCATTTACTTCGTGGTCTTTTTCGGTGATAAGATTCGTAGCTTTTTATTATTTGGTCTGGATTACTAGTATACTTTTGATACTTTTTTACTTATATCTATAAATAATATTGGTTGGGGTTAATAAATAATTAATGCAAAATATATATGAACGATCATACATTATATGATTGATTTTCAAAATGTTTGTACCTACCAATTATTTTGCGTACACTGCTTAATATTTTTTAAAATTGAGTTTTGTGTTATATTTTATTAAATTCATATTAATGAAAAAATTTTATATATATAGGTACTGTTAAAGCATTTTCGATTTATAAATATTGACACAACAGTTAATAGGATTCAAATATTGTAGCCACGGTTTCATTTAATGCCATACACTTCGCAGAGTAGTCGCACAGCGTTGTGCTTGTTAGTCCCCCGGGAAGTTATACAATTGAATTGCGATACTGAAGTCTAAGAGGTTCGCCCTTCGTCCATTATATTATGCTATGAATATGTGGAGCTAAACGCGAAAAAAAATAAGCAAAGGAATGTTGACCATAAATCATAGTAGAGATTTTTTTCCATCATTTCAATAATGTGTCAAAGGCAAAAGACATCAGTTATTATAAATGCTACATCTACTAAATTATACTAAAAAATACTAAAAGCTTTATTTATTATATTTTTAATTACCTATAGGTTTATTTTTTTAAAATTGAAATGATGGACAGTCTCTTGATTGGATCTTTTATCAATTACTGTGTTTGTAAATTTGTGTTTTGGTTAAGTTTTTCTAGTTTCAATTTAAAATGTAATTTATTTTCAATCTGTAGCAAATATTGTGTACATAAAACAGATTTAAATTTTTGTGTAAAAATAATTTAGATGGCACGGAGCGCCGGTGTCTAGCTAGTGTCAAGGGACGAGAGGATGCAAATTGTCAATGACAGCCGACGGGCGTGCAATCCTCAGAGGTTTCGTGTCATGAGGGTTGCCAAGTCTAACTTAATTCAATGAACTTCAAAGTCACGCGTTTTTTTCAAAAAATTGTTCCTCCTCTGCAGGTGATGTCGTTTTGTGCACGCTTCCCTTGGGAGTACTTAAGGTAGCCGTCGCCAATAATGGACAAAACCAGCAAAACTATGTGAAGTTTGACCCACCGCTGCCGGATTGGAAGGTATTTTTGTATAAAAAATATTAATTTATTTTTATTTTAAGCTAAGCATGGGCCTCCTCAACAATAATTGTGATGGGTTAATCCTTCGTGCGTCACACCATTTTGACCTTTTGTGTGAGTTGTTTGATTCTTCACACACGAGAGATCCCTCATGAACAGCTCTCAGGTGTAATAGTTTTTCGGCCGTTTTAGTGCGTAATCATTTATTTTTAACATATGAACTTGAGAAACCAGTGTTTTATAACTAAATCCAGTACTACAGCAGCAAAAGGTAGGGCTTGCACGTTATTAAGCCCCACGGAACAGATGTTATGCCTATTGCCTTTTACCTACATTATTTCTAAAATCTATATTACTACTAAGAATTTCCTTAAGGTAGAATCCAAAAACACTAGCCTTATATAGGTCCTAGGACTTTTTAATTGTACGACCTAATTTGTTTTATAATAATCCAATCAATATTTAATTTAAAGTTTTAATCAAAAAATAACTATGTTTATCTCTTTTTAACCAGGTGGCGGCAATCAAGCGTCTGGGTTATGGAAATCTAAACAAGGTTGTGTTATGCTTTGAACGCACCTTCTGGGATCCGAGCGCTAATTTATTCGGCCATGTTGGAACTACAACCGCGAGTAGAGGTGAATTATTAAATTTTATACAAATTGTTGCATGCGTGTTTGTTTATTAGGTGTAATAAACATTTTCCAAATCAATGCCCCGGCTTGCTAATTGGTTAATTTCTGAATGGAAGTTCACGTTAATTTAATACCATTTTGATACAGTAAATAATTATTTAACGTCGGGACTGGTAGTTTTGCGCCAACATCTTGCATATAAGTCTTTTATGGGTCTACTGTTCGGCGCGGAATTATTATACGGGTAACTGAGATTTACTCTTAGTCCACCACGGTGACTGAATGCAGATCGGTACTCTTTACAATCTTTTGCGATATTATTTTCTACTACGATGTCCTTACTTTGTCATTTTTAGTTAGTTGCAAACAAATAACTTTCTAGTATTACGAATTACCTACATAGACCATATCAATACAATTTTATGTAATATGTATGGGGTGTATATAATAACTGAAACTAATTAAAGGTATGCGGTTCACTAATTAGGATTTGAACTATATAGTATGGCACATGGCATATCAGCGTAGTCACGAACGCTCCAATAATCATTACAAAATATATGCAAATTACAACAAATTTAACTGTAGTTTAAACTAGCAAATAATTTATATTCATTTTATAGTTGATTTAATGTACCTAACACGGCTACGTGAAAAGCATTTAGGACGAACTTGGTCCGTGGGATAAACATTAATGTTAGCCAGCAACAAAATCAACGCGAATTAACCGTAACATTTTAACACCCTTCTCACGGAGTGTTAGTAAATTATTTCCCGGTGTAAATAGAGTGAAATGTAGAAACACCGGTGGCAACGATAACAAATTAAAAGCTGAATAATTTAACGCCACCGAGGAACCTAAGGGGCCCGCGCCGTGGCAATAAATCACAGCAACAAGCCAAGACACCGCTTTTAGAGTTTCTCACCCTGAAGGGTAAAGAACCACGCGACTCGTATGTTCACACGTTAGATAATATCTGTATCGATAAATTCCATTCGAGCTGATTCTGTGTTCGAAGTGAATTAGCCTGCTCGGAATATGTTAAGTGAATCTTCACAACTTTATAAACAACAATTTGTGAACTACTTTCCGTAAAACTTGTAGACGCTGCTTGTGTTTATGTTATGAATTTTATTTTGCCTTCTTATCCACATCATCTTTGTTATTTCTGTTAATATTTTAGTCGCTTCTTAAAACCTAATTTATTATTTACCTACCTGCTAATCACGCTATTTATATAGTTAGTTATTATGGTTATACAATCATTCAAATTTTTAATACTTTTATGTACATTTTTCGTAAGTCGCGCTTTAAATGTTTTGATTCGCCCGCCGATTTATTTACCTGAGGATTTTGTTTCGATCTTATACCACAAAGGTTTGGTTAATCTTTAATTATATGTAATTTGTGTAAATTGAGCTTAATGTATTTGTGGGTAAACATAATTTTGTTTTCTAAGCATACTTCTTGGTCCGCTCTAAACAATGACAATAACTGGTAGTACAAAGACCAATGTAAACAGAATATATTTCATTCATGATATTATGAACACTTATGAAACATACGGATATTGTTTTTCACTTAATTTGAAGTAGTATTAATGGTTTCCGCCTCAAAAGCATTATATTTACACTCTATTACACAATTGTCATTCATATCAAAATGATCATATACATATATGTAGATGTTTTATGTACAATGTTTGTCCTATAGTTACAAAAATATCTGATAATTGTATAGCTAATTTTTATTAACTACGGAACTCGGCACACACGAGTTGGTCTTGCTTCGCCGATTTTTTATGTTATGCTTTAGTTCACCTCCTCAGCTCTTTGTTGCGCGCTCAGCTAACTTCATTAAGGCCCCACGTTTTGTTCTGGGAAAGCCGGAACAATGTACTCGGGCCTCGTGATTTTTTTAATCGTGGCCAATTTAACGTTTTCGTGTCTTGTTTTAAAGACTCTTTGATATCTGATGTGCATGTATCTTTTACAAGTCAGCCGCAAGAGTTATGTGAGAACACGCATCCCTACGACGCATCTGTTTGTCGATGTACAACAATGCTAAGGCATTTTAGTAATTATTTTCGCATATCTTATACGTCGTTAAAATTTTATATTGTTTTTATTACAATGTTACTCGTGTACAAAACAATGCATTGCTATATTTAAATGAGAATAAATTTAGATTCCAATTAAAATCACCTCGCTTCAATTCTTACTATTAACAATAGCCAATACATATGTCAATATAATTCACGGTATTCAATGCCCCAATAACACAAATTGGAGGTTTTTTTTATATCATACTATTTGTTTATTCCTTTACGTGCATTTTTATTCTAACATCAAATTCAATATATCACTTTCTCACAGGTGAGCTTTTCCTATTCTGGAACTTGTACAGTGCTCCGGTTTTATTGGCACTCGTGGCGGGAGAGGCAGCCGCGGTGATGGAGAACGTCACAGATGACGTTATCGTTGGAAGATGTATCGCCGTTTTAAAGAGTATCTTTGGACATGCGGCAGTGCCACAGCCTAAGGAGTGTGTGGTGACCAGGTATATACATATTACAAATATAGATAAACATACGGTTGTATTTCCGATAGGGAAAACCAACCCCACGTTCTACACCACGTTTCGCCAGCTGTATTTTTAAATCCCACGCGAGATTGTTGCTATTTTTCGGGCACATTTTCAAACTCCATGCTGTTTGCACTTTCTTGAAAATATGGGCGATTCAGTAAATTAATAATTTTAGATCGCACGGCACACACTTGGAGCGAGATATCAACGAGACGATTTTAAATAACTTTTTGTATTTGAGAGAAACCAGCTTTATCAATCTATTTAATACCGATATGAAGCTCTTGATCATATTCATCCATCCATCAGCTAAAGGAAGTATTGTTTTCAATAAAAAAAAACAAATTATAATTGCTTGCTTTTAACAGATGGCGAGCAGATCCGTACGCTCGTGGCTCGTACAGTTTCGTGGCGGTCGGCTCCTCGGGAACAGACTACGACCTACTTGCAGCGCCTGTTCCTGGTGCGGCAGGAGAAAACAAACTCTTCTTTGCCGGTGAGTTAAATGGACACTTCTGCATGAGTGATTAGGAAGGCTAGGTATTATTATTAGGTGTTTCTGCCATTAGATACAGACACTCTGGGACCCAACCATAACCTATGCAAGCAAACTGAAAAAAACTCTTGGTGTTCTTAATATTTATACGCATCAGAGGTGCAGTGTAATGTCAGAGATAAATCGCGTTCCGAATGTCATCAAAATTATAGCTATTTTTACAATTTCCTGAACCGCATTGATTCTTTGACATAATTATATTCATGTAAATAATAATGTACATAAATATTGCCTTGTCTTAATATTAGGAATTCGGTGTAAATACCTCTGATATTAACTTTCAACAATAACGACAACATTTCCTCTTACATCCCAAACTAAAATAGCTTATAGAACACAATATAAGTTTCTGCGTATTCCATATTAAGCCGAAACAAACAGACGGTTATTAACGTGAGACTAACGTTTGTACATGTTGATATCGTATCGTAACTTTTTCATTACCTCGCTGCTATCCGGTCGGGTCCTTGAAACTGTGTCTTGGGAGTGTAATCCCGGGCTGAGGGAAAGTTTTTTCATTTGTACAGGCGAGCACACTATGCGCAACTACCCGGCGACCGTGCACGGCGCGTTCCTGTCCGGCCTGAGAGAGGCTGGCAGGCTCGCGGATTTACTGTTGCCACAGCCGCCTATAACCAACGCGAGCGTAGCCGCCGCTACAGCCGCTGCTCATCATTAAATATTACACAAGTACAGTCGAAATTGTTTTGTAATTATTTGCTTATTCAATACGTATTATAACTACTAAATTTTACTATATTTGACTTATGTATGTAATGCATCTTAAGTTACACTAATTAAATAAAATATTGAATTGTCATCGGTCCTTAGTAAGGATGCCAAATTTCTAGTTAATCCGTTGTCTTGAAGGGGGTCATAATAATGTTCAAAGATTTCGTTACATACTAACATACAAACATACGTATGAAGCTAATATAAAGCGTATAATAGGATATTTTACAAACCTAGTAAAGATGAAACAAATAGTTTTCGTATTTGGCGGCGTGTACTACGAGTATTTCTAAGTAATAGTAGTAGTCACCGTAATAAAATATAAACGTGGGGAAAGATATTTTCTTTACTTCACAATGGCCTAAGTTCGTCTGTTATCTGTTAATCGCATAGTGAAAATCTATATTATTCAAACTATATATCTAGGTGACTAATTTATTGCATAACAATAATTAAAAGGGTAATGAATATGAATTGTTTCGACTGTACTTTTTAGTCTTATTTTTTTTGTGTCAAGTGTATTGGTGGATCAAATAAATCCATGGAATATAGCTAAATAGAAAAAGGAGCCTTGTATTCAGATATTTTATCTAGAAATGGATCTCTCATTCCCACATATTTTATTCATCAATACACTCCCCGTCTTATTGTGCCGGAATATTTGTGTTTTTATAATTTTGATGAATTCTTATATTTTTTTTCAAAATAAAAAAAATGCGGTTTTTTATTTAAAATTCTTTGATATTTACTTTAAGTGTAAGTTTTTTTAGTGATTTGATGAGTATTACAAAAACTTTTTTCTAAACGCTTAGGTATTTATTGCTAAAAATATGTGTGTATTTTCTTAAAAGTTTTGTTATAATTTTCCTGCGATGTTCCAGGATACCGATGATTTTTACAGCACTATCGAGCTGTAAGGTTTATGAATTCTTTTGACTTAAAAAGAATGTAGGACTAATTTAGCATACAAATTGGAAACAAAGAGAAACTTGTGACGTCTTACATGCTTATTAGAGAAAAAGAATATAATAAAAACATTTTTGACGAGTTCTCTGCATGCCGTGAATCTATGCTAGACATAATTTTACCGAATATCTTCTATATTCTGGTGTTGAGAACAAGAAAAACGTTATATCGGCCAGTGTTCCTACTTTTACAATTAGATATCATATAAGAGTTCTCCCCTTATACCAGCAAAGTACATACACGATGCTTGTTAAGAAATAATAACACTAATAAACGTTGGGTTTTATTAAAGTGAGTCGTAGTACCCGACACATACAAGTCCTAGCGCCACACCGCAGTTGTTCTACAAAACTAGTTTCAGTTTGCTTGTGTTCGCTACGTACTTTAGTTAAGATATACTAGATGGAACATTTTCATCTAGACGATAATTTGTTTTGATATACCTAACATTGTATGGATAAATGTATTTTGTAATTGTGTATTTAGTAACGATGTTAATTTAGTTAGACAAAGTTATACTGAACTAAAACCGTACTTTCCATACAGTGTAATAAGTTAAACTTTGAAATCTAGGTTTAGGCTGGAATGTTGTAATGAAATATTTTATTAGAACATGAATTATTTAGCATAATTTTTCATATTTACCAAAACATTTTCCATTTACATAAATAATTGTAAATCCTATCTTCCAATAATCTGCTCACGTTATGTCAATGATTTAAATGATGATTTAGGACAATTTTTTAAATTTAGTTGTAGATTTCTTCCGTTATCGATATATTGTCAATTATTATGTAATAGTAAACATGCCTTGTAGTTAATGAAATAAACGATTGTTAGTATTTAACCAGTACAATGTATCAATATATTATGTAAGAGGTAATATAAAAATAGAAAAATTTATAAAAGCGACCAAACAAACTCAAAGATGTAATTATCATATTAATTTGAAGCAGCCGATGCGATAGATTATATATAATTTCGTAGATGAAAATATAGGGTTAGACATAAAATTGCATTAGCTACATAAAATAAAATGTACTTAACAGTAGCAAAATTGTCGTCGAAAAATATATATTAAGTAATTATCCGACGTCATGCGGTAGCGACTTGATCATTATCATATTTATAAAGCGAGAATTCTTAAGCAACCTTAATACATTAAAGTACAATGGCACACAATAGCTTACGAAACGCGTAGCCGATTTTATATTCGATCGGCGATTACTTCGCTCAAACACCACGAATTGTATTGTAATCGATATTGTTAAATGAATAAGATTACCATAAAAATGCTGCGTAAAACAGTTTACTAACTATAATAAATAAGTTTTATGAGCTGTGGCTTTGTACCAATAAAGATTTTTTTCCAAAAATTGTTGTGTAATTTCCTACTTTATGATTTAATCGGACAGTGTACAAATAAATTTCATACAAATTGTGTATCCGTTTGGACCGATTACGGGACGATTTGGAGCTTAAACAAATACACCTGGTTTGTGCACCTGCTTTATAATTTCTTTTGAATTATTGCTGGTCTTTTCGTTCGTTTGATTTTTATAGAGATGGATGGTTCAGTTAATTGTGCTCATTTTATTTTTAGGAATTAATCCGTACTAAATGTTGGCCAGTTTGAAGTATTTGTCCAGTGAAATTATATATAACGGTTGGTTGACATTAGTGATCTTAATCGATGTCCTGATAATATCATTCGGAAGATTTTTTTTAATATGCAGAACATAACGACCGTGGAGCATTAAAACTACATGTTTCAATTTGAAACAACCACCGTTTAAAGAGGTCTGTCGTAAATTTTAATTGTCATTTAAATTTATAGCCCAACAACTAGTACTAGAGCAACTTGTTCGACCATAATACCTTTATCAATTTGTAGAAAGTTTGTTCAATTGTCACGTACTTAAATTTGTGGACGAAAAAAATCATTAAGGAACGTCCATACTTAGGTGTTTTTCACTTGAAGAAATTTCAATCAATCAATCAATCCGTATTAGAATTAACAGAGAATCTATTGCTTACGGACCTCCTCCACCTACAGCTAAGAGGGGTTAAACTTAGTCCACTACGCGGGCTTAGTGCAAAGTGGAGTAGACACCATAAAAATATATATTGGATGCATAAAGACTATGGCGACACAGGTGATGTTATAACAGTACCAGGAAGGAAAAACAAAGGTAAGGATTATTAGATCTTTAATTATGTCGCTCATCGAACTAACTTTAACATTAAATCTGTTAAATCACATCGGTTTTCTGTGGAATTGTATCCAAACCGTTCAGTCCTAAGTAAACTGAACCGAGACGTTATCCTAGTTATGTTATTTCCAAGTTCAAAGTGCGAATTAGACACAGCTAGATATAATAATAAATTAGCTATAAATCTTATGGCCGAATACTGAAACGCTACTTAATCTGAGGGCGACTTATATTTATGTGGCTGTTATAATTTAAACGGTAGGTATATACTTAAAAATGTCATGTTAAATAACTTTTTGTGGTAATGTTGCCATTTATGGAAATGTATGTGGGCATTAGTTAATCACAGTCTTAAAACCGATAAATGATGTTTCAGTATACCGACTTATATTTGAAATATAAGTCGCTCTCAGATTTAATAGCGTTTCAGTATTCGGCCATTAGACAATTTATTCACAGGCATGTCGTATCTACTTGGTAATGTGTCGTGCGATCTGAAAGTCCAGAGTTCGATTCCCGGGTCCGATCGGGTTTGATTGGAGCAAAGTATTAATAGGTTTTACATTCAGAAATAAGGTAGCACTAAAAAAACTGAAAAGGACCCAAAGAAACCGCAATAGGCTTGCCCCCTATTATGTTGAAATAAAATAGCTGGCGAATCGTGGGCGCCGAAATTAACCACTCCTTTACCTTTAGCGGTAACCGGCATAAGTGTATAAAGAGATATCAGAAAGTCATCAAGCTAGGAATAATCTGTGGTGATGAATATGAATGAATATGAATATGATGAATAGTAGCAAAAGGATTATTGCATCGCTTCGCGTAGCATGACACACGTAGAACAGCATGGAGGGCCATAAACATTACTACGCATATATTATAATTTTTTTTCCTCTGACTTTGTTTACGCGCTAGGCGGGGCGACTAAGGGATTTATGATGAAATTTAATTGCATTTTTAATTATTTTTCAACAGCTCCACTGAGGTTTAATTGAATACCGGTTAACGTGGTATGTAACCGCCTTGTTACTATGCGGTTGTGCATATAAATATTAAACTACCGTTGTCAGCACGGACAGGAAGCAAACATTTGTGTTTTAAATTGATATTCGTTCCTTTTTTATTTTTAATATTTTGCATTTTCATTACTGGATTATCTTTTTATACTGACATGGCAAAGTCACCGCACTGCCATTATCACTGCAGTGCAGTAAAAACTGAATACAACTTAACGTTACTACATTAAAATACTTTTTATAGCGCAATATATATATCGGCGCATTTATATATCACTTCAAAATGATCTGATTCCACCTCATAAATAATCCTAGTCTCTGATGATCTACGTTATAAAACCTTTTTGGTTCTATAAGATCCGCTTTCAGTATATACTCGTATATGAAAAATCATGAGTTGATAGTGATAGGGGAAGGCCAGAAAGATTATAATTCGTCTACCATTCTAAAATCGTCTGACCATTTCGTTTCACGAAAGAAACTTATCAGTAATACTGAGAATCCACGTCTTTAAGTGCTACTGTGGTATTACCATAATCAAGCTAGTCCGAATACCTATCAGTCGATTGTATGACAACACTTCAGAAACGCTCTACATTTCTAATAAGCCTTTACATATAAAACATTTGCATAATGAAGTTGTGAACAAACAATATTCCACATATTGTTATAAGCACAATGCTTTCGACCCATAAATATGAACCCTTTATTATGTCGCTAATCTTAATTATAATATCAAAAAAGCAATTTCCATATATAATAAGCATTGAAACAAAAGCAAATCCTATCAGTAGCCATTCTGTATGTAAAGGGGCGCGAATGTACTCGATATACCGACATCTTAATACAAAATTAATTATGTTAGGATGTTCCAATTAATCTACTGTCGTTATTATAAAACTCTAGTTTGCTTAGATCGCTGACGCGCCCCTTGTAAATGGAACATCCTGTCCAATCTCTCAAGGGAAATGGAATTTTATTATCGAAGTAATTAGATTTAGTTTCGTTATGGACAAATTTGAGTTGTGTCATTTTTCCATCAGCTAATCAGATTTTAGTAGCCCACGCCCATTGATTAACATGGTAGATAAAATTTAGTTTAATGAAGTATTTTTATACTTTACATTTTTTTCACATTGTTAGCTGACTGTTGGTTTTTGAATCGGATTCCGTGGAGAAGTTCTTCGTAAAAATATATTAAATGAATAACACCTCCACCAATTAATTGACTGCGTCGTGGTCTCACGGTACAAGTACCTACGTGCCGTGCGATATAGAGGTCCTGGGTTCGATTCCCGGGTCGGGCCAATAGTTATTGGTTTTCTTCATTAGGAAATTCTCAGTAGCAACTTGAAATCTGGAAACGGGCCTGAAAAACGGCAACAGGCCCCCCCTCTGTTACATAGGCCAAAAACTGGCAAATTGGGGGACAGAAATGTACCTCTGCCTATCCCTTCCGGGAATACTGGCATGTGGTTATGTACCTAAGCTTATTTTGTTTTATTCATATTTCTTCCTACCACTTTCATTTATTTGTACTATCAAAGAAATGAAAAAGGAACTACGTGACTGTTTTTATATATATTTTTTTAATATTATAGCTTACTCCTTGAGCAAGAGTTGAGCTAGCTGCCATAATTGTGTCGAGATGCAATCGTCTCTGAGTCAGTCTAGAGGCTCTACACATCAGTAATGCAAATCTCTGTGAATTACATTGTCAAAAATAAATTTTATTTTGTAAATAAATTACTTACACTATAATAAAATGGTTTTTAAGCTTTACTTAATGGTTAAATAAGGAAGTTACGAGTAAAATAAGAAAGATGAATTGCGAAATAAACAACAGTTTCACTTAATTGCTT
Source organism: Hemaris fuciformis (assembly GCA_907164795.1). NCBI lineage: Eukaryota > Metazoa > Arthropoda > Insecta > Lepidoptera > Sphingidae > Hemaris > Hemaris fuciformis. Next base: position 9,708,007 of record OU015442.1, read on the forward strand.
TCTTTGTATTCAGTGGACTGGGTATTGCCACTAGCTGAGGAAAAGTTAACATTTCGGATTTTTAGCTAACTACCCTCAATTATGGCCTGGAGTGCTTGTAATTGCTGCTGCCGTTTCGTGTATATTAAATATTAGTATATTCTTCGAAAATAGTTCATAGTCAGCATCTATCTGTCTATCAGCCATAGGAAGCCACAGCTGAACATAGGCCTCTCCCAATGATTTCCACAGACAAGTGTTGGAGGCAGCCTGCATCCAGCGACGTCCCGCGACCATGACCACCTATAGCTGGGGACCTGGTCCTGGTTTTACTCATCATTGTGAGGTTTTTGCCGATACTCGCCACGCTTGGCAGGCGGGTTGGCTAGCGCTGCTGCCCGCCATCAACCGGGGAAAGGATATAGGGTTATTGGGAAGACGATGTTATGGGAAAGGAAGTACGGCGGAATATTGCAGTCACGGAAGGGAAGGTTGGTATTGACTGCAGTAGCTTGAGGGCCGAGGTCGCTTACTCGTAGTACCTATTCTAGGACAGGCCATGATCACTAGATAGGGGCATCCCTGACCACCTGTTTATGAATCGTTTAAAATTATATGTGTATGTATATGTTTAAGTAAAACGTAGCGATAAATATTTTTGTGCTTCTCTTGTCTTGTGGTTAAATTTTTTAATATTTTTATACATTTTTCATACACGATTATGCCCACGCTTGCATCCTCAAAGAGATAGGCAGGGGCGTATTTCTGCACCCACGTTTCGTCAAGTGTATTTTAATATGCCGTACGTAATAAAGGATCCCTTTGACCTTTTTGGGGTACATTTTCCAACTCTATACTGCTACTCAGAATTTCATACATACATACCTATCTAACATTTCCAGACTCCGTGCTGCTACTGAGAATTTCTTAATGGAAAAACTCAATAACACTTTGCCCGACCCGTGATTCGAACCCAGGACCTCCAGATCGCCAGGCACATACTTGTGCCGGGAGACCACGAGGCAGTAGGTACTCAGAATTTCCTTTTATGAAAACTCAATAATAATGGCAAACACATAAATTGAATCTGGGACCTCTAGAACAACGGGACCACAAGGCAGTCATGATTAAGTCTTCTTAGAAAAAATTAAAAAAATATATTTAATTGTAAATCCGAGAAGACAATCGCAGAAGTTTTTGAATCTATAATAGCAAAGCTAAACTATATTCCTGGTCAGTTAAAGACATAAACCGTAATCTGAATATTCTTCTTTTATCTTTTTTTTAAAACATCTTATTATTTCTCTCTCCTTTGTATAAACTTGCAGTAACTTCATAAAACGATCCTAAAACAACAGCCTTAAGTTTTCTCTTAATTTTCTTGTTGAATCAAATTGGGGAGTGAACTGAGTAATGTCCAAGGTTGTTGTAAAATTATCAACTCAAATTCCTTTGACGTGATCCTTAATTAAGAAGCTATCATCGGCAATTGACAAAGTTGAATCTTTAATATCTTAAGTAATTTAATTTTATCACTTGGTTACAGGGTTATAATAAAAGTAATTATAATGTCTGTTATTATCTAATAACATATCATAGACATATCTATGTCCAATACAAAAATCTCAGTAACAGCACGGAGTGTGATAAATGAGCCCGAAAGTAATTTTTATCAGGTTCAGAGCAGTCATTCTGCCGTGTTCTCATAAAAAAAAACCCATAGAATTCGACACTGATGTATCTAGCTCTATTAATTTGTATCTGCAAAAGAAACACAATTACACATTAACATAACATAAAATCTATATTCAACAAATAAAAGTATTAGGCGGTGTATCCATGACTTAAAAATATCCCCTTGGTATTTTTTATCATTCCGCTCCACATATTTCACTGTCCGATGGCCGCCTGGCCGTTTCGTTACAATTAACCCTGCGGTGCTTTAAAAAAATAGCTGCGTAGCGACTCAGACAAACGAGGAATTAATATCGGAGTCCACCGCCATTTATTTTCCCACTTTGTACGTACGGCTCTTTCTTATCTCACAGTAATTATGCAACAGAAATGTATTGTTTGCTTAAAATTTGTTCGAGTGATGAATTATTTAAGCACTTTGTTCTTCACGCCTTCCCCTCGTGTACCGTCTGATTGTAAAGTGTAAATGTATTTGTTACTACTGACTGATAGCTTTAGTGTTCCTTTTAGACAGCTTATTTTTTTTTTTGGTTACATTTTAATTTTACCCAGGGATATTTGATGCCTTTCAACAAAACATTTTACATTTTTCTGGTATTTTTTTTTTTCATAGTTATTTTTTTTTTTTCTGATTATTTACGAATATACTAAACGTCAATCTAGATCTAGAACAGTTTCATAAACTTTAATTATAAATATGCATAAAAAAATTTTCAACTAGTCGTTGATGGTATAGATATTTAATTAAGTAGGACACAAGTTAGGTGTATTGAATAACTTATCTCTGCATTCTAAGCGGGAGGATGAAATAACTTCCATTATAATTTTAGTACTTCGAGTTATTGTAGTATTTACCGTCAAGTTCTGAAGTATTAGCCGGCGCTTGTGGTTCTTTTTTCTCATTAAAGGTGTAATTATTAAAAAAATGCGAGACACAAACAGGAGTCGGTGTTACACGGTTTTTTTAATTAATCATTAAAATTTTTTTTGAACTGTAACTTATACGTCATAGTCGTATTTATAGTGGAGCGACATCTACAAAAAATTTTAAGAAACGTGTGAGCTTGCGCAAGCGCCAACCATCATGCCCTCTAGCTATACGGCTGGAAACCACTTGCGTCCTATTGCTTTGTAGTTGATGTAGATGGCAGAAGTATCGCATGCGCGCGCATTCATGCCCCAGTATAGTTGCTAAAGCGATGCTGTAGGTCCCTACTAGATGGCGTTTTTGTAAATAATATTATTATTTTATTTATTACAGTATTAAATAATACACACGATTAAAGACGACAAAACAAAAATTAATACCCAAGAACATTAATTATGATGCGATAGTTAGTAATTTTATTAATTGTAATTTTGAATGTTCAGTTCGTATGACGCATATTCTAATACTTTATTATAAAAGTGCACTGGAGATCTGTGAATTCAAACAAATTCAATTTTTTTAGAACATTTTAACCTCTACGCATAGCGAGACGGATCAAAACCTGAGCCTGAGAGCAAAAGCAGATTAGCCATAACACATGTAGTATGTTGAAGTAGCAAAAGAGGCGTGGTAGTACCATACTTCGTGGCGCTCAATAGTCTCTGCTTACCCCTGTGGGATACAGGCGTGAGAGTGTATGTAAGTATGTACATGGTAAGTAGGTATTCTTATTCCCAAATTTCGAAAACATTTATTGAGTTGTTGAGTTACGAATCTTTGATCTTTTATTTTATAATCAGCTCTCATTCACGTATCGAGAACCTCTGTCATTTAATTAAGATCTAACTAAGCTTGCGTAATTTATGGGTTAAACATTGTTCTATTGTTTTTATTTTTCATTATGCATCATGTGTAAAACCAAGAAAGTATGTAATTGTTTCAAATTAACTTTCTCCGCTCCACGATGCATTTTTGCTATTAAACCTCAGATACCCTTTGCTACTTTTACCATACAATAACACAATGTGAAATGGCAATGATCAGCTAGGTCAAATGTCAGCTTGGCGATCTTATATCTAAGAAAAAGTGACACGTCGTTAACAGACGCAGCAGAGCCCAAATAATGCAATATAAAAAACAGTCGCTCAATGTTTTTCTCATTCCACATTTACCCTTCAAAGAAGGTTAATGTCTTTTAAAATTAATACATTCGCAGTGACTGTTATAATGTCGCTTTTATCTTTTACTCTTTTTATCATAATTTTAATAACATCAACGGCGCAATCAGACGCACTAACGCAACAAAAAACAATTTCTTCAGTGCAGAATTTCAAAGAATTCATTACGAAAATGATTAAAGAGCAGAGTTCAAAAATACAGACGCTTTTGAAGAAAATCCAGACGAACGCACAATCCGTTTTAGTGAAAATAGAAAGCATGAAGCAAGAAAAAGTGAGTGCAACAAATTCCAAGAATTTTGTAACGAACTTGGAAAAGAATTTCAACAATCAAAGGCAGCAAATTGAATCGAGTCTTGTTGTGGATACGTCTACGGAAGTTGCTGAGTCGAGGAATTTTAACAATCATTATACAACCGGCAGTTACGGGGTGAGCGGCAACGGATATTATGGCACACCAACGTATCATCATCATTCAATTGGATTTGATCCGCTAAACATAGTGGTATCATTATCTCTCCTTTCGTTCCTTTTGCAAGCTCTTCAGGGACTTCTCAGCAGAACTCGACTACCGACGCCGGTTGTGGAGGCAAGGACAATAGACCCAGAAAAGGACTGGAAAAACAAATTCGAGGAGATGAAGCCGGACAAATACTATTTGAAGAAGAAGTACATCAAGAAATATTTTTCGAAAAAATAGGATTTTTATAAACTAATAATCTATAGTGTTCGTAAATAGAGTAAATTGGAACATAATATTATTTATAAAGTATTAGTATACGTAACGTGTACGAGTATTTTGGATAAATACAAGCTTAATTAATTTCTACTCACGATGTACTTTTTTGAACGTATTTTAACATAATACTAATATAATATAAAATAAAACAATGTTATATGAAATAGCTAATGATCGCAATAACTATGAAAAAAATATCTTTATACAAGGGACTTATTTATTAAACAACCTCAGTCATATTATTTCTAATTGGTGTTCTTATTACAAGTAATATTCAAGTTTCAAGTACCAAGGTTTCAGAATTTCTTTTTTCCATTTCGGGCCAAAAGTTCTCTTTGCATTTAAATAAACACGATCTGTATATACATTTTGTTGTATGTGTAGTATATTTTTTTTTTAATATTTCGGCACTTGAAATTCGGTTGTGATCAAAAAAGTCATACAGTGATATAATATGGAATCAAAATTGTTACTTATATCATAAAATACAAATGTTACTATTCCTGTTAAAAGAAAACAAATCCGTACTATAATATTATAATTAATGGGAAAGTAACTCTGTCAGTCTGTCTGTCTCGCTTTCCTGCTAAAACTACTGAACCGATTTAAATGAAATTTGGTACATAGATAGTTTAGACCCTGAGAAAGGACATAGGCTACTTTTTATTGCGGAAAAGGGGTTTTAAGGGGTTGAAAGGGGAGATGAAAGATTGTATTGAAGTATTGGCATTTTTAAAGCTAGAAGCTTGAAACTTATTTTATAGGCTGTTGATTAGATATAAATAAATAGTTTGTAAAAAAATTACTTTAAGGGAGTAAAATAAAAATTAGTAAAATAGACTACAACTTATTTTCTTTCTGAACCCAACCCTGTAGTCTACGCGGACGGAGTCGCGCGCAAAAGCTAGTATCTTTAATATTTGAAACCTTTCAATAAAATACATTCCAAAGTGTGCAAAGTGTAGTAGTTTCAGTATATTATAATTCGAAGTCAGCAACGATTATTTAGTTATTTTCGATGCTCCTAACTTCGAAATCCACAAAGGAAGCTAAAATAGCACCAAGAAAATATAAAAGCATATCTTTATAGAGCGTTTCACACGATGTTATAGTGGACATATTGAGGGATTCTCACGATATCACATTCCTTCCCTGAGAGGATATCGTTTACCATACCGGGCACTGAGCACACAAACTCCCAAGATTATTTTTATCGACGGTTTACCCGAAAACAAACTGATTTTTGTAAACATTTCCTATGATCCACGTAATATTATGTTTATCTGTCTCTTTTTGTATTTTATTTTTATCTATTTTTGCAGTACCTATTCTGTAGACGATCTGAGAAAAATAGATATGCTCTTTTTATGCTGAGTGACATTTATACCTAATATTTTACGATTATCATGATAATTTTATTCCTTATATAACGTCGCCTGATGCTACTATTTAAACAAAGGAGCAAAACGGACGATACTTACCATCAGGTGCTAATATTGAAAAAATGTTTCAGGCCATTCACCTACTACAACTAGTCCAAGCACCGCAGCAAAAAAAGTAGGTTTGTAATGCAACGTACGGGACCTGGTATTTTTTTTGGAATATGTTCAGGGGTATCCCCTGAATGTCAATCTAAGTGGGCGCGGCGGGGGGTTGGGGGAGGTCACTTCAGCCGCCATCTTGGAAATTGGTATCTCGCGAACCGTGCATCGTACGACAAAAATTGTTTTTTTTGTATAACGCATAGGTTTTTAATTATCAAACTTTTTACAATATAGTTCTTACTAAATATTTAGTTAATGGTCAATGATAAATTAAAAATAATGGTAACTGTAAATTTTATTAGAAAATTTTTCCCCGTAGCATTTATAGTTTAGGAGCTATAACGCTGTAAATGAGATTATAATGCTGTATATTCAATTATGCGCCTATAAGTTGTAGTATACATTTCGGGTCGTTCGAATTTCCCCCTCTTAACATTCCAACAGTATTCAGGTATAAATCCTAACCATTTTGTCCCCTCGTGACTAGGGTCGTTCCCTCGCCTGTGTGTGTATTGAAATTTTCGTAGACGGGTCAGTTCTGTTTAGAGCGCTATAATTAAAACCCTATGCGTTATACAAAAAAAAAGTTTCAAATAAAAAAGATGGCAAATATTATTATCTACAATAATGATTTCTACAATTTTTGTCGTACGATGCGCGGTTCGAGAGATATTCGATAAAACGTGTTTTCCAAGATGGCGGCTGAAGTGGACGACCTCCCCCCCGCTGCGCCCACTTGGATTGACATTCAGGGGACACCCCTGAACATATTCCATATTGCAAAAAAAATTACCAGGTCCCGTACGTTGCAAAAAAAAACCCGGCGCTTGGCCTAAACGTATTTATAACTAAATGAAATAATATAACATATTACATACAAATTAATAATATAACATACAATATTATTTATTATTAAACTAGGAACAAACCTGTAACATGGGGGATAAGTAGTTATTTAAAGCTGAGAAGTACGTCATGTTTGAATTTTATCATCCCATGTTGCATGTTTTAGTTCATCTATTTCACTATCCACACTACGAAGATTGGCTCATAAATTAGTTGGTGTATGTTGCCGTACAAAGTTTACACATGTGAGTGCCAATACCGGTGTACTGCATAAAATACTGAAAACATATGAATCTGTTCAAACAGGAGCACGAAATTAAAGTTTTTGAAACCAGTTATTGGAACTAGTTGTATTTAATATACCGTTCCGGTAAAATAATATATCTCTATAATCTATATATAAATAAATACACCCAACAGTCACATACATAGTTCTGATCTCACACTAAGATACAAGTCTTGTGTCGTGGGTATCAGAAACTACGAGAGACTTTTCTATCTCACATACACCCAGACCCGAAACAAATATTTGTGGATCACGCAAACATTTGTTTCGGTGCGGGGATCGAACCCGCGGCCTCTCGTTTTGCAAGCTGGTGTCTAGCCAACTGCGCCACGGGGCATATGTATGCAGGATTGCAATCCACTTTTAAACATTAACTTTGAGTATGTGAACATCATTTGAAACAGGTATAGGTCCAATTCAGATCCTTGAAGATCTGACAATGAGTTGGATGGAATTGAACAAAAATTAAGGCTTTCTAAACGTTTCAGTAGATACATAGGTATACTAAAAATGTCTTTAGTACGAATAAGTTAGTTCAACCAGGGTGGGACCACTCTGTCACAGAAACTGACTGGGTTTTGATTCGAAGAACGTGATCTAGGATAATTATGTTGATAAAATATTCCTACTAGCTAGCCGTACAAGCTATCCTGCATAAACTTTAAATGTCGTCACAGTGATTTACACATGTCTGGGTTCGGCCACGTTGTTCAGGTGTGCTTACCTAGTAACAAGTAGGCTGACACAATTAAATAAATAAACCCAAATCACTGCATAGTTCTTACCCCACACTAAGATACAAGTCCGTAACAAATATTTGTGCATCACACAAAAATTTGTCTTGGCGCGGAGATTGAAACCGCATCCTATGTTTCCCAAACTGTCTGTCTAGCCAACTGTGCCATGGGGCTATCAGTTGTTCCGATTGGCGATAGATGCTTTTATGCCCGTTAGCAATCTACAGGACCTGCACTGAATTCACCACGGGCGCTAGTGGGTCACTTTTCCGCAGCAGAATAAAAATATATTATGTATGATTCATGGTTCGTGATAAACACTCAGGTGACCCAATTACTTACCGCATACTATAAAGCCAAAACAGAAAATATTTACCGTGTTTTTCCCGTAAATACGAATTGTTTGTTTTGGTATGATTTTGTTTGCGATATGAAGCTTAAATGTACGTAAAAAAATCTGGTTATATTTACCTTTCATCTAAACACATTGCCAACTGTTGCTTAGCCAATTAAAAGTTCTATTAAACCTTCATAATCATTACCAGCTTCTCTCACGTCCACTGCTGGACATAGGCCTCTCCTGTGGCACGCCACTGGGCTCGATCTTCGGCCCTTCTCACCCAATCATCTATTAAACCTTGATTAATAATAATTTTAAGTAATAATCATTAATATAACTAGTAGATTCAGATGTTTCTATGGCATAGAAGTAGGTCCCATTTATATCCCGCTTTAACTTTTTTGTATACCTACTGTCACAGCAAAGTGAAAAGAGCGCAGCCTTTAGTGTGTACCCACGGTGCGGTTCAAACACAGTATGTGGGTGTTACAGCCACATAAAATTCCATACATACATATATAACCTCATGCTTGTATGCCCCGAAGGGGTAGGCATAGATAGATAGATCATTTCTGCACCCACATTTCGCCAGGTATCAGTCCCACGTTATAGGGGGCGATCCTATTGCCATTTTTCGGGCACATTTCCAGACTCCGTGCAGCTACTGAGAATTTTCTAATGGAAAAACCCAATAACACTGCCCGACCCGGGAATCGAACCCAGGACCTCTAAATCGCACGGCACATACTTGTGCCGCGAGACCACAAGGCAGTCATAAAATAAAATTCCATTATTTATATTTCGAATAAATATAAAAACACACGCATTTTAGTTGGGAACTTGGGAGAAGTGATTATACTTTGTTTCCATTGATCCCACAACGTGTAGGTATACCTATAACGAAAATACAAAATCAAACATAACAAACACTTATTTCATCTCGTGTATTTCCGAGAAACAATATAAAAAGGATAATACAGGCTATATTACAATTTCTAAAATGAGGCAACGAGAAAAGAAACACACAAGTAGGCTTTACGGGTCGCTGGTAAATTATGAGGCCGAAAGAAACCGGCCCTGTCATATCTACCGTATTCTTTTATGGGACAATGTTTGTCTTGGAATATTTGTGTTAAAGTGAAACGATATTAAATTGTCTCTCTTTGTTTCCTTTGTAACTACTGAACTAAAAGCGAATTTGTGGCCTATTTACATTTCGTCGGATTTTGCTATTATGTTTGCTGGAAGGGAAAAACGTTGAGCCGCTTTTGTAGGTATTATAAAATTATCACAATTCCCCGAATTATCCTCTGTCGGATACCAGACAAACGCGCGTCGGGTTGTGCAGTGACCATATAAATTTGTGTGGGAAGATACGTTATTGCCTTTTTCCTTTATTTTTAGATCTAAAAATTTATAACAAGTGTTTATTAAAAGGTTTTCCAACGCGCCTAGCAAAATAAAATGTTAATGTTTATTGATGGATCATTGCTATTGAAAATGGGCAGGCGTCGTATCCTATGTCCTGTGCAAAAACTTTTCAAGCTTTCACAACTTCTTTGAAAATTCACCTTATAATATTTATTCCTAACCTTATTCCGTCCGCACTTTTTTCCGAAAACAACAAAGTACACTTACTGGCATTAAATGGTACTTAAGTGCAATTCGAATTCGTTGCGATTTAAATCGAGAGCTAATAATCGCAAATTTTCATTAATTATAATCATTGTATCTACTTATCTTATGCACAGTACCAGTTATTTAGGTAGATAAATGTCCTTTAGCAAAGTAATTAGCAGCTTTATTAGGACCCGTGCTTATCATCATACGGTGATGTCTATTTATCGTGCTAGCAAGTTTTTTTAGTTTTAGTTTTAAGTGTATAATTTATTTATTAACACTTTATTGTATTATCATCATCAGACATATACGTCCCACTGCTGAAGATGGGCCTCCTCTACAACTGAGAGGGTTTAGGCCTTAGTCCACCACGCTGACCTATTGCGGGTTGGCGGACTACACGCCTAAGAAATTCCTAAGAACTTTAAGGTGTGCAGGTTTCATCACGATGTTTTCGTTCACCGTTAAAGTACGTGATAATTATTTGTGAATACACACATAGCTTCGAAAAGTCAGAGGTGTGTACCTGGGGTTTGAACCTGCGACCGCGGAAATTCTACTTCCCGCCAGCCCCGGGGGAGGGGGGGCGGGAAACGTATGTCGGGGTCACCGGTCTTCCAGCCCGGCGCGCGGCGCGCGGCGACCTCATGTCCGCGCAGATGTTAGTGCCGGGCTGGGTCCCTAACAAAAATCCCTAAACCGGCATACCGACCAAAACCCCCCGGTAGCCATCTTCGCGCCGAGTGGGGCGACCACGGTACCTGAGCGAGAAGCGCCCACCATAATGCCGCAGCCGCTCGGTGAGAGGTGTGTTCCTGGGGTTTGAACCCACGATCGTCGAGATTCTCAACCGCGGGCCTAAACCTCGAGGCAATCACCACTTTATTGTATACTGTATATAGTATACACGGAGACAATGAACAAAACAAAAATATAAAGGGAAAAACAGTACTGTTGGCGGTCTTATCGCTCAAGACGATCTTTAAGAGACAACCATAGGGTTATACCAAATAACCAATTTACTTCATTAAAAAATTTTCAAAGTTTTTGTCACAAATAACCGAATGGTACCCCTACTCGTGTTCGTTCTAAGCCCCGTGACGTAGGTTAATGCCTCACACAGCCACCAGCGCGGATTTTAGATCCAGCATAAACTATTCACAGATGAGCGCCACCACGCTGTTTATGTCAAAATATCTTCCGATTTAGAGTATCATTAATTTAACGTTACATTTTCTAAACTAGGTTGTGTCCTATTTTACTGAATATTAACTAGTAGCTTTTACTCGAAACTTCATCTATACTATTGACTATTGAAGCCTGAAAGAAATATCGGCAGCAATCAATGCATTTTTATCTTGTATTAATGTCCAAATAACTCAGTATTTCAAAATATTGTATCCACTTTGAGCATTGATATTTTATAATTAGTTTTAAATTGTTCGTTTTGGACTGCCCCGTTGTCCAGTGACAAGAATAAAGCATGGGATCACGAGGCCCTGGGATAAATTTTCGGGTCGGATAATATCTGGTTAGGCTACCATACAAATACCCAATAGCAGTATGACAAAAGCTCCCCCTTCTTCTTACGCTTAAAATGTGGTTGTAGAAATATACTTTCATCCCTGCGGGATACATGTGTCAGTGGATTATTAAAATACTTATAATTAAGTTCCGATTGTTATTTAAAAGTCGTGATGGCCTCGAGGTTTAGGCACGCGGTCGAGAATCTCGACGGTCGCGGGTTCAAACTCCAGGCACACACCTCTGACTTTTCGAAGTTATGTGTGTATTCACAAAGAATTATCACGTACTTTAACGGTGAAGAAAACCATCGTGATGAAACCTGCACACCTTAAAAGTTCTTAGTAATTTCTTAGGTGTGTAGTCCGTCAACCCGCACTAGGCCAGCGTGGTGGACTAAGGCCTAAACCCTCTCAGTTGTAGAGGAGGCCCGTGCCCAGCAGTGGGACATATATGGGCTGATGATTTTGATGATGTTATTTAAAACTATAATATTCAGAGAAATTGAAATGCACTGTTGGCTGTAGTAGGAAAAAAAAGGCATCCAAGAAATACTATTTAGATTTTGCAAATTTCAACCTAAATAATATAATGTGATATAAAAACCAAAGTGAAAAAAATATTATTATTATACTCTTAACTAAATCATGTAAATTATATTATGTAAACTGTATGATATAAATTGGAAGCTTATGTAAAGTGCCTGATCTTTTTAAATAGCAATCAGTTGCGCGCGCGGAACAAAGCGGGGGTGTTACCCTTAAGACTAAGGCGAAGATTGGGTCCGGAAAATTCATAGCATTCATACTATGTCAGTTTATATTACTGTCTACTTATACATATAAATATGTTTTGATCTTTGAATGTTGTTGTTTAAGCTGAAGGTTGTCATGAAAATTTATTTAAGATTGCAAATTAAGTATTTATATATGTAAGTTAATATCATTATTGCTTACATTTTCGTAGGATTCCGGAATAAAAGGATAAGTTTTATGAAAATTTAGCAATAAACAAACATTAAACATTAACAAAAAATAATCACAAATTATAATTTGATAATTATCAACGTTTCGGTCACTTCCCACTGCTGGGCACAGACCTCCTCTACAATATGAATACATGATATTTAACCAAAATTTATCGATAACTACATCGTTCTTCTTTTAAAATATTTTTGGAATGTGTTACCCTTTAAATCTATTTCATAAAAATCCTTTATGCTTGAACTTCATTCATAGAATCTGTGATTTTGTAGAAAGTAAATTACGAATCTTGTAAATAAAAAAATATGTGTGATAAAATTTTCTAAATGTGAATATTTTATTCTTTACTTGTTGAAGATCTGAAAGAAATTTGTAACATTGTTACCTTGTCAAGTCAAGCATTACATTTACAAGATAACTCAAGTATCGCAATTTTATATAGTTTCATATAGGTAATTGAATTCAGAAAATTAACAAATTTAAGTGACGATTTGTTGTTTATATGTATGTATAAAAATGTTTCAATTAACAACAGAATAAATTCAAAAAATATTTTCAATTCTTTTGATTCTACAGGAAGCAAAGTAACTGTCTGCTATTCGGAATAAAGATTCATCTACCATTGTCACTTTTTCTTAAACGTCACAATCAGATTAAAATTCTAACCCTACTATGCAGCTGTCATAAAAATCAACGCCGACACGTCAACCCTTTATACATATTTCTTAATTTAAAACATTCAGCTGCGTTTTCTTTGGTCAAAACGGTTCTGCATTAATTTGACAGCTAGTTGACAGATGTATAAAAATGTCAGCATTGACATCATTGTTGCAAATCTTATTTGTATGGAAGCGGATTAAAGGGTTCGCAGGTAGAGCGAACCCCAGCGAAGTTGTTTAAACTATAGCAGAGTAATATTTGGATTATAAGTTGAATAAATATTGGATTTAGCAAACGGTAGACGTAATTGAAGTTTCTTTCATAGTGGATTTAATTCCTATATAAATAATCCGCTAGCCTCAGGCATATATCCTTGAGTTTACGAAGTGTTTCAAAATTTAACGGTAATTTATGGTTGTCAAAAACTTACGAAGAGATGTTTCTTGGAAAAATTTTGCAGTATGTATTTTTAGTAAACGTGGCACGTGTTTAGCCATGGAATGTATATTGCCAGATATCATTTTGAACAGAAAAAATATGTAAAACACTGTTCAAAAACATGACACGCGGCTTACTTGTAAAATGAAATACAAACTGGCTAAGTGACTGACCACAAAACCGAGTACATTAGTACCGAAGATTAGTCTGACAGAATTAAAACAGCAAACAATTTTAATACCAATATAAGAAAAAAATGCCTACTTAATTTATCCCATCCATGATAGATATTGCTGCAAAAATGGACAACGTTCCTCTGACCCTACGTTTTTTTTCTTTTTATTTCATAATCGGGGTTGTCACGGCCGTCTTTGTCTGTATGGTTAATTAACTTAATCAGCTTTTCCTGCTTCGTTAGAGGGACCTGGGGTGCTGTATCCCTATGTTCCTTATTATCTTTTGAGATTGAATTCTTTCCCTCGGGCCATATAGAGAAGCTTGCCTATGCGATTGTAAGGATGTTAGCAACCCTTTGAGTACCAGCTAACCTTGTTTATGTGTGAAATGAAGTAATAAGTAATTTAAGCACTTGTTGTATTAGTGGCAGGGTAATTTGTTTATTTACATATATCCGCATTTTAATTGGCCAGTATAATTGGTGATAGATAATTGCGACAATTTACTATCAAAAGAACAATAGATCGTGTCGTGTTACATTCTCATTTCACTAAATGATATTTAATTTTCACATTTTCATTTCTAACGAAAGCAATGAGAAAACAACAAACAAACAACCTAGGAAATTTTATGGATCTATTTTGTCATCAAGGTACAAAGTGATCCATCCCAATTGCACCTGATGGTAAATGCAGTGTAGTAAAATATGACGACTATAAAAAAATATCGTAGGCAATTCACGTCATTCACGTATGTACCGTCTAAGTACTGGTATGTTAGATGCGTTGTCAGCTTTTAGGAACTAAAATCTTAAGTAACTTCAGTGCGGACGGTTTATGATAGCTGATTATGGTTCGTCATGTATGTATGTCAAATAATTTTAGAGCAACGTATGTATTAAGCTATATATGTAAATAGACTAATTGATATCTATTGATTATATGAGCGACAAGGGAAATTTGATTTCACCTTCTGCGGCAAGCAATTCGATCTACCGTAACCCAATCATGGCCAAGTAAACTAGAAAATTAAGGCATGTTCCGAAAATACCTTATTTGTTTCCTATTTTTACTTTACACATTCTGAATTATTAGGTATTAGTTTGGAGAATTCCTTTTGGTTTCGTAGGGTGATTTCACAAGAACAAAATTAATCCATTATTTAAACACATGCCCCTAACTGTATGTGCTGTTGTCAAAAGATTCTTTGTGTGCCCACCCTACTTCAATTTAAATTCAAATGTATGAGAATGAAATTTGTATGTCCAATCTAAACATTCATTAAGGGAAATATAAAAAAATTCTCTTCATACAAAATCCCGCCCCCTTTTAAACCGCTTAAGCTAATTATAATAATAAAACTGGTGGAGGACAGAGCTTATACTTTGCCTTTATGACGTCTTATGTGGCTGAATTCGTCCTTATTAAGCTAATTTGCGAAAGATCCTATGTCTCAAGCAACTATATAGCAAGTAACGTTTTGTTTTGTTTTGAGGAAATTACTAAAAGAAAACGTGTAGGTCCCATTTTGCAAAAAAATTTATGTTGGAAATCTTTTGATTTAAATTTGGTATGGAAATTAATTATAAGATTATGATGAAATTATAACTCTTGAACCAAAGAAACCTTCAAACTCTTTAATATTACATCTCAAAAAAATGTGCTGTGAGCATATTTCGCGAAACTTTGGCACAACGTGGATTTCCTGATCTAAGAGCACTCCCGTAAATGTTACACATGTCCACTAACACGTAAAGAACCTTTAACCTAGACTTAATACACAATGTCTGAATGTAAACATGCCCGCAACATATGCACGTGCCCGTTCATACAGTAAAAGGTTATTCTGGTGGGATGTACCCCTTTGCATATACGTATAAATTCGTTTGATCTTCGCCGGAGCAAGATGCCGCGCTGGGCGTGATCCTTAGCAATAATACCCACTGTAGTTTGTTTTATATTTTTAACTTCCGTGACAGATGGATTGAGGCCAAGGTGTGAAGAAGGCTGAGAGTTTGACACCGAATATTTGTGTCGTATCTGAATCTCAGCATGATTCAATCTTTAAATCTGGAATCATGATTGCGTCGAGTGATAAGAGATGGACATTGTTCGCCACTTGATGGTGTATATGGAAAACATTGTCAAGTAACTTAAGTTGCCGTGTACTGGACTTAGCCGTGTCAATACGAAAATAATGAAAAAAAAAACAGTTCCATATCTACATATCTGATGGATGAAAATAAAATGTGCAACGAAAATAATGGTAAAAAAAAATAATTAATTTCACTTCGAGTGGATTTGTGTACTTATCATTTTGAACAAGACCTTTGATAGTCAAAGGCGATCCTCCGAGGGAATGAAGGGGAGCGTGCAAATATAAAATTCATTACTGCACCTCCATCGCTAATTTGTCCCTCGCTACGGGACAAGGGGATAAGGGACCCTAATATCCCATCACCGTGAGACGTCAAAGACGATAGGCACTCGAGACGCACTTGTCTATTTGTAATTGAATATGAAAATCTCTCGCCGTACGAAGGTCTAAAGGTCCATGATGTAAAGTCGACGCTTGAAGTGAATATTTTGAGATAACCGAGTTAAATTTGGATTTATTAGATGAATTTTCTTTATAGTGAAAGTGTGCTTTCGAAATCCCTTTATTTGATTATTTTGAAGTGCTTTCCATTTGAATGTAGTGAATAATATTATAGCAGTTTGCATTTTTTATATAATAAATTGATTGAAGTGCAGTGAAGAGGTTGCTACATAGAAACTCCGTGATGACGATCTCAATTCAACCGTAGTAAAAGGAGTTTGACTAGAATTAAATATTTTATTGCTAAAACACAGGGATGAGTTGGATAGTTCTTTTTTTGATTTTCGAAAAAAGTATCTTGAGTTATTACATCCACATGATTATGAAATTGTTTTTGATAGTATATATTTTTTAAATGACAACACTGGTAACAGAGTTCTATCAAGCCTCAAACCATCAGACTAAGCCGTTGAGCCTGTCTGTAAAGTAAAAAAATACTAATATATTATAGTTAATTCAACGCACTTTTTACGTGGCTGCTTACTCCACACTACAAGCGTAACTCCACAAGGTAGAATAGACGACGCCTAAACTAAAATGCATATTCCATTTTTGTACGTCAAACCACGTAGAATAACAAGGCGGAATGTATGAGAATTTTTATTTTCGAAGCGCAGGACGAGTAACGTATCTGGTAAACGCTCTATGTCCTCATCCACTCGTGTTGGGAAACTTGCAGTGAGCATCGGCACTCGTTCACGTCTCGGGGGCTTGCTTAACGATGAATAAAATTCTACGTGCTCTCTAGATAAATTTTATAATTCGTCACAGTCGTTTTAATTCGGAATTTACGTCTTAAACGTACTTTACTAGTTTATATTTGACTAGTTTATGTTTTTAGTATATATTTTTTTTATTTGAAATAAACTGAATACTGCAAAAGTTTTATATTTTTTGAAATAATTATATGCGCTATTCTTGTGTGCTTTTCTAGACATTTTTTGTCTCGGAATGAGGATGTCCTCATTTTGTTATATGTCCGTGATAAAATTCAGTGATATAGAATTATGTTATGTGTTATTTTTGAATAACTTCTTTTTGCGAATTTGAATATACCTAATTTAAATTTTTCTTCATCGCTTGAAGTATAGAATAAGTATATTTATAGTAATAAAGCCTCCTTATTCTTATTCCTGAATAATAAAAATACATGCATAAACAAATAATATTATGTAATAATAGCATACCATTTATTTTGTGTTACAGTAATGCTTTTAAGATGAGCGATTCAAAAGCCTGCCAAGATAACTTGTAACACTGCAGCTTTGATGTTTTTGCTTAGATACGATTTTCGAGTTGACTTCTTCAGCTCCATGTTTTCATTAAAGGCGGAAAGAAGGAAAATTGGATTTAAACATGAAAGATCGAAGGTCTGCGCTGATAGCGTACTTCGAGCTCGATTTAATTAGGCGAAAACTTGAGGAAAAACGCCAAAGTGATTTTTCCTTCATTTTTAGCGTGGTAAGTAATTCTTAGCACCCTTATAAAATGAGAGTAGGTAGATTAAAAAGCGGATTGGATTGGAATAAAATGCTTGCTCATTTTATGCAGCAATGTTGAATGAATTGCCGATAAACAAGCTGTTATTTTTTTTTAATTAAGTTATTTTTCTAACATTTTCCGTAACAACCGCATTTCTGGACCATGACTCGCTGTGTACTACTCTAGCAGTGATTAGAATATCACCCTGGTTGACTAAAGAAGAAAAACTTAAATTTAAAAATACCTTCGAATTTTTTTAGAATTTTAAGTCGTGCGTCATAATTGACTATTATTAATTCAGTCGCAATAGTTTTAGAATGAAGCGAATTTTCTTTTTAGCCTTTTATAATCTTCTGAGATGTAATGTCGGTAGATCGAAGAGAAATGTGACATTCCAGAAATTAAATGTCACTAGATCAATTAACGTATCAAGTCCGCGTGCGTAATTCAGTTGTGATTATTTATTGTTGTGGTTATCCATAGAAACCGGAGTGTGTGTTGAATTTTTTTTGATACCGTGGTCAGACATAAAATTACGTGAACTAGTTCTAAAGTGAGTAATATCTGCAGCAAACCAGCGATGTAATTCTAGATCCCAGGATAAACATCGTTGGACAAATAAAAGGTATGTGCCATTTAAAACGTAAATACGTGCAGTTTATTACCTCCGAAATGCATTTATTGGCCGATTTGTTGCTGCGGTACGGATCGGAGCCCGGGTAATTGCTTACGTACTAGCGGTTCACAAAGATTCCGCGTGTCCCGCTAACTGTATTTATTCTCCAAAGATTTCCACGTTTTATATCTATTTCGGTTGAGCTTCGAATAAATGCGGTACAATAACAATAAAGTAGGATTTCGCTACAGATTGCTGACATTTTCCGTGAGACGAAGGAACGGCGTAAACCGCGCCCAAATGCCTTATTAAAAAAGCTTTGCATGCGCCCAGTTGAAAAGGAAAACAAAACACACTAGAACACGTAAAAAAGAAAGTTTCTCTTCAAATATAAGGCTTGTTTAGGTAACAAAGTGCGATTACATAAACGGCTATTTTTAGTTTTGCTTTTGTTCCGTATTCACTTTGTTTTTCCTGTACCTTTCAAACTTTATTCGCTATCATAAAAATAATACAACCGGGACGTACAGTGGGGTCTATTCTCAACGCGATACCCTTTATTTTTATTGACAACTCCATTATTCATGCGCACATTCGTATCTTTGTTCTACTATTTTGATTTTACTTTAAGATTAAATTTTGGTATTGAATATGCAGAATGGTTTTGTATTGTCAGTTTATCAACTTTATCTACGTGATTATTAATTGTGGTACTGTTTGAATTAAACATGTTATATTTGTTCTTTGATTATAATGTGTGATTCAATAGATGGCATTGTGGTTTAGATATTCTCTTAAATCTATTCAAATCGAATATCAAAGACTAGATAGCCGAATATAGGTACTTAAGAGGATTTTGGTTAATCAAACAAATATTTGTAAGTTATTAAAGATCTATTCTATATTAAGCATTATGTTTGGCTATTAGTGCGTCGAATAATTTCATAGATGCGCCTTAAACAAATGAGGAATGCTGAGGTGGTACGACCATAAAAAAACATTTCTTCTTTCAGTCGCTGAGCACCAATCACACTTAGAGTTACAAAGAACCTAAGTCCATCAGGCTGACAAATGTGAATTTTCCGAATTTTATTGAATGGTTCCTTTTTAGTATTATATAATTTGTATTGTTACATAGTATAAGGAAATACAATACAGTTACGCAGTGTCACAAACACATACTATAACACTTGTTAAAAATGTTTGGGTTACAGTGGCTGTCAAAGTAATTTCAAAGAGATTTTTTAATTGTAGAATTTTAAATAGGTATTAAACAATAATCCGCTTGGATAAAATAACTCACAATATTACGAGATCTCTTAAAACTTCGTAGAAAGCAAACATATTATAATGTATATTGGAAAATGTGTTGAAACGGGGATCACACAAGCCCCTATCGCGGTACTTAACAAGCTTGGCCAGAATTAGTTCATTGTTTAAGGTAAGTTATCACAGTGGAGCACTTTACACAATATTAGTGATATCATCCCAACTTGGATGGTCGGAGGTTAGTTTGCGAACTTTCCAGACGTTCGATGGAAATTGTTGAGCCCCAGCCGTTCTCACATATTGTGTAACGTACATGGAGTGGGCATGACGTGATGGGCTGCGTAATTTTGTGGGCCGGCAAAACAACGACGACAGACGAGGGACATGAGCTTTTGTTGTCGAATATCGACCCGTCCTGCGTACGCTCTCGTACTGTAATGAAATATAGCCTGTGATACCATAGTGTGGTGTTCTGCTAATTCTCCCTCCTCCCTAAACGTTTGGTATTTTAAGCAAAGTGAAACGAAAAAAAAGGATATGTCTGTCGAATATCGATCGAATATGGTGACGAGTTCAGATGGAAAATTCACTTTATGGCGCATACAATAAAAAAGTTTACAGTACCTATGTGAGTTTTGACACAATAAACCAGAAATGTGAATCGAGACATTTACATTATTGGTAAATAAATGAATAAATACACCCAACAGTCACATGCATAGTTCTGACCCCACATTAAAATACGAGTCTTGTGTCGTGGGTATCAGAAACTACGAGAGACTTTTTGGTCTCACAAACACCCAGACCCGAAACAAATTTTTGTGGATCGCACAAACATTTGTCTTGGTGCAGGGATCGAACCTGCGGCCTCTTGTTTCGCAATCTGGTGTCTAGCCAACTGCGCTACGGGACTGTCAAAATTGTCACTAGTAATGCTCCTACTTATAGGCACGGGCTCCATCTACAACCGAGGGTGATAAAGTAGATTATAATAAACGAAGAACTGTCTGCAAAGGACATGACTCAGCTGCGTAAAACTCATTATATCTCGATTTTTTCAACACGAATAAGCCTACTTTAAAAACGGTCCATACGAAGCGTGTTTACAAAATACAGTACCGGCTGATTGACACGGGGTACTTTAAATAAGTGTAATTAAACGGCCGGCTAACGATCGGTCATCGGCGTCACGAATACGGTTGACGTTGAGTGAGTGCTTTTTACAGCGTTCGCAGCCACGCCACGAAAATCAAACATTTACACGATACAATTTGTTGCGTAAATTGTAATTATGCGTCAATTTAGGTGACGGACGAATTGTAAAATACTGACCGATAAATTAATTAATAAGTAGGCCTCGAGGTTTAGAATCTCAGCGGTCGCGGGTTTCAAATCCCAAGTACACACCTCTGACTTTTCGAAGTTATGTGTGTATTCACAAAGAATTATCACGAAAACATCGTGATGAAACCTGCACACCTTAAAAGTTGTTAGTAATTTCTTAGGTGTGTAGTCCGTCAACCTGCACTAGGCCAGCGTGGTGAACTAACAATTGTAGAAGAGGCCCATACCCAGCAACGGGACATATACATATGTACAATGGGCTGATGATTATGATGATGACCGATAAATTATTAAAACCGATAAATTATTCTCGAAAAGACGCCTGAACTTTGTAAATATAATTAGTGGCTGTTCTAAATGTTAGTAAGCAACGCACTATAGGAAAATATTACTAAATTATACCTTATATTAATTAGAGGTCATTTTTACCATTTCCAATTCAAATCGCTTTACGTTGAATAGTTCCAATTTAGTCCCATAACAAGACAGATCGTTTAAGGGTTAGATGATGATGCAGGATTCTCTAGGCCTCTCTGTTGGAGAAGAGCTCGTATATGGCCTGATATTGACGATACGATGACGGTAAAATAAGTTGTGTTAGGCAAATTCATCATTATCAGCAGCCTTTCTTACGTCCACTGCTGGACATAGGCCTCTATTATCGCACGCCAAAACCTGGCCTAATTGTTGAGCCAAGTCGAAAGGATGTGATCACCTAAGAAAATACCGTTGGACATTTATTACAGTTAACCTTGTAAATGCCACAAAATTTGATATTAAATATGGTCTTGCGCGATAAGACCTATGTACAATAAGACTTCATTGAAACTTTGTATATTTTGACTAAACGACTTTAGTTTCAGCTTATCTTTGTTTTAATTACTGTAAATAATTTATCTAAGCTAATTTCTTTTGTAATTTGTGACAAGCTCTGAGTTAAGACAGCGTCTAGACCGCTCGAGATTAACAAATACTCGCAGAGTGACGACGGGGATTATAAAGGTAATATTATTTCGAAAATATCAGAAGTTAATAAATCTATTTAGCCCTAACTATTATTGGAAACTTGTTACTTTTGTTTATCGTAGATAAATAATATTAAAGACACTTGAGAACCCTACGGCTAAGGATTATATTAAGGGAGTAAGTAATTAAAGAACGATTGTTGTTATAAATTAATTAAAGCGAAGTACAAAGAAAAACATATTTCTAAATACTTTTAGGAATTCTAGGTGAAAGAAATCGAATTTTAAAACGATGGCACAGATGTTTTAACCCAGGCAAAAAATACAAAATAATAAAGAGATATTTATATAAAAAAGTGCGGATTGGCGGACTACATACCTGAGATATTCCTTAGAACTTTTAGGCGTGCATCCTCACGATGTTTTCCTTCACCGTTAAACTACGTGATAATTTATTTTGAATTCGCACCATCGAAAAATCAGGGGTGTGTGTCTGGAGTTTGAATCCGCGACCGCCGCCATTCTCGACCGCGTGCCTACACCTCGAGGCGATCACTACTTATGGAGCAACTGTTTAATAACCTATATTCGTATATTGTATTATTTGTCAATTACTACAAAACCCATTCATTTATGATTCAGTGGCGATGAAACCCTTTATATGATGTTTGGCATCAGCGAAAAACTCGAGCGAACCTGAACGGCTATATTAAAATCATTTATTCAGCAAATTTTATCCCACGAGTGAAATTTTGCGTGTCCATGTACTGTAGCACCGTGATGAGAAAACGATCCAAAACGTAATGGAACATTTTGAAAAGGTGCGACTATGACACTGTGACAAAGAATTTGGTAAGACGATTTTGGTAGGCAAGAATTTTTCCAGATCTATATTCTACGATAAGGCTTAATAAATATAATAAAAAATATAAATTAATCTTAATATATTCCAGGGATTTTGTCTGGGATGTATGATAGAGGCAGAACATCGTTATAAGTGGCGTATATTATTAGTACACTGTTTACGATCCTGGCAATTGCAGATGATACATTTAACACATACCTAGATCTGCTACTAAATAATAGAATTCAAGGAAATAAAGGCTCATATGTACAACAAAAATTATATATTTATTGATAATGAAATTTATTATTAGCATCACCATAATTCTCCGAGACAAATGGCAATTATTCTGGCCTACCTAGAATCGTAACAAATGGCACTTAATATTATTTATTTCATAGACGAGAGTACCTTTACTTGTCTTTTTAGAAAATTTATGACAATAGTCGAGCGTTTGTTCATTTTCAAATCAAATGTTGAATAAGAACACTCTATATTAGAGTCTTGGGTTCAAATAGTTGTTTAAAAAGAAATCAATGTTCGATGTGTGAGATTATATTATCTTCGAAAATCTACCATATTTTCAAAAGTTGGCAACTAAATCAAGATCCTCCTGTGTCATCATCGTCAGCAACTTTTACCGATTTATAAAGGATTGCTATAAATATAAATCTCCCCAAGAAATCTTCAGATATCATAGTGTCTGTCAAAAAGGGCAGAAATCAATAATCATAAGATGAATAATTGATTGCTCGTATGTCCGATCATCGTATTATATAAAAAAGTGTGAGTCGGAGTCGCGTGAAGAGGGTCCCGTACACACAAACTTAACATTGGAGTTGAAAAATATGTTAATACAAAAATTAACATTGGAGATGAAAATTTTTATGGTACGCACAATATTGAGTGATTTACCATGTTATTTTAATATCATGGACTTCTTATAGGTTTTCCTATAATCTATAAGTAGGAAACTAATTTCTGTATTTTTTTTCAAAATTTTAGGTTCAGTAGTTTCGGAGATAAGTATGGGGTAATGGTCAAATGTCGTCTATTTTCTTGAATATCTTGGAAACTATTTATTTTAAAATTACAAAAAAAATACATTTAAGATCTTTACAAGACTTTTTTTTTTTTTTTTTTTTCACCTTCCCCCCCAAACATGACCTCCCATTTATACAGATTTCATTTTTTTCATTTCATCAGTCATGATTTAATTTCATCGGTCGAGTAGATTCGGAGATAATTGACTGTGAGCGACGGACAGACGGACACACGAGTGATCCTATAAGGGTTCCGTTTTATATTCAGACGAATGGAACCCTAAATATACTTATGCACGCGAATAAACAACTATTCATTTATTTATTTATTTATTCAATTTTAAGATCGTTTGAACATTGTAACACAGAACTCAACTACTACTATTAATAAATAAAGCACGAATACAACCACTATATCACAACAACAAGATGGAATAAATCAAAATTAAACGCGTACACTGCAATTAAGACGGAGAGAATCTTTATGGTAAGTTAGCGATGAAGTTAAGACCAGGATAATGCAGTATATCTTGTAGATCTGAAGCACATTTATAATAATTACATCATGCATCGACAAGGCTATTCATTACTGATGATCTATACGGAATAGTGAAAACTATAGAGATGGTAATGTTTATTTATTTTAGATTTAACTTTAACTTTAGTATATACCAATAAGTCTTACTGTTACAATAGAGGCTAATTAAACTTTAGCTTTCCGTGTTTATTTAAATTATGTTGATAGCCATATTCCAAAAACTTTTACGTTTTATTCCGATGTACAATATAAACACCATTAAACTTAAACAAGTTAAACCAAGCGTTATGAATACGTTATGAGAACTTTACTGCAGTTTAGAAATTACGAACACTCAAGATTAAGACATTTAGATCTTATGTTCTTATTACGATGATTAAGTTTAAAAATGTCCTTTATTTGAACCAAAGATGAGTGATTAAGATATTGTAAAAGTATAAGATAAATAAGAAATAAAAAGTTAATGTTTCTGATACTATTGATATTTTTGTACTTATATTTTTTTATGTTTTGTCGACTCCATGTCAACTTTGTTCTCTGATTGTAACTAATATAGCAGCAATCGCAATGTTCTTTTAATTTTAGCTATAGAAGTTTCTTTAAGGCTTCGCGATTTAGCGCTGTACTTTATCTGATTAAAAAAGTAGTGATGGCGTCGAGGTTTAGTCGCGCTGTCTAGAATCTCGGCGGTCGCGGGTTCAAACCCCAGGCACACACCTCTGATTATTCGAAGTTATGTGTGTATTCACAATGAATTATCACTTACTTTAACAGAGAAAGAAAACATCGTGATGAAACCTGCCCACTTAAGAGTTCTTAGGAATTTCTTAGGTGCGTAGTCCGCCAACCCGCACTAGGCCAGCGTGGTGGACTAAACCCTCTCAGTTGTAGAGGAGACCCGTACTCAGTAGTGGGTATATGGGCTAATATGCTAAAAAAATATAATATATGCATTTATTAAAAAGCGATTATTTCAAAATTACAAACAGACACTTCAATTTTATTTATTTGTATAGATGTATAGATAATTTCAATGCTCGGATTTATGTATTCGGACGATGATTTTTGCTTGATATTTTTTTTTTGGAATTCTTACTATTACTGTCATTTTTGCTCCAATAACCTCTATCGATGTCTGGCCTGAATCCATTTAACTATAAGATACAGCTTGTCCAACAAGTTATTGGGTATTTAATGCTACGTTCGCCAATATTGGCGTCCCCTCGAGAACTTTCAATCATGTAAAATTTTACTGTGCAAATAAAGTTGAACAAATCAAATATTTTTAGAATCGGTTGTATACCTTAACAAATGAATATTCCATACAATCAAATGAACATTTCTCTACTCTTTTCAGTATTATATAAAAAAAACTTTATGTTCATCCATGTGAAACGGGTTTCATAATGTAGGAATCATTGTCCTGACCTTTTTAGAACAAATATACATTTTTCGGGGCCACCGTTTAATTATACAGCATTTTATTACCCGACCATTAACCAAGCGAGATATTAACAAAAAAACAGTTTTATTTACGACAGTAAAAACACTTGGCAAATATTTAGTACTCGTGTAGCGCGCCTTGTTTTGTTATAATCGCCACAGTTCACGTAACAAAATACCGAAACGCAATAAAAAGTAAAAGCTTACGGCCGTGTTAGGCTTTATCTCGCTCGCATAAATATTGTGGGAATAGGGAGCTATACGCTGCGAACAATTTCAGTTTGTTAACATTGCCCCGGACATTATTAAACTACGTTAATAAGTAGTTAATTATTGACTGTCACAGAGTTGCGTTCGACGCGATACGGCGACTACCACGCAGTGGTTGGGAACATTTTTTTTAATTTATTCCATTTTAGAATATTAATTTATGCATATTTTATTGTTTAGGAAAATATTCATTTAAGATACTGCGTGAACTTAGATTTGAATGCTAGGTTAACAAGTACTTGTTACATGACTATTTCTTACTGATATGAAAATGTATAAGTTACAGCTGTTGATAAAAGTTTTATTTTATTTTAATACAGTTACGACAAATTGCCAACACCACATCTGGTGGTACGTGAAACGCGGTCCAAATAAAGTGTCAACTAGCAATAACAACTACTATATACGTTTATTCCTTACCAATAGATAATTTTTGACGGCCACGATCACGTAATTCTTAACAAAAAAAAAACTCCCCGAACATAGAATTATTTGCGAACTACAATATGAACATTAATTTCCTAGAGATTTTAATGTAAGTTTAGCTTTAACATATTCTGTTTTTGGTTTCGGGAGCAGCATACATAATGTCTATATTAAGCCTCAGGGTACTCTTGTATTTACTGTTACTTTCTATTTGTAAGAACGATCCTTGTGTGATATTCAGAGAAGTAAGTAAGTAAGTCTCCATATTAACTTTTGAGAAAATATGAAGTATATTTCACATGAAAATATTGCGGTGTATTAAGAAACGCCTACACTCTAGACTATATTAAATCTATTTTAGCTTTGCTTACCATACCACAACAACCTTCACAAGTTCTCAAGATTGACTGAGTATAAGCCTGTTGGTTTTTGACGTATCAAACTAAGAAAATAAGTTATGTATGAAAGGAAAACTTAATTAACCGAATCAAAAACAATATTTTTTATTAAATCAGGGATATAAATAAAGGCGATGGACACTAATAGTTTGTAACCGCTGTTAAGATTTGTGCGTAAGTATGAGCATAGAGCAAGCGTAATATATACGGCTGCGGGCGCACCGCGGCGTCCGCGCACTAACTCCGCTTGATTGGAATCTACCGCAGGGCACCGATAAATGAGTACGGACACCAGATGTGGAACACTTTTTACCTGTCTGGAAGAGGCTTGCGATCTTTTGTGAGGTCACTGGGTATACAAAAGTATTATATCCGACAAAGAAATACATGGCTTGTTGGTCTGCGGTAAGAGTGTGTGCTGTGCGATCGACAAATCTTGTGTTTGCAACCCGGGTCGGTTTTACTGTTGATTTGTTTTCACTATAAATAACATTCGCAGTCGTTTTACTCCTAACACGTGGGACTGATACCCAGCTGACGGAACATAGAGAGTTTTAATACACCTAGTGTAAATTGTAATACTTTGGGGAAACAAGCGTGAGTTTTTTTATTCTAATGATAAGCTACGTTTAAAAACAGGATATTAAATCCTAACACTGAGTACCGTTATATTTTTCTAGGTTTATTTATTTACACTTTATTTTGTATAAAAAATAATATGAATAAACTTAACTTATTTCTTCCAGACAACCTTAGGCTGGATAATAAAAGAGGAAAAATAAAATATTCATACAACATTTTCGTAGAGGCATGCTGTCTGTAGTCATCTTAGATTGCGTTATTAAGTGCTTGAAGTATTAAGATTTTTTAAATTATTAATACTATACTGCAAATTAATATTACATTTTACATGTACCATCCAGCGAATGTGTGGAAGTGTGAAACCCTGGCCACAATTAAACCCGAAGCGAACAAGGCGTAGATGTCGCAGCGCATACGCGCACTTGGCCGCACCCGCCGCGCCGATACGATTATTCCCTCGCGTAAATTACAATTGCCAATCGCGAACCTTTTAATTTTGTGCATTTACAACACGCCGCGTGTTTTTGTCTCACCATTTAAATGGATGAATATTAAATATTATACCGATGCGTACGAAATTTAAATAGTTTATTTCGTTGGAGTTTTTCTTTTTTGGCTGTGATTGAATAGAATGTAATAAGGGATTTGCAGGAAATCACATATCTATTTTTTTCTGCTTCCATGGGCAAAACGTTCTGATTAGCCATTGACTCATTATTATTGCACTTAGTTTATTTATTACGACTTACTTATTTGAGGGTCGCGAAAAATATTTTTACCGTACTTTTTACTATAGGTTCAGCACTGTATGAATGTCACGTGTACCTTTGGTAGCTATAATAGCACACCGTTTTAAATAAGTTTATCATTTATTTTCTGTTTCTGTTGTTTCATCATGATCATCAGCCAAAAGACGTCCACTGCTGGACATAGGCGTTCCCCAAAGACTTCTGTTGTTTATTATTCAGCATTCAATTAGCCCACCAATTTCTTTAATGGAAAAATACATACACGTGAGTGTGCAAACTGGACATCTTGTGCATAAGACAGGCTGAATTGATGGCGAATCTCCAGATCGAATAACAATTGACAGGCAGACGTCGGTGTTGCCGGAGGGGACAATCGGCCGGAATCCTGCACTGCGGTTGCAATTGCGGTCGTGACGGGGTCGTCGGGGTCCCGAGGGATGCTTTGAGTGACAACGAGGGCTGCTTGGGTCGTGTCCAGAGGGCGTCTGAGATGCGAGGGATCTTATGTGTTTCGTGAAAGCCCAATTTTGAAGTGCCGAAACGATAAAGTGAGTGCAGCTTTTTGGTCTCATTATTTGACTTCATGAGGGATTGCAATAAGAAATTAAATTAAAATAATGGAAAATAGGATTGTTAATATCAGTCTATATCACTTCGAATGTCGCAATACACATATACATACATACATAAACTCACGCCTGTATTCCCCGAAGGCGTTGGCAGAGGTGCATTTCTGCACCCACATTTCGCCAGGTATGTATCAGTCCCACATAATAGGGGGCGAGCCTATTGCTGTTTTTTCGGGCACATTTCCAGACTCCGTGTTGTTACTGAGAATTTCCTAATGGAAAAACCCAATAACACTTTGCCCGACCCGGGAATCGAACCCAGGACCTCTAGATCGCACGGCACATACTTGCACCGGAGACCACGAGGCAAAACACATATCTACGTTTGAAATGTCAGTCCACTACGATAAATGGTGGAAAAAGTTAGGACAAAAATAATAAAAAATATATCTACATATTGATATATTTTACGTGCGTGAGCTTCTTAACAAGTTTCTTTAAATAAGTATATTATGTGGATTATGACAAATTTAGGTCCCCTTAGATCCGCTGAGCTTCATTGCTCGGTGTCATTACTGTGCGTGCCGCTGTTGATCCTGGAGCACAGGAGTTACAGTGGCGGGTGTGTGGTGGGATAGGAAAAAAAAAAAAAAGTATATTATGTATCATCATTGTAATGCGTGATTTTTGATCATTACTACAGATATAATTTAAGAAACTTTGAGACATGGCTTTAAATGGTAACCATCGTGTGTTGCTAAAATCCCGAGTAAATATAAAATGAAATTTATCAATTTTAGAGGACAATAAGTAATTTTCAAAACTGTAAATTATAATATAAAAGAAGCAAATGTGCGGAGGGAAACATAAAATAACTTATATTATAATGATTCATGAATATGGTTTTAACAGAGAAGATACTATTTAATGCAGTTGTAATATGTTACGTGAACTTAATAGCAGCGTTTCGAATTATGATGTTACGATTCGGTTTAACTTAATTGAGATGATTGTGGGAAAGCAACGTTCACGGGCACCCGGTTTCTATCCTAAATGTAACTGTACGCTTTCTTTCTGACCAATTTATTCAGATTCTTTGATATAAAATTAATGACAAAGTCTTAAGAATAGAAATTATGCTGTTACAAAGAACAAGTCCTCGACTGTAACGATTTCATTTAAATATTTGCGGAATTTTTAATCTCACCTCGTAACCTAAAAGAATTGTGGAATTTAGAATTTTTTGTTACAAAAAAGCACTTAAATAAGTGTCTATCTACTTTCAAGTTATCTGTTTCCGTTCCACAAAAGAACTTTACAGCGCTCGCTCAACACTAATTAAACGACAGAGTTGATTAATAAGTCGCTCTTAACTATTTAACAAGCACAGACCATTGTCTTCTCATAAAAAGTACGCAAAAAAAGGACAATAAGTTGCAAAGAATTGTCAGTGCAAAAGCGTCGAGTCATTCATTCTCGAGCTTTAATTATCCTCTGTTTAAACAAATCGCAATAAAGAGCCAATGTCAGCGGCGAGATCTCCCATCGCAAAACGACATCGCAAAAAATATCGGAAGTACTGGTGACGTCAAACAATTTTCTAGAATCGCCCAGTCCATTCTACTTGTGTTTGTGAGTGCCCATTCAGGGTTGTGGTACGGAAAGTGTTATGGTGAAGGTAGACCCATTCTATTTTGCACCTTACGGAGTACGAGCTAATTTTTACTTTGATATTTCAATGTGGGAGACATAAAAACGTTCCATTTTACGCAAGCAGGAGATAGCGTCTGAGCATTTGCGAAGGAGCGAACGATGCGACGATATAGCCAGGAACACTTCCGGATGGAAATGCGTTTTCAATGGACCAGCCATACCATTTGCACTATCTAAAGTTGCACCGAGCTCTGTTGCCAAGTCTTTGTACACTATACAGCTACTTAGACTTCTATAATAGTGAAACCATGTAGAAAATTATCGCGTTTTAAATCAGCAGTTCAGCGTGTATCGAATGCAATTGAAAATAGTTTTTAAAATGATATGGCACAATGATACCGTGGCATTTGATGGTGAGTACAGTATGGTCCTGATAGAGTATCAAAAGACGTCCATCAGTCGTAACTCGACACATCATGCTGACCGGCTGACAAGCTTCCTCGACCTAAATTATAATTAGTATTGTTTTTGTAAAATATATTTAAATTTATTAATAATAAATGAAGCCTAAAAATTTTTTTTTTTTAATAATGCGGTACAAGACGTTGTTAAGAAAAACTACGTTAGACACTTTGTAAGCAATTGATAAAAGATAATAAATACAAAATAGTTGTCGTCTCTTAATACTATTATATTATTTTCAATAATAATTTTATAGCTCGTTGGAAAGCAGTCTACGTATTTTTAAGGAATATATTATGTTATGTTTATTAATTGCCAAATTGGACATTGTTGTAATTAATATAATGTTGCTAACATAAATTTTATTCGAAATTTATTCAACAGTTAATTTGTTCAGACAATTGAGTATATTTTTTCCTTTCCACATCATTATTACCTACATACTTTATCGCCTTAATTAAAAACAAAGACGCTTCAAACGATACAATTACATCGTACAAAGTAAATTAGTTAATTAATGTTTCGTAAAAATTCTAAATGGGTGGCATTAAGAGCTCAAAAACTTGGGGCAGCTGGTTCGCTGCAATCAATAATAGGATTCTTCGGATTCCAATGTATATAGTAAATAACACATGTGACCTAATGAAAGACAAGTATCCTTAAGAGTAAGCCGGCAGCAAAAACGAATGGCGAGCAAACACGTTAATGTACGGACTAGCAGCACCGCCCAGCCCCGGACGAGTAATTGACCGTCGATTTAATTTAGGTTAAAGATTATAGTCACTGGAAGGGTCTCGTTGATTATGATTAAACAGTATTTGTACTCATTTATACTTTTACACTTCTATGTTCTTCTGTGTTTATGTTTGTGTGTACACTAACTTTACATATTCTTTATTTTACGCAGGTTATGCACCGATATCTATTTATTACTAGATTTTATAGTTTTGCTCACATCAATATACTATATAAAAATATTTTTTTTATTTCTCCTCGGACTGTTTTCTGTATTAAAGATACTCTTTGCTTATTCCCAGACAACTTCATAACTTGGTATCGCGTTTGCAACGTTTCAAAAAACTCAAGTTCGCATTCATAGTAGACGTAAGGATTGTGTCGGATACTGTGCTCCTTAAGTTGCTTTTATTCGTAGCCAAATTTGTCTTTCATAATCCCAGGGAAATTAAAAATTCCCCAAACATACGCCCGCGAAACCGCGGGTAACAATAGCTCACTGAAAATACGCAAACTCGACAAAAATGTAACAAGTATTATACTACTTGAAGTTAATTCTGTTGTAGAATTAAACTAAATTGTTAAAAGCAGTAAGAAAATTTGTTACTTTATCAAACTACTTTCTCGCTTGAAAAACATGAAGTGCCTACTTACGAAGTTCTTGGTAACCTTTGAGGAAGAAATAAACTCAAATTACGTCAAATTCTGTTAACTTTATATAGCTGGGAACTTACTTACGTACAAATTATTTTGAAAACCTTTAAGGGAGTATAACTAAAATATTTTTAAATTTACCGAGAAGTTTTTTTATTGAAACAATATTATTCATTAAATATATATTTTTTAACACTTATTTCTAGCTGACGCCATTTTACTAGCATTGGGCTTCCTACATATTCTCCTTTAACAGTCGGTATGGCAAGATCATTGTTTCTCATATCTTCCTTGTAGACATGATATGTGACGTCACTACTGGGACCTTTTCTGTTTTGTTTGGTTTTACGTACGATGATAAATATGAAAAAAATCGAATATTCTGTAAAACTGCGTTAACATTATTTAAAAATGTAAAAGTAAGTAATATTTTACGAATGGAGGCACTGGGATTGTAGTTGGAACATGATGTGTCTTTTTTGTGCACAGTTCATGGCGATGACGTCACTGTTGCATAAAAACGTCGTTTTAGAAATATTGATATTAATCCTGATATGAAATTTCATTATTATTAAACTTCTCATATTTGTGTATACTTTGAAAATTCTTTCGAATGTTGATTAAATAAAAATATGATTGCGATGGTAAAATAATAAAAAATGAGAATATGTCCCCACTGTGTTGATTTTCTTTATCGTCATCATTATCTCACATATGAGCCACTGTTTAGGCCTTAGTCCACCACCCTGACCTAGCGCGGGTCGGCGGATTACCTTACCTAAGAAATTCCTAAGAACTTTTAGGTGTGCAGGTTTCCTCACGATGTCTTTCTTCACTGTTATAGTAAGAGATAATTCATTGTGAATACATTTTCACCAACAGCATTGGATTTAATGTTTTTTAGGCAACTAGAAGCGTCCCATCTGTAGTTCCGCGTCGGCATCATTGATGCAATGCGTTAATTGTTCGGAGCCGAGTGTGCGATCATTATACGTGTAGAAGGTGTATCGGTATGAACGCACCGCGCCTCGCTTTGTACTCGCCGCTCATTCAGCCCCTTGATTATGTCTATTCATTAGCTTTATTAATTGTAACTAGCTTATTTATTGTGGTTTTACGTGAGTCGAATGGAAATTGTTGCACTTTTGTTGTGCTGTGGTATTTTTATGTGAAAGAGGGATAAAAGAATACAATATACATAGAATAAATAGTTTTATTGTTCCCAGAAGTAAAAAAAATATCTTTAGTTTCTACAAACAGTAAAATAAATTCTTCTAGTATTTATATTGGGTAGTAATATGAAATCCAATCCAATAATAATAAATCAATAAGGGGTCTTAGTATGTGAGACTTTTCGCACTGTGAATACTAATATCTGTCTGTGTGTAACATGAAAATTCATTTGTTTCAGGTTCAATTTTCCACATAAAAGCGATTCGGAACAAAATTAGATTCATATCAACCGTCTGTGATATTAACGTATATTATACTTTCTTTTTAATAACACGTCGCGAAAAAGGCGAGTTTCAACGAAACTCACGAAAGTCGTTCATTTCAAAGGTATGTTTTATTCAAGTTGTAGAAATTCATACATAATCATATAATATTTATTTTTCTACATTGAGAACTAATATTAACTTACATAACTACTCACATCAAAAAAAATCCCAAGTCAAACACGAATGTAATATCCCCTCAAAGTATTTTCGCAAATCTGTTTGCATATTCCTTTTGGCGATAGAAATAAGAAAGTGATGTGGTGGGTCCGCAGTGGTGCCCCACGGGAAATCTACACAAAAAGGCTCCGAGCACAAACAATGAAGACCAGACGACTTCGATTTAAAGGTATTAAAGGACTGTAGACAAGGCGCTCAAGAATTGTGATGAAATTTTATTTTTATTCGAGGCAATTTTATTTTTTAATTAACAATACAGGGAATTTTAGGAAGCTAACTTTTACTACTAGGTAAATGAATAAAACGAGTTTTGTGAATAGTGTTATTGATAGTCTTTTGTTTTTGAGTTCGTTAAACTAATTAATAGTGATTTATGGTAGGTATATAAAAAAAAACTGTGACAAATCGTCCATGTCTCACGAAGCTTCTTCAAGGCTTGTCCGGAGTTGTCGCCACTGCCACCGTCGTCGTCTGGAAAGATAAGAGAGACCAAATTATACAGAGTTAATACTATTCTGCAATTACATAAGTCGAGATAAGATTTTTATGGAATTCATTTGTTATCTAATTTTCTGTGGCTTCTGTTGTTGTATAAGTTTGAATTCATCTAAATATGTAAAATGTATCAATTTTTTTTTTGTTGATGTTATATTTACAGATTAAGGTAAGGTAAGAAGTATGTTTCTTTTCAAATAGACGAAAGTTTTCAATTTTGCTTTTAATCATATGTGACATTGTCGCATCACGAAACTCCTGCGAGATATACCAGATGTTTTTTTTATGAATAATTAATATTTTATCGAATCCAAAAAAAGATGACCCTACAAAAAAAATTGAAAAACGTCGCGTATTTTCTCCTCTTTTCGCAAAATTTTTAGCATCTTTGATTTACCACAGCTATAACCCGTTTTCAAGCGCCGTTTTATATGATGCGATAATTTTTTTTTTTGATAGCACTAAAATTAACTATATCTTAACAAACTGATAAAGAACAAAAAGTGAATTAAACAAGAAATTCAGTAAACTTTAAAGTGAGATTTGTCGCAGGTACGGACTCCTTAGAGCTGTTGTGTCGGGATAAGGAAGTTTAAAACTAGACGGATTATATATGATTCCGAAATACAACTTGTTTGAATTCAGTTTGAAGGAAATACAATAAGTTTCACGGCTTTCCTCGAGTACTTGTTTATTATGAAATAAATTATATTAAATTGTATCCTTATTTTAAATATAAATATTGAATATTAATATGTATACTATAACAGATTTCATTAAAATATCCTTCGTTGTCGAATGTCGTGTTAGCCGCGACGATTAGGCACGGGGTCTAGACAAAATCTCGCCAATCGCGAGTTTAAATCCTAGGCACACACTCATGACGTTTGGAAATCATATTTGTTTTCACAGTTTATTATTACGCGCTTTAGCGATGTCGGAAAACATTGTGAGAAAACCTGCACACTTAAAGAGTTCTCCCCCATTAATTTTGAAACTATAAACATATTATACAGGGTGTCCCAGCAGTCGACGATAACCCGGAAACGGGGAATAGCCCAAGTCGTAAGAGTTATCAGAAAAATATTAAAAAAAATATAAGTTATGTATTTAGAAAAATATAGGGATTTCAAAAAAATCTAGAAAATCTACACCCTGTGACGGTTTTTTCACTACTGTTGCTGCAAATCTCTACTTTTTTAAATTATTATTTTTGTTATGTAATCCTGAATAATGCCTCTGCAAACTGTTATCCAACATTTAGAGCCACCTTGCTATACTTCGGAAGAAAATGACATTGTTTACCAAACCGCATATTTAAAATTAATCATACGCCCAAATTTAACTGACTGTCCTGAAAAAAAAATTTACTACGCGAGTTTGGCAAGTAGCTTTAAAAGTTGGCGCATTTAATAAGGAATCTAAAATGGTAAAACACTTGCTACATTATTTTTTAAATGTGGCACAATATTTTTTATTTTGCGAAGAAACCCATTTGATCAAATTTTCTTATTAACTAAAGATGTTTCTATTCGGCTCTTCGAGACAGAAATTTTAAGATACTATTTGAGTGAGATGGAGAGAATCGTTTTACGATGTGTGAGCGAGACAGATAGACGCTAGTTCAGTTAGAGAATATTTCGATTAGGAATACCGGAGTAGATGGATAGGACGAGCTGGCACAATCCAATGGCCAGCCCGTTCACCTGACTTAAATCCTTTAGGCTATTTTTCACTGGGGAACGGTGAAAGATTTTTTTTGTTTAAAGCCAATTGAAAATTTCCCTGAGCTACGGCAAAAAATAAATGGGAGTAGCTGAATTTGTTACGAATAGAAGATTTTAGCCCCTGATAACCCGATCTTTTTTAAGAAGATGACGAGCGTGTATTGCGGCTGAAGGAAGGAAGTTTGAACATGTATTGTAAATTTTACTAAAGAAATATTAGATGTTAAGCAATTACTTAATAAATCTAAGATATCCAAATAAAAAAAAAAAAAAAAATACAAAATTAATAAAAAAAAAGTGATCATTGCTCCGATGCGTGGTGCCCATGGACTACCTGACAATGGAGTATCTGTCTCACTCACACATCGTAAAACAATTCTCTCCATTTCACTTATCAGTTCATCATCATGTCATCTTTAGTTAATAAGAAAATTTGATCAAATGGGTTTCTTCGCAAAATAAAAAATATTGTGCCACATTTAAAAAATAATGTAGCAAGTGTTTTACCATTTTAGATTCCTTATTAAATGCGCCAACTTTTAAAGCTACTTGCCAAACTCGCGTAGTACATTTTTTTTTCAGGACAGTCAGTTAAATTTGGGCGTATGATTAATTTTAAATATGCGGTTTGGTAAACAATGTCATTTTCTTCCGAAGTATAGCAAGGTGGCTCTAAATGTTGGATAATAGTTTGCAGAGGCATTATTCAGGATTACATAACAAAAATAATAATTTAAAAAAGTAGAGATTTGCAGCAACAGTAGTGAAAAAACCGTCACAGGGTGTAGATTTTCTAGATTTTTTTGAAATCCCTATATTTTTTTAAATACATAACTTATATATTTTTTAATATTTTTCTGATAACTCTTACGACTTGGGCTATTCCCCGTTTCCGGGTTATCGTCGACTGCTGGGACACCCTGTATACATGAATGTATGCGTGTGACTGTATGACAGTCTGAAGTGTGATCTGTTAATCACTAATGAGCGTCTTAGTAGTGTAATATGCATAATTCGATAAACAGATTAAACATAATTTGCAATTTGCAGGTAATTGAGCGTGATTACCGATGAATACCTAGATTACCATCAGGATTGTCAATTTTGATATTTTCCTTTTTTCTGAAATTCTAAAACTATTCTCTGCTATTCAATTGTTTTTTTTTTACAATATTATTTGGAGTTATATCGTGAGCCAGGATCCACAATTATATACATTATAGGCAACAAGTCATCATACTCGTGCCTCGTGCTCCCTCGGCAAAAGTATGTGTCGTGCGATCTATAGGTCCTGGGTTCGATTCCCGGGTCGGGCAAAGTGTTATTGTGTTTTTCCATTAGGAAATTGTCAGTAGCAGCACGGAGTCTGGAAATGTGCCCGAAAAACGGCAATAGGCTCGCCCCCTATTACGTGGGACTGATACATACTTGGCGAAATGTGGGTGCAGAAATGCACCCCTGCCTAGGCCTACCCCTTCGGAGAATACAGGCGTAAGGTTATGTATGTATTGATGTATGTACCTTTGTGTCATCATACTCCTTTTTTATGTATTATATTTTTAAAGCACTGAATTGTAAATTCTTTGCCTCCTATCCTATCTACCTTTACGACATCAAAGGTTTCCAAAAAAAATCTCGTTTAGAATTCCTTCACTTTTTTCGCTTTTGCCTGTACGTGGTAATTCTATATGAAATTTATATTGAATGTAGTACGGTGTTCCTAAAATGAGGGCGACGTTAATTTTGTCAATGTTTGCCAGAGGCAAATTAATTTTTGTCATTGTCTTAATCACCCCATGCACCCTGCTTCGTGCTGGCAAATTTGGCTATTTCACCCTCCCATAAACGAATGTAAACAAATGCTACTAACGAAGCAATTATAAATTAGTGTTATAATTGGAAATTAATCAATTCATTATTAAGACTTCGGCAAATGCAAAACATGTTTTTTAATGATATAAGTAAAAAAAATGTTCTCGTCATCATCATCAGCCCATCTACATCCCACTGCCAGGCACGGGCCTCCTTTACAAATGAGAGGGTTTAGGCCTTAGTCCACCACGCTGACCAAATGCGGGTTGGCGAACTACACATGTAGGAAATTCCTCAGAACTTTTAGGTGTTGAGTTAGGTGTTGTTTGAACCCGCGACCGTTGAGATTCTCGACCGCGTGCCTGAACCTCGAGACCATCACGACTTATGAAGTTCTATTTTTTATAACGACATTACTATACCTGAGACGACATAGAATCAAGTTTTATCTAAGAGATAATTATCACACGAGGTGACAAAATAGAATCAGACAGCTCGAAAAAGGATTCATTTCAATTGTTTTTGGGACTTGGTGTAGGATTAAAAATTCCTGTATGTATTTTACATTTAAAAAGGATGGATGTCAGCTTGTCGTCAAGCTCATCGTCAAGTTAATTTTATGTTAATTGTGTAATAAGATTAAGTAATATAATCATTTTATAAAAAACACGCTTACTGTAAACCACCGTAGACTAACTATAACAAGTTTCCGTCAGTATCACTATTTTTCCAAATGAGAGTCTTTGTGTCCTAAACGATGCGTCTTTTAAGCAAACGACCTGGCAGGTTAATTGATATAGATTATAGAGTGACAAATCTTCTATAAAAGACGAAATAAAGCGTACAATTTTATTACGAAATAAAGCATTTTATTATTATTTAACATTTTCTCGGAACATCTTGTCTAATATCCAGCGTGGAAAATCCAATTAAACCGGACTAGCGTTTAATTTGAATTGATTACAGTAATTGAAGAACAATGGGGTTTCATTTGCACGAGAAGATCCCGTGTTTTCAAAATTAATCACTGTTTACTTTAAGGTTCGCTCACACTCCACTGCCTTTATCTTTATCATAACTAATACTATATATTACAGAGTTAGTAAGTTTGTTACGCTTTCACAAGTAACTGCTGATTATTTTTATGAATATTTGTAGAGATATCTAGATTATTGGATATATTTAGGGGCTTATTTCTATTTCGAGAAACTTAAAGTATTTTAATAAGAAAACCATTATTGTATTGACTGCCTCATGGTCTCGCAGCACAAGTATGTGTCATACAATCTACAGGTTCCGGGATCGATTCCCGGGTCGGTAAATATGTTATTGGGTTTTCCATTACAAATTTTGAGTAGCATCACGGGTCTGAAAATACATACACATACATAAACTCACGCCTGTATTCCCCGAAGGGGTCGGCAGAGGTGCATTTCTACACCCACCTTTCGCCAGGTCCGTATCAGTCCCACGTAATAGGGGGCGAGCCTATTGCCGTTTTTATTATTTCCGACTCAGTGCTGTTACTGAGAATTTCCTAATGGAAAAACCCAATAACACTTTGCCCGACTCGGGAATCGAACCCAGGACCTCTAGATCGCACGGCACAGACTTGTATCGCGACACCACGAGGCAGTCAATGAAAATGGGTCTGAAAATGAGCCAGAAAAATGGCAATAGGCTCACCCCCTATTACGTGGGACTGATACATACCCGGCGAAATGCATTTCTACCTACCCCTTTGGAGAGTACAGGTAAGAGGTCATCTATGTATGGTATTTGTAAAGTAATCAAGGCAAAGGGTAGTTTTATAAACGATGTTAGAAGCGAAAAAGTATGTCTAGTATTTGGTCGTAGTTTGCGTATGACTTTAGATGATACGCATAGGAGCAGACTGTCCTCAGGGATCGTCCTGCTTAAAGTAATTGACGCAGCCTGCGTGCGTTTTTTCGTTTCCCTTCGTCTGCACATATAGATTTAGTTGATACATAAGTAAAAATTGCGCATAGGATGTA
Organism: Hemaris fuciformis; assembly: GCA_907164795.1. Taxonomy (NCBI): domain Eukaryota; kingdom Metazoa; phylum Arthropoda; class Insecta; order Lepidoptera; family Sphingidae; genus Hemaris; species Hemaris fuciformis. Next base: position 9,748,046 of record OU015442.1, read on the forward strand.
TGTAGTTATTTTTAAAGTAGTTAATCATGATGCATGATGATTTCTTTCTCTCACACAACAAAACAATAGATGTTGTATAATATTATTGTATAGTGTACCAAAAAGTATATAAATAAATAATACAGATAACTTGAATGGTTCGACAAAGTAACATTTTTATAGTAATATCGTATGGATTGTCTTAACAAATCGCAATATCACGTGATGATTTTTTTAAATCGTTTCTTTTAACGATTTTAATGTATTATGTTCTTTGATGTAGCTCCCAAAAATTTCAGGAGCGTTTATAAGTATGACCATAAAATTATGGAAAATAATAATGGAATAAATTGTCGATAGCGATAGGGCCGCCATTTGTGACACTACAATATTTTATTGTTACTAATATCTATTTTGTTCCTTTTTTAAATAAATGTTGTTCCACCAGCAGTCATAATAAAATTATTTATAGTTTTCAGTTACTTTACTGCTCGTTTCTGTCGGACGACAAAATGGATTAGAGATTCAATAAGTTGAAAACAGCGAGACTACAGACTACTATTTACAATCTATTTATTACAGTGTTACTGAAATTCACAATGAGCTTTAAATCATTTCCACTAGGGTGTATAAAAAGCTAGTTATGTGTGTTGGAGTTTAAATAAATCACAAAGTGCCTTGCAGACCGGAAAATTCGGCTGTGTAGTTTTACATACGGGCATGGCAAATAAAGAGGGGTATCAATTATAGACCTACGAACGAATTAGCGCGTTGCTTTTTAAATTAATTTGTGAGTTTTTGTAGTAATAAATAATAATCATAATAAATACACCCAACAGTCACATACATAGTTCTGACCCCACATTAAAATACAAGTCTTGTGTCGTGGATATCAGAATCTATGGGAGACTATGAGGTCTCATAAACACCCAGAACCGAAAGAAAATATTTTAAGATCACATTTGTCTCGGTGCGGGAATCGAATCCGCGGCCTCTCGTTTCGCAAGCTGGTGTCTAGCCAATTAATCTAGTAATTAATGTAATTAATCCATATTTATAATGTATATTAATACGTATCAACCCGTATTTGTCTTAATTCTGAAATGAATAATTAGTGTTGAAATGAAAGTTTAGCTAACTGCGCTCTTTAAATCCCAAGAAGTAGGGGAGAATTGAATCCGGGACCTGGCAAACACACAGTACACACATGTACTGCACTACGAATAAGATATTTTTGTTATGAAGATTATTTTATGTGACTAAAAATACTTTTGAAACCCAATTAAGCTTTATTGTCTTCTTATGAGTCAACACACATCACTCATAACGAAAATATCCGAACTGTAGTCCATTAAGGAAGTCATAATGTAAGCGAAACGGGTAAAAAATCGGTCCGCTCCGGTTATTTCTAAAGGCTATAAAGTCGGTACATCGAGGGGGCATAATAAACAAACGCATGGCAACAGATCCGGGTGGTCGGACACAAAACATTGCGCGCGATTTGTTGACATGCCGCGATGCTGACGATAGTCCGTTTGGTTTGTGTACACAGGTTCCCGAGGGTGGCAGCGCTCCTGTAGGTGATTGCGAGGATTAATGTCTTTCATCGGATGTTGGTCAACTCAATGTGGGATATTATGTAATCAGTCAAACAATCAAAGTTGATGTTGTAAATGGGTTAAAATAGAAGTAGTGTGTTTTATAAGTAGGTATGACAGATTTTGCAGTATAATGCAAATATCTAAGCACACTCGAAAATTACTGATTATATCCCCGAAAGTAGGCTGCCTTGTATTTTTATATTTACGTATTCACATCTTCAAAGTGTTCAAATTGAAAGTCTTAAGGAAAGTGGAAACCCAAATGCTGCTGCAAATTTCCTAACTAAAAAATCTTAAAAGAAACACGGTGACAATCTTGTTATATTAGACAACATAGATATATTGCCATAACTAGACAACATATCTATGTTGTCTAGTTATGGCTTCGATAACACGAAAAGATCTCATGCATCATCAGAGACTGCACAATGACGCTGTGGGTAATGTCCTTTCGTAACACAGCCAAATGACGAGAGTAATATTAATTTTTTTACAATACATTCTGTCAGTACGCCAACCCGCACTAACGCAGCGTGGTGGACCTAGGCCTAAACCCTTTCAGTTGTAGAGGAGGCCTGTGCCTAGCAGCGGGACGTATAAGGGCTGACGATGATGATGATGATGACTTTCTGTGAGTCAATAAAAATAGCACTGCAAAAGATTGAGATGCTCTGACAAACAGAAGGGTTGATTAACAAGTGTGCGGGTCCCGGACACAGGTAGGCAAATTTGTAGCGTCGTTGTTTGCCTATTTTATTAAAAATACTGGCAGCAAATTTTCGACATCGATGTAAGATATTTGCTTAAACTTCATGGAACGGGAAATATGTGTTTGAATACGAGTATATAATTCACAGAATCGCTTTGTAACGCGTCTCAGCCAAGAGGATTAGGTGCAAGGTTGAGAAACCATCTCGGCAGAAATGGAATATCATATAAGACATACAACACTGACTTTTGAAGGTATTAATACTCGATAAATCATCATGAACCTTAAATGCAAAAAAAATATTTATGGACTTGTATCGTTCAGAGCGGTGTTTTTGATCATTGATCATGATCAATTATATCCTGCTCAGATAGGTTTTAAACTCTTCGCACTCAGTGCGTTTCCTTATGGAAACCCACACTTATGCCGCGGGAACAACAAGGAACAACTTCTGGAAACTTCTAAAAACTATTATATTATTATATTTTGTCTCCACCTTTGCTGTGGAGGGAAGTGGACAACTCTTTGTTTTCCAACTCCTCCTGTATATTATTTCTGATTAATTTCGTTACGGGATCATGACAAATTAGGTTCCCTTAGATTCGCTGAGCTTCAGTGCTCAGCGTCAATACTGTGCGTGCCGCTGTTGATTCTGGAGCACAGGATTTACAATGGCGGGTGTGTGGTAGGATAGGGCAGAAAAAAAACAGATGTGACTGTCATAAAATTTAATCAACATCTTCTATCCGCCATTTCTCTCCGTTCCTTTAATCTAAAATAATGACCTAAATATTTCAGTTACCAGTGTTGAAACTAACAAACGCTACCTAGTTAATTATTTTTTATTAAAAAATAACAGGTAAATTTAAAATTTAACACAAAAATATCAGGCATTTTTACTGCGGCAGTCCTCGAGGTTAATAACTCGAGTCGTTGTGTTGAATATTATAATAATGTTAAACAAACAGCCGTCGTAATGTGCTATTAATTTTTTAAACGTATTAACCTGGCCCTGGTGCGTGTTGTGCGATATTTCACCCAGATTCGAGGATTTAAAAGTACATTTTTGTAAGCTGGCTACGCATCTGAATTTAATACTGTTTATTACAGCAATACAAAAAAGTAAGCATGTCACTTTCCGATTTGGACCCTTCTGTACTAAACATGATTATGTCACCATAAAAAAAATCATCATCATCATCATCAGCCCAAAAAATACTTATACTTAAAAAAGAAGTTTCGTTTATTCGTCTGATATTTCATTTTCATACCATTTTGTTGATATTAGAACTGATCCGTAAGTACATATATAATATCTTTAGAATACGTACAAACAAGAATCCCGCATATTTCACGCCAAAGAGTCAGCGTGATGAGGAAAATTCGTTTAACCAACTTGGTAATGTTACGCGTGTGCAAACAGCGTTAATAGGTACGCGGCGTGGAAAAATATTTATTCTGCTGATAACACGGAAATTAACTGTACTTAATGTAATTATATATTTATGCTCGTTTGTTATTCAGTTTAATTACAATATAATACATTCCGGGCAGGTGAGGCTTCGAAATGTTTTAAAATGTGTAACGTCACATTGCTGACGTCACAGTTGTTGGTTTCATGATGATTACTCATATTTTGGGTTTTCTTCAGAAAAACTTCACAACTGACGATAGCCCAGTATCGTTAAGAATAGCAGTGACATCATTATTACTGGAGGATCCATTTCGAGCACGTGTAGCGATGACATAGCTCTTAGTATATGGTTTTGCGCCGTTATGCCTTATTTTACTAAATGTTTTACCTACGTCCACAACGCTTTGTGAGCTTTCATAAACTATGGAAGCAATGTATTCTTAAAATCCGGGAAATTATGATTATATTAAAGGAATCATTGATTAAGTTTATTAGAACGAATAAAACAAACATTAATAATGTTAATCTATAGGTTACATTTAGAAATTAGGAGACTAAATAGAAATCGACTGAAGTCTTCACTATAGTCAAATAGACTATATCGTATGAATTAAAACCGGGATCCAAGAAGGTGATGGGAAAGTGCGCAATAGAAAGCCTTGTCCTTGAAAAATTCTTAGTAGAATAGAAGGTCCAATATTTTAATAGTATTTTCCTTTTAGTACTTATTTTGGAGTGTTCATTACGAGGTTACATACTACAAATACGCTCAAAAATCACAAACATAGTTTTTACGCTGTACTAAGATCCAGATCTACTGACCTCAATATTAAAAACAACGAGAGACTTTTCAGTTTCTCAAACGCGAAACAAATAATTGCAAGTCACACATTTTTCTCGGTACGGGTATTGAACCCGCGGCCTGTTCACAAGCTGACACGTATCGCACTGTGCTGTCAAAGCTTCCAAATGTTATTACAAGAACTGTATGTTAAATTAAAACGCCTTAATATCGTAACCCACGTATTAGGTTGAAGGATCATTTTAAAACTATTTGGTCCGAAGTAGTAGGTCATGAATAAGGCACATCGCTTTGTAAGAACCAATTTAGCGCGAAAATATGCACGCTAAGCGTCTGGCCATTGCATTGTTCTGCCGTCCGTGTCGTAAATGTCAAAATATGCAATTTGGCGTTCCGTTTTATGCTTCCAAATGCAGTCACAATGGCTCTTTAAAAAGAAATAGGAAAGAATTTGATTTGTACTTTGTTGATTAATTTTTTTATTTCTTTATAGCTCGGCAAAGTAATAACACCGTATTTGATGCTAAACAGGATGTTGTTTAGAGTCTTAAAGTTTATTTTTTTCTAATTAACTCACTACTGTGCTTTGAGAAAGAGTAACGTTTCTGCTCTAACAGTATCGAGATTACATTGTTATAATCCGATATTTTTTATCGTCTTATTTTTATCGACTATCTCTATTTGCCGTTAATGATAATGTTCAATTAATTATTCAAGCATCTTTTTCAAATAGCCTGAAAAAAAATATCGTTATCATCAGCCCATACACGTCTCACTACTGGGGACGGGCCTCCTCTACATCTGAGAGGGTTTAAGCCTTAGTCCACCACGCTGGACTTGTGCGGGTAGGTGGATTACACACGTAAAAATTACCTATGAAGTTTTTAGGTGTGCAGGTTTCCTAACGATGTTTTCCTGCACCGTTAAAGTAAGTGATAATTGATTGAGAATACACACATAACTTCGAAAAGTCAGAGGTGTGTGCCTGGGGTTTGAACACGCGACCGCCGAGATTCTCGACCGCGTGCCTAGTCCTCAATCACTACTTCAAATGTCTACATGGTACATTATAAAGTATATAAATACAAGAAATAAATCATTAATTTATTTTACTAAGTTTCCTCTACACACATTAGGATACATTATACGCCATTGAGCAATTTGAGAGCGTAACAAATGTCCACAAACTCTAGACAGCAGGTTTGAGAACTGTCATTGACAGGACGCATTACGAGAGTTTGGTTGGTTCTGACGTATGGAACGTTTGAATGCTTTCCGACGACATTATATTACTGAAACTAGCATAAAGCCAAAATACATTTTGAATCATAAGTATTTGTTTTGGACCTTGATGTGTGTTCGAACCGTCTCGGCGAGTCTGCTCTATACCCCAACACAAAGTACCTACTCTCCAATTTTTTTTAATACATTTCTTTGAAAAGGGAAAGGTCCTTGGGTACTTCAATTTCCATTTAACTCAGGTTTAACGTAAGTTAATTTTTAAAAGGAAATTTTTGCTTATTTTACACATTACTGATTCATTTTAAAACATGAAAATGTAGGAAAGAATGGTAAAATACAACAATAATAAAATAACTTTAAATTATGCAAATTCCAAACTCAAAGGACGGTATAATCAAGCCAACGAGGACGACGTAAAACTCCAAATCCCCTCAATATACTTGTTCAACATAGAAATGGTGTAATTTTCACCGCGCGGCGAAGTTAAAACCGCCCCATGATTGGGCCAAGATAATGATTACAGCGGTTATCTGAAGCGGACGCATCGGATTTCGCATCACGTACTGTTGATTGTCGAACGACAAACCGGCTGCCCGCCGGCGTTCCAATTACTACAGACATAGACACCACCCGCGCCCTGTGCGCCTCGCTCTACAGAAGGTCAGAATATCATAATATTTTTCTATTTTGAATAGTTATGGCATGGACCGACGAATAGATTTAATGTACGTACGATTTAACGTCGCTAAATGTACGCTACCTCCAACAATTCCTTTAGGAATCCAAGAGTGGAATCCTTTCCATTAAACGTAATTAAACTTTCCTTGAAACGCCTCACATTGGACGACTTGTGGCTAATGATGAAAATTGATGTATTGTTTTCTGCCATAAGTAATTAAGCAATAATGTTACACTTATGTTCGTCATGCGAATAAAATAATAATATTATAATATATATTTGAAACAGCACTATTTAAAAGATTAGCATTAAAGAAATTAAACGATATTAGAGATATTATTTTTTGATTTTGTGATCACAAATATCGACCGTCACAAGTCTGTAATGAGTATTAAAAAAAAATACGTCAACAATATCATTTAGATAAAACATTAACAAAAAGTTACATAAAAGAAAAGTATAATATTCATTACATCCTGACAGACTTTTTTGTGGTATGGTGCAGAGTGAAGTTTCTGTATTTTTATTTGTTTTGTATCTGTAAGGCAACATGGGTCGCGTCCGCTTGCCAATGCCTAAAACATAAAATACTGGATATGAATCATAATGCAAGTGATACAATAATAAAAGAAAAAAGACATTACGGAATTAATTAAATCAACAATATTATTATTGCTTTATATTTTAAGGCGTCAATCCTAAAAAAATATGTAAACTGGCTTACCTTGGTTAAAATAATAATATTACATCTAAAAGTTTCTACAATAAACAAACTACTTGGTCTATTTTACTATTTCAGTACAGGGCGTTTCTAGTATCTTTACACAAGACATAGCCACAATACGCGTGTCCAGTCTCAATATATCGCATAATCTATGTCCCCAACCGTCCCCTGTCTCAGTTATCAGGTCTCACGGGCTAATACCACCCGAAGGGCACCGCCCAATCTGCCGTGCCGCTTATCTCAATTTAATGGCTTCCGTATTAATACCGCCTTTGTCTAATTTGAGGATACTACGGCCCGGTCTTTGTTTAATCGACCGGTAAAAATTTACGAGCTTTCGGTAAGTTTTCTATCGTTAGCAATCGGTAACTGAGGCGGAGGGAATTTAGTTCGTGTGTATGTGGAGTTTGCAAACGTGGTCACTTTATTTAAAGGATTGACAAAACAGATTTGCTTTTAATTCGTTTATGCAGTTTTGTATATTTTAATGATAAATCATATGTTCGTTTTTTACGCTTTAATTATATTATTAATTTGGTTCTAGTAATTCTGATTCTTTAATATTGTAGGTAGTCAAATTGGGATCTTTTAAATTAGGAGCATATTGATACGAAACCACTACCATTTAATAATGGTAGCGTGCGAAGAAAAATATAAAGTTTTATGTTGACAACTCTCATGTTTAATGTTTATAAATATGAAGAGAAAACTCTACGAGAAAATGCAATGAAACCTCATCAAGAAACCAATCACGTCTGGCGTCAAAATGAGATGATGATCTTAGCGTTCACCGCCGGGGTGCATCAAGAATAAAAGAAGCGATTGTTTCAAAATGTAGAGGAAAACTTTTATTGGGCACAAAGTGGGTGTTATTCATGCTTCGGACGCAATCAGCCCTACCGTTCGAGAACTCCGGACGCGTCTCTTCTGAATGCAAAGATATTTTTTTCTAAATGCGGGTCATTTTCAAAGGGTTCGTCTTATGAGGGAAAAATCGACGGTCCCTTTTCGATTACCGGCGCTGTGGGTCAAAACCGAGACGCAATTAGGCGAAGATTATACTTTGTCAACACATCGGACCTTTTGTGTCCCGCCAAACTATTGTATAGTAGTAATATTATTACAATCGTTTGTCTTTAAGTAAGATTGACTATGAATTAAAATAATGTAAGAAAATGAAAGGAAATATTAAGAGGAACCTATATCTGAGAGGTCGATAATTACTTAAATAAAAAAAATCCTTAAGGATTTTGAAAGTATACAACGACCAATTAATTATTTCTTGTACCAAACAGAAAAGAGATAGTGGTTGACTAAAATTAAAGTCATCACAATAGTAGAGAAACATAACATAAAAAATAACTTATTATAAAAGTAATTCATCAAAATAATATGTTCAACTAAGTCGTGATGGCCTCGAGGTTAAGGCACGCGGACCCCAGGCACATACCCCTGACTTTTCTAAGTTATGTGTGTATTCGCAATGAATTATCACGTACTCTAACGGTGAAGGAAAACATCGTGATGAAACCTGCGCACCTAAAAGTTCTTGGGAATTTCTTAGGTGTTAAGTCCGCCAACCCGCACTAAGCCAGCGTGGTGGACTAAGGCCTAAATCCTCTCAGTTTTGAGGAGGCCCGTGCCCAGCAGTGGGACGTATATGGGCTGATGATGAGGTTCAACTGCTATGGCGTGTAATTAAATAAATAAAATAAATAAATAAATAGTCACATACATAGTTCTGATCCGATACTAAGATACAAGTCTTGTGTCGTGGGTATCTGAAACTACGAGAGACTTTTCGGTCTCACATACACCCAGACCCGAAACAAATATTTGTGGATCACACATTTGTCTCGGTGCGGGGATCGAACCCGCGGCCTCTCGTTTCGCAAGCTGGTGTCTAGCCAACTGCGCCACGGGGCTGTCAAAAATTACAATAAGCAAATAAATTTAGTTTCAAATATACCATTATCATAAGTATTTTTAATAAGCAAGTGTAATGTATTGTTGATTATAAACAATTGAAATAATTAACGTTACGCAAAAGAAAAAGAAAGAAACGTTTAAGCATGGAAAAGTAAATAAATAAAAATCAACAAAACAGAAGCAATGGAGCAAGCAGACGGCGAAATCAATAAAAACCAAAGCCAATTACAAGAGCATCGCTTTATGAAAGCACCGCGTAAACTTCATAACGATCGTGCACTCATCTACGCCTATTCCGTTTATTGCTCCGGTGCCAATATTTTCAAGCCCCGGGACTGAAACGAGTCTGGAATCATAATGATTTTATGTCACATTTTGAAAGTGAGGCAATAATAGCGTTTCTTATTTCAATCATAGTGGAAATGGAAAGGATTGGTAGATTTCAGCGGATATTTTTTGTATTTCTTTTCATTTATATCAACTTATACAGGGTACCACATTCATTTTATACCTATGGATGTTAAGAAAACGTCAAAATTGTTATTTTTTGTCGGGATTTTCTTTAACGCCAGGGTGTTTGTAATCACCTTGGCTAATACCTGCCTTAGTTTCCGATCACGGTCTGAATACACCTGTATATGTACGACACGGTTGTTTACGGTCCTCCATTGCAACTTAGACGGGTAAATATTATTATTAATGTGAAATTAATTTTGGCCGTGTCTCTGTACATGGGACTTTAGAAAAAGAAATACTTCCGAACGGGTGTTTCTTGAAGTTTCTTTGATCCAATTTATACGCTGAGAAATCTTCAGATAGCTCCAAATAAAGCATCTTTAAATTAGTTTTTTAAAAACATTTTGTAAAATCTCAGGATTGTGCTGAAGATGCTGAAAAGAGGATGTTTCTTTTTTTAAGAAACACATGTCACATTGCAACTTATTTGGCTGGTTGGACGACATACCTACTACAAAAATCTATTATGTTAGCCGCGGGTTGAATTTTTACATCATCATCATCATCAGCCTATATACCTTGAACTGTTGGGCACGGGCCTCCTCTACAACTGAGAGGGGTTAGGCTTTAGTCAACCATGCTTGCCTTGTGCGGGTTGGCGGACTACACACAAGAAATTATTACTACATCGAATCAATTGATTCGAGACACATTAATTGTATTTTTAGGAACCGCGAATGTGTATTTGTTTATTATTGAGGTTCATGCGTAGTGAAAGGTGATATTTATTTCTAAAAGTTCTAGGCTACATAAATTTATTTTACCAAAAAAAACACAATGGTATCATGTTGATATTTGTTAGTGACTGAAAAAAGGATGGTTTCCTCTAAGAGTATTGATAAAAATAAAAATAAATGAAATACACCCAACACTCAAATATATTATAAGTCTTTTTTACCATTGTTAATGGAAGCAAACCAGCAAGGAAATTGGCATAATGGCGAATCAATTTGATAAACTTCTTTTGTGATGCATATTATAAACAATGTTAATTGTTAAGGTCCAAAAATTTTACATACACTTTACCTGAGCGACATGGCCACAGTCATGTTACACAATATATAATTCAATAATTTAATTATGTGTTACTCACATTTCAAACTGCTATTTGCAGTCCGTGTGTTACTAAAGGTCCAGCATGTTTTATACATTCTTGTTCAAACATTGTCCCAACACAAATATGAGGGTAAGCGCAACGAACCTTGCTACCTAACTGTTTATTCTCTTACGATTTTTAGGGTGCGCCGTAAAATTCTTAATGGCTTATGGATATTTTTTATTATTGTTTACGTTGAAAATATCCGTTAAAATATGTTTTGATACCTTCAATAATGATGTAATAAAAATATATTTCTATTTTACGTACCTGAAGCTGAAAGCAAGGGCCGATAACCTTCGCTAAGAAGAAACAGTACGTCATCATTATGAGCTTTCATCAGAAACCATATCTCCAAGATTTATGGAAATGGCAAGATAACATGGTCTGCGCCAAGCCATCTTTTGTGACTTTTACGGGACACTTTTACGGTCATCAATACATATTTCACTTTACTGCCATGATGATCCCCTTGTATAAGTGTTTGGCGTGCGTTCCTAGTCCTGGGTTCGATTTCTGATTTAAGAAAAAATTGAAGGATTCCTATTAGAAAATTATCATCAATAATAGTAGAGCACGATCTCTCTTCCTATTACGAGTACGTAGGACTAACAGTTGACGAAACGTGTATTTAGAAAGACACTAATTTTACTCCTTTAAGGACATAGACATTATATTAAATCACGTGAAATATTACTGAAAACAAGACGGTTAACTCTTCAATATACCGATAATTATTAAGTATACTACTTAATACACAATTTACACCAGCGCAGGTGTTGGAAACTTACCCCTACAAAAAGAGTCCCTAATTATGCATTTAAAGCTATTGTGTTTTAGATTGACAAAGTTACGTTTTAATCTGTGCAGTGGTATATAAATTATTCCTATCTTCAAGTCTACACTCAGTTTTGAGTTAACTCTGTCTTGAATTCCACGTTTCTGCCCCTTGATCTCCATTCTGCTACGAGTAATATTTACGTTCAGATTTAACCACAATAGATCTTATGTCGAATTACGTTAGACTTACTTTTGCCTGTGACGTAAAAACTTTAGTTACTTTTTGCAACACTAATTCGTAGTTGCTTCAGAATTTTTATGGACCTATAACATGGGAAGCTGTTGTTCTGAACTGGACCTTATTTTTTACATATATCGTTTGTATTTGACTGTTAGCTACATATGGGTAGTTAGGTTTCTTCTCGAATCAAGCAAAGGGGATATCCCCAGAGGCATGATCCCGAACTCCACATTTATCATGCTTGTCACGTGTTGACCATCCCTCGTGTATACCACTATACATAAGCACGTAAGTATGCACATAAATCTATACTTCTACCGAATCCCGATGCTTTGACGCTTCTTGCTTCTTTATTACGTAGTTTTTCATGAAAGCAGTTTTGCAAGCTTCGAAAATATTGTTTATTTGAAGTATCTAACTTTTAGTTGTTGGTCTAAACAAAAGCATATGGGCTGTTGATAAAAAAGTTATGATTTAGATTCTGGAATCAAGTAAGTAATGAATTATATATCAGGTCACTATGGAAGTCATTGGGGGAGGCCTATGTTCAGCAGTGGACTTCCTTGGGCTGATATTGATGATGATGATGAATGATGAATTATATATTTCTAGTAGGTAAACTTTCTCTTAGATTCAATGGGAATAATATGTTATAAATATGCATTCTCAGCCTATCGCCGTCCACTGCTGACCGAAGGCCTCCCCAAGTAGGCGCCAACCATCCCGGTCTTGAGCAACCTTTATCCCTCCGCTACCCGCCACCTTTCTCATGTCGTCGGACTATCGTGCATGAATTATGAGAAGTGCTACTAGGAAGTGGATTTTTCTGTAAGATGTTTGATAGATAAATTAGTTTATTGGATGTATAGGTATGTCATGAACCCTTTTCCCTCACAGAGGAAATATTCCGTTGGTTTAAATCATTATAGCGACATCTATCGTTACACGCTTGGACTACATTCTACGCAATAACTCCCAAATAAAGTATCTTGTGTAACGTCATTCCATTTTTAAACAGAACCAAAGTTCCTATCTTATACAAGATACATAATACCCAAATGAATTTGCATCGTTAATCCACGAAGTTTGATACGTTCGGAGCAATGTACTCGTATGCCGCCCCTAAAGCAGTGTTAGTTACAAACTTAAAACAAACATTGTCGGTAATGGAAACCTCAAATGATTAATGCATCTCGCAAGAGTACAGATGTGGAGCGATGGTTTATTAATGTATTGATTGCACCAACGTGGATGGATACCGATAATGTACCGCTATTGTGATTTATTGCATAACTTGAGAACTTGTCGTAATTGATTGTTTCAGCACCGGAGTGCGGCTATCTACACTATGAATTTTAGCCATATATTCAGATGAGAATAACACACTGAATAGTCCTAGTCACGAATAAAAAATGTGCTGTTTGTGTGACCCATAAAAATTTGTATCGAAAAAAAGGATTGCAAAAAGTTATTTTTTCTTTGTAGCACCTTCGAGAGAACAGTATTTTATTCTGGCATCAGGACTATTTAGATATTTGTAGTACGTAGTTTAAAAAGCTCGGAAGTAAATATTTCATAAAGTACTCATAGAAATCTCAAATGTCACATGGTTAAGATTGTTTTATAAATTACCAAGAACTATTGGCTCTTTTGAGTGTTGTTGCAGTTCTCAGTTTATTAAGAATATATTCATCATCATCATCAGTGGAAAGACGTCCACTGCTCCTAAAAAAAGGCCTACCCCAAAGACTTTCAAAGCCCTCTGTCAAGAAAGTTGTTAAGAATATATTAATTTGCTTGATTTACTTTTAAATATTTGATACTACGACTGCCTCGTGGTCTCGCGGTACAAATATGTGCCGTGCGATCTAGAGGTCCTGGGTTCGATTCCCGGGTCGGGCAAAGTGTTATTGGGTTTTTCCATTAGGAAATTCCCAATAGCAGCACGGAGTCTGGAAATGTGCCCGAAAACGGCAATAGGCTCGCCCCCTATTACGTGGGACTGATACATACCTGGCGAAATGTGGGTGTAGATATGCACCTCTTTTTTTTTTTTTTCCTACGGGGAAAATCCTATTTACGGACGGTGTGTCGGACTCACCGGCGCCTTCCGACCCAGCATGGATGTTACCGCCCGTTGTCGGGCGGCCGCTGGGCCGGGTCCCTACCAAATATCAATGCGCCGTAATACCGACTAAAAACCCCGCGACGGCCACCATCAGCGCATTCAACGAGACGGCCCCGGAATACCCTGAAGCCAGAGCTATGGATTGACCCGGGACCGCCTCTGCGCGGTGCCAAAAGGCACACCGAAGCAATTGTTACCCCTCGGGGGCCGCCAAGGTAGGGACGGCGGCCCCGCGTGGCCTCTGGGCGCCGGGCTATATGTTCGCCCGGCGCCTCCTACGTCGCCTGTTGCGACGAGCGGGATCGGTCTGCTCCCGATCCCGCTCCGCGCTCTCCTTCTGCGAAATGACACGTTCGCAGAAGGAGAGCATAGCTTTCCACGACCTCCGGCTGCCGACCATGGCGGCGACCACGGTCGGCAGCGAGAGGTCTCTCCCCACGACCGCTACGAGAGCGCTGCGCTCCTCGTCCCAGGCTGGGCACTCCTCAAGCGTGTGCTGGGCCGTGTCCTCACGGCAGTTGCCACAATGGTGGCACACGGCGGTCTCCTCCACTCCGACGATGCGACACAGGTACGCACCGAAGCTGCCGTGCCCGGTGAGCACCTGCGTCAGCCGGAAGGTCGGCGCACCGTGGCGCCTGTCCATCCACTGCTGGAGGACAGGACGCACTGCCGCGACGGTCGCCACGCCAGCACTTGGACTCTCCAGCCTGGAACGCCACTCCTCCACGGCGGCGCTGCGGAGGGGTAGATATGCACCTCTGCCTACCCCATCAGGGAATACAGGCGTGAGTTTATGTATGTAGGTATGTATTTGATACTAAGTAATAAACTCCAAATTTCCTTCTTTTTCTCACGTTTTACTCAATTATTCCTCGTAATCGGAAGTGTTTAAAGGCAAGGAAACTGTGAAATAACACCCGAGCAGCCACAATAGAAAAGCGAAACCAAATTAAAGATTCCGCAACGAATATCTTTTGGAGAAAAAGGAGGCTAAAATTACGTTGGGCTGTGATTTGAATTTATTGCCCTAAGGCTAATTTTATTTCGGCGGGTTCAGAATATGGCGGCGCGGGCTTCTTGCCCATTACCAAGACAATATTGTGAACGATGCCTCTGCTTTACACTGGATCTTTGTACAATCAAAAACGGAATAATCTGCTTTGTTTAACGTGGAAATTCCTTGTTGTTTCTTTTCGGGAACACTGTTAACAACGGTTTTTATTACACCGAATAGTTCAGCATTGTGCTGTAATAAGTTGAATATGCGAATGAATATTTAAATTTCGAATGTTTTGTTTCGTTGTCTAATTTTTTTTTAGGAACAATATATGCAGAAATTTATTAGCCCCCTTGCAACTTCGAGTGCTTAAAGTATTTTTTGTTTTTTCGACGTTTAGAATTGTTGTAGGTAATGCATGGTTGATAGGCAAATATGAAATTGGTGTAATAAACGACTCATACAATATTAATACCCTGATATTATAATATTTGAGGTTGAACCTCAGTTATAGCCATTTAGGATCCTACAGCATGAGAACAAACCGCTTATAAGAAGCGGAATACCTATCCTGTTAAAAGAAATGTTTTAACAGCCAGTTTCGCATAGACTGAATTCCCTTAACGTACAGACATCGTCATCTCTTTGTTAAACAACCACACCATCACTTATTCATGCATTCGAGAACAATGTTACGTAAGAGAATCTGAAAGCGCTGCGCGTTTTCACTATGACTGTACGTTGGAAACTTACATAGCAGGTAAATGTGGCCTCTTAATAATAAAAAAGCGGGAAAAGGGAAAACTCCACGAAAAAGACCACTGTTTATCGAGAAACAAAGGCAACCGTGCCATACAATATGCATAATGATTGTACTAAATTAGGGCAACGACTGTACCTGTTACGGAAACTTAAATTGCTTATTGTATGCCACTTACACATAAATGCAATGTGTATAACACATGTTTTAAAGTGTGTTTTAGCACGACAACAGAATAATAGTGCACCTTAAGAAAATAACAGTTTTTTTAATACCGGCTCAGCAAAGACCGCAGCTGATTTTGAGGCCATTGAGATCCAAATAGATATCACTGACACTTTTATTTCGGGATACTATGCTTTTGATTCCTATTTTAAGCTTGTTTTTATTATTGTCATATTCGTCTCACCTTTTTTGTCTATTTGAACTTTCGTCCTGGGACATTTTGCACCGCCCTCAATGCATGTACACAGAAAGATTTTATTCAGAATACCAGTGTAGGTTTTCAAAATTAAAAGAGAGCTTAGTAACTTGCTTATGGTAAAAATACTGGCACAAATGTGCCGAATGGTAATAAAGAAGTTATTGTTCTTACTTGGCACCTGCACGACTTGGCACATATCATCAAATGCAGCGAAGTTACTTGGCTACCTTTCATATTATTACTTGAAAGCTGAAACAACAATTTAAATTTAACAAAATACAAAAAGTACTATTGCCTATATGTCATTAATATTAGTTATTTATTTTGTGGAGAAAAAAAACCATGACAACCATTAACGTACGTGATATTTGTACGTAGGATATAAACCGACAATTAGATCACGTACAAAAACTTGTATTGGGCCCAATACTTGTCATTCCGTCACAAGGCTTAGTGCACGCTGCACTATGTTTTGACAGCCGAAGCAAAATTTACGATCGCTCACCGGGCGCGATAAAACCGCCTTTGTGACACAAACCCGGCAACACTCACACATTTTACGAGCAAATAAATTTCAAACACTATTATGATTCAAATTGTGGCCGGATCCACAAAATACAAACACACCCTTTCTATCAAAACTATTCAAAAAGATACAACGAAAAATGTTTTTACAAAAACATGCCTTTTTGAGATTTTGAATATTTATTTTGTCCATACATAGTATAATGTCGCGGGTGTTTTTATGCGTTCCATTTGGTCACGTATGCGTTCGTTCGTGATTAATAAATTATTTATATGGTTATGAACTTCTCTTTCATAAAGGATTACCGAGAGTCTTATGCATATGACGCTTTATTTTTATGACGTATAAAATAGACTTAAAATGTAGCGACTGTTATCATATTTCAACGTGATGACATCCGCATTGCTGTGGGAACATAACTTTTATGAGTTAAATAAATAAAGCTATAATAATAATGTGAATTTCTACTAATATAAATGCGGGAATATAGATGTTCAGATGAGTTTGTTAATAACACCCAAAGTATTTAGTTGAAATAACTTTTTATACTGCGTAATCAAATCTCTTGCGCCTCCAACTATTCCAATAACATTTGATGGGAATATTTATATTGAAAATTTATACTATATTAAAGAAACACAATTTTTATATATCATTTTTGATAATAACAGAATGTTTTCATCAACTACTATAGTTACTTTATCTTTATAATATCTATGTGTAGGTATATATTATTTTTCAGCGCTATCGAGGCGTAGAATAGCTTGAAAGACGGGATTTCTCTTCAACAACCGATTTGGCTCTGTAGTGACAAAATAAGTTTTGAATCATTTGAAAGGTTGTGGAGTACCAAACAATTTTTTGGCACAACAAAGTGACTTATCTTATATTTGTATGTGTCCTGAGAACGTCATGTACCTGTGGGTCCAGGTAAATACCCTAGTGCGGTACAATTATACTAAAAATGTTAAAATCAGAGCCATGACGTTAATATAATTTAAATTTTTCTCGTGTAAAATATATAAAAAGTTATAAAAGCATTAACGGGAAATATTTTTCAGGCTCCAACAAATAAGTACATGTAAGCTGAATTCCTTTTTTATAATGTTTGCTGGCGAGGTCCCTCTAAAGAGCCGAGGAAGCGATTTAATGGGCCTTTTACTGTTAAGTAGCTTAGCTAACCGCCTACATTTGCAAGCGTATACATAATATACATATATTGTTAAGAAAGTCAATGTGGTGGTTATAAAAAAATGATTTTTTCCGTAAATAAAACTTTTTGACACTCAGTAAATTATGTAATAAAATTTTGAATTTATCGTTTAAATTGATAATGTCGTTGTAATCATATAATATTGTTACTCCAGGAGGTCTGATATTAGTAAATATGTATAGGAGAAGGTGGTAATGTGGCCCCCCACTTTGTTTTTTAAGGTTTATTTCTAAAGTAATGGAATTAAAAATATGGAAAATGTTTTATTGGGTTTCGTATTTATTTGTGTGTACATATCTTACTATGAAACAAAAGAAACTCGCTAAATAAAATCAAAATTATCATTTATTCTTAAGTAATCAAATTTGGCATCTCGAGATCAACTGATGGTAATGTGGCCCCCGGGGTAATTTTATCAATAAAATGCCTGAACCATTCAGTGAACGAATTGGATCGAATCCAACCAAATGGATGAACTTTGCCAATCGTTCCAGGAGGTCCACTTTTTAACAAAATATCCGTAAAGTTTTTGCTTGGAAAAATCATCGTAGGCGGCTCAAATATACCTGATGCACTCTTGCATGCACGTCTCTGGTTTCTTCATCGAAGATAGAGGCAAAACAGTTTGTCTAGGCATCTGAAACCGCAAAATAAAAATATGGGAATGATAAGCAAGTCATACTTGTTACGTGCCCCCGGGGCCATGATACAACCAGTGTCAGGGGGCTAAATTAAAATTATTGAAAATATTTTGATAAACAACCTAAAACAATTGAAAAAATGTAAAAAATGTATATTTACCTTATATATCCCGTAGAAGACAGTGTCACGAACACAATATTCAAAACAACAGCAAAAACTATCATTTTTTTTATAAATTATGGAATAAAACTCACAGTCGAAAAATAAGTTTGTCGGGTACGAGTTTCTACTTGTTCAAATGACGAACGAACGTAACCGCCCCAAGCAGATTTGTAGGGTAATAAATCAATAGTATACGGAAATGGTCCCGTTGCACCAAAATAATATAAGACGGCGTTATGCGAACTAACTATTATTCAAGGGGGCCAATATACCTGCGGGGCTCACATTACCACCTTCTCCTCTACATATTATATTGTACATATTATATCATCATCATCATCATTATCAGCCTAAGGAAGTCCACTTCTGAACATAGGCCTCCCTCAATGACTTCCATAGTGACCTGTTGGAGGCAGCCTGCATCCAGCGACGACCCGCGACCTTCACCAGGTTATACATATATACTTATTCTTAATCAAATGAACCCTACTAGGTACAAGTAGGTATTTTGTTAGGTATAGCCGTGAAAAAGTATTACAAGCATATTATTATTCATTACATTTCGTGGTCTATAAGCGACCTTTACAGATACTCGTGTACTTTATATTCTCATCAATGATTAAATCACACTTTAAAGTTAAAAGTAACGTATAATCACCATCAGCCCATATATATCCCACTGTTGGGCACGGGCCTCCTCTTCAACTGAGAGGGTTATGACCTTAGTCAACCACGCTAGCCTAGTGCCGCTTGGTGTATAACACATTTTGTGCCAACTAGGTGCGGTTTACGCATACGAAGTAACGGGAAAATGCTAGTCATATATACGAGTATGAGCAAAATTCCCACATCATTTTACAAAGTGAAATTAATATGGACTATTCCGCTCATGGCTCCCAACCGCACACATCGGTTAGCAAAGCATTAAGTACATTGCACATAGTAGATAAAGCAAACAGCGTTTGTATAGGCCGGGTTGAGTGCAGGCTAAAGTGTCTAGTCTGCGAAAGACCAGGGCACTCAAGGAGCCAGGTGAGGGCTCAGATCAAAGAGCTCCATTGACCCGTTTGCGGTCGGCTGTAAGCGGACGCTACTACCGGTTCGTGATTATGAATTTCACGGGTTTATCCATTTTATGGTAACGAGACCCATATTACTGTTATAAGGTTAGAGATTTTAGGGTTGACTCGGAATATAGGATTTGTGACCGCACATTGTACGCCATTGTGGTTGCGAAGCTTTCGACCCTTACGAATATTTGTCTTATAAATCCAATAGTATGTTTATTTTGGGAACGCTATTGTTTTCAAAAATCAAGCATTTGATATATTTTACTCATACAACGAAGCCCGAAAGATCAGAGGCTTTATAAAATTAGACCACTTCTAACAGAACGATCTGGATTTTTTTTGTAATTGGATACAGAGATGGGCGGACACTTTATGATGTATTTCATAAAACTTGATATCAATAACTAATAACCGAAGAATGATTGCGAGCAACCGACGGGTTCCAAGTGTCTTTAATAATAAGTAAAAGAATTTATTGATTATTTTACTTATTATATTCGGTTAAAAAAATTTAGAAACAATACAAACAACTAAGCGACACTCGTAGTAGTGGTTTCACAACAGTTTTAACACAACAAACTGGGTTAGCTGACTTGGTTCGAAGCTCCACCAACCTTCTGTAAAGAGACATCACCCACAAAATTCTGGCAAATTTACTTCATGTAGTGTTTCTACCAGTTCAAAGAGCTGTTTCACTGACGGTGTATAGCGGACGAGTCTACTTAGACGTTTAAGTCAGTTTTAGATTGTAGGTTCAGCAGATATTATGACTTGTTATTAACATGATAGAATAATGTGAATCTCGTGACATGAATACTAACTTGCATAAAGAAACGTACTCCCTTCATTTATACATACAAACGTACCTAGCCACGTTACGAGACAAGGCAAGTATTAGAAAACTGTGTGAATTCCACCACTATATCCACTGTTTGTGGTAAAATGCGGTTTAAGCGGTCTCAGCGTACGTTCTAGTTCTAGTTAGCATTCAGTATTAGAAGAAGAGTTTAATGATTTTTATTAGAAAACGGTTCAAATATTTATATTCAACAGAAGATTTATGAGAAATTTAACGGTTTGTCAATCATGGTACTACTAGGAGCTCGTATAATAAAATATGTACATAAACAAATCTATAAATCTTCTAATTCGTGTATATTGATTTCGCATACTCAATACTCATACATATATCTCACTCGTAAATTTGCATCTACAAATTGTCATAACCTACTATTATAGAATAACGCGAGTTTATGGCATATAAGACATATAGACAAATTATTGCCATATGCGTATATGGGTTAATCCTAAATAATCTCGGACGGTTCACAGCGGTCCGTTTTCATAAAATTTATTGGTGCAGCCTGCTGCTTCAGTAAATCTTGCGCTCGTATAGAATAGTCTCAAGTTGATGCTCTTTTAATGATTAGTCCAGTATTATTCATCGTTAGGGTGTTAATAACTATTAAATTAAATAAATAAATAATAATTTAGTGACTAAAATAAGGGCAAGTATTATTTTATGTGTTGATATTTATCCAATTATTTAGAGCTGCAAAGATTCTTAAGTGTCAAACATTACATCACTGCATAGAACATGTCATTTTATTAATGAATATTTTAAAAGGTTTTATTTCTTAGCTGCCGATATAGTCATTCACGTGTGATAAAGTAAAAAAAATAAATTTTAATTCCATGGTACTTAATTTTTTTCCCAAACGTGGAACTGGATTCATATATTTTAGGAATGTCGGGTCACGGTATGTTTATTTAATTCACATAAACGTGACTGCATCGGGCAAAGTAGGATTCTCGGTGAGTCGGTATATATTTCTGAGATTTTTTACCAGACAAATTGACACCAGAAAAAAATGTTTTACTTATCGTTGTATTTCAGGGATTCTTAAAGACATTTGAGATGCTTAATAATAGTCTTCGAGAAGCTCCATATAAAGAATACGGTCTTACAAAAACAAATTGATACAGAAATCAATTTAGTCGTTAATCCAAATAAAAAAGTCAATATTGAATTTGTGTTCGTGAGTGGGTGTTATTTTGAAAGCGAAAGGTAGTAAATCAATGTGATTTGTTATTGGTATAGTAAAGGACTTGACGTTGTTCAACCGCGCATAAATTCAAGTAGGCAAGAAAATTACTTGGCCATTCGTAGTCACCGTTTCTAGATTCGCGTACAAGGATGGTTGGCTGTACTTATGCACCAGTTCGGTAAATGTTTGGTCCTCGACTTAATTCAAACGTCAGCTTATCGCGTAAAAGGGTAACAGTTAGTAAAGATTTATTACTACCCTCTAGGCTTATTAAAATTTCCCTCTGGTGAACTTTACTTCATTTTGAACATCCCGTATGAAACATCCCGGAAACTAGATGAGAGAAATGTGAGAGCTGATGTCAGTATAAATAAAGAATTTAGAATTTAATTGAGTTTATTTTTTTATCCTCCAGCCTCGATAAAGATTGTCGTTTTATCTATTTTATGATTTGCAAGTTAAAAAAATTCAGGCTTTAAAACAAAATTTCTTTTTTTGGAATAGAGGCACAAACCCCAACTTGTAATGTATCAATATCAAACCAACATAGAAACATTTAAAGTACCTTCAGTAAACGACATTTATTCCTGTTTGTTATTTTAAATTCTAAAAGAACTGTGTACCTATAAAAAATCTTATACGACAAAACGCCTTACATCTCTATCCAAAAATCTATTAAGAAAAACATGTTGTATACACTAATACCAAATAATGTAAATAGCACATAAAACATGGCTGGTACTGTACAAGAATATTTAAATAGCAGAATAACGTATGTAAGAACATTCGGTTAGCGGTTTTTGGATTAAAATGCGTCAATTAGATACCCAATACTGTTGGGGAACAACTTTTCCTTCGTGGTGTTTAAATAAATTACAACATTCACACGATAAGTACTTTTAGGTTTAATAGAGGGACAGTACGTATTAAACGCGTTTTCATACAAAAATATAGTATATGCAAAAGCTTACAAAATTTCGGGATTTTTATTACCTACTTGTTGGCAAAACCATAATAAGTAGTTGCTTTGTTGGTAAAGTATAGCGGGTGACGTACAGTCGAAACATTCTAGATTAGATTTGTGGATTGGACAAAATGTTAATGGGTTTTATTTATTTATTTATACTTTATACATACATGATGTAAAGGTGGACTTAATGCCTGAGGCATTCTCCTCCAGGTTTTACCATACTATTTTAATACGACTACTTTGAGAAGCAGTAGGGAGTCTCAAATTTGTGCCTAGAAAATGACAAAAAGCCGGTGAATACAGATGCGCTTGTCTTTATGTACAAACTTATATTTGCAATGTGTATTTTTTTATAATTTATTTCCCGCGTACACAACACACCAGTTAATTTTAATCCAGAGATATCATCTGAAAAGTTTCATGCTACTACCGACACTCACACATCAGAAATTGTCAATAATGTAAAAAATTTATTATGTGATTTAGAAATTTTATTGCCTAAACAGTGTTCGGTGTTTGCTTGGCGGTGGGCGTTCCGTCTAATGCCCCGACGTTTAGAACTTGTCACGTACAAGTGCATCTTAACAAAACACACGAAGAATATATACGATTTAAAAGGGTAATTAATCAAGCTCTTTACTGTCCAACTCTTAACTTTAATGTGTACACGGCGTGACAATGTTATTTATGTTCGTTTGTAAAAGAGATTGGCTACTATCTCTATTTACATATAGGTACACTAGTTGCGGTACTTCCATAGAAGCCCAAAAGCCCAGCTTGCCTTACAAAATTCCGAATAATAACCTTTAAGTTTTAAATCTTCATTTAACGAAAGCAATTTGACATTTAGATGAGAATATCCTTTTTTTTTTTTTTTTTTTTTGTTCTCGAGGGGAAAGCTGTTTATGGCTCTACTTCCCGCCAGCCCCGGGGGAGGGGGGGCGGGAAGCGTATGTCGGGGTCACCGGTCTTCCAGCCCGGCGCGCGGCGACGTCATGTCCGCGCAGGTGTTAGTGCCGGGCTGGGTCCCTAACAAAATTCCCTAAACCGGCATACCGACCAAAACCCCCCGGTGGCCATCTCCGCGCCGAGTGGGGCGACCACGGTACGTGAGCGAGAAGCGCCCACCGTAATGCCGCAGCCGCCCGGTGCGCCTCCGAGACGTTATTGTCTCGGCCGTCTCGGAGTTGTAGGGGGCGCAGTTGCACCCCCACTAGCTTGGTTCGGGCGCCCCGGTTGTGGATGGGCGCCCGCGACGTACACAGGCCACAGTGCCGCCGCCCCTCTCGGGGTCACTTTCAGTGAGGACGCGCCGCCCCCGCAGCGCGCCCAGAGACCCCAAGGGCCCCTTTGAGTCGGCTTTTACGACAGGCAGGGGATACCGTGGCTTCGTGGTGCCAACCTTCGGGGCGTCGCTGTCGTCTGCTACGCGGACGACACGTTGGTGACAGCGACGGCCAGGACCCCACAGCGGGCCGCCCTGCTCGCCGGGTTCGGGACCGAACTCGTGGTGGGCAGGATTCGGCGACTTGGCCTCCAGGTGGCCCTGCACAAGACTGAGGCTCTGTGTTTTCACGGACCTCGGTCTAGGCCACCGCCGGAGGCCTACTTGATGGTGGAGGGCGTGCGGATTCCCATCGGCTCCCAGATGAAGTACTTAGGTCTGATTCTGGACAGTCGGTGGAAATTCCGTGCGCACTTCGAGATGCTGTCGCCGAAGTTGGTCCGGGCAGCGGGCGCTCTCGGTCGCCTGCTGCCCAACATTGATGGTCCTGGCTTCCCTTGCCGAAGCCTTTATGCTGGAGTCGTGCGGTCCATGGCCCTGTACGGGTGTCCCGTGTGGGCCGATTCCCTCGGCCTTCGCTGCGTCCGCCTGCTGCGTCGTCCGCAGCGTATGGTGGCGCAGCGAATCGTTAGAGGGTACCGCACGATTTCGCACGAGGCGGCCTGTGTTTTGGCGGGTACTCTGCCCTGGGAGCTGGATGCCCAGGCCCTCGCGTCAGTGTTCTTCTGGCGGGAGGAGGCGTTCCGGCAATCCGGACAGAGACCGGCCCCAAGAGAGGTCGAGGCCATGCTGGCCTCCCTCCGCAGCGCCGCCGTGGAGGAGTGGCGTTCCAGGCTGGAGAGTCCAAGTGCTGGCGTGGCGACTGTCGCGGCAGTGCGTCCTGTCCTCCAGCAGTGGATGGACAGGCGCCACGGTGCGCCGACCTTCCGGCTGACGCAGGTGCTCACCGGGCACGGCAGCTTCGGTGCGTACCTGTGTCGCATCGTCGGAGTGGAGGAGACCGCCGTGTGCCACCATTGTGGCAACTGCCGTGAGGACACGGCCCAGCACACGCTTGAGGAGTGCCCAGCCTGGGACGAGGAGCGCAGCGCTCTCGTAGCGGTCGTGGGGAGAGACCTCTCGCTGCCGACTGTGGTCGCCGCCATGGTCGGCAGCCGGAGGTCGTGGAAAGCTATGCTCTCCTTCTGCGAACGTGTCATTTCGCAGAAGGAGAGCGCGGAGCGGGATCGGGAGCAGACCGATCCCGCTCGTCGCAACAGGCGACGTAGGAGGCGCCGGGTCAACACGTAGCCCGGCGCCCAGAGGCCACACGGGGCCGCCGTCCCTACCTTGGCGGCCCCCGAGATGAAGACGCCACACGCGTCAGGTCGGTGTGCCTTTTGGCACCGCGCAGAGGCGGTCCCGGATCAATCCATAGCTCTGGCTTCAGGGTATTCCGGGGCCGTCTCGCTGAATGCGCCGATGGTGGCCGTCGCGGGGTTTTTAGTCGGTATTACGGCGCAATTATTTTGGTAGGGACCCGGCCCAGCGGCCGCCCGCAAACACGGGCGGTAACATCTATGCTGGGTCGGAAGGCGCCGGTGAGTCCGACACACCCTCGCCCCTACGGGGGTGGGATGGTCCGTAAATGGATTTTCCCCGCAGGAAAAAAAAAAAAAAAAAAAAAAAGGGGATACCGTGGTGGGATTCTAACGCCCCCTTGCCACAGGGCAGAGATGAGAATATCCTGACCCCACAATAAACAATTTTAAACTAGACATTAAACAATTAATGAATAACGCTTTGGACTTCTGTGGCTGTCCCGCCACTGATATATACATATGAAGACTCGCCCACTCACTAATGCACTCATTTCTCTTTCTCTATCTCACTTTACTCGCGCAACATCTTAGTGGAATCAGCTTTCCTCGGCGGTATTTCCAAACGGATACGACGGACCTGCAAGAGAAGAGCCTCAAAGGCCGTTAATGCACCGATAATTCCTCTGGTATTGTGGGTGTTCATGGGCGGCGTTGACAACTTAAAATCAGGTGGCTCACTTGCTCGTCCTCGTATGCCTCTTTTCCTATAAAAAAAAAAACTTTTTCGCTCCCTGTGTCCTCGAAGGAAAGGTACACTTTGGATACGATGTTTTGATTGACTTTATATGTTAAGTTACACATAATAAGGGGCGGGCATATTGCTGTTTTATATGTAAGTATATTATATAGGTACATTTCCTGACTCCAAACAGTTATTATTAACCACGACTTATTGATAGCATTGCATACAATTATGCCGCATAGGAGTAAATGTAGACCGAATGACGTTAAGATTTATCTTGTGATGGAAATTGGAAAGTGAAGAAATTTAGGAAAGTAATTGTATGCATCATAGAGCCATAAAGTTTTCGATGTTAAATTTCAGTATAATGTATTTTCCGTGTTCAATTGTGATGATGATTATAACCGAACAACTCCACTATTTAGCGTCTCAGAAATAAAGTTGAAACCATGCAATGGACATAACAGTTATTTTAGAGATTTTTATTAGATATACATACATACATCATTTATAACCTCACGCCTATATTCAATAACGCCTTTTTTAGGCCCTACCCCACATCACACCCGCCGTTGTAACTTGTGTGTTTCAGCATCAACAGCGGCACACACAGTATTGACACTGAGCGCTGAAGCCCAGCGAATCTAATGGAACCTAATTTGTCATGATCCCGCAACGAAGTTAATCAGAAAAAATATAAAGAGGAGTTGGAAAATTCAATAACGCCTATATCAAAGAACAATAAATAACGTTGTGATATAACAAGTTAGTCGGCATAAATGGCCGAGTGTGATACCGATATCAAAAATATTATTTGTAAAAAAATACTACTTGCAGCCTAGTGTTATCGATTATACCGATTCAGTGTTTATATTTTATTAAATATAAATCATCAATCAAACAGACGTGTGCCGCTGTTCATTATTTTGTACGAAAAGCATATTGCATTAAATATTGGGTATATAAAATTTATAAATATAAAGTGTTGTGTCTGATGTAGTTGTCAATTGTTTTGATTACCCTCCACAGATATTCATTTATAGTCTATACGGGCACACACTGGCGGTACTTCCATGAAGCCCAAAAGAATTAGGTACACGTTAATTGTATAATGTCTAGTTTATAATTGTTTGTTGCGGGTCACGATATTCTTATTTATATGTAAAATTGCTTTTGTTAAATTAAGATCTAAAGTTTAATGAATTATTATTGGGAAATTTGTAAGAGAAATTGGGCTTTTGGGCTTCCATGACCGCCACTGACTCGTACCTGTATCACAGACGGATAGGTAGAAGATTATTACTATAGCTATATTCCTCCACCAGTAAGTACAATTATGCCATTTTGGTTTCAACCAGATAAAACAAGGAGATTCCAAAATGTGATACACTTACGAATGGCTACACTAGCTGACTGCTGACTAGCTAAATAGCAACACATTGGGTCGAAAGCTAAATGTGTTACCAAGTGATGGGGGCTCAAGAATCTTTTCATTGAAAGTGGTCGTTCCAACAATTTTATTTATCCCAAAATTCCCGATTCGCCATTATTCACGTTAAATCGCATCAACAATTTTTGGCGGCAAGAAGGAAAGAAAATCACGCCGTGGCGCTGTCAATCTTTACACTCGATTTTTTGCGCTTCGACGGAATTGATAATGGCTAATGTCCGAGTATAATTATACAATATTTCATTGAGTTTTTCTCCCAATTATTGCATTTCGAATTTGAAGCCCCGAGGTTTCGTCGGGAGCATTTTTCTGTAATGAGTGCTGTGTATGACAAAACGTTATACGTGCCGAGTTGACAAACCCGTGAAATGCCACTTTTGTTGTAGGAAATAAAGAACAAATTGGCTCGGATTTTCTAGAATTTGCCTTGCAATTTTTATAACTCCTCTCAAGATAAACAAAACGTGGTAAGTGAAATAATTGAATTTCCAGTTTAATTTATAACTAAGTTCATTATAATATGTTAATTCACAATAATGTCTCACTTTGAATTTTAGTGAAGTGACGGGAAAAAATATTAACTTATTTCTCTGTCCCGCGGTATTATAATTTATAAGCATAAAATATAATATTTTATTCTTGAGTTCTGTTTTTCAGAGACTATGGCTCATAGAGTATTTTCTAAATTTGCTAGATTTAGGTATCGGGATACCGCTCGCTATCTTTACTATTTTTTATGAAAGTAGCCGCGCCGCTTCTTTTATTATATTGTGAAATTAAAATAGAGTGTCCAAAGTTTCATTTTTGGGCGCACCATTTTATATCAGAATCAAACTAACATTATAAAATTTGTTAATAACTAAAAATGAGTACCTACATAGAATATGCAAAGTGAATTTAGTTGCAAGTGAATTGACCCTAAAATGGCGCAGAAATTAGGCAATTAAATTATTCGTATTCATACGTTGCGAGTGCATGAATATTAATGAAAATGTCAATAAACAATACATTTGCGGTAATGTTTTGAATGCGCTAAATTAAGCAATTTTCGGCTACATGGTTTCAATAATTCATAATTTGTTTATCGACGAGTGCGTCAGACCGTGTATGTGTTTTTGAATACTGGATTATTTCAGTTGTCCATTATTCTCGTGCAGACTGGTCTTCACATACGTTTATAACCATCTCCGCAGGCCGGTATGAGGGTTTCGTACGACGGAAGTTGGGAGTCTCTCGCCGCAAGCATCAAGATGCTCTGGAGAGCAACTTCGTTAACACAATGTGTATTGTCAAAAAAAAAACAAGAATTTTTTATCTATTTTGCTGTGACGATCCTCAAAGGTGAATAACCTTAAAATATTTTCGCAAAATTTCGAACCATACATTCTAATAACATTATTACAACAAAAGTTAGTTTGATGTGGCCACGCTAAGCCGCAAGCCGTTCTCAAAATAAATCCACACGCCTTGAATAGTTGAGTTAAAACAAAATTGTTTTAAAACATGATACGTGCGCAATAAATTTAACCGTTTTCGTTTAAAATCGTACTTTATCCCTTTTGCTACGCGCGGCTGCCACATCAAAGAGATTGGCCGACGCGTCACATCGCATCGGGCTTGACACATCGACATTGGACGAACTGTCGCGGAAATTAAGCTCCCAAATAAAAAAAACCCGACGGCGGGATCCAAGCTCAGATAATAATTAGCGCAATCTTCTGATAGCTGAATAGTCTGCCGTGTGATGGATCGGTAATTGTTTTGAATGCAGTAGTTGTTCTATTTTTGTTGTTATTTTTTGCAATTGTATAGGAAAATTACCTTTAATTTATGGGATACAGGTTGATTGGTTAATCCTTTCGTGGAACATCTCAGTAAATTTATTTATAGAATTGCAATTGTGGATATTTATTTATAATCATTTATCAGTATAATCATCAAAACGACTTGAAAAGTTGGTGATTACCGGGTGGATTCGGACTGCTCAAGGCCGGAATGGTTGGCGCTTACTTGGGGATGCCTACGTTCAGCAATTGATGGCGGTAGATTATTATTAAATAAAATGTCATTAGCTAAGTTTGAGTAGTAGCTGAAGTTTAAGTGGTTTTGGCACGCGGTGGGAATGCCTATGATCGCGGGTTCAAAAATCAGGCACACACCTCAGACTCTTCGAAGTTATGTGTGTATTCACAATGAATGATCACTTATTTTAACGGTGAAGGAAAACATCGTGAGAATACCACACCTAAAAGTTCTTAGGAATTTCTTAGGTGTGTAGTCCGCCAACCCGCACTAGTCCAGCGTGGTGGACTAAGGCCTAAACCCTCTCAGTTGATAAGGAAGCCTGTGCCTAGCAGTGGGGCGTATAAGAGCTGATTTTGATGATGATGGTGAAAGGTATGAACTGCTGACTATAGGCCTACAGATTTTCAAGGGATATTGTAATGACAGACTGCACTCGGTTAGTAAAGTAGTAATGCTATAAACAATATTATTATTATTCAAAAAATGTTCGTATATATTTTTCTAAAGAGAAATAAGGACCAGTGTAAATAACGAGGAAATGTGGTGGCGACTGAGTGGAGGACTGTGTACTTAATTGTTGTTAAGATGACGCGGAGAAGAAAAAACATTCTTTACTTTCCACATCTAGCTTTTAGCATTAAACATGCTTATTCTATGTAATTTAGATCTTCTCTTCAATCCTATAAAGAATACGTTAAAAGTTATGAGATTAATTAGGCACAAAAAAAATGAAGACTAAACTCCAGGAAACCTGAGTTTTTTTAAACAATTTCTCCACAATTTGTAAAATAATGTTCATTTTGTGAATTATTCACTTATAGTAGGATAGTGGCCCCGTCCCCTTATTTTAATGTCAACGGTTTGACACAGAAGTGGCCTAGATATCATTTTCTATCTGGTAATATTATTATTTATTTTTTACCACTGAAACCTCATTAGTTACAATATTCGTAATCATATTTTACTAAATTGGCTTCAATAGCATAGATTATTTCTGTAATATAACCTTAATATGATAATTTAGTCATCATTCTGCTCTGGTACCAATTCTATTTGAAGTCGACCTAGTATTTTGTCTCAAAACGGCCTTTTTATTTAATTTTCCTATTTGTCCCATATAAATAAATAAATAAATAAAACACCCAACAGTCACATACATAGTTCTGACCCCACACTAAGATACAAGTCTTGTGTCGTGGGTATCAGAAACTACAAGAGACTTTTCGGTCTCACAAACACCCAGACCCGAAACAAATACTTATGGATCACACAAACATTTGTCTCGGTGCGGGGATCGAACCCGCGGCCTCTCGTTTCGCAAGCTGGTATCTAGCCAACTGCGCCACGGGGCTGTCTAATTAAACAATGTCTAATTCTAATATACTCGTATGTCTAATTTAACATGGGCCAGCTAATCAAACCATGGAGTTACTTAGTCATCACTTTCTTATTGTATATTTTATTTTCGTTTACTATGTCATCGACATTAATTAAACTTAATATATTGTGGGCGGGTTTTACATGTATGATAAATGCCTGAAAAAATAAAATAATAAAACCATAATTGCGCTACTCCTGAAAATTTCCTAAGTAAAAAACAATAAAATTTAGCTCGACTCAAAAATTGAACTCGGACATTTAATTCGTATGGAACACACTTGTGCAGCGGACCACATACACATAAACCGAAAGTAATAAATTTAAGATTTAACCTGTAAACTTTCTACCTAGAGGCCAAATCCTATTGCTATTTCAGGTATATGTTTATCTTAACTTATTCAATGGTCATAATATTAGAGGAGATATTGTATCGAAATTCCATTACAAAAATAGCCTTGCGAGTGTGTTTATGAGGCATTTGTGACGTTTCGATATCAGTGCAACACAGTTTACGCGTTAAAGGCATTTTACACGGAACACAATGGATGCAAACGACATTTGCTCCAGAAACGATGTTATTTTATTAAAATAATAACACCCACGTGTTCTTGCATTCGCGGCTCAATCTCCGCTGATAATACGCCAAAAATACTATGACCTTCTTCTCCCTTTTGTCTGTACTAAGTTTGGATGCGAGCGGGGTTTGGAAATAAGTAGGCACGGGTCAACATATATTGGCTACTTTATAAGCCCACGCGTTCTGCTTTATTGGTCCGAATTGCCCCTAAACGTTACCAATGAGGCGTTTGTTGTTGTATATTTACGGCACCTTACACTTGCGTGCATATGACCAGCTTCGATATAATAAAGTGCTAGATATATGAAGGGCCGGGCCCATGATTGTCGGGTATCGGCGATCTATTCATAAAATTGGAAGTCAGAAAGTAATTCGGTAAAGAAATTTATGTTAAAGTTTTCTACCAATATTATTCGATTCAGTTTAAATTATACAAGATTTTTATGCTTAGAGCGATGTAAAGTTTTGTAGGTGCAGCTCCGATGAGTTAAATATTAAAGACTTACTTAGAAATTACTGACCCTCCACTTCCCTTTCAAATCATAAACAGACAATTTTACGTTGATCGGTATTTTTTAAAACTTCTATGAAGAACAAACAAATCTCTATATATTAATAGATCTAAGCACGTTTAAATTACCTTATCTCTGATGAAGCAAAATTAAGCGGTGTTGAAATACGCCATTTGCCAGCACTCAGCTTTGTTTGAAATTTCTATTGAGCCATAATTACTCAAGGGAAACATGAAGGCCGTATGCGGGGATTAATATTTTGATTGGGCTTAATATTGCCAGTATAACGTACAAATCTGACTCATTTGAAATGAACTATATAATTAACGCGACGAGTTTAATTACAGAGCAAATTCGAAAGATGTTATTGTCAGCCGGCGAGATTAAATATGAAATCCAAATATTTGGGGAATAGACATTATTTACTTTAAAATGTTAAAGCTACAAGAGCAAACATAATAAACACAATATTATTGCAAAACATACATACATACATACATAAACTCACGCCTGTATTCCCCGAAGAGGTAGGCAGAGGTGCATTTCTGCACCCACATTTCGCCAAGTTATTGCAAAAGAAAGGCATAAAAGCATCTAATGGCTAAAACAGTAATTTAAATTAAAGAAAAAGAAAACGGAGATTTTTTTATTGCTTAACCAAATTGTAATCAAAAATAGGGTTGAAATGTTTCGTTTAAATTATATTTCCTTTATTTATTTTCCATCCTAAAACAAGGAAACAATATTACCTATGAACTCGAAAATCAATAAGGTACAATGTTTATACAACAGATAAAAAGGGGCATATTAAAATTTATTAGGCAGCGCATCAAGGAGCCGCGCACACACGAAAGGGGGATGTTAATGTAAAACTATTTGATGTTGAAGCTTTGAGCGTATTTGTTTATGGAGTTCAGAGCATATTTTTCGAGTAGGCCTGCTTTGTTGCGCCTCTTGTGAGACAATGTTTGCACAATTTAGTGTGTTTATTATTCCATCGGAGTGTTTGTGCGAATGGGGATGTAAAATACATTACGTGTACGGATCAAGACGCGTGGTGTAAGAGATGAGCGAAAATTTGCCAGCTTTCGATATATTTGGATAGAAATTAAGCTGAGGAGAAAGAATTCGTAGCTTCGATCTTTTGTGAGATTGTGTCGTTGCTTTAAACCATTGAAATGAAGAGGGATGAGGTACAAGAACTATATCTTAGCGGAGAATCGAAAAAATGTGTAATCAAAGAACAAGTAATTTATCAGGTTATATAGGTGTTTTGACTTCGTGGTGCCATTATAAAAAAAAAATCATCCCCAGATGTCGCAACAACACTACTTAAGGAACTAAATTACTAATTGTGATAAAACCATATTCCTTACTATTTTGTACTTTTAAGATAAACTATTTAAATAATAAGGTTGCCTAAAGACCAAAGTTAGTAAATAGAAAATTAAATATTAAACCCGCTATGAGTTCATATAAAGACTACGCGTCAATTTCCAACATCGTACTTATTAAGATAAGCTGGTGTATATCCCATCCCTCCGCAGTTTCAACATGTTTATATTTTCCGGTTGCCATGGCAACGATGTTTACAAATTGCTCACCATTGTGCTCGTTGTATAAGCAAAATTATGAAGGTTCCTCTTAATGCAGTTTGATGTAATTAATTAAAATTTACGAGGGTTAAATTCATAATGTTATTTTAACATGAATTGCTGAATGTTTGTGTTGCAACATACCCGTGGAATAAAATAAACATGTTTATTAGTGGAAAAAATTGAATGCGTAGTTTTTATTAATTTAGCTTGTTAATATACCTCAATAGAATCTGGCAATACTACTAACACAGTCTTTCCCAAAGTGGGCGATAATGCTCTCTTTTGAGCGCTGCAGGTCTAAAAGAGGTGATAAAAGATCCAGAAAAAGGGGGTAGAGGGCGTTGGGGGCTGAGAGTGCGATTTATAATTTCATCTATCTTCCCAAAAACTGAACGTGCATTTAGATTTTCCTTCACAATAACGTAATATTTTATGGTGGATAGGGATCCTAAACTCTTCACCAAACTTTTTCAATCCAAACTTTTCACTCAGATGCGTATTCTAAATTAATTTAGGAAATTATCTTTGCAAATACCTATTTGGTTCTACTGCACCTGCAAGATTAGTGTGCAGTAGAACCATTTTTCGCACCAGTAAAAAGTGACAATCAAAACACGCCATACCAGTTTCTTTTACGACTCACTGGAATACATTAGCGGGTCGTTGTTGAGTTAAATAAACCACGCTGAAATGTGTTTTTTAGCCAAAGTAAAGTGTTAGTTTTCGCACCCCAACCGCTGCGGTCGAACACCGTTTGACTCAAATAAAAGCTTACTGTATTTTTCTGTTTGATATAAGTGAAATAAGTTTTTAGGGTCTTAGAAGCCGAACTGCTCATGCGCGATGAAATAAACTGGGGTTCTTAATGCCTTTGCAAGATTTTAGTCCCGCTGTGGATCATTGACTTTTGGTTTGTCTATCAACATAAATGCGTGCCTAGTGATTTTGAGATCAAAAATTCAA
The DNA here is from genome assembly GCA_907164795.1 of Hemaris fuciformis. Classification (NCBI taxonomy): domain Eukaryota; kingdom Metazoa; phylum Arthropoda; class Insecta; order Lepidoptera; family Sphingidae; genus Hemaris; species Hemaris fuciformis. The sequence continues at coordinate 9,782,534 of OU015442.1, forward strand.
TTCTTGGTTTTGGGGAATATGTTAATAGGATTTTACATAAGAAAATTCTATGTAGCAGCATAGTCTGATAAATTGTTCTGAAAAGTAGCACACGGTCTACTCACACCATTGGGGCTTAAAAACAGCTCCGGTATTTTGATGGACATCTAAATTCGGCGATCAAATAACTTATGATGCATTCATACAAAACAAAAATTTGACCTCATACGATTACCACTATACCTGTCCACACTAACACCTTTCACGTAAAACATTTCTCATAGTCCCCAGTCATGTATCAATCACGCCAATTAACTACACAAACGCCCACACGTTCGGAAGACAACAAATCACTATGACTCGGTGCGCCGCAAAAAATGTTCGCCCAGCTGAGCGTATTCAATAATCCATTACACCGTGATGGTGGAGTTTTGACATGTGACGTGTGATCGTGTCATGGTATGACTGATGTGTGACCTAAGGCCGCTGAGATTGTACCATGGGTAGCAACTCGAATGGAGAATAGTTTTTGACCGTATCGAGTCAGAGAACTTTGTTATGAGTGGAGCTTAGATAAAGAATACAGAGTATAGACTGTGCTTATATTGAATTTTTATCGTCAGTTTTATTTTAGATTTCTTAAGAATGATAAAAAAAACTTTTTATCTGTATTCATACATACACAAACACACATTGTGCATTTGTGTATCCATATTTCGCCAGGTATACCTATGTACACTACCGACAAAAAGTTTGGAAGCACTTTTAATACTCTCAATTACTTTAGAAATAATATAAGATATAGTATTATTTAATTAAGAATGATTAGGTACTTAATAAAAACAAAAATTAAACTATGAAACAAAACCATATTAACATACTAAAATAATATTATATTTTATTACAACATCGATAAAATTTGTTATTATCAATTTGCTATTTGTTTTTACAAAAATTATAGGTGCTTCCAAACTTTTTGTCGGTAGTGTATATCACTCCCTAGTATAAAAGCATAAAATACGCTCACCAATAGGTGCCTATTGCCGTTTTTCGGCCAAATCTGTGTAACAATTAATAGACCCTCTTATGATATAAGTATTGGTTATAAGTTACTTAGAATATAAAAATAATTGATAGAACTATGAATTGAAACATCCAGCAGGTTTGATAAAATTGCTGATCGAATATTGTTTCTATTTTGTCAGAATGTTGGCTAAGAGCTTCAGTTTTTAACGAGACTTATGTGCATGTTTCTATGATAGTTACTCTGACGTGAGTCAATAGTAAGGGTACTAACAGTTGATGTGACCGGAATCTGTCACTCGCACGCTTGTATGCAAATACCATTCTAGTATGAACGTTATGCAAATGCATACCATTTTTCGCATCAATGGGTCCCATGTAATCCAACAGAGACAATGCTCAGAGGCCTTGATATGATGGCGTTCACGGAAATTGCTAACACGATCTAACCTCTGACCACTATAAAACTGTCTGCTGCTTAACGCCTATCTGTTTCGATACAATCGCGTCACGAAGCATGATAATGCCTTCAAATTTATGTACGGCGTTTTTAGTGTTATTTTTTTGATAAAATGTAATGAAATGTATCTGTTACCGACTGTGATGAAATATAAAATATATCTATCTTCAGTAGATTCGCGTCATAAAACGTATTTTATGCTAATACCTCTTTTTATGTTTAACTTTTCATTACTTAGTCGTAGTTCTTTGAAGAAAAGGGCGAGTTCTTTATCCTCGAGATCAGAGGGTATATTAATTTAGCAGGGACCCCACGCAGCCGCAGTATCTACTAGGTTATGGACAGGTAGGTCAATTTGAGAAGATAAGCGTCAGCGTTTAGCAATTACGAGTACAGTCTCACTGTATACCATAACACGTTTTAAACATCATTAAATCTTAACTTCTAAGTGGCCGCTTTACTGTTTCAATATTAAATTTAAAAAAAAGAAGTAATTCGTCGAACCACACTGCACTGATGCAACTGATTTCATTTATTTCAGTTCAAGTCAAATATATTACGGTTTTAATATTTAAGAGTTCTATCTGCAATCGAATCAATGAAATATAGCGTTCAAAAATTTAATAACAAAAAGAGCCATGCATTTCTCCGGCGTCAACATTACCCTAGATCCTATCAAACTCCATAAAGTATTCACGAATGCAAACTGAACGGCGCACATCCTTAAAAGCAGACAACATACATTAGAGCTAACGCTTCTGAACTTATCCATATTTGTACTTACTAACTTGAAGCATGCACTATTCACAATGAACCAAACTGCATCCATACCCATTGAAGAAGACCACTATTTCATACTTTCCATAGTTGAATACTGCAATATTTCCAAACTTCGGTATTGGATGCGGTGTACAAAGCATTAAAGATTCAAAATGCCACTAAGTTACACAAAAGTATGGGGAACTTATGTTCGTTATGGTTAAAAGCGCTGCGCCACTTATACTTCGCTAAGTATGATCTGAATTGACTATAAAGTTGTGACGGCATGTACTACAAAATATGTTGATGATTACGCAACAGAGATGTTAAATTATTTGAATTAGATTTTATTTTACTATAATGCGAATTAAAAGATTATAACTTCGTTCTCTTATACCTACATAAACAACTGCGTGATCTAGGAATCCATTTTTGTGTCGAGGGAGATAAAAATATCTCGTTTTTCTGATATCCATAAATCATCTATTTTAATGTTAGATTAAGTGTTCACACGGTACGGGTGTATTTATTTGAATTATATAATTTAAATATTATGTTACAAGTTTAATTTTCTCTTAAGTTGTATAAGATAAAAAAACCGTATCGCGTTTTAAGACCTATTAGTCAATTTCGTGCAGAAATATTTGTGTCGACTAGTGTAAAATCATATTATTTTTTGATAATTTATTACTATTAGGTGCCAGTAGAATAAAAAATATGCACTCCAAAATAGTGTTTAGACCGTATTTGGGGATTCAAAACAATTTTTTTTTATAAAAGTGAAAAAAAACCATTCTCATGCCCTGTTTATTTAATAAAGTTGATACCTATGTCACTCGCCTATAAATATCCTATCGTGTTTAACAAAATAATATGGCAATATGATTCATAATAAAATCTTTACAATCGAAGAATTTATTGAAATGTCCATAATTCTAATCGACACTGACATTTATGACGATGCAATGAAGCTTCTCATTTTTATGGCGAGTGTAATAACACTTGATGTTTTATTTGTATGGGCACGCGTAATCTAAGGTACTCTGACCAAAAGTGGTTCGTCCCATCCCAGGCTGTAGGAGATATCGGTATGCATAGATTTTAACATACAATGTGATGTGGGCGGTGCGCTTGTACTTAGTAACTGGACTCTTTTCTTTGCTTGTGTTTACGATCGATCACAATTGGAGAACGATATAATGGCGTGTCAATGCGATTGGAAAGGGTGTTTAAGTAGAGCGGAATTACGAAATTGTAATGCTTGTTTTGACATTTTGCTGGCCTTCATAACTTTTGTATATGGTGGGTACGGACAAATATTTAATCCAAATATAAAATTTTAGAAAATGCAAATAAAAACGCTTAATTTTTCACGTAAATTTAAGTTTTTGTGTTTATCACAGTAAAAATTTGTCAACTGTCAAAAAGTTGTCACAGATGTCTGAAGAAACAATACCTTTCTAGTAATCTACATATGCACATCCATAGATGATGGTCGTATTTACCAGTGGCGGTACTTCCATGGAAGCCCAAATACCCAGCTTGCCTCACAAAATTCCGAATAATAATAATCTTTAAGTTTTAAATATTTATTTAACCAAAGCAATTTGACATATACGAGTAAATGAGAATATAGGTACTGACCCCACAATAAACAATTATAAACTAGACATTACTCAATTAACGTGTAACGCTGTTGGGCTTCTATAGAAGTACCGCCACTGGTATTTATTGTTAATAAGAACTTTTTTCGAAGCAGTGATGGCCTCGAGGTTTAGGCGCGCGGTCGAGAATTTCGGCGGACGCAGGTTCAAACCCCAGGCACACACCTCTGACTTTTCGAAGTTATGTGTGTATTCACAATGAATTATCACTTGCTTTAACGGTGGAGGAAAACATCGTGATAAAACCTGCACACCTAAAAGTTCTTAGGAATTTCTTAGGTGTGTAGTCCGCCAACCCGCACTAGGCCAGCGAGGTGGACTAAGGCCTAAACCCTCTCAGTTGTAGAGGAGGCCCGTGCCCAGCAGTGGGACGTATTTGGGCTGATGATGAAGAACTTTTTACTGAAAGATTGGTGATTTTTGGATGACCAAATATCCTGGTTCATGTTTTTAATTTATAGTAATATCTATTATACTCATGTTTCCATTTCATAAATGCATGCTGTATTTACCAACCATAACATTCAAACGAGCAATGTGTGTCTGACTTATCCGGGGTTGTTAGCACTACCTACTTGTTGCGCTCCCAAATAGACCTTCTTAAGAACACCCTTTAAAGGAATATGAAATGGCTTCGTTAACATCCCGTAGTCCTTAGTGGTGTTTCTGTCTGTTGTAACTTTTTAAGACAAGAATATGTAGCAATATGCGTTGAATGGCGATATGTAAATTATTTCTTCATTTGTTTTCAGCGCAAAAAGACAAAATGTAAATTTGTTAAAAAAATTAAATTTTGACATAGAATTATTCATGATTTTTTTATATGACCGAAAAAAGGGTTATTACTGCTTAGTTTCACTTTCTTTCATAATGCATGTCTTAATAAAATGTAGTTCAAGCTCTTACTCATAGGTGTCGCTGTTTCATAATATAACGAGGCATTAGAATGTTATTAATATTTTATGAGTCGTGTATAATTTTAATTGTGTTTCATTCAATCATTAATATAACCGGAGGTCCACCGTTACTAATCACCTCATTTCTTTTATGTTATTATTTAAAGCTATATTAAAATTTAAACCTTTCATTCATATGTAAAAATATATTTTTAAAAGTCACTTCTACTGCGACCATTAAGGGGAATTCTGTCATAACAAGGCATCACTTAAACCTACTTAAAGCGTACCTAAAATAAATCTTCACCATGATTGCACATGACAAGCGCTTAAGAATTATTGTACGACATGAACTGCGGCTAATTAATTCAATTCACTGGAACGAAATTAATAAATGTAATATGAATTATTGAAACTGCTTACGTGTGGACTTGTAGAGGACTTTTATTGTATATATATGTATGTATATTTATGCATGGCAATTAATGTTCGAAAACAATGTAATATATCTACAAAGTAATCAAGAGATTTGCCTCCAACAGGCCACTGTGGAGATCATTGGGGGAGGCCTATGTTCAGCAGTGGACGTCTTTGGGCTGATGATGAATCAAGAGATTTAATAATACCATTCTTTGAGTGTACCAACAATTAAAGATCATATTTAAATGCGGCAACGTATTTTGTTCTAAAATCATAAAATTTACTGTTTATGCACCTACCTTTTATCTCTGCATCACCCAAAGGTTGACTGTTAGAGAATGCCTTAGGCATTAAGTCCGCCTTTATACGCAATGTGTAAAAAGCATAAATAAATAAATAAATAAAATTTATTATGACTTTATTACGACTGCCTCGTGGTCTCGCGGTACAAGTATGTGCCGAGCGATCTAGAGGTCCTGGGTTCGATTCCCGGGTCGGGCAAAGTGTTATTGGGTTTTTCCATTAGGAAATTCTGTCGGAATTCTGTAGGAGTCTGGAATTGTGCCCGAAAAACGGCAATAGGCTCGCCCCCTATTACGTGGGACTGATACATACCTGGCGAAATGTGGGTGCAGAAATGCACCTCTGCCTACCCCTTCGGGGAATACAGGCGTGAGTTTATGTATGTATGTAATAAAATTTATCTCAGGTAAGGTCGGCAACTTACCATAGATTCCTGTGGTATTGTGGGTGTTCATGGGCGATGTTGACCACTTAACATCAGGTGGCTCACTTGCTCGTTTGTCTCCTTTTCCATAAAAAAAAAAGAAATCTAGTAAGTAATGACAATAACAAAATATTTGTATATTGGTTTGAGATTAGGTATCTATCTCTTAATATATTTATTTCTATAATGTAGCAAAAGTCCATCCTTTCACTCGGCACAATCAAGACTACGCTTAAAGGACTCTATGGCATGCTCGTATCATCATCAGCCCATATATGTCCCACTGCTGGGCACGGGCCTCTTCTACCATTAAGAACTTTTTAGGTGTGCAGGTTTCATCACGATGTTTTCCTTCACCGTTAAAGTACGTGATAATTCATTGTGAATACACACATAACTTCGAATAGTCAGAGGTGTGTGCCTGGGGTTTGAACCCGCGACCGTCGAAATTCTCGTATAGTTTTAGCTAATCGTTATCCTGTTGTAAGACCTAAAGGGGACGTGTTTAGTTATGGATGTTTTGTAGTTTAAGACGTAATGTAATAATATACGATGTAGGTGGGGCTGGAAGAAAAGATTCAAGAAGCAGATGTCTATATAAATCAAAATACGCATAAAACTTTATTCACCCGCTCAATCCCATACATTTACAAATGAAAATGTATTTGTAAATTCATTTCAATAGCACTCATTTAAAATGCCATAAAAACTCGTACATTAGCACGTGGGCGCGTACGGTGAGGATATAAAAAGTGGATTAACTTTTTATAGGAATGATAATCCGGGTATATTTTAAAGATTTGCTAAATACCTGTCTCACTGGCTGTCAGTTCAGAGCAGTGTCGTTTAATGTTTATTTAATATGAAAAGGGAGTGGTGCCTATCGTCAACTTACCTAAAAGCAAGATAAATAATTCGACTTTGACTTTGACTGCCTCGTGGTCTCGCGGTACAAGTATGTGCTGAGCGATCTAGAGGTCCTGGGTTCGATTCCCGGGTCGGGCAAAGTGTTATTGGGTTTTTCCATTAGGAAATTCTGTCGGAATTCTGTAGGAGTCTGGAATTGTGCCCGAAAAACGGCAATAGGCTCGCCCCCTATTACGTGGGACTGATACATACTTGGCGAAATGTGGGTGTAGAAATGCGCCTCTGCCTACCCCTTCGGGGAATACAGGCGTGAGTTTATGTATGTATGTATGTAAATAATTCGAATAACGGCATATTCTTAACCTATATGCATACTCGTAACAACTACGAATATCAAAAATTAGGCGATCATTTGTCTGATAAAATACAGCATTCGTGGCAAAGTCTTAAGATAAATTTGTGATTATAGATTGTGGCAGAATTATTTTCAAAAACTCTACAAAATAAAATTAATATTCAAAAATATGTAAAATATACGACTGACTGACCAAGCATACAAGTGTGTGCCGTGCGATCTAGAGGTCTCGGGTTCGAATCCCGTGTCGGGCAAAGTGTTATTGAGATTTAACATTATGAAATTTCCAGTAGCAGCATGGAGTCTGGGCATGTGCCCGAAAACGGCAATAGGAGCGCCCTTTATTACCTGTCTGGTGAAATCTAAATGTAGAAACTCTCCTTTACCTACTTCTTCAGGGATCCAGGCTTGAGAAAAAATAGATATATATATATGTTATATAGTGTTCATCCGGACAAAAATCACATTTCTATATGAGAGCTTAGGAGGCGGAAAGAACGTAATACCAGTTCGGTGCTATGGTTTTACTCTCATGCCTTAATTTTAATATTAAAGATTTTAATGTAGTTGAAAGCACGTTTTGTCTCAAAAAATAAAATACCGCCCGTATTTCAAGGAATATGTCGAACCGTGAAGCCCCTGGCTGTCTTTGGCAATGGCAGCAGTTGACAAAACGCTAGGAATACAATAGATTGCTTGAAAAAATTGTTTATAGATTTTTAGTAGATATAAGTTTTTAATAAAAGTCATCCTATTGCCGAGTCGAAATCAAGTTAGAAAGGCCGAACAACAAATGCGATGGTAGCAATATATGTATATAGGAATAGACAATTTATTTTCACATTCATAATATTTAATGCTTGTGATTGCGATTTCATCAGCGTCCCTCATACGTTTACCCGAGACTTTTCCTATTCCAGATTTAGCTCTGTACATATATGTGGCAAATTTTATCTAGATCCATCTAGCTACTATTGACAAATGTACTCCCTGCATTAATGTATTTATAACATTTGTAGGATTATTTATTAACTATGCCTAGACGAGAAACAAATATTTTTTACAAACATTCCACGCGTCTAAAGTATGCATTTCGCATATAAAGGATGTGTGTGGTAAAATTAAAATTCCACCCTCAAACATTCTACTAACAGAATTAACATATTCACTGTTTCATCTCAACTGGTTCCCACTTTTGAAATTCCTATTAGTGTTTACAAAGGTAAAGTCAATACGAATGTGGTAGCCATAAGCTTAGCTGCATCACAATCAATTTAAAATCTTATATCAGTAGTGTAAAGTCTAATATTACTAGCTTGTTATAAAACGATGGTGAAATGAGGATCCACACGCTACTCTATTGTTGAAATCTGTTTACAAAATTTTCAAGTTATTGACTTTGGCGTGAGAATTGGTTTCTAACGTTCGTAACGCTGGTAGGTCCGATCGATCAAACATCTAGCATACTACTGTTAAGCATTTTCAAATTGTGCATGTGTAAATACACTTGGAAATCTTTTATTGGCTGATACGCGTCAATTATGCGAGCGAAGAGTTTAGAAGCAATTTGACACGGATTTAGATTGCAGTTGTTTGCTTAATCCATTTCTCATGATATGCTTTGATATCTATATGTTTGTATTTCTTGTTAGATATCTATGCTCATTTAAATCAAATCCCAACAATATTTTTATTGTACTACTTATTTGGTGGGATAGATTTTTAAAATTTATTGTTTTTATATAGCTTAGGTGAATTTTTTTGTTTTATTTTTCAGTAAATTTATGATATTTTAAATTTATATATAACGTTACTTCTAATGCTAAGAACAGCGTCGGTAATTTTTAGCTCTTCAATAATTTCATATACAATAACTGCATTTATCTCACATTCAAATTATTTCTTTATTGTTAGTTTGTTGAAGTTCTGGGTATTATTATAGGCAAGTGGAAGTACTCTAACTAACTACCCGGTAAATAAACGGTGTTCTCAATTCTCTGTACACAAATGATTAGTGACTACTGGTTGTTAAGATAACATGTTCATTATTTGACGCCTGTGCGTCGATCCTATAACGAGAACGGAAGTATAAGCTAATAAACATGTCACGGAAATATAATTACTTCCAAAATTGATTTTGTACCATCATACGTAGTTTCTTAATTGGAATTGTTGATAGCAGCTATGCTTTATGTATTATGTATACATACATACATAATCTCACCCCTGAAGGGGTAGGCAGGGGGGCATTTCTGCACCCACATTTCGCCAGGTATGTATCAGTCCCACGTAATAGTGGGCGAGCCTATTGCCGTTTTTCAGGCACAATTCCAGACTCTGTGCTGCTACTGAAAATTCTCTAATGGAAAAACTCAATAACACTTTGCCCGGCCCGGGAATAGAACCCAGGACCTCTAGATCGCACGGCACATACTTATGCTACGAGACCACGAGGCAGTCATATGTATAGTTAATACAAATAAACTGTTGTTTTAATGTTTAATGGCATTAACTATAGCCACAGAAGTAACAAATCTGACGAAACGTCCAGTGCGTTCTAAATATTTAGTAAGAAAAAATGTCATTACAGTCGACACAGTTATGCCAGTCTCATCAGAGTAGGGTATACACACAGTCTAATTCCGGAACACGTAAGCTTTGCACAGATTGGCACCAGTCATCATGGTTTTACAAGGACAGGTAAGAATATCCTATGAATATATATTGGGTCTCGGGTTTTTTTATTCGCCAAACGTATTAGAGAATGCTATCCCTTTGACTCGTGTGCATTAATCGCTGGAGACGCGGATGTCAACCACCGGCCGCTAGATTTTATAGTAGTCTTTAGTGACCTATTAACTTGTTAAGAGATCATTATGTTTTGCGAAAAGAATAAAAAAATTGGAAGAAATAATCTACCCCATAGTAATCGTTATTCCAGGATCGAAGGTAAACTTTCGTTTCGAAGCCGTTGATCTATGGAAGCCATCAGTTAGACGACCTTATAAAACTATCGGTCAGGAAAATCATAAACAAAAATATTATTTCCACGAACTGATTTTAAATCAGCCCAAGGATCAAAGGTGCTTATGGCAAACGATCAAAGGGATCACTAGATCACCGCCATCAATGAACTCCTATAAATCAAGCCGATGAAATAGAAAGTAAGACAGAAAAGAAGTATGTATTTCTAATAAGAATTATCACGACAAAAATTAAAAACGCAAAATATCACTTACTGAATAAAACGTGACAGCAAAGTTCTTGCTAAATGTCGATTTTCAGTTAAGTGCTAAAACCTGGTGGAGATGGTTAAACGATATTGCAATTTGCAGTTAGACTACAATGCGGCTATTATTTGTCACAGTAGTTTTGTTCCGAATGTATTTTTTTTTATTAAAGTGATAATCAATTATTTAATGGCAACACCTTTTTTCATAAGAGTTATATTTTAATTTGGCACAAAAAAATATCCATACTGGTTCCTGATAAAAAAATAGAATAGCGTATTCCTTACCAGTCAATAGTAGAAACCAGATATGCACTGTGTAATAGCGATCATAATTCCTAAAATATTTAAATCACTGCCTCACAAATATTTATATTTTACAAGCCACACACTTTATAAAGAACATTAATTACTGTAGGCATGTAATTTTTTTTCTAGTTTACCAACTGTCATGAAAACATCCGTAAAGACGGTAGTCAAACAAAATCCTCAACATTAATGCCTCCTTGCGACTTCCTGACCAGACTTAATCGAATAACTCAAATAAACTCAGGTGAAACTTTTCAATACGCTTCGTGACCATGACGCTTATAAATGAATAGCTTTATGCTGAGTGGGAGCAACCAAGTGCATTTTAAATATTTTATTACGCTATTTCGTAGTTGGCTTTTGCTATTTTCATCGCTAGAATTATGGAGATAAATTGCTATGGTAATATATATTGTGCAATTGAAGATTAATTGTTTATTGTCCATAAAATATGTAAGCCACAGTGAACCACATAATATATGAAGCAAACTACTCTCAAGACTTTTGTTCGAAAAAATAACTTGAATTAGATTGTACAATTTTGAAGACGTGGAATATTGTAGACGTTTGAATTTAATATCAGCACAGAACTTTATGCAAATTGCTTTGAAATTAAATAAAAATATGAAATATGTTCCTCCTAGTATTTTTTATTATTCTTATATTACATAAACTGATCCGCATCGAGGAGTCAAAGCTTCTGTAATACGGAACACGCAGATCAATTCGTTCCGAACTTGCACCTTGTATACCTAACAAAACACCTCGCTTCCGTATTGGCAGCACCAATGACACTGTGTTACGCAATGTAAAAAATCCGTCTCTGTATCGACGACACAGGCCAGTGTGTCGACTATTTGGAATACGCTATAGGCTTCTACGCACCTAGTTAAGTCGGGCGAAGATTAACGAGCTCTGCGTTTCTAATGAAACAGAATTGCAAAGGAAGTCACGCTAATTATAGTTGTAATCCAATGCTCTGCGGTTGGTCATGAACTTTTGATGCGGTTCGTTCGTTTCGAAATCACCTTTTTACGCATGCTTTTTTACACTAAGTTATTTATGCAACGTGATTAAATTCATTAACTGTGGTATGCATTGGATACTGGTTGATGTTCGAATGTCTTTTTAATTTTGATTTTTGTCAACAGATAGCAGTAATGTATATTTTTTCCAGTCTAATCAAGAATCGTGGTATTCTGTTTTAAATTATACATTTTGTTACTAATCAATAAATGTTATCTGTGTTAAATTCAATATACGCCAGTGTCACTGATTCTTATTTAAGTAATAACTTTCTTCGTTTTATTTATTACTATGTCACAGCAAAAGTGATAACACAACACATGGTGGTAAGTGCTGTCTAAATAATGTATTCAGATCAAAGATACGTCTACATTACTCAACATAATAATTTCGTTCTACTGCGATACTTTTTCACGACACAAACCAGGATCCAGGATTATGGAGCGCAAAAAATGATGTGGGCTGGCAAACTATTTCACATCTTGATTTTGTTAGACACGACTTGTGGGGCTAGTCCACCAAGTTGGACGTTATTTGTATTGGTGGATTTAGAACTTCTATGGACAGACATCTTTATTGGCAACGTTATGGTTTTCAGGCTGTTGCTAGACGTGATACTTTTTATGCAATAAAACAACATTTTTTCAATGATACAGCATTTCATTTGAAAATCATTCGATACAAATTAACAGGCGTCAGTGTAGTAATAGGATGAGGTAAAAATGATACAATACAAAGTGCTTATATACAAAAATGTAGAAGTTAGACAATGCGACAGTATCAAATCTTATGTATTAGGAAACGGAACCGCATTTTATAACTATATTTTTGTTATTAAAATAAGAAATTGGAGTAAAATCTAATAGAACATGCCTCCATTAAAAAAATCTACGTACATTTTACATTTTTGACATCTCCGCCATGGTTTATTTAAGTTTACTTGTTTATTTAAGTGTATTTTTCCTTTACATTCAACTAAAGATACAATATAAGATTCTTAGAGCGCACAAAGTTTATGATTTTTATAGCGAAATATTTAGGATTTCCTGAACTATTTAGATGTAAAATGACATAATATATCTTAACTAAGTTACTTTAAGTCTTAGAAAGAAACATAATTTGATCATATTTGTCCATTCTGTGAAAAACAAACTTAAGGCATTCAACTATTTCGTCACAGCAACTAAGCTTTACTTCTTTAATTAAAAGAATATATATATATACCCTATGAAAATCGCAATTTGGCAGACAATGTTATAATCTTGAATATAGTTAATATTAATAAATAATAATGTTTATATGCAAAAACGATACAAGCTGCTCCGTATGTTCACGGTATAAAGCGTTTGATTCCTTTGTGACGCGTCCTCGAAGGATTTCGCACAGTGCCCAAGTGTTAAGCTACCACAAAACAAATGTTGAGGTCGCAGCGTTGGCAACAGTAATGAGCTTTCGAAATTTCTAGAACCGAGAACTAGATAGGACGGAATTTCTAAGTACTTCGTAATGAATAGCTTGTGTAAAGAGAATTGTAAATGCTTTTTAAAAGTTACTATTAGTTTCACTATATTAAATTGGACATTTCATGACTATAAATTTTTACTTACATCATTTTACAGCTCTGTGGCGCAGTTGGTTAGTCATGAGACTGAGAAACGAGTGGTAGAGATTCAACCTCTGCATCGAGTTAATTAATTCTGTCTCATACCCATATTTCACAAGTTAATATCTCAATGTAATAAGAAGAAGAATTATAGATATATTTGACTATCATATTTTATAGATTTACATACATACATAAACCCACGCCTGTATTCCCCGAAGGGGTAGGCAGAGGTGCATTTCTGCACCCACATTTCGCCAAGTACGTATCAGTCCCACGTAATAGGGGGCGGGCCTATTGCCGTTTTTCGGGCACATTTCCAGACTCCGTGCTGTTACCGAGAATTTCCTTATAGAAAATCCCAATAACACTTTGCCCGACCCGGGAATCGAACCCAGGACCTCTAGATCGCACGGCACATACTTGTACCGCGAGACCACGAGGCAGTCAATTTACAGATTTTTACGGTAATAATGGAATATTAAGAAGATTTTCAATAATGTTGATAAATCTGCCACGTGTACTTTCGCCTTCATCACTCATATCTCTAACTATATTTAGTGGAAAAACACGATGTATATTAATTTGAGTCGATATTCACTGAGTTATAGTGGCAGTGTTATGATGTCAATTGTTGTTAAGCCTGCACGACGCTTTTGATGTGTCGTAAATCAAAAACGAAATTAGATTTTGGGCGGTTCCATTTCGATATATCATTCTGTTTATCTCCGTGTGACCTAGTTGCACCCTATAGTTTTTATGGTCTTTATGCGGAGTTTTTGATAAATATTTCTTAAAGCGACCGCGCTGTTTTCAAGTTTGGAGGCATGTAACTAAAACTACCTTCAATTGTTGATATATGGACGTGTTACAGCTGATAATGCTGTATATCTAATCGTGTTTGGTAACTTGCATGCCAATTCATATTTAGAAGGAGAAGAAATTTGGTCGATTGAAACAACAAATAGATGAAATCTAATAGTATTCCTTACCCTCATCTTTAAGTTCTAGCGACAGTATGCAGTAGTGGAGAATCCGATAGTGTCGCATTTTATATAATTACACTTCACATTTAATGTATTCTAAAGTCCTGACACTCTTTTCCAATTTTTTATTTGAATTAGTGATTCTTATCTAGCTTTATCAGATCTTATACAATTGTAGGGTGTAGAACTCAATTCCGAAATTTTAGGAAGTCTAATTTCTTCTCCTCTTAAATATATTTTTTAATTACATGACCTAATTTCTTATTCTTTAGTAATGTTTCACAAAAAATTATGAAAATATTATGAAGCCTTAAAAATAAAATATCGGCAATTACGAGCTATTAATTTGATTGTGTCGCATTTTAACAGATGTAATGAATATGTAGTCTTATAGTATAGCAGTTAATATAGTATTAAGGAAAGGATTAAGTCTAGTACGAAGATATAAATCAGATATAGCCATAAATACGAAAAAATATAACAATCGTATTAAATAATTACAAGGTTCGTAATTGAGGAGTTTATGTCCCCATACATTAGGTCCTTTAACCACCAATTCCATGTCATAAAATATAACCTATATTGAATCGAATTAATTCTTAAAAGCCTAACTAATTTAGAATATTTACATAATATCAGAGGGGTTTTGTACAATTTCTGGATCGCGTAATTGCAAAGTGCTAATTTATAAAAAATAAATCTTATTATTAACTTTACAAATCTATGTGTGTTACACAGCGACGGAAATAAATTAATTTTAATAAAATAAAAATCACAGCGAATCTCAATTACCTATCTACATTTACAAGGTAGATTACATTTATAGTTATAACGGTGTATCTTACATCAAAGATCCACATCAAATCTTAATTACTGTAATTACAATGAAAATTCGTATTCCATAAATACAATAATAATTGATAGTAATTAATTATTTCTTGTTAATTAATTTTAAATTTAAGTAGAGTAAAAGTACTGTACAATATTAACAATTAAATAACCATGCGAAAATTAATTGGACTTTCAATTGATTTTTGAAATTACTGATGTCACAGTATTTAACTGAACGAGATAATAAATAAAAACTATAGATTACATTAGTAATTTTACCAGATATAATACAGATAATTATAATACAGATGCAAATATATTCATACAATATATTCAGAATAAAAAATAAATCTTTTCTACACATCAGAATAGTCCCAAACTCGAAATGATAAACTTTGTCAGGGAATCTCATTTTCCTCAACGTCAGCTTTACCGACAATTAAATCCAGACCATTCTTATCGGTTGTATCGTGTATAGGTTATGTATAAGCAATTTTGTGATCCAGTTTCGTTCGATAAGTCCACGGAATACGTTCTAACTTTGTCCATAAATGGCGCATTACTCGTTGCCCGTCATAAATATTCATTTTCGGCAACCAAGAGGAAGTTTTCACGCTTCTCATCGGTTTCGAACCGAAGTAGCTGGGATATTAGCGAATTTATGAACAAGAAATACTTTCGTACTTCGCAAAGATTTCACATTTGGCGGATTCTTTTGAAGGGAATTAAGTAAATTTCTTATCTATTGCACAATCAATTTAACTTTCACTTCAACGTAAAGGAATTTTTATACCCAAAAGTAAAATAACAAAACATAATAAAAACACTTCTTGTTCGTTATCGAATTCAATGGCGCATGTTAAACACTTACAGTATAGAGGAAATACTTCAATATATACAAATACTAGTTAAGTTTCAACAGGGAAGGGTATTAGAGAAACGTTGCATTATAGGTACTAGGTAATCCGTTTGCACTTAAGAGTTTCGTAGTACAAGTTTTCGCACTTTAAGTGTCCGAGATCAAAGTAAAGCTTCTTCGAGTTGATCGAAGCCATGGTACCATCAGTCACTCTCGTATACAGTTGAGTTTGAGCTCTTGCGGCGGCTGTACGGGGAGCAGAACTCGATCCTGGTGTCTGGCAGCCAGGTGTACGCAGTGCGCTCTGACGATGCACTGGAAACAAAGAAATAATAATATTAATTAGCTGTTAGCCGAGCATAAATGCGCGCGCACTGAGGTCCAGAATTTGATTATTAAATATATTGGTATATTAAATCGGGGTATATTTAATATAAATTGTTCGGGTGAACAATGGAAATAAGATTACACATTGTCACGTGTGATATACACATACTCATCCCTCTATCTCGGTGGTAGGCACAGGTAAAATTTCGTGCATATTTTTTGCTTTAAGTCGTACGTTGTAGGCGGCGTGCATATTGCCTTTTTTCGATATTATTTCGACTCTATAACATTTTCTAATGAAAAACCAAATATCACTTGCCCTACCCGGGAAAGGAACCCAGTACCTTTTCACGACATATACGTATGCTGCGAAACCATGGTTAGGTATAAAATAACCAACTTAAGAATCATTGGTACTACTTTCGAATAAATGTAAGAAATAAGATGTGCTGGATATAACCTTCAATTGGACATTAAATAACCGAACATCAACAAAACTAAAATAAACTAGTAATTAATATACTTTGCAAAATTACACGAACAAAATTCTCTCATTATGTCAACTTTAATGAAGAATCGTGAAATGTTTGAAGCACTTAAAGCTAATGGAACCATTTTAATCACTGACACAATTATAGCCATCTAATTAAGGTTATGGCGGATCGTTTTAACGATACATTAATTTGCAGATCTATTTACATTTGACAGGGTATCTCATCAAAATTACTCGCTCTTGTGAACCGGCTATGGATTATGAACTGCCAATTTACCAAACTGTAAACTTGTGAAATAATAATATCCGTTTTGTGTGACAATTTAATGAAGGGAAATATAACTTTAGCCTTGTTTCACGTCCAATTAACGTTTACAGCATTGAATGCTCGACTTTCAATGTTTGTTGCGCGTGCTCGTAATGGTAATCGAGAACAGCATTTACATGTTACAACAATCGAACATGGCTGGTGGACAAAACAAAGGCGTAACCGGACTGGGACTAGTTACGCATTGTAATGCTCCAGTTGGAAAGTATTTTGCTCAATTTATCTCCAGTTGGTAACTAAACAAATACTGGTCTTGAAGACGAAGTAGAGGATGATTCTCGAATGCAGTGAAAATTTAATGTATTCGCGCCTTGGAGTGCCATCGCCAACTCCTACGAACACTTGAACAAACAGAAGTACTATTTATCTTTACCTAAGGTGCAGTATGTTGTTTTAAAGAACCCCCACAGAAGAGAGGTCAACGCTCTTGACATACTTAAGATGCGTTTCAACAATGTCTTATTAAATTGCGTAGTAATTCATCTCATTTAAAGTAATTTTACCGTTTTTGTGCAATGGTAGCAACGCGTTCATATTATATTGTGTACTGGTAATTAATCACTCAACACTAATACTCGTACTAATATTTATACATTAAGTAACATCAAATTCTGTGATAGATTGAGATAGAATGACCGAATCTTTTGACCGATTATCCTTCACAACCTTGGATATAGACGTCTCTTGCGGCCCAGTGGTCACAGACGTAAGATTAACTGCTGTTTACAACCTTCGACGACTAAGTATTGTTTGAGTAGTTCGCTGAGATACATTAGTTGGAACAGATACAAAGTTAATAGTTTCATTGGGACTTGTAGAAACTTAAGTGCTCCCATATGGCTAGCGAAGACACTGTGAAAGTTTTGTAAATTTTGTGATTTCTGAGCTTAGTAATTTTAATAATTATAATCAATGTGTCGTTGTTGTGGAGAAACGTCATTCGGTCAACAATGCGCACTGTTGTACTAGTGAGTGTTTTGTCAGTTTTTGACATTGGGCCTCAACTAATGTCACTTACCAGATGTATGCAGCAACAACGCAAATATTTCAAATCGATTTACCTATGAGGATGAAAAATTACGTATTTTATTCATAGTAAAAAATGCATATGATATAGAATCTGGTTGCATTAATTACTGAATTTTATTGGCAGAATTTGTGTTTTAATTATAAATTACTTTGGTTAACATACTTGAGTAACTTTAAACTACCTGGTAAAGATGGAAATAGCCTTGTGTGTAAAAATAACGAAACAATATTTTACTGCCTCGTGGTCTCGCGGTACAAGTATGTGCCGTGGGATCTAGAGGTCCTGGGTTCGATTCCCGGGTCGGGCAAAGTGTTATTGGGTTTTTCCATTAGGAAATTCTCAGTAACAGCACGGAGTCTGGAAATGTGCCCGAAAAACGGCAATAGGCTCGCCCCCTATTACGTGGGACTGATACATACCTGGCGAAATGTGGGTGCAGAAATGCACCTCTGCCTACCCCTTCGGGGAATACAGGCGTGAGTTTATGTATGTATGTATGTACAATATTTTAACCACTTTCTATACATTACAAAATATTACCTTAATAATAGAGGAATCATCAATTGGTTTTTATTGGTGACAAAAGAAGTGTAATAGAGAGACCACGACAGTGGACACTATTAAGGGAGACGAAGACGCGAGACACGAGTCGCGACTCGAGCGAAATCCAATTTGAAATAAGTGCTTTC
The DNA here is from genome assembly GCA_907164795.1 of Hemaris fuciformis. NCBI lineage: Eukaryota > Metazoa > Arthropoda > Insecta > Lepidoptera > Sphingidae > Hemaris > Hemaris fuciformis. The sequence continues at coordinate 9,801,394 of OU015442.1, forward strand.
TGAATTAATCCGACCACTTTGAGCGGACCGGATGAAATTTCTGGTATTTTTCACGTCCAGCAATAAAAACGAGCCCTCGACGCGGGAAAAAGATGAGTAATAGCCGCGCCCTCAGCTTTGAGAAACTGTTAGGAATAATAATATTATGCCCGCACGATGGAAACCTTTTTTAATCCGTCTGTGTGACGAGCGAGGAGAGCGGTTTTGGTTGGAGAGCGAAAATTCGCCGACTACCCTCGGTTTAAAGTAATGAACGATCGTGAAGTATTTTTTGAAGTGAGGTATGTTTGCTTTTAATGCATTTTACTCGGGCGTATTTGCTTAAATTTTACAACCTACCGTTCGTGAAAAGTTTTAGATATGACTATTGATTTAATATTATTGTTGTATATCAAATAGAAAGATCCTCGTATAGTTTAAAGAGATCAAAAGTTTCAAGTCCCTCAGAGGGTCTAGCAGGCCGAAGCGGCAAACTTTGCGAAGCCTTTTGGCTAGACATTGTCACGATCTAAGAGGTAAATGGCATGAACTTGCTGTTTGAAAACCCAAGTTCAGTGTAGCTCCGGATTAAGCCCAGATAGGAGGAATTAGTTTAACATCCCAGAGACAAAATTACATTGTAGATAGGAGGAAGATTGTTTTTTCATTAAAACAACATTAAGTACTTATATGTAAATTATTAAAATCATGAATGAGATGTTATCTCTTATTCTCTATTGTACCAGATTACGACAAAGTAAAGACCACCAAAGCTGTATTGTCTCATTCTAATTAGGTATACATTAATTCGAAAGACATAAAATACTTGAAAGGAAGTTATTAAGATTAGTTGATATTTTATTTTAACTACCCTACTTCATTAGGCCACCAGATAATCACTACAGCTGTCCGTTTTATTATGGTTTGCTAATAAATAAATTTTATGATACATATAAAGATGTGATTACGTGTTCGCCGTACAGATTGATTTATTGATTTTAAAAGGCTCCCATAACTTGTTACGCAAATGCATGTGATTTCAGGCTTATTTATTGATTAGGCTTGAATAACCGGCTCATTTGTTCTTATGACCGTTCATAGACACCCACTATGTAGTATGTACATTGTACATACCTACGTATTCGTATAGATATTGATAATGATAATGTGCGACGTTTATCTTTTAAAATGGACGAAAAAAGGAATGAAAGAAGGTAACATTCATCGTCTTATATTATTTTATTATATTATTATTTATTGAATAAAACTAACAATATAGACTTTAGGTTAATTTTCTACGAGATTGTTACCATTGCGACACTATATACATGACCACAAATAAATAATTATTACATTAATTATTACACTGCCTAGTTGGTTTCGGCGCGTATTGTTGTATTAATCAGCGGTCCAGAGGTCTGGGGTTCGGTTCTCAAGTCGAGCAAAGTTTTATGGGTTGTTCCATTAGGAGATTCTTAACAACACGAAGTCTTGAAATGTGGCAGGTAAAGGCAAAGACCTCGCCTTTTATTGTGTGGTAGTAGTTTGACACTCTACGGAGTAGGGGAAAGTGCAGTCATTATGATTTAATTTGTGTACCGCGGCAAACGTTCCAGAAGCTTCTGAGGTGTTAAGTGATCGCGGCTGAAAGAAACGACTACAATACCTACTGAATTCTAGATGCACTGTTGCTCTTTGTTTCTGGTCTATGTATATTCAATGCAGTTCCTTCTAAACTAGATACATTAATGTTGCACGTATACATTATTTAGTCAAATAGCAAATTATTTTGTCTTTAACACATGCATAGAAATTAATATATTAGAGCCAAAGTTCAAATTAAAAGAATGTATTAATAATATAATGAATGCAATATTTTGGTTTAAGTATTTTTAAGTAGATGGTATCTATTTAACATTATCAGTATTTGAGGTTGCTTTCGTGTTTGTATAGCATTATTAAAAGACAGTTGAATAGATACGAACACCACCATTAAACGTTTGTGTCCAACATTACACTAATAAAATGCTCGATAGCCTAATCACAAACGGTTCAACTATAGTCAGAAGACCAAAACACCGGAGGAAGTGAAAAACGTTTTGGAATATAAAGATGCTGTGTGTGCCACACTCATCCTGTCTACTAAATTAGTTCCACTTAAAATCGAAAGCGGCTACATTAATATTATGCTATTTAACTACGTGTACAATTTACAACATAACCAGTTCATCATCATCATCATCATAATCAGCCCATATACGTCCCACTGCTGGGCACGGGCCTCCTCTAAAACTGAGAGGGTTTAGACCTTAGTCCACCACGCTAGCCTAGTGCGGGTTGGCGGACTACACACCTAAGAAATTCCTTAGAACTTTTAGGTGTGCAGGTTTTATCACGATGTTTTCCTTCACCGTTAAAGCAAGTGATAATTCATTGTGAAATTCACACATAACTTCGATAGGTCAGAGGTGTGTGCCTGGGGTTTGGACCTGCGACCGCCGAAATTCTCGACCGCGCGCCTAAACCTCGAGGCCATCACTGCTTGTTCACAACACAACCAGTTCAAAGTATTAGTAATTTCAATGATGCGATCGCTCGCTCCATAACCCGCTTCATCTTTGTATTTACATATGGGGAACGAGTTCTCCAGTCAATATTGGGCTTGCCATACAAATGAATACATTCTGACACAATGGGACTTCCATTTTGACCGCTACGTCTGTGTTTGTTCAGACAATTCTCACCACGCGAGCTTATGCCACCGAAGTATTAGTGTGCATTACCTTCTTTTGTAATCGAATGGCGCTTTTACAAATCCTTGTATATGTTTATGACTTTTACCTAACTATGCATGGAAGAGTGGCTATATAGGTAAACGTATGTTGCTCATCGATTCCAAAGGCAAAGTCACTTTATTGTTGGGTATATTTTTTGCCAGCAAAGTGCTTTGTGATAAGATAATTTCTATAGATAATCCGTAATATGTTTCACTAGTGAAGCAGTAGGATAAACCAACTAAGTTTTTCGGAATTCATGAGAATAAAATAGAAATGTTTAAATATTTTTTTCGAAGGGAATAGTGGCTCTAGTTAGTTGTGAAGTGTTGTGTTTTTGAAATATTGTAGATAAAGATGTTTATGATTATAAAATTCTTGTCCATATAATTGTAATCAGCGAAAACAATACACTTGCGTTGTTAAAAACAGTCGGTCCTACGATTGATGTATGTGATGATCTATTCTATATATTATATAGCAGACGTAAGTATTCAACTAGATAAAGATTTTAAAAACATTAAACTTTGTCGAGATATTTCCAACTATCTATAAATATATCGAGCAAAACCAAAACACATTGACTTATTCTCAAACAAATTTCTAGAGCATGTAAGAAAATTATAGAATACAGTCGGGTCACACAAACTTTAACTAGATAATCTGAAGCTCATAAATGCTCACGCGAGCGTTAAGACGGAGTGTTAACTGATCTAGTTTGAAGTTTACCAAAGCAGGTGTTGGAAGGTACAAAGTTGTTGGTACAAGTAATCAAACTACAGCACTACCGTTGGGACTACATTTAACTGCACTCTAAGTAGCCCGGGGAAAAACTATATTAATTATGAATAATAATTCTTCATTTGAATATTACTTTGAATATATTTCACTTCGTGCTGCGAAAATTTGCATTCAAACTCGCACCAAGTAGGTACTGGCGGTTTTGTACGACAATCAATAGTTACTTATATAGTTTTAAAAACAGTTTAGTATGTTTTATGTGGATGGTGTCATCAATTAAGAGGTTTTAGGTTTTGCTTTACTCAAATGATTAATATCTTCTTGTTTCATCGCCAATTTTTTTTAAACTTTGAAAGTAGCTATAGATATTACATCAACATAAGATTATCAAATAATACTTACATACAAATTTTGATACATTATTGCAACAAGAGTAGGTACTCTCGTTTCATTTTTTTGCTATGATAGGAACGTACACCTTAATATTAGCTTAGAATTTTTTTTTTTTGGGAAAGTAAGGTTTACTGCATGAATTCCATCATCATAATATTAACGTGTTTTATTAAACCTCAACCATAAAAATAGCAAGCTCCATAAACACTATAAGATGTAACACCTAAAACATTCATTAAAACATAATATTCAATATGAACAGTCATCGCCACTTCTATTGGCTTTCTTAACCATTGAGACACCTCCCCCGGGAGAGTATTTCCACGAGATAACATTCAAGCAACTGTAATAATTGCTAACCGCTAGGTCGAGGCTTGGTGAAATATTCATCGGAATTTGTAATTAAACAACTTTTTGAATGTTAAATAACTGAACTTTGTTATTAGTCTTCGTCGTAATTATAAGCTTGTACTGTCGCTGATCACAGAACCTTTGAGGCTATGTAATACGTGTGGATAATAGTGATACGAAACCTGTCGTTAAGTGACGTCTCTCCTTAATTAATAATGTTTCATTGTATGAGTTTAAATAAGTAAAGTAGGCGTTTTTTGGCAGTCGATAGTTTACTTAGGCAACCCTGTAGTTAGAGAATCATCATCATCATCAGCCCATATATGTCCCACTGCTGGGCACTGGCCTCCTCTATAACTGAGAGGGTTTATGCCTTAGTCCACCACGCTGGTCTAGTGCGGGTTGGCGGACAGAGTTACAGAAAACAAATATAAAATAGCAGTCATGTGTTACTGAGGAATTAATAATTCTTGTTACTTGGTACCTACTTTTAGACCGCATCTATCACTAGATGCGGTTTTGTAACTTTCCCGTACTAATATAAAAGCAAAGAAATACTCTTTGTTTGCCATTTAGGAGGATGCGATTATTCTACCGACCGATAATTTTAAATCTTTCGGTAATTTATTCAACGAAAATGCGAAAATTTATCTTTAAGTGTTTTTTTTATGGAATATTACTGTTCCTTCTTAGTTAAGCGTGTACATATGGCGTAAAATTTAAATCACAGTCATTATTTTGACGACAGACACCTTTTATCCTGCTCTGATACTGCAATATAAACTAACATAAGCTTGACTCTACTCAACTGAACTTATCTATTAAAGAATGGGGCAATTATTATTAAATTTAACCATATTTGAGAAGATATTAAAATAAACACATAACTGTAACATCTGTGTGTGAATACACATCCGCGTTATAATGAGGTATTTTAATGCATCACGTGATTACGAAATAAAACTTAACTAATCGGAAAACGATACTCCCGTGGCCGGTAACAGTGCTGCAAACGGGGGAGTGAAATTGTTATCGGAACAGCCCATTACAGTCAATGGCCTGGGAACACAAGTTTAAACAATTTCCGAAATCTATATGCCGTCCGATTTTACAATGGTCATATCGTAAATTCTCATTGAGGATGTGTTTATATCGTAATGAAACAATTTGGAAGGCACGTTCGCATTTATGTTGTTTTAATACGGTCACGACTCAAGTTGCCTTGTTAATTAGTGATTGATAGTCAGACGTTTAATTATAATTAATTTTAATTTTTTTATAGATACATACATACATAACCTCACACCTTTATTCCCAGACGGGGTAGGCAGAGGTGCAGTCGCCAAGTATGTAACAGGCCTACGTAATAGGGGGCAAGCCTATTGCCGTTTTTCGGAAACAATTTCAGACTCCGTGCCGCTACTGAGAATTTCCTAATGAATAAACCAATAACACATAATAGGCTACTTAGGAATAAGTTTGTGACATACTACTAATAATTTATTAATATGAAAAACTTATAAAACATTGCCAGACCCGTGAATCTAACCCTGAATCTTCTGATTACTCGCCAGACACTTAAACGGCAGGTACTTACAAGGCAGCAAAGGTAACTTAATCAGTATAAACTATAAACGTAACATAATTGTACTGGAAATTATTTAATATTAGGCCAGATAAACAAACAACTTCTAATTACACAACACCAATTCACGGAATAACATATTCGTGGAATAAAACGATGGATTATTACTGTGTAACCACATCCAATTACTGATGGGGTGGTAACAGTAATAGGCAGCACAGACACGTCACTGATACAGGGTTGATAACAATGTTTGGGCGTATCTAATCTCTATGGTTACAGACAATTAACTGCACTTTCTGGTATTGTTCTGTGTTACAGTATATGCAATTACTGGTATTGGATGGAATACTGTAATAGTGTTTGGTAATGCCTCTTTTTAATTTGTTTGTTTTGTAAAAATAATTTTTAGACACGTAACTTTGCCGGTGTGTTAAATACTAGTATTTAAAAGATTAAAAAAATGTTAAAGTATGTTAGAATTTCCGTATGAAATAAAGGGGTCGATTGCTGGGCCGGGAAAAGTGTTAGCGGCTTTTTAATTAGAGAATTCTTAGTACCAAAACCAAGTCTACTAATGTCTCTGGTAAACAATTATCTCGCTCTTTATTGCAAGGGAGTTGAAACATTATTTTACTTAGCTTCTACTTGAATTTGAATTATACGTGTTGAGTTATTAATAAGTGTCTGCCACTTTGAATTTTAAATCTAGTCTGTATGAGTCTAATGAGGCATTATCTTCATCCAGGTGACACAACGAAGGGCGGATAGTAACTGATAATTTCCGCCATTGCGAACAAAGTAATATTATTCAAACGATTAACTTATTACAAATGTCCACTCTATTTCTCTGTAGCCCTGGTTGGCCTGTTTTCTTAGTCAGTGGCTACCCTCAGTTATGTAGGTCAGCCAGCCCTCACAGGGACAGAACAATACGTCTGTTATTCTATTAATACTTTTCTTTTTATAAGCGAATTCGCAGTACTTGATGTTTACTAAGAATTTTAATAATGAATGAAATTAAATTAAAGACCTTTATATAGCGTTGATTTTTAAAGAATAGTATCAATAATGTTGATTGGTTTTTGTACTATATTTCCTTGTAACAATTTTGCCATCGATAAATTAATTGAGGCCGAAAATGTATGTAAATCTTTTAATAATTTTATGAATAAAAAGGTTCATAGAAAGCTCTTTGATGTTCCATCACTCTGAGATTTGATTTTATTGACGAAAAATTTACTTTACGCCCTACTTAATACTTTATGTAGACACAATAGTACTTCACATCATGTGATATGTTGCCAAGTTATCATCCATACTAATATTGTAAATGCGACATTATCTCTGTTTAACTGTGTGTTAAGCTTTTATACCTAAATCGAAAATGGATAATACAGTGTTTCCCAGGAATGAGTACGGACAGCCCTATGACGCAGTTGGCTAAATACTAGCTTGCGAAACGAGAGGCCGCCGGTTCGATCCCCGCACCGAGACAAATGTTTGTGTGATCCTCACATAGTTTTTGATACCCACGACACAATACTTGTAACTCAATGTGGGGTCAGAACTATGTATGTGACTGTTGGGTGTAGTTGTTATTATATTAAAAAATTAAAATTGAGCTTCGGCGGCGCCGGGCCCCACAGCTAGTAATAATATAAGAAAATAAACTTTTTACCGAATAAGTTTAAAATAAGATTCTAGTGAATATCTTCGTCTGACGGTGAAAACTTACTCACGGATTTAATAAAATTTACAAAAAGCATTCATGGAATTCATAAAACCCTTAATGGTTCGCGTGACTCTAGTACCTACTCGCGTGATTTTTCGTAACAATAATAGCTGTTATTTTCGCTGAGGTTAAAAATATGTTTAAAGAATTACTGAGGTAAAGTGAATTGTTTGAATGTTACTTGCCATAATTGCGTTGTAGATTTAACTTTGGCCTATTATTTACATGCAATTATTATGTATTTTATTACCGATTATACAGATTTATTATACTACAAAATAAGTAGAATGAAATTTCATGTTACTCAGTTGTTTATGCTACGCTAATGTCATGGGTTTCTTGCAAAAATAGCTGACACTTCGAGGCTTAAAATAATTATGCGTAAGTCCTTTAGTAGGACTTTTATCGAGGAAAAGATATGGACAAATTCTTGAATTAATTAAAGTAACATTAAATACACACTGAGATACAAGTCTTGTGTCGTGTGTATCAGAAACTACGAGAGACTTTTCGGTCTCGAACCCACGGCCTCCCGTTTCACAAGTTGGTGTCCACGTGTCCATCTCCACTGAGACAAATGTTTGTGTGATCCACAAATATTTGTTTCGGGTCTGTGCGTTTGTGAGACCAAAAAGTCTCTCGTAGTTTCTGATAACCACGACACAGGACTTGTATCCTAGCGTAGGGTCAGAACTATGTGGCTGTTGGGTGTAATTATATTTATTTGTTCCGCACCTAAAAATACAATGAATTAGAAATATACCTACTTAACACAAATACCCAAAAAAGATACCCACTTAAATCAGGTATAAATTAAGGCTAAGTCTTGGAGTCTAAACAAAAAATAATATACGTACAGACTTAAAAATGATCGCTTTTACTTTAATTTTATCAAGTTGTATTAAAAAAGTCAGATGTAAAACCATTTTTATCTTTCAAGAGCTAATAAAAAATGCATACAATATGTCTTATGTCGAGGCAAAGGTCACAAGGACTACACTCGGCGATATTTTATCTGAAAACATTTGCTCATATATCTGAGTCTAGCATTTGTTTTTCATACATCCAAATTACACATGAAAATAAATGACTATTTCTCAACTGAGTAATGCGTTCGACATAGACATATGCATACCCTTACGCCTATATGAGTATCTTTGAAGGGATGTACCTATCTCCTTCAGAGGTGTTTATTTTCTCCCGTCAATTACAATATTAAATAACAAGAGAGTCCGAACCTTTTACCTTTTTAAAACTTCGCGCTGGTAGTAAAAAAATCTTCAGAGTAAAGACGCAAATAATACTATACTCGAACCGGGAATTGAACGCTGGACATCTTGATACTTCGTCGGTTACTTTGGGCGTGATTTACAAAATCTACGTCACTACTTCCAAATATACATTACCACCAATTAGAGCTATTTTACTGCTGTCAACAATAACAACATCGGATGGTAAGTAGGCGCAATTTCTCTAATATTCTTGAGAAATTTCTTAAGCATTAATTGAAAAAAGACGACAACGCGTACAAAAACCTATAAGTAAATTTTCATGGACTGCGGTTATTATTTTCTTTTATATCCATCAATAAAATTCCGCGGATTCAGTCAAAAATTCCTAAGCAAAACTACGCTTCGAAATAAAATAAAAACACCCAACAGTTGCATACATAGTTATGACCCCACCCTAAGAACCAGTTTTGTATCGTGGGTATCAGAGACCTTTCGTTCTCACAAACTTAATTAAATAAAAATATTTATAGATATTTTTCGGGGGATCGAACCCGCGGCCTCTTAGTTCGCAAGCTATTGTCTAACCAACTCCGCTACGGATGTTGTCAATATGTTTAAAAACATCATTATAATTTATATTAGAAACGCATCAAACTAAAACAAAATCCACAATTAATCCTGTTCAAACATGCGCACATCGATATGTTCTGTTGAAGTGTATAAGCTCGATATTCATTAACAAAGTTAGCGGAGTTAAATCTGAATGTTTTGAGCCAATAACATTACCATGCTGTGGATTTGATTGAATCCGCAAATAGCTTCCCATGGTTACATATTAGTGCGGGGAATTTAACGGTTCGATTCATTTTATCGATAGATTTATTTTTTGTGATGTGTGCACCTTCCAACTTAAATCTAATACAAGTTTTATTTTTTGCTATTTGTTATGTTTGTATGCCTTGTCTGCAACATCAATTTTGGGCTTATCAACATAATTGGCGAAATGTGGGTGCAGAAATGCACCTCTGCCTACGGTTTCGGGGAATATAGGTAGGTGTGAGTAAATGTACGTATTTATGTATCAATTTTGGAGAAGTACATATTGCTACTTTTTGATATTGAAATTATACGAGGTTGCACCGACAACTTGATATATCTAACGCTGACTATCATCTGCCTCGTTTATAAAAAGATAAAAGTTTGTAAAAAGTTACATACTGCATAGAATTAGACTTTTGTATTGGTCTTCTGTAACACTATATCTTCATAGTATTGCTTGCTACCAATATTTGTGTGCAAACGAAGCATACTTGTTAATGCTATGGATTTTATCATATTTAACTACCTACTACCATTTACGTAATCAGTTATTGGCTCGCTCCTTACAACAATGTACTTATAGCTTTAGCTTATGACTCGCGTGTTGAGAAATAGCGGAAATTCAAATGTGATTTCATGTGTAATGCATTATAGTGAACAAAACTACGTATCAAAATTGTTACAGAATCATCGATATCGACATTTTACGTTTCTCTCACATCACTATTAGAGGAAATGACATAGTGCGTGATATGCGGAAACGTATTTAATGAAACGAGGGGTGCGCTGTGCGTGGGGCCGCACCACGCTGCAATCCATTGTTACTCGTATGATTACGTACAGCGTGTGGTTTATAAAACGTTTAAATTAAGATATTTTGAAGGAAGTGAGACATTATTCGTGGCGTGATGCTAATACTTGCGTCCGGTGTATGGTTTCCGAAACGTCTTATTAAGTAGTTATTTATCAATACCTTTATATACTCGTATAATAAAATAATAATAATAATGGCGTAGTCATTGAGAAACTTGTTGTTTTTTCTACGTTAATATACTCTCGTTTGTATCTTCGAAAAGGTGAGTAGAGGTGGACACCCAAGGTTCTTCAAACGTAATTTAATTCTCATAGACAGAAGTATGCTAATAACCGTTTACTGGCATATTTCCAGACTATGCTGCTACTCACAATTTACTTATGATATAACCGAATAGCACTTTGCCATTCGATAGAATCGAGCCCTAAGCCTCTGAATCGCACGCGCAACCAATGTAACAGTCAAATTATTAATTAGATACTATATTTTTGGTCAACATTTCACGCTGGCGTTACTGCTGGCGAAGCAGTATAGCATGTACTCGTAGAATACCAGCTTTACCTATGCTTTCGAGTAAAGTGTATTTGTATGTCATTTATTTACTAGGTAATAATTTAACTGCCACGACTGCCTCGTGGCCTCGCGGCGCAAATATGTGCCGTGCGATCTAGAGGTCCCGGGTTCGATTCCCGGGTCGGGCAAAGTGTTATTAGGTTTTTCCATTAGAAAATTCTCAGTAACAGCCCGGAGTCTGGAAATGTGCCCGAAAAGCGGCAATAGGCTCGCCCCCTACTAGTGGGACTGATACACATACTGGCGAAATGTGGGTGCAGAAATGCACCTCTGCCTACACCTTCTGGGAATACAGGCGTGAGTTTATGTATGTATGAGTTTATGTAATAATTTAACTCACCCTGTGCTCAATCGATAATGTTTATCGTCAATATATAAAGGAAGTATCAATAACTATTTCATCTTAAACTTTAGTAATTTGAATACTGATTAATTTCATTCAATATCGCTTTTAATTTAGTTTACATTCAAATTGTGTTTGATTGTAGTTGCCAAGATAATTTATAGTTCATTAATTCGTTACTTAGATAAAGCATTTGATATGTGATGATGTTGTGCTAAATAAAATAAAAAAACGTTAAAAGTAATATCCAGTAAGTATGTCTAGAATTGGATTTCTATAGTTTCAAAAAATTAAAATTAATTTTGTTTTGTGAGAGAAAATTTATTTCTCAATTTTTAAGGTGCCTAAGAAGTAAATAAACAATCCTGAGCTGTACTCATTACTGACATTTAATTTCAGTTTAAATGTAGTTACTGTCATTTAAATTTAGTTTTCAGTATCATGAAAGGTACTAATGAATAAAAATACTAAAGCATTTTGTTCCATGATTAATTAGGGCTCACTCTTATGTGACGTCAGATAGAATACGGCAAAGACAAAGTTGTGGCTCAGAATAACAAAAGGGTATGAGGCATGTCCGCTGAATAATTTCGACGGTATGTTGGTTGATGTCACTAAAATATGTGGCAAAAATTAATTAAGATGTTTTCGGTTGATTTCAATGATAATTCAAAAATCTTAAAATGATAGACAAATGAAATATAGCACATTTCTTCATCTTTTTTGGCCTAACAACTGTAGCACAGTTTTAAACTAACGCAGTTACAGGGGGTATTTGTAATGAAAATTCTGTGTGAAATATAGTATTATTATTTGACATAAATGACTGTAACATTATTTTCCTCGTTTTTTAATAAAATACAGCTAATTTAAAGCAAATTATAATATAAATAAGCAAAGAACACGCCAGCGGGAAGCCGATTCTCAAAGCGCACGGCCAAATCGTTTATCGACAGGCTATTGTATTCGACAACTAAAACGGTTTATTAGCGAATATTGTAACATTTTCGCTAAACAGCTCCGGGCGAACCTATAATTTACCGATTGGAGGGAGACGTTTGAGCTATTCGAAATATTTCGAATCGATTTACATGCTGTGATTTGGTTCGTCGCAGATGTTCTTACGTAGTTGATGTTATAACAGTAATATTAGCAGCAATCGTATTTTTCAACATGCAGGGTCTTTAAAGTTTTATGGGCTAAGAATCAAAACACCAGCTATATTTTATATAGAAACATAGTGTGGTTCTCTAGATTGACAAAGATAATATGAGAAAAATCAGTAATTTCACATCTCACCGAAAACTAGGTGTTAAATGCTCAAATTTTGGAAAAATATGTTTGTGAATCAAGTATAATTAAAATACATAGCAACATGAAGTAGTTAACGACGACAATGATAAGCAGTTGATTACGTGGCAATAGCAGATAATATACATATATATGTTTCTTCGTTTTCTAATAATGAGACTGCAAAGCTATCTAGTTATGAATTTTATTATATTCAGCATTTCATTACGTGTTGAACTTCGGCATAAAAGTTATTTTAACTGTGTGTAATTTGGAACCGGTCAATTAGTACAAGCTACAGTTATTACAATTAATTGTGTGTATACAATAGATTGTGCACAGTAAATAATATTATGTATATTGTAATATTTGGTGAATTTGGAAGATTAACATTTTATATTAATAAAGATCTTTCTATATTTGTGGTGTCATGAGGCATTATTAGTTGAATAAATAAATAATAAATAATAAAATATTTTATAAAATATATACGACATAAAAAACTCAATTTTTATTTAGACTTACAAATATATCGGAGTCACAGCTTCTGTTGTAACACATTAAATAAACATGGTCGTGAGAATTGCAAACACCCATAATGAATAAATGCCTCATAATTTCAATGCGATATAATGACCCGTTATGGTCGTTAATAAAAAATAATTCATAAAAAAAATCATAAACGGTGGACTGTAACAAACTGTAAGTCCAATATAAGAAGACCTTTCTTTAGTTCTATGTAATAGGTGCTCGCGTGTCACAATAATTTGGAAGTGTATGTACGGACCAGAGTAATAAATTATGGTACACCCCGAATTTTAGATATCGCCGCACACACAACACACGCTCAACTAAATTTGCACAACCCTACGCTTTAACTTGATGTTTAGTTCATTGTCAAACGTAATGTACTATATACCCAACACTTACGTATAATATTATTTATCGTCCCCACATGTGTCTGTTAAAAAAACACAAAGAGATTCGAGATTATTACATCTCTCCTATTTTAATTGTACACAGTGTGTGAGTAACAAAACCCGATTTGTACATTTGTAACAGTTGCACTTGAATTCATTATAATGGACGTAACGTTCATAAAGAATGGCCACGTTTGTTGCGGCTTTGATTTTGAACAAAACGCATTTGAAATTTGAATGATAAAAGTCGATAGCAACTCGAAGTATGTGAATAAATGAAGATATATTAATCTAGTTGGGGTTAAATTGTTATAAAACTATGATTAATGGATAGTGTTAATGGAACACAGATTAAGGAGCGCACTACACGCAACACCGTTCAAAATTAACAACGGTTAGCCCGTGACATAAGTGTAAATTTATCTTAATCATTAACAAGTTAGCTTCGATCGTGAAACCATAACATGAACGAGTAATAACATGCATCAAGATGATTTAGTTGTGGCCCCAGAGACCCTTTGAAATAATGAAACATATTTAGGATAAAATTATATTGATGAGAAGAAAAAATTGATTGAAACTCATAAAAGGTATTAGACTGAGATTAATGAAGGTGGCTAACTGAATTTAATATATAAATCCAAGGTAAAAACACGCAAATGAGGGTGAGTCAGAATTTATATCAACAAAACTGTAGTGTGAACAAGGAATCACTTCATAGACTTAGAATCCGAAAAAGGTTCTGGGAAATTTATATGATAAGCAAAGAAGGAAGTAAATACGGCATCTGAGCAAGTATGTTTTATCAACTCATTATAAGTATACATCATTTCATTTCACGTTGAAGTTTAACCGGCTGTCGGCTTATAAACAAAATTATCCGCTTTCATTGCCTCAGGTTTCGTGATTCCAGACGATTTTGAATGGATAAACAAACTTATGACGGCGTAACGTAAACACGATCGATTTTTGCTAAGATTCGCGATCACGGAAGTTGTGTAGTGAATCAAAATTTTGTGCTACTTATGCCCCGTATTACCTTTTTGTTGAAGCGTTTTTATAGATGTTAATTAAAAAGTGATGGCAGAAACGGATGAGTGGAGTAGTATTTTCTTATTTAAGTATAGGGCTAAAATATTTTTAAGCAATACTAATTAATATTGATATGAATTAATAACGCATATAAAGTGGTCATCAAAAACTTTGACTTCAGATTTTAAGACCTTCCACAATAATAAAACATTATAAATATCTTAATACAGTATAGTAATTGAGTTTAGATACTTCTAAAATCATTTCAAACAATTCCAACGTGATTCATGAATTAAAATTTGAATTGAAAATTAAAAAGTTCTGTTACTTTGTGCGGGCTGCACAGATCACAAAGAACGTGATTCATTCTAAAATCCTAAAGGAATTTTTGAACTGAACAAAGTAGTTTTGGGGAGCAAGCGTGACGAATATTTCTATAATAAAATTAGCATAATCAATAATTCGAAGCCATTGGTGCACCCCAAATGTATACAGTCGCCGGTCCCGTTACGATGTGTATCGAACTTTATTGGCAGCACACCATACAAGTTTACGTGTAGTTTAATGCATACGGAATTGAAATTTAGCATTATTTCATGCAAACGACCGTGTATAATGACAATTACATCGATAAAATCTATGGAGCAGCGTGAGCCGGGTCTCTTAATGGATTGCTTTGTTTTTCTTCTATAAAATACTATTGTTAATTTTGCTAGTTTTGTATGTTATTGCATTCATATTAATCTGTAGAAGATACAAGTTCATTATTATCTAACACTATTTCCTATTTTTATTTTTGAATCGATTTATTTATGCTTACAGCCGGCATAAGACCGACTTGTATCAGTATGTCTAATATATTGCTAGCGATAACATTGTATTGTATAGTAAACGACCAACAAAATGTACAAAAGAGCAATGTTTTTGTGCTTTAGCCAGTAGATTTTCACTTCTGCATGTTGTCACGTTGCATCTGCAGTTTGCAGAAAATGGACCTATAAAATAAATGAACGTACGTTTAATTATAGGACGAGGAAAAGAAAATACCATTTGTTTTTATATGTCTCCAGGCAATTGATTAAACAGCTAAGAAAACCAGCTACTTGATTTTGGTACAGTTTGGGGTAAAAGTATTTGCTATGGATTTTTTAGCGTTAGGAGCTGCAGGCACAATTTTAACTCCTGCCTTAATTTTATAAGCAAAAAATAAATATAATATTTTTTTTGATTGTAGTCAACAAAAATTCTAACGTCCTTAAGACAATAACTAGTCTAGCACCTCCACATAGTTGTTAACTTTATGATGGCGGTACAATAACGAGTGTAAACTGCCGGGGTTATAATTCGGTATCCCATTTAGTAATATCCTTGACCATCATTGTCGGTAACGTCTAGGCACAATACGTTGTTGGCGCGAGCTGTCGCCGGCATATTGTGATTCAATTACGCCGCACTGAGCACCGCCTGACATTGTAACGGAAATTCATAGTGTTGGGTCCGTGCCTACAATTTATATATGGAAATTGAGGGACCATTCTGTTTCATTGCGGTTTGGGAAATACCACCTGTATTTTTGTATCAGTCAAACTAAAAGATTTTGAGGTCGTGAATATTGATAGGCGGTGAAAAGATGTAAATGATTAAATCTACGATCTCTAACGCAACTAAGAACCAAGGAAATTGACATAAATACCAGCCATATATATCTCAGCGGAAAACAAAATATATAACGTTTCATTTGCTACTCAACAGCTACAGTAAGCTAGCAGGTATCGGTAAATAAAGTATCAAATATGCGATACTGCAAGATAATTAAAGTAAAATAGGGTGCGTTTATAAATTATATACTGTCTATGGCGAAATGAAACAAGAAGAAATAAAGATGAACATGACGTATAAACATAAAAGAACTTGATAATATATATGTACATATGCACAAACAATACAATTGAAGTATTGATAAAAATACTTATAGGTACTCAATCTTATCAGTAATGTCTGTGACTTTGTACATACCATATATGTGTATATGTATTTATCGCGGACAGTTCCGAGCCATGCACGATTTCGGCTCATCGGTCCGAATTTGTCGCATACAACTGATGTAACATCGTGAAAACACAGTTATATTTGCACATTATTTTGAGAGGGAAATTTATAAATGAACATGGTACTCTACTTGATTTTTTAAAACCATTTCAAGGATTCTTAAAATTATATTGTAATTAGTCTTTTTAGCCTTTAATTTTCTTAATCATTTTAATTCACGAGCACAAAAAGTAAAAATAAGACCTCCAAAAACGTTCTATGCCGTGTGAAAGTTGACTATAAACCTCCTACATAAATTATATTATATGAAAATATGCATTTACGTCACTTGCTAAATTAGGGTATTACATATTTGGGAATCAACCTACTACCTTTTATACCTCGTGACTGCCTCGTGGTCTCGCGGTATAAGTATGTGCCGAGCGATCTAGAGGTCCTGGGTTCGATTCCCGGGTCGGGCAAAGTGTTATTGGGTTTTTCCATTAGGAAATTCTCAGTAGCAGCACGGAGTCTGGAATTGTGCCCGAAAAACGGCAATAGGCTCGCCACCTATTACGTGGGAATAATACATACCTGGCGAAATGTGGGTGCAGAAATGCACCTCTGCCTACCCCTTCGGGGAATAGAGGCGTGAATTTATGTATGTATGTGTACCTTTTATCGGATATATTTTCAGACTCCATGTTTCTACTGACAATTTCCTAATAGTGAAACGAAATTAGTATATAAATATGTAGCTTTGTCTGAATTAAGTTGTATAATAATCGTCTCAACAGTGTTTTCTACAAATGCTGTACAGCAACTAGACATAATTGCAGACTTACTTTAGACCGAACCTAACCCACCAAAATGAACAAACATATTTTGGTTTAATATCTGTTAAATCTCCACACACCTATAGCTCGTGAACCGGCTCAAATCTGCAGACGTATTGGGATATCTACGATTGATTCAGATATTAATATACGACCTAGCCATATTGCATAGCTTAAGCCCATATTGCGTGAACTTGCATATTAAAGTGTAGATATGCGGCCAGCAATCGATATGTCGTGAGACAATGGCTATCGTTCGGGCCTGTTTTAATATCGCTCGATTATTTAATCTGCTGCTTCCTTTTGTTCGGGAATTGGCCGTGTTTCAATTCATGACTCAAGGGACAATAATGTTTAAATTTATTGATGGAAACGTGGTTGTAAGGAAAAATAATGATATAATTGTAATAAAAATATTATTCTCGTAGAATAAAAAGAAACAGTCTTTTTTAGTAATTAAGGTCTTAGCCTCCATAACAATGTTTATGTTTCCTGTTATATTCAATAATATTTAAAGCATTAATGCAGTTTCAAAAGTCATCTAATCATTACGATTTGCAACTGTTTCGGATCTTAAATGGTTCTATTTCTTATTGGAAAATAAATTTGCTCACTTAAGAAATTACAATAAATGTAATGTGAAAGGAGATTAAAATTCGCAGATTTCCAGTAGATCGTACTAGAATTTTTTGAGTAAGGCCAATGTTCCAACAGATAACTTTTTGACTATCGATGACGTATTTAGTCGCTATTTATATTTTAACAATAGCGAAGTCTGTATCCAGCAAGAGAAAGCGTATAAGATGGCTAGAAGTATATTAATGACATCATCATCAGCCCAAATACGTTCCACTGCTGGGCACGGGCCTCCTATACAACTGAGAGGGTTTAGGCCTTAGTCCACCACGCTGGCCTAGTGCGGGTTGGCGGACTACACACCTAAGAAATTCCTAAGAACTTTTAGGTGTGCAGGTTTTATCACGATGTTTTCCTTCACCGTTAAAGCAAGTGATAATTCATTGTGAATACACACATAACTTCGAAAAGTCAGAGGTGTGTGCCTGGGGTTTGAACCTGCGACCGCCGAAATTCTCGACCGCGCGCCTAAACCTCGAGGCCATCACTGCTTATATTAAATTATATTAATATTAATGACATAGACAAGTAGAATTGTGAGTAAGACGAGTGTTTAGATATAACTTCGGTAACAACCGACAATAAGTTTCCTCAAACCTTTTATGAGGGTGAAGTTTAGATTTTATGCGTAGCTCTGTTAAAACCTAGCATGATAAATCATAGAGGAATCCTTGTACATACCACAAATTCGAGTTAACTGACCTAATAAATTTATCGTGCCATAACTAGTTGGATTGGTGAGTTATGTATTCGTTGCTTTGTTTCCATTGTTCTTTCGCAATGTTGTTTTTTTTTTTAAATTAAGTTTTGCTCTCTTGGTCGTCTTTTATTTTAACAATGTTATTGTACTGGACAATATCTAGCATATTTATATTCTAGAACAATGAAAACAAATCGAAATAATGTTGCGACAATATTACTTCAATAATTGACAGAATCGGTTTTTGCATGCATTCAAATTGTTTAGTGTTAACTTTTTTGATAAATTAAATATGAAGTAATATAAACACTTTCCATCAGGTGAGATGGAAGACAAACGCCTATTCCATTACAACTATTAAATAAATAAAAAAATTTGTTGGCACATACAAGACGGCTGACTCTTTATAAGGATGCGGCTTTCGATCGAGAAGCCCTGGATCCGAGTTTCAAGTCGGGGTAATAGTTATGGAGTTATCCCATTTAGAAACTATCAGTAAAAACACACGAGTTTGTAATATGCCTTAACATGGTTATTGAATCACAGCTCTGCCAGCCCCTTCAAGGGCACTGGCTTGAAAATATGTATGTATAAACTACAATTAATCAGTATGCAACGATCACATTAGAACTATCTAGTAATTAATCTATATTATATTTTAACAACGTATCGTATAAGATATTGGAACGAAACAGCATTACTAAAGCAGAATTTTGATGAAGATTTACAAGCTACCCGTTAAATCATTCTAAACGCATTGTTCAAAACACGGAGCACTGCGTTGAAGGACTTCTATTTCTGTAGGAAATAAATTGTCAGACAGTCGCCTCTGCAACTTTTCAGTGTAAAGTTTCCAAATACATGTCGACGGAATGATATTTTCGTCCAACTAACTAGCCGAAGGAGAAACGTTTCTGTCCATCAAAAAAGTTATTTCGTAAATATACAAGTTTTGTGTTTCTCCCGAATGGAGTTTGTATTTACTTTTGTTTATTTAAGCTGATAAATATGACAAGTAACATCGGCTTTGTTTTTCTATGCCGTATGCCGAGAACTTTCACGATACTAAGTTTTTATATCAAGAATTAACTGACTTCTTAGTACTTTCATCAAAAGTACTAAGTAAGTTTTGTTTCATTTGGCAAATGTTTTTCGAGTAATTTGCAATTTGTTATATATATAAAAAAAACTAGAATCAGATACATGATTTGATATTGATCTTTTCCATTCCAACTGATTTCAAAGATGCTCAGTAAAAAGCAAAGGGCTCCCTGCTAAATCGCAATCAAAAAATGGCTGACGAAAGGTGAATATAGTAGAATAATACCTCTAGTCTTATTCCTTCGGGAGTAATAGGGTGAGTGCATGTAGATATGAATAACAGACGAAGTCGGATGACTTGGGCGTATTGCATAAGTAAAAAAACAAATCCACCCAAAATTTACAAAGATAGTTCTGAATCTTGTGTCGTAAGTATTAGAAACTAATAAAGACTTTGTTGGCACACAAGCACCTTATAATATTTGTGTGTTACACGAACATTCGTCTCATCCGAGGATCGCAGCTGCAACTCTCGATTCACAGGCTGTAAAATCAAAATAACCAAACAATACTGTTAAAAACTACAAACAGGACTGTTACCCATGCAAATAATATACCATTAACAAAAACAATAAAAACCAACAAAGACATACCACATTGACACAACAAAAAAACTAAATAATGGTGTGACTCGGCCCGCACATGTCATTGCTGTTTTAATTCAACTGAATCAAAGCGCCCCCAATCATTAAACAGGGCTCGTATAAATAAATAAATAGATATAGGGATGCTCGCTGAGTTCGCGCAAAAAAATGTCGCAAACATAAAAATAAATCCCTAGATGCGACACAGCCCCTATAAAAACTGAGCGCGCTTATTAGAGCCGCCTAATAGTAATAAGTTATCTTGGTTAGTAGTTTATGTAAATTTGCCTCGCGAAATAACTGTATTAAATGTTACGAGTGGGTTGGAGGAGAAAAAACATCGTCCGTATTTTGCGTTATGTAACTTGGGTTGTGTGTTTTAGTTAATTAAATGCTTAGTGAAGTTCACCTTTAAATTCTGGCGAGATTTCAACGTATGAGTTTCAATGACGTCACAATTAATAACGACAAGAAGAACATACTCTATGTCGACCAGCAAAATAGGCCTTTGTTAGAATTATTCTGTCCCGTTGTTAATCGGATGTACAAGAGCTTATCAGGATTATCAGAGTGCAGCGTATTTGCGTAGGTTCCTATGGCGGTTTTCGTGCTTTATGGTCGCAATCCTCTCAAATACGAATACCTGCAAATAGGAACGAGAGCAATCATCCTCAATTCATCTTTTATCTATCCAATTCTATAGTTACCTTTTTGTAAGCATATGAAATGTACTATAAAAGTTTATTAAATAGTACATATTTACTAATTGTATCCCGACTTGGGTCTATGCGCAAAACTAATATAAGCAAGGGGAATATTTCCATACAAATTGTACTGTGAAAAGCGTTAAATTAAATGCAATGGGTGAAAAAAATAAAAAACCATAGACTAGGCTATCAAAAAAATTCAGTATTGCGAGCAATAATGAGAACTTACGGCTGATACTTGGCAATGAAACGCACTTGGGCGCCTTCCAGTTGCGTTATAAACGGGTAATGCCAAACATACACTCGGTATATTGTACTGTCGCGTGCGAAACACTTAAAAAATATTAGGTCGAATAATAAAGTCTGTGTCGAATCTGTCGCCAACCGTGTTTTTATTTGTTCATGTAACTTTTATTTTGAAAATGTTTTAACCCAAAAAAATATAATAAGATTGTGAATTCTATGTAAATTTTATTGGATCAAATCAAAGATGCGACTTAAAGCTATTATGTGTGAAAAAAAAATACTACAACGCATTAATTTCTACAAATATTAACAGCAAAGTTTTGGAATATATATAAAATAAAAAAACTCAGAAGAAATATTTTATCATGGTCTTAAGATAATATTAAATTTATTATTAGATGTATTAAAACAAGTTGGATGGACATGTTTACTGGGAAAAGGTCCTAAAAATAACTTATAGTAATTTTATTTTTATCGAATTACTGGTATACCTACCATTTTATATGTGTTTCTTGGAGTCTTATTAATAACGTACAACAAATGAGAAGGAGTTACCGCGAATATTTATAATTAATATACCATGACGAACATTAATTCTAATTCAAATTTATTACAATTATTATTGTTTTCTGATTACATCTTCTTTCGTCTATTGAAGTTACAATTGACATCTACAAGGCTAACAAGCTAACTGAAATATTACCAATAATTAAAAGCGATATTTAATTGCGAAATTCACTTATGCCTTTGTGGTATCGCAATACATAAAAATGCTAATTCAAAAAAACTCGTCGAACATTCACAACACGAATGTACACGCACACACGTAAACTTTGTGTTTAAATTTTATATTCCTGTGTGCGCGATGGAAACTTTTGATCCCCTGACATAAATCTCCATCAGAAAATAGGGAGGGACGTAACCGGCTTAAGCTTAACTGTGACTAGTGGCCCCCAACTTTAAATATATTTGTAATAATGATAAAATATACTAGTTAATTTGGGACCTCTATTTATTTTGCAGTAAAGAGCCGTTTTGTCATAACAACTCGTGTGCCGGGAGCGTGTGCCGAAAATATTATTTCATATTCCGTACTGGTAAATGGATTTTGTATTGTTCGGTGTGATAATCTCATTTCTTTGCTTTGGTAATCTGCGCTGAGTATTACCAGATTTGTGAAATTATATGAGTCAGGGGCAAGTTTATAAGCCCATTTTCTGTAGCGATAATAAAGCCATATAGTAATTTATGGATAGGCCTCGTTGACTGACAGCAGCACAAAATTGAACTAGTGAAGTACCAGAGTCTTAAAAACTGATTTTAAGGAGGGAGGATCAACTATTTAATTCAGCTCTTCCTTGGTACCTTTTCCTAAGCTCCAAGCTCTCCAACAAATCCTGTCTGGTGATTGTTGACAACAATGATTACTTGCAGTCTGAGTCTGAATCTCATGGTAAGATTTCATCGAGTTTCATAAAGATGGACAACATCTAAAGAGCCATTCCAGCTTCATTATAAGATTTGGAGCACTGAAGTCTAAGAAATTTATTTACCTATACCTCTTTGAACTGTTCATTAATATCGTTGTATTTATTGAAGAAGTAAATATACAAATAAACGGTATTGACGCAGCTATCGTACTTTCGATGAACTTTTGCTTTTAGCTCCCATGAAAGTCTAGTCGGCGGAGTTTTAATTACACAAAAAAAATCGAATGCGCTATTCATGGTTCCTACGCCACGCGCCCTCACGCCTTCACCCTCTTTCAATGCGCGGGGCAAATTAGCGCGTTTTGTTTAACTCAGCTTCCTGATATTGGAATGAAACGCAGCTCAGTTTTTGAAATGGATTATTGGTACATACGTATTGGTTGTTTACATGAGAAATTATTACTGCAATGGAATACGAGCGAAGAGAAAATATAACATCACATCAGTTGTGAATGTTATCATCATCATCAGCCCATATACGTCCCACTGCTGGGCACGGGACTCCTCTATAACTGAGAGGGTTTAGGCCTTAGTCCCCCACGCTGACTAGCACTAGGCTGGTAGTAGTAGACACCTAAGAAGTTCCTAAGAACTTTTATGTGTGCAGGTTTAATCAAGATGTTTCCTTCACCGTTAAAGTACGTGATAATTCATTGTGAATACACACATAACTTCGAAAAGTCAGAGGTGTGTGCCTGGGGTTTGAGCCCGCGACCGTCGAGATTCTCGACCGCGCGCCTAAACCTCTAGGCCATCACGACTTATAATGTGAATATTATAATCAAGGAGAATTGTAGAAGATATTTTAGAATTACATATAATATCACTTATAAATTGACCAATTTAATGATGAGAATGGCTCAATAAATTAATGTTAATGTTTCCTGGTTAACGGAAATTGTTAATACAATCGATCTTAATCTATATACTTTAGTTGTATCTTAGAAAGGTTTATGACTTGATTCAACATACCAGATGCGAACTTATACCCAAAACACCACTTTGTTGATCACACAAACTGAGCTCACAATAAACATCAATAGAGACCCACTAATAGATTATATCTAATAAAAGTAACTGAATATTATCTAGGACTCGTGAGAAGGTCTAAGAATATTATTATAAGTTCTCCGATATTTACCTCAAGAACTTCGACGGGCCGTGGGCCTAAGGGTCCATAAATCAAACAATGTCGAAGTAATTTAGAACCTAAATCCTTGTGAAAGTTTCGTTTACTCTTTTCGCTTTTCGACACACGAAGATTGGGGATCCCTCGTGGCTATTATTAAAGTGGCGACTGCATTGTGACGTGAATAAAAATGTCGTAGTAAAAATAGTTTTTATTTTTTATCATAAATTGTAAGATAAAATGCAAAAAAGATAATACGGTAAAACCACATCAATAAGTTTAAAGCTACAAGTAATGGAGACAAATAGTGTCCAACTTGGGTTAGATGTTAAGCAAGTAAAATGAATAAGATGAAGAGGGCCGAAGATCGAGCCCAGTGGCGTGCCATAGGAGAGACCTATGTCCAGCAGTGGACGTAAGAAGGGCTGCTGATGATGATGATGATGATGATGAAGTAAAATTAGCAATGATCAATATAAGTCGTTATTAAAAAATCAAGAATAGAAAGATTCCAGTTATAATAGTATCAAAGTTCTTTATAATCGCATACTTTTGTATATTTTGGTTCGATAAAAATCTTTATTCGCAAGAGCTCTGACTGCATTATGAAAGCAGTTTGCGAGAAATTAATCATTCGATGTTTATTTGACCGTGACGAGATATAATACTCGAACTGAAACCAATACTTAACACTTCGCTTCACGCATTCACGACTGAAAATCTCATTTAACTTCGTCAATAATTAACAAATGCTTCACAGAACTCACCATCGGTGCGTCCCAAGTCAATCGCCGTGGACTACATTTCTTTCACTCGGCTGATTCAGTGAAAACGTCTGCGCTGAGTGTGTTCAATTTGGAAACTCAATTCGGCTTCGTGATGTGTAAAATTATATCTAAGAGTATTTCGATGACGTACTCTACACTCGTGATTATCTCGACAAAGGTATGGAATAGGTATGCCAATTAAAATAACACAGCTGAGAGCTTTACGTTGATTTGATTCTTGTGTAGAAAAATTTGTGGCGTTAGAATGATTTGGTTATTTTCATTTCGATGAATATTTTTCTTTTTGGTTTAGAATAAAATATATATAGACTGCTTCTTTGGTCCCATCGCAGAAATTGAATTCTCGGATCGGGCATATTTTTTTAGGTTACTTTAGAAATTTTCTAGTAGCCAACTGGAGTCTGGAAATGTGTCCAGTATAATAGGTTCCCCTACGGATGGACTTAATTCATAAATGGCGACTATTGTCACATAGAAATATAGGGGTGCTTACTCTTTACAAATATGTGCGTGCGTGTATTTTCGTTACTAGTTAAATGAGTTAAAGAAAGGAAAGGTCTTATTACCCTTTTGGATTTCATAACAATAAGTTGACTCTAATAGAAAAGTATTCGTACACAAGTTGTGATTAGCTAAGTAATTTAATAATAATTACTTTAAATCATTTCACAGGTTTACTACAAATGTTGACCTTGGCATTCATCATCAGCCCATATTCGTCCCACTGCTGGGCACGGGCCTCCTCTACCACTGAGAGGGTTTAGGCCTTAGTCCACCACCCCGGCTTAGTGCGAGTTGGCGGACCTTGGCACTATAATTGTATAAATGAATACCCAAGTTTTAAAAGAGAAACATTTCATAAAATGACCAACATGGAATGTTAAATCCAATTGTTCATATTCAGATGAAAACGAACGAAAATAATTGTATTAAAATCATTAATGTGTAACAGTTTTGCGTTAATCATGTCAGTGTGATTCGCACTTTATGCATTCGCCAAATGATTCTGCGGTTGCCGCTGCAATCTCTGTAGAGAATGTTGTGGATATGTCGGGATCATTTATATATAAATAAAAAAAAATTCGAGTAGTAGGATTATTTTCATTTACGATTATTTTTAAATTAAGTTGTTTTACTCAAATTTGGTCTTTAACTATTTTGCGAGGTATTGCTGTTCAATTTTATCGTACTCTGGTTAAAAAAATTAGGACTATTGATATCTGAGAAAAGGTCGCGAAACAATGCCTCATGACTCTTACTTTTTCCACTTATATTTCTGGCACTGAGTCTCACGTAATATACATAGGTTGATAGCCATGTCACTGCTCTTATATTCGAACGTCCAGTCAACCAACATCAGATCATATTTATAATATTTTATAGCGATATTATGATATATAATATGTTGCAGTGCATGTTCCGTCTAAGGACTATATTATATTGGTATTATGTAAATGGTGTTTATGGGGTAAAATTCCCGACTTTATGCTGCTGTCGAGGATAGATAGTAATACTTTGGCCTCCTATTTGATTAAAAAAATGGCAAACAAATAAAAAAAAGCAAAAATGGAAATTACGAACATTTCTGCCGACTATTTCGGGGATGAATGCGTAAGTGTATTGTATTTGTAAATGATGTTACAAAAAGTTTATGCGATGAGTCAAAACTATCAAAAGCATTGCCACATCAATCTTTCCGCCATCCATTATTATGATTCCCTTGTGGTATATTATTGTACTTAATGGTATCATTTACCGTATTTCGATACCCAATGGGGACTGTGTGTCCTCGTTACGTCATAGCAATTTTTTATTCCTGCCCATTTGACAAATATAGGGGTCCGTGTCGGAAGTAAAGGTACAGTGCGGCAAGTATTTTGTTATAATTCAATTGCGTGCTATTGTCAATGAAATCAGATAATGTATTACATTAAGGATAAAATGAACATAATAATTTGTAACATCTAAACCACTTCCCGTTTCTGGACTGATTTTTAATTTTGACTAGTGACAAGTTTGAAAGAAAAGAAGATAATGCGGGAAAAAATAATCCTAATTATATTGTCGTATGTCTCTCAATGAAGTCTTTTTAAATATAATACTCTGCTGTACCATCACTGCTTATTAGCGGAACATAAAGCAAGTTTTCACATTAACCATTTACTTCTAAACAACATAATGTTGTCCTACTGCTCCTCTCTATATTGTACCAGACCGAGTACGCTTCGTACGCAACTGTTGCAGACAGCAGGTTCATTTTAGCGGTGACCGTAAAATTATTTTTATGTTTCAATCACTCGATAAACTATGATTTATTGTTATTGTTTACGGGTAGCACATCCCTAATATGTTATTCTGCCTCGGTCCATTCATGCGTTACCGGCTGATTTATGAAAGTAGTAACTATACGGCAGAAAAACATGTAAGTAAATATGGACAGAGCTTATTTCAATTGGTATAGCGGAAGTATCGGTTTCAATTTCAGCTAAGGTCTTCAGCTTAATAATTAATAGTACTTTTTCCTAGGAAAGCAGTTTTTATTTGAATTTGTTTGTTGCTGAATAATAATTAGTTAGCTTAATTAAATTATTCATAAAATTTAATAAAAATTGGATATAATACAACGTATTTAGATTGTTTATATACTAGTCCACGTACCCGCACTAGGAAAGCGTCGTGAACTAAAGCCTAAACGCTCTCAGTTGCAGAAGCCCGTATCCAGCAGTGGGACGTATAGGGGCTGATATATAATAATTATTTAGACTGCCTCGTGGTCTCGCTGCACAAGTATGTGCCTTGTAATCTAGAGGAACTGGGTTCGATTCCCAGGTCGGGAAAAGTGTTCTTGGGTTTTTCTTAAGAAATTCTCAGTGGCAGCACGGAGTCTGAAAATGTGCCCGAAAAACTGCAATAGGCTCGCCCCCTATTACGCGGGACTGATACATACCTGGTAAAGTGTGGGTGCAGATATGCACCTCTGCCTACCCCTTCGTGGAATACAGGCGTGAGGTTATGTATGTAAAATTCATAATATAATGATAATGAACACAATTTATTTAACCAACAAAGAGTATGAGCTCCGCATAATGTTTCCAGAGCGGATTTACGCTCCCTGGAAGATATCTCTTTGTAAACGGTCCCGGTTAATGATCTTGAAAATTATAGCGAATGTTTGGTGTAATTAATTTTAACACGTATTTTCGTATAATGCTGATTAATATTATAAACGGGATAAATTTACATTCACGCGTTGTACAAGGTAGTTTATGATCAGCCGCGCTTTCACCTATTTATTATTAAGTGTTTTCTCTTATGAGAGTTTTTACTATTTTGGTATCAAACAAAAACAAAATGAAAGTTGTCAGACAAGATCGAAGAAGAGAAGTTAACCCTTAAGCGAATACTTAATGACTCACATAGTTCTGTCCTCAATCTAGACAAAAATATTCTCAACCATTCAAACATAAAACAAATATTTATCGTCGCCTATCTGTCTTTATCAAACCAATAAGTCCCACAGCTGGGCAGAGCCTTCTCTGAAGCAGCCCGTGGGCAAGACCTGAGTCCACGCCAGCCTAGTGCGGGTTAGTAGACTACGAACTTAAACAATACCTAAGATCTTTTAGGTGTACAGGTTTCGTAATTCCTCACGATAACCGTTGAAATATGTTTTTTTATTTGCAATTCATCATTATCAGCCCATACACGTCCCACTGCTGGGCACGGGCCTCCTCTACCCTTGAGAGGGATAGGCCTTAGTGCACCACGCTGGCCTAGTGCAGGTTGGCGGACTACACACCTAAGAAATTCCTAAGAACTTTTGTAGGTGTGCAGGTTTCATCACGATATTTTCCTTCACCGTTAACTTTAATGAGTAATCACGTACTTACGTGATAACTCATTGTGAATACACACATAACTTCGAAAAGTCAGAGGTGTGTGCCTGGGGTTTGAACCCGCGACCGCCGAGATTCTCGACCGTGTGGCCAAACCTCGAGGCCATCACGACTTACTACTTACTTACTAAACCATAATTAAACAAATATTACGACACTAAAAATCGTCCTGCATAAGCATAAACTCGAACCTTCGTTTTGTACTTTTCCTCAGTTATTACGCGAAAGATAAACTCCATTAAAATGAATTCCCAACTACTACACCGTCACAATTTTAATTTAGTAAATTGACACCAGCGAGTGAATATTTCATCACTGAAAATGTTATACGCGATAAAACACAGCTAAAGTATACAATTCATCGCCATAACAAATGTATACCCCGTAATAATGGAGAGCAGTAATAAATAAAACAATTTTAAATTAACACAACCGCTGTTACAATACTTTATCGAGTACGTGATGTAATATTCACCACGAAATTCGGTACATGAGGGTGATAATTAAATAATAACAAAACGAGGGTCCTGAATTTTTCAATGGACACATTAAAATTTTATGATACGTGGCAATTACCGTTAAATTGACGCAGTCTAGCGCGTGTAACTGGGTAATGGGTGCTTTATAGTCCCGTATATGTTGGTCCTGTCTATCATATTATTACTATTACTTATAGTGCTACGTGGTCTCGCGGCACAAGTATGTGCCGTGCGATATAGAAGTCTTGGGTTCCATGCCCGGGTCGGGCAGTGTTATTGGGTTTTTCCGTTAGGATATTCTCAGTAGTAGGACGGAGTCTGGAAATGTGCCCGAAAAACGGCAATAGGCTGTCCCCCTGTTACGTAGAGCGGGAATTAGCGAAATGTGGGAGCATGAAATACAGCTCTGTCTACCCCTTCCGGTAATGCAGGCTTAGAGCTATGTATGTGTAAACATATGTACTAATAGTATAAATGCAAAAGTACCTCTGTCTGCTTGTTGCTCTTTCACGCAAAAATCAATGGACCAAGTCTGATGATTGCTATGGAAATAAATGATACCCTGGTAAATGATACAAAGTCAAGTCGTACAATATGGAGTAATTATGTTAATGATTCAATGATATCTTAATATTTAAAACAAGTTTGATCGACGAAGAATAGTAAATAACTTATCCATTAGAGTAATATTTAGTTAATATTAATCAACAAATTGATCTTAAACACAAGCTTAGGTAGTAAAACATTTAAATAGATTTGCGAGATGCGATCCTTATCAATCTTCATTACATAATTATTCACCTTCCCTTTGATAATATATTATACGTAAAACGAACTTTGGAGATAGAATATATCTTTCGTTTAAGAAAGGTTTCTATTAGACATAATACGAAACTGTCAAGTGGATCAATATACATAAGGACGCTAATTCTGATAATCCCCTATTAATAGCATTCACATCAGAATGCCTATTGATTGATTGAAGGCCCATTGAGAACTCACGACCGCAGAAATTCTTGACCGCGTGTCTAAGCCTCGAGGCCATTACTACTTTGTGAACAATTGATGCCATAAAGAAATCTAAATTAAAAGGAATTTTTCTTACTTTAGTTTTTAAGATTTTTGATGTTATAAGACCTGTCAAAATGTCCAAATGAAAGAATGAACTGTAATTACGATACGAAAAAAGGCCTTAAAGGATTTTTTTTAAAGGAACAACTGAAAATACCGCAGAAAGTTACCTCGGAGCTCCTAAATTTGCGTGTACAAGCAAAACGCGTAACGTCGGGGTGACTCCGCCAAAATCGTATTTAAATTCACCGATCCCGACACGAGATAAGCAAAATCATGAGTTAGGTTGGAAGGGTTATAGAATCCTGCGGCGTGAGGCCGCATAATTCCCATCTGGGGTGTCCACGCTCGCTGTGAAGGAGATATCTCGATCTTCAATGCAAAGCCTTTAAAGTCTTTAAAATGTTCGCAAATACGCAGCGGCTTATCGTGCATTCTGCGAATTTGTTTGCTTGTTAAAATGTGTGGGTGTTGTGGTTTGCTGTTTATAGAAGTGCGTTGAATTGTTCAATTAATCAATGTAGTATCGGGAATACAGATTTACGTATAAGACTGTTTGATCTTTTTGACAATGACGTTGAGAATATTGATAACAACCATTTAAGTAATAAAATTAATGAAGTAACTAACCATTTCAGTCCATATAATATGTGATATGTTACTTGTAATAAACACTTAATAACAGGCGTGCGTACTGTAACCGGCAATAACTTATACAAGAATTTTAATTAAATTTTTTCAACTCAAAATTTATTTTTCCGTTTTATCCGGTGGGTCAACCGTAATTTAGGTACCCTAATCCGCAGCTCTACGGGGCACCGGTTCAAAAGGGGTGAGCGAGGGAAAAATTAAGGGGTGATTAAAGATAAACAACAGCCAAAGAACGTGAGCCTCAGAATTCTAGTGGAATAATTTGCAATTCTATAATTATCTTTGGCGGTAAATTTAACCAGAGTTTTATGTCTTCCAGGGTTAAGAATGAGATTTATTGGCGTCCGTAAAATATTCTTAAATAACCTTTGTAATTGCTTAATAAGCGAGAGTAAATCGTGTTCTGAAGTTGTTCTTGGAAGCTAGTATAAAAATGGATGAATTTTACGGGATACTGATGAATCTTAAAGGGTTTTGATCTATACCAAAACCTGTCTTAAATTAAGTACAGCTTAGTTTTTTTGCAAAGAACAATTTGAATGTCAGAGATTATTAACTGTTAGGCCTTCAGAAATTAAATAATTTAAAACATAATTTTGGAGCTTTATTATTAATATGCATTAATTATACAAATTAAGAGATAACATTAATCACATTTGTAACTATAGGATATATACAAGATATGTTATTTTTTTTTCAAATAGGAATAACAAACCTATCCTTGCATGGGAACAAGACATGACGTAATGGCTCATTTATGAACTAAACGAGTCAACAATATCATATGTAGGCCATCTGCATATTGTTTAATTATACGATGTGCATGTCTTCATGAGGGTACCAACTGTTAGCAATTAACTAATTGCGATAATCAACGCGAATGTTTTAATATAATACATTCATACATGAAGATGACATCAATGATTTTTATGTCATTAAATCGATGGGAAATGGGGATGTTGGAAAGCAAGCTATGTTCAAAGATGACAATACATATTTCTACTCCACAAATTGCGTGTCCTGTCTATAAAAATTGGCTATGTAAAGTTATAAAAACATGTTTTAATTGGGAAATACTGGGCACCTTATTTTTGGGGCTCTATCCTTCTCTAAGTTGTTACAAAATCAGATAGTCATTTAAAAAAATTATATGACACCTAATAGAATGATTGTGACCATTCAGAAAAATCTATATTAAAAATATATTAATCTTCGTTTAGTTCATGTGAAAATACCGTCTGATTTATAGCAAATCATAAAATGTCTGACAAAATAATAACGATGTTACCATCAGAATATAAATGAGACAAATTTGACAGTGTTTTTCATTATATTTTCTTCGAGGAGTTTTTATCCAATAGACACTCAGGCACGTCAATGACCACTTGACAGCCGTCTGAATTTGCTGTAATTATTATTTTTCCAATAAAATTTATGCAAAAAATATAACTATTAATAAATATATTAAAATGTAAAAGTGGTGTGACTTCGTCGATTTCATTTACATGTAGGTATAGGCTCCACAATCATCTTCACTAAGATACAAAATTGTCTAATGTGAGTTCATTTAAGAAAACATTAGCGCATTCTACCACTATAACCCTCAGAAACCAGTCAATGAATAAAAATCCACCAGACACTAAAACCAACAGTGAATTCAGCTAGTACCTTAGTGGTCACTACCAGCTGGATACGAGGTACAACGACCCGTTTTGGTGTTATCCTCTTTTCAAACACCAGCGAGATGCACACCTTATCTCAGCTGCGGTCAAAAGCGAGCCTTTGCCACTCTTCAGAATTCCTCTTAAAATTCTCTTTTTCTTAAGCGAATCTCGACGCGCCACACATTACTACCGGAGAAACATCAGCATTCACTAGACCAGTCTTCTATTCAACATTTCCCCCGTTTTTCATTTGTAGTGGAATTGATTTGTATGTGCCCCCATTGTTTTCGTTCAAAAAGTTAAATGAATTACCTCTCGCAGGTACGGTTTGTTAGCTTAGTTTTTACGTCGGACGCTTTTATGGGAATTAACGCGCGATTCTTTAGCGCGAACTATTGTGCGGTGCAGCTCTCTTGTATTTATTTACGGAATAAAAGTCTAGTAGTTGGAGTTGAGTGATTGTGATGCTGTTAATTAAAATACAACCGTCTATTCTCGGTTTTGCATGCTTCGTAAAGTTTGCTTGTAGCTGTTGTTCGT
Organism: Hemaris fuciformis; assembly: GCA_907164795.1. Lineage (NCBI taxonomy): Eukaryota > Metazoa > Arthropoda > Insecta > Lepidoptera > Sphingidae > Hemaris > Hemaris fuciformis. Next base: position 9,834,521 of record OU015442.1, read on the forward strand.
GCTTTTTGTATAAAGGTAACTGATTGATTTTATTTCTTCTATATGAATGCTTAATATTCTGACATAAAGCGCGAATACTGGATATTATTAATAATAAATAACATTATCAGTCTTTCTATACTATTCGATCCTACTACGCGTGAAATTTTGATAAATGTAAAATGTTAATGCATTTTCTACGCCTTTATCGGTTTAATAAAGGCAACGTTCATTAATGGGTGTAATACCTTATTTCGTGTTAATGTACAATAAAACAAGAGTACAGTTAGGATTAAATTTTAGTCCCTCTCGAATTAATTTGATTGAGACACGTGGAAAAACCATATCTTAGAGTTATTTTCTTAAAACAACTCATAAGGCTTATTTTACAATACCCAATGTTTTGAATGACGATACATAAAGATGTCAAATTTTACTAAAATGCCTCATTAACTTCCCAGAATATGTTGACAAGACCTGTAAGTAAAGCTATCCTTAGCCAAACAATGACATTTCTTCTTGGAAATATTAATGGAACAACTGGAACTTTCTGAACGAGTAAAATTCTGGGTAGCTCTATAACAATTACATAGAAGAGAAATCGGATTTCAAGAAAATTTTGTTCCACGAGGTAAACAAAAATATACTACAACAAAATGCCCTATTAAAACTGTGAAGAAAACAATTCAATTCATAATTTATCTCTAAAAGCACAGTTTTGATCTGAAATAAATTAAAGTTTCGTGTTTTGCAAAAAATTGTGGATAAAATATTTGTATTGAATAAAACTGAAATGAATGTTGCTATTTATTTCATAGCCTTAAGCAATATCTTTTGCCCATAAATGATCATATGTAGGTATCTGACTATGTATGAATTTATGTATGTTGACTAAAATATAATTTGCGGTGTACGATAGAGAGACGGGTTCGATTCCCATGTGAGGTAAAGTGCTCTAGACATTTCTATTATAGATTTTTTTATTTGTATCGAGTCTGGGAATATGTTATCCTCCAATTGCAATTGACATTAAACACAGCTGACGTAACATAAATGTAAAAATACATCTCTGCCTAACCCCCTAGGAATACAAGCATGAATATATATAAGACTTGGTAGACCCATTTCTGGTTATCGCATTGGGCGCGTCTTATTCCGCTCATGTCACTTCATAAATAAAAGGCAAAAAAACATTTTCATAAATATCTTCTTGTGTACATTTCATCAAGCACGGTCTATTCCTCGAGAGAATAAGCTCTATGAATATTTTTGAGGCATGCGAATTTGTGTCACGGTAGGATCTGAACGTACTATGTACATGCCTCTGTAGTTAACATATTCGACGAATGATACCTATAGTTTCGAAAGACACTTTATTGCGCAAGTCCAATCTAGTATTTTATATTATGTTGAATAAGTTATTATTCCAATTACCTTAGTCTTTCATCATTCTACTACTAGCACTCTTAATAGGATTTGAATCTAAATCATCCGTACCCTAACTTAAAACTTAGAGAAACTAAAACTTAGAGAAACTTTTCGGTACTATCAGACCCAAAACAAATATTTGATCATATTATAAATGATTGTTTCAGTGCGGGTATCAAACCCGCATGTTCTCTTTTCTCAGGCAAGAGTTATTGAAATTAAGGATGATATCGGTATAAAATTGCAAATATTATCTTTCATTAAATAGATTAATTATCACTATAGGAAAATTGAATCATCGTCATCATTAGCCCATATACATATGTACGTCCCATTGCTGGGCACGAGCCTCCTCTACAACTGAGAGGGTTTAGGCCTTAGTCCACCACGCTGTCCTAGTGCGGGTTGGCGGACTACACACCTAAGAAATTTCTAAGAACTTTAAGGTGTGCAGGTTTCATCACGAGGTTTTCCTTCATCGTTAAAGTACGTGATAATTATTTCCGAATACATATGTAACTTCGAAAAGTCAGAGGGGTTTGAAACCGTGACCGTCGAGATTTTCGACCGCGCGCCTAAACCTCGATACCATCACGACGAAAATTGAATAAACTGACAATATTCTAAGCATCGATGTCAAATTGTAAATAAACGATATTTCTATACATTTTACTTACGCGTTACTTAAGACTAGTTTTGTCTGATTAATAAAGCTACTACTCTCATATGAAATACGTTACTCTAAAGACTGGCGAATGGAAAGCAAAACCAGAGTAAGGGTCGATAAGACATTTCGTATTCGCTCCCTCACTCCAATGTACAAGTATCATTTCTATATCTAACCTAGTCCAATAATGTTGTGGCTGCATTATTTTTGTAAAGACATTGGATTACTTCGGCCCTCTCCCTCTGCGATTTGTCTTTGTTTCTTGTTAGAGAGGATTTATGGAAATAATAACTTGCGTTTTGGAGTAAATATTTTCTTAAATTTAAAACATTAACATTTTATCGATGACGCTTTTTTCGATTAAAATTCGCCCTTTGATTTCAATCGTAAGATATTTTGACCTTATTCATATTTATGTAGTCATAATTAATAATTATATCGCTTAAACAGATGAATCCTAAAGAGGAATCTTGGAAATGATATAAGAATTTTATTAGAATTTCGAAGGGACTTTAAGATTCTAACAAGCACCTAACTAGCATTGCAAACATATTCAAACAACTCCAATATTCAAATAGAGGTCGAGACTAGCAGTCTAACTTTCATTCCAAGATTTCAAGTGACATAACGCATTTCCCTGTTGAAACAGACAGAGATAACTGATTACTCAGGTGCGAAAGAAGTTTCTGCATCATACAAACATTTACTCGGTAATATTAGTATTGGTAGGGTAAATGAATAAAGTACAACAATATCTGCTAATGGTAGCTTAAAAGTTTTTCAATAATAAAAAAAAAAAACAATCTGTTTTTTACCTTTGTGTGAAATTGCTAATCAATCACCCTTGGATTAAATATGATTAGCATAGATTGCAGTAATACACTTGGCAATCTAATACATGTTTCAATGCATGCCTATTGTAACCATCTATTACAATAACGAGTTTGTAACTCATTTAGATTTGAATATGAGCCATGTCCGGTCAAACTTATATAGAAAAAAATTATTTTTTGATTGGACTTGCTATAATGGGTTTTATAAGGAAATGCGACACATAGAGCTGCTTATAACTGTGTTAAAGGTTTCACTAGTGTAAAGAGATGAAAAAATATTTATTGCATATTTATTGATTTATTATTTATGTTATGTACATCGAAAGTACATAGTAGTGTAAAAAGAGATGTTAAAAATAATTCCTAGCAAGCAAATGTCATCAATTTAGATATTGATATATTTTTATCGTTATTTTTCGAGTCTCCTTTTAAAATTGAAAACCCGTTTTTACTTTAAGATATTGTGATGATTTCATTGTTAGAAATATTTATGTATTCTTATAAAATATATTTTTGTACAGCAGCTTAGTATACTGCACTTAATATTATTAAGATATCATGAAAATAAATATTTAAAAAATAAGAGACTTTTGTTTCATACCATTCGGCACAATTCTACAATTTAATCTATTAAAAGTTTATTGTTATACTCATTCCAACTCATCCAACAAAGTTTCTCATATAACCTTTTTTCTTCAATGATGTAGTATGAAAATATTATTCGTAATATTAATGGCTTTGTTGTAACATCTCCATGTGATGTATTAACGGTTGGTGTTAGGTCAGGGCGCGCAAGTGGGCCGTCCCACTGACTGGATACTTACAAATGTTATTGACCCTGCCCTATTGTTCTCGACATATGGTAACCGAAATTTCACTCTGCCCTTACCGAATTGCAATAATCTAACTTTAATCATATTCGCCCGAGTGAGCACAAAAAATTGCATGTAACATTGTGTTTATCATATTTTCCGTTTTTTAGATTTTGTAGACAGGTGTTAAAATGATTGAAAGTATTTTACAGCATCTTGTTGGTGTATTAATATTTAACAACAAACAATCAACAAAATATGGTTGTGGCAGGATTATAGCAATAAGAATAATTCATTGATTTTGAGGCTGTGTTGTGTGCTCTCTGTGTATAAAATTGTATGTCATAAATATACATTGAGATCCAGGCAGAATATAAACAGATAAAATCAATAACCCTATATATTCCAAACAATTATGCAAAAGAGTATCACATGACTTTGCGGTCAGTGTAACTTGCTCGTATATTTCAAAAATGGAAGTAATTACACCGAAATTATTAGAATAACTATTCACAAAACACGAAGCCATCCGAATGTCCAACGGCATATGGCGAACACTTTTTTCCCTACTTTGACGATAATAGCGCGGAATTACGTCCGAAAGAAAAAGGACGATACGATAGACAGGGGTGGACGTGATAAAAACAGATCTTCTAACACGTAATTACATAATTGCGCGCCCTTGCCGCGCCGCGCGTCGGCTCACCAGGCCGAACGAATATGGGTTACAGGAATATAAAATAAAATTATACACGTACATCTTAGAGTGGATGCACCTTTATATTTAATTGAAAAATATTTTATATTTTAATACTACTTTATTGTAAGTAGTAAGTCGTGATGGTCTCGAGGTTTAAGCACGCGGTCGAGAATCTCGACGGTCGCGGGTTCAAACCCCAGGCACACAACTCTGACTTTTTGAAGTTATGTGTGTGTTCGTAAAGAATTATCACGTACTTTAACGGTGAAGGAAAACATCGTGATGAAACCTGCAGACCTAAAAGATCTTAGGAATTTATTAGGTGTGTAGTCCAGCGTCCAGTAGGCCAGCGTGGTGGACTAAGACCTAAACCCTCTCAGTAGTAGAGGAGGCCCGTGCCCAGCAGTGGGACGAATATGGGCTGATGATGATGATGAGTGCCAAGGTCAACATTTGTAGTAACTAGTGAAATGATTTAAAGTAATTATAAAATTACTTAGCTAATGAAAACTGGTGATATACGACTACTTTTCGATTAGAGTCAACTTATTGTAATGAAATCCAAAAAGGTAATAAGATCTTTCCGTCGTGTGAAAACGAAAGAAACCGGTTTTGATTATCAGGATTTGGGATTGATTGGGTTTTGGGTTATTATATGTTTAGTTACTATCGTTCGGCACTAATAAAATACAATGTTAAGAAACATTGTCTGTCTAATAATTACAAATAGTTTGATAAAAAAATAATAGACTAAATTACTGTAATTAAAATTTATTTTTTATAGTTGATTGACAGAACGTAATTAATGGCCGAGTTATAGTTTTATTTATGCGTGGAGGCAATGAAACTTTATTTGATGATTGAAAAAAATATATATTATTTTAAATTTGAAAACTATTTTATTTTAAACAATGTGAAAATTATTATAAGCGGTGAAGTCAAGCAGAAGACTTATTATTATAATATAGTTTTTTAATAAGATACAGAGAATAGATACATAAACAAATAAGAATATTACAAAATTAAAAGAAAATAGGAATACATAGTTACAGACCAGAATAATTATATGGATAACCATGAGACAAATCTAATTTTATTTGCAAAACTGCTTCAATTCATCTAAGAGAAATACCGTTTCTTCTAAATAAATAAATGCTCAGTCTCTTCAAAAACAATGAATGCCTTAATGTTCTCGCATGTATTAAAAATAAGACTGGAAACATTCAACGCCTACATTCACCATATTATCATCTGTTCGAAATGGATTATACCAAAATTCATATACCGTATCTACACTATTTCCCAAACAAACCGTAAAGATAGAACAGAATGGCCCCAAAACAAGTTTAATAAGAATGTGGAAGTGAAATATTTTCTGTACCGGAATTGTTAACTGCGGCCTGCGGTCGGACAGTCAGGCTCCACTGACAATTCCCTTTTAATTTAAAGCCTGCGCAACAATCGGAGTTAACAAGACGCCGCCTAATTATACCTTGGAGAGAACAAACAAGCTCCGAAGGCGATTTTGGATTGTTATAACGCCATATGTTATGTCTTGTATTCGCTTAGTTATTATGTGTGGAGAATCATGTTCGGTTATAGGATAAAGATTTATGATGAACAAAATTTCATCATCGAGACTGCCAGTTTGTTTTATTGTTTATAAAAATGTAAAACAACATAATGCAACAAAAGATGCACGAGTCTAATTACATTTAATTTCAATAGATGGCGCCACGTTTCGTCTTTGTTAGATTTATTTATAAAATAGTCTAAACTTTTAATAATGGCGATATCGTTTGTATAAATAACGTTATATGAAGTAATTATTTAAATCTTCTAATGTAAGAAGTATTTTTAGACCAATATAATTATAAATATTTTAGTAAAAATAAAAATATAAACCTGTATTTTCAAAAATCTCTTCAAAAGCCCCTCTTACAGTAAATTTGCTAGGGTCAAACGATCGCTTGACGTCACAGGAAATATCCAGTACAATGAGGACTTTACCGCCCATTTCAATGAATAGCTAACAGGAATCCTCAAAGAAATAACCCTTCACAACCCCGAATAATACATAAACAGGTCTCAGTGACAAAGTTCGAGGAATAATTATCATACCAAAGCACAATCTGTGATGTAAGATTTTGAATTTATTATTAAGTTTCCAACTAAAATTACTATTGGTAATATTTGGCTTCAAGACCCTCGTGCTATGCATATTAATGCTTGCATGTATTAAGATGTGTTCATATTATACTCCAGGGTTATAGGTAGGTAATATTGAATTTCAAAGACTATAAAGCGAGCATTGTATAAAATGACTGAAATGAAAAGTAAAGGCTAAAAAAAGGTAGGTAAAAAAAAAATTATGGGACCATGAGAATTAATACCTTGTTTATAACTTTTCATTTCAATATTCTGTATAAGCATTACTTATCAGCCAACCGTGCAAGAAGGAGTTTAAGTGGTGACTAATTTTTTATTAAAAACCAATGAATTCAAGTTAATATTTCATATGGAATAAAAACATTCAGATATATTTCAATGTGATTTCAAAATATTCGCTGGCATTAATGACTATAAAAAGGGTGGCAAGTGCCTACGTGAATTTGCATACCGCTCAATGTACTATAAAATTGGAAAAACATGAATAAAAAAAGTAGGTTGAACAGTAATTGCAGCTAATTAGTAGATGTTACCCTATATTACCAAACAATATTTGAGATGAATTTAAATTTAGGTTTCAACGTAATTTGGTTGGCAAAACAGAATTTTCATGAACCTTAATTACGCAATTTAAGTTTGAAATGAGCTGTCTGTGGAAGCCCAAATAACTAAACGTAGTCATGCTTTCAAGTCACGGATTGCGCAGTCAACAACGTGGAAGTCAAACCAATACTCGTCTAAATTAATGAATAAACGTGAAGTGTATCATAAATTCAACGTTTTCTTAGAAAATAATATCGATTATGATAATTGCCGCCCGTCACAACTGTGGACTTCAACACGGACATAACAATAATTAAGACCGTAAAAAGCGTTATCTTCACGAAGCCAGTAATGTTCAAACAAAAACACTGTCGCCGTCGACTTCTTGATTTCAATTTACGACGCTTAGCCGCTGGCCAGTGACAAACTTACATTTACCGTTCAGAAAACCCATACGGCACCGGTTTCCTTTCATTTGTAACGGGATTCCTAGACCGGGCTGTAAAATTATATTTGTATTACAAGTTTAGCTCAGCTTTAGGAGATAAAATATCAAATTCTCACAGGCCCATTACAGTATCAAAATGAAGAAGCGGTTCTTTTCCCAATTTAAATGAATTATAATTATAAACAATTACTGGTTGATTTAATGAACGGACGGAATACTGTAGATATAGACAGAGATGAAGAATACGTTATAGGAAAGGTGGAACAAGGAGGTGAATTAGACAACGCCTACGAGGTTTCTTTAAGTGTACGATTCGGCGAGCGATAAAAATCGCCGGTCTTATTCGTCAGTCTTTTTTTAATTAGTGAGGGGTCCGACATGTGAACCGAGGTGGCGGCCATTGTATGGGATATAAATACGACATTTATAAATGATGGAGCTACCATGATACCGAGAAGGCCAGGGAATAAAGGAAGAGCCAGTATGGCTGTACTTTGTTTTTTATCGTGGTTAAAATCTGTGCTTGCGTTCATTGCATTACACAAGCGGTATAATGATATATCCAGAAAGATCGAGCCTTGATTACAAATGGGATATAAATAGAATATAATATAATCAAACTAGTATGCCCGCGTAGTAATGTTTATAAGAATCAGTGATTCCGGTCCCTAAAGAGAATCAATCTTGCAGAAATAAAATTAACACAAAGTTATAAACACGTAATTAGTAAATAGCCGCAAATACACGGCAATTTATATCCCTCAATAATTTCCATTGCGAACAGTTTTCTCATGAGTTATAATCTACATAAATTAAATAAAGGTTATGGCCGTAATTTTATTACCTGATTCGTAGCTACATAGCAAATAAAATGATTACTGATGCTAATCATTCTCTAATTATGTGGCGTTTAGGTAATTTGCTTGGTGAAATTGCACGTTATGTTTGTTCTGCCGCTGGTTTCTTTGAAACAAAGCGTCGGGCAGATGTTTAATAACAAGTTTTGCTTCGGTCTTGTAGAAAACTTCGTATACATTTGGATTAGTAAGTAAGGAAGTTTTAGTCGAAACGAATTTGTTTTTACATTCTCTTTTCCAAGTCCGATTGTTCGGTTTATTCATTCTTTTGTATTTATAAAGTTGTTGAAAGAAAAACGAAAAGATAAACTCAGACTGAGCTCTGTGTTTTTGAATGGGTAAAAATGTTATGAACTTTATTAATATAAAAATCATGATTTTGATACAATCGATCTCTCTAGGGAATTGATTTTATTATCATAATACTTATTTTATTATCTAACGATATAGACTTAGAATTTATTTCGTTTAAATATGACCGTTTCAAAGCAGGTGTAGAAAACTCTTTGCTTCGGAACGGTTTCACAAAAAAAAAACTTTAGATCCAAATCTATTGAAGTAGAAATCACAATAGAGAGGATATGTGACAGACCAGAGGACCTACGCACAAAAGTTTTTGAGTGTACAAGGACAACATTCGATTTTCGCGTCATGCATACATGACTAGATCTTAATGTGTTGGGTTACGGTTCAAAATCATACTTTTTATTCATAACAGTTTAATTTAATACTACTACATGAATGACACGTTTAAAAATGTCGCCGAGAAAGATTTTTTCGACAATGCCCAGTAATTGGTGGGTTGGGTACCTGGGTTGGTCGGTTTTGTTATTTGACAATAGTTTGGTTCAATCACAATCACAAAGGGACACGCGGAACAAGAATATCAGAGTAATTCGCTCATTGAATTTCCGAAGTAATGAATATGTCGGTTGAATCGATTTGGTTGTTTTATTATGTTTCTATGCCTTTTTACACGGTCATGTTTTATGCTATACACATAAGGAAATTCCTAGTTTTTTTATATTAATTGCTAACGCAAGCATAATATGCATTAGTTCTATTGAAAGTTATTGGTTTACCTTTTTGGTACAATTAATTAAAATAAGTAATGAGAGTATCAGTAAAGCACAGTGATACTATGTTTTCTTTATTTTTAATTGTATTGAAATTGACTGAGATTTCCATGTTATATATTATTTTTGTCAAAAAATAACTACTGTATACGAATTTATGTTTAAAGTTAAAGCATGCAAGAAAGATATTTTCACAGCACTCAAAGGCAAGTTGAAAGCAAATGCAAACAAAGGCACTTGCTAACAAAAAGTTCATTAATTCACAGACGGCATGTTTAATTAGACGGTGATAACTTAAAATTTTCATTCCGTTTACGGCATTGTTTGGTATATTTACCTGTTATGTAGCAGCGTCCAAGCAAGACATGTAAAAAAAACAGAATATGTTAGAATGTGAAAAAATATATCTGGAATTAAAAAAGAATGATTTACATACATATGATATAAGTATATCAGCCTTTAAATCCCACATTGCTGTATTGCTTTCTCTACGATTAAAAAAATCTAGCCATCGATGCATTACGTTGGCTTCGTGTGGAGTGTGCAATCTTTATATATGTAGTTGTATATCTTTATATCCTTCATAATTAAAATTAATATCTACAATAGTTTTGCGGCCAATATTATAATAAGGTTTGATCCCAAGACACGTATATCTGTTTTGTTCATTATATTCATCAATAATAGTATACTTTTAAATTTTATCATCAAGGAGGTTATTAGAAGTCATAGATGCATTTATAAAAAGAAAGAAAGAAAAAGAAAAAAGGTTTTATTGTTTGCCAATCCACGAAAAAATCCAAAATAATAATAATTAGGTGATACAATTCAGGTACGCAGCCAATAATGATCCCTTCATTCACCTGCATGCTGCAATTCCGCATGCACGATATCGCAGCGCTGATTTTCAACTCTTGTAAAAAAATACACATGCCTTAATGTGTCTCTATTGTCTACCACTGACCTAATTTAAAGAGTTTGTGCTCCTAGGAAGAATTTTCTTTTAGACTTTTTCCCACCCGGAAATCGAACCCGGCAGATCTTGATCACTCGTCCCACATTTATGCCACCACCCCAACGAGGTATGTGTGAGATTGATAAAACTATTATAGAATAAGCCTCGTGGATCCCAATAAGAAAAAAAAATACGCTGCTATAATAGCCGATAGTACTTTATAAAGAATTTAGTCTAGAGTCCTGAATCTTCTGTCGCTTGTATTAAGGTCTAAAATGACATACATAAACTTCTAAAATTCCCCGAAGGGGTAGGCAGAGGTGCATTTCTGCACCCACATTTCGCCAAGTATGTATCAGTCCCACGTAATAGGGGGCGAGCCTATTGCCGGTTTTCGGGCACATTTCCAGACTCCGTGCTGTTACCGAGAATTTCCTAATGGAAAAACACAATAACACTTTGCCCGACCCGGGAATTGAACCCAGGACCTCTAGATCGCACGGCACATACGTGTACCGCGAGACCACGAGGCAGTCTAAAAAGAATACTTCAATTAATGTCAGGACTTGACACGGGCGTCCATTTAGTTCTTTCTACAGGACGCAGGGATCCAGGAGGTTAAACACAATCAAAATACTCCTAATATTATACAGTTAATGAAACGGCAGACCTTGTGTTATAGGTAATTGTTGAAACTTATAATAGACGTACGTTTTAATGTACTGTAGTAAAAACTTAGGTTGATTAAACTCAAAATACATAAAACCTTATAATTGTCAAAGGAAACTTCGAGAGCAACTCAAGGAATTGACGTCATTAAAATGTCATTGTAATTAAGCAACGTGGCATGGGAATATAGTGTGGCTGTAAAATTAAATAACTGAGTTTAATCACTTTGCCAACAGATGGCGTTATTAAAGTAGCACATTTATTCCAGTTAATGAGGATACAAAGTTGGTAAATAAAAGAGGAAAAGTTGCGAGCGTTTGTGTGGAACTTTTTTTAGATATTATTAAGTGTTTAGGCTACGTATATTTTTACGTTTAAATCAGAAGTTGGTTTGCTCTGAGATAATTTTCTTTGAAAGAGTTTAAAGTCGACTCCGAAACAAGTCGTCGATTACTAGAAATTAAGTGAGAATATAGATTATATTAGATTGTAAGAATTGATTTTATGAGATCTAGTATTATTAAGAAGATTTTTGTTTTTTTTTTTGTGATCATTTTGAATCGTCGTCAAATGTCGCATTAAACTGGTTGAACCAAATTACTTCCCGGCCTAATAGTCTAGTCAACAAGTTCAAAAACGTGTTAAATAGAAATAAAGCTCCTAAAAATATGTGCCATATCTCATTCGATTCGGAATGACGTCTAGAAAAATGTTTTTTAAGGGCATATTAGCACATCAAAAATTGCAATAGTTATTAACAAAAAAAGAAAAAAAAAAGAAGGTATTTAGTTTTTCATTAATAACTTTTAAAATAATGATATTTAAGGAATTATGAAAAAAGATCCTGAAAGAGGAGGAAATTTCCAACAAAAAAGTCCTTACTCCCGGAACTCTATCTATATTATTTATAACTTTTATTTAACGCTGGAAATAGCGCTCCGCGAGGGCGTTACGGCATAGGCGCGTCGTCTAAAAAGCCGGTATATCATCTAAAATAATTTATTTCTAATATTAAATAACAATTTAAAAATTTGAATAAATTATGGTGTAATCTAGACACTTGAACGAAAATAACCACGGCGAAAAATATTTTTTTTGACAACTTTTCAAAAAGTTACACCATTGTTAATTAACTAATGTTTTTCCAATCTCTGTTTTTATAAATTACGGCATAAAAGTTTCAAAAATTAGTCTAAAAATATTTCGCTTCGTGGAGCTCTTCTTAATTAGGTACTTAATAAAGTTATGCAGAAAAAAAATATTAAAGTTTATTATTTTGTTAATTATAATTTTTTTAAATTAACTAACAAAAAAAAAACTCTGTTATTCCATTGAAAAGGGTCAATGATGATTATTAAGAATAAAATAATTTCTTAACTAATTATTTAAACAATTGAAATATAAAAAAAACGATTATAAACAATAAAAAGAAATATTTAAGATTTTTTTTTCTTTTTTAAATCATCATTTTACCTTTGCAATAAGATAGTAAAAAAAAATTTTTTTTATATCGCAAAATAGTCTATTTGTTTATATAAACAATTTCTTAATAAATGACGTAACATTTTTTTTTCAATGTTAATTAATACCTATATTAGATGCAAAAACAGCAATAATAAGATATTACCAAAAAAAAAATGTTTTGATAACATTTTTTAGAAATTTCATTTTTAGTTAATTTAAAAAAATTATAATTAACAAAATAATAAACTTTAATATTTTTTTTCTGCATAACTTTATTAAGTACCTAATTAAGAAGAGCTCCACGAAGCGAAATATTTTTAGACTAATTTTTGAAAAATTTATGCCGTAATTTATAAAAACAGAGATTGGAAAAACATTAGTTAATTAACAACGGTGTAACTTTTTGAAAAGTTGTCAAAAAAAATTTTTTTCGCCGTGGTTATTTCCGTTCAAGTGTCTAGATTACACCATAATTTATTCAAATTTTTAAATTGTTATTTAATATTAGAAATAAATTATTTTAGATGATATACCGGCTTTTTAGACGACGCGCCTATGCCGTAACGCCCTCGCGGAGCGCTATTTCCAGCGTTAAATAAAAGTTATAAATAATATAGATAGAGTTCCGGGAGTAAGGACTTTTTTATTGGAAATTTCCTCCTCTTTCAGGATCTTTTTTCATAATTCCTTAAATATCATTATTTTAAAAGTTATTAATGAAAAACTAAATACCTTCTTTTTTTTTCTTATTTTGTTAATAACTATTGCAATTTTTTATGTGCTAATATGCCCTTAAAAAACATTTTTCTAGACGTCATTCCGAATCGAATGAGGTATGGCACATATTTTTAGGAGCTTTATTTCTATTTAACACGTTTTTGAACTTGTTGACTAGACTATAATAAGGAATGTAAAACTTCTAAAATGTTATGCAATCATAGATGCATATGATGATTACACGAACGTCGTTAAGTTAGAAAATGTGAAGTCAGAATAAGGATTCATTTTTCATTATACATAGGTATATTTGTCTATTATAAAATATTTGTTTGTGTGCGGATTGTAACTCCAAGTGCCTTTGTAACAAATTCCCATCCACACAGCGACGAGCGCTTTCATTGAAATTCAATCGTGCTTTCGCGGTAAATATGTTATCATCAACGAAATAGATCATTAATTAAAATAATAAATTTTGTGGGCATAAAATAATGTTAAATGATAATTAGTCAATAAATGTTTTTTAATTACTGAGCAATTATTCCCGGTACTCACCATATTTTATTGACAGATATTACGAACAAAAGTGCGACCACGCCGTAAAATTCCACAGCGATTAAAATAAGCGAGAGTAAGTACATAAAATGATCTCCCATCTAAACATACGATCGGGTACGCGTACGTATAAAGCATATAAGAGGCCCTTAACTCCCAACGAAGCTTTTAGTTGCGTCGAAATTCGCAGACCGCAACATCTGGCGATGTACCTTCCACCAGAATACTCGTAGATTGCATTTTGTCTACTTTCGTTAACGAATGAGCATTGGCATTCAAAAATGTTCCCTAAAGCAATCGCATCAAAGAACTGTTTCGAATGTTATTATATAGAGAATTTTCATAGCGTATACGCCTTTCTGCAACTGATAAACGGGCTCAATCTGTTGTCTCGTGTACTTCAGTACTATCGGGCTATTTCGTACAGATGCGGATTGCGGGAAGAAGAGACGTAAATTCGATTTGCCGAGGACCAATTTTGCGAAAATGAAAACCTACAAATTACTTTGAGAAATGGGACTAGATAGGTTCATAACGGCCTCGTACATATAAATATATTAATAACATAAGATTCACTGGATGCAGACTGCCTCCAACAGGTCAATATGGAAGTCATTGGGGGAGGCCTATGTTCAGCAGTGGACTTCCTTAGGCTGATAATGATGATGATGATGATGATGATGATAATAAGATTCACTCAAATTCAGAATCTATACTCGGTATATCTCATAGATTTCACACTAACGATTATCTTTTTTATATATAAATACTTCGAATACACCGTCGAATAAAGTTGACAACATTAACATTTAAAATTCACACCCGTCTGCAACTCCGAAGGGATAAGCAGAAGTGTATTTCGGCACCTATGATTCGTCATCCGTGGTATATTAAGCTTCCTTAACAGGTGGCAAATTTTGTACATTATTTCTACAAATAATTTTATAATTTGTGGCAACATTTAACATTTGTAGAGTTTGTAGTCCCTGTCCCTATACAACGTATATACATATTATATTGCCATGTTGAGTTCTAAAGGTCTTAAGTGAAAAACGAAATAAATTTATAAAACCCATACCTACTCATAATAGATTTAAAATGTAGTAAACACCCAAATTCTTTTACCTTTATAGATTGTAACTTTAAAAAAAGATTTTTAGCTTCCATCCACGAGAGAAAAACTTTTAATGCAATATCAATTTTGCTAATGTAAAAGTTTTAATAGCATAGAATATTTGCTTTGGAAAAATATGCGTATAGGGATTTTTATAACTGCTTGTTATATAATATTTTCTTTGTACTCACCTAATGCGAGTTCCAAGTTATGTGCCTTAAAAGATTGCGTAAAAGATTGTAGCAACAGATCAAATAAAACTTTTCATATTTTTCTCTTTCGTAACGTTTCTTTCTGATTGTATTTGGAGTACGAAATACTTATTGAATATATGTTATGATAAATCCTACTGCTGGCCTTACACTTAATAGGTGTTAAAGTCGCCCTAAAAATATATTTTATTTCACATGTATTTTAAGCTTTCAAATCATTGTCAACAGAGTGTAAATATCAAACTACATCAACTTATTAAGATTACAGAATAACTTCAATAATAACCAAAAAAAGTATTCAGAATCCGTAATATTATTCTCGCCTTTGGCGTTGTAATTTAACACTTCATGGGCAGTCAATGAGCAATGCAGGGTAGCAGGTTCACTTGACATATTATTTCAACTCTTTTTATTGTTGAAACAATATCCACCATTAAATCTAGAATTTCTTCACCGAACACAACGTCCTATTAAATTTGGCATTTGATTCAGAATATTCGTATCTACATGGATAACAATCTCAGTAGTCAAAAGTATCCCTTTAATAGTGACAAACGTAAGTTTTAATGTAAGATTTACTTGAGTAAAGTTAAATAAAAAAAATAAAAGGACAAATCAATCTCACCCTTTCTCGTCCTTTTTTTGCAATTTCTACAGATTGTAACAAATATAATATGATTTACAAGTATCGTTCAAAATTCTAAATGTAAAATTAATCCTGTGTCCTGTAGGCTAAGATATCAGCTTGTCTGATGTATAAAAAATAAAAAGCCATACAATCATGACTTCCTTATAGAATATACAAAACATTGTAGTAACTTTTAATAACTTACCACCAAAAATAGGCCATAAAACCTACTCCATGTTATACAAGGTCAGGTAGCATAAGCAAGCGTGCTACAACTTAGCTCCTGTCCGCTCCATTGAATATAAACAGGGAATGCAAACATTATAAACAAAAATTCGAATAGAGGACCACCTTAGACGATATTAGGATCCGTCTGTGAAATAAGGTCACGTTCGATTCCAGATCACGTCAAATATTTGTTCGACACACAAAGACCTCAACGGGGTGCATGGCGTTGTATGCAGCTACTGATTATTTACATGATTTAATGCAGTTTTACATGTGAATTTCTATGGACCAGATTAAGGTCAGATTTGAATGTATATTGCTTATTACAAATATTTTATAAAAGTAGCGGTTTGTTTATTTATACGGGCGATGAATTTGTCGCTTACGCAATTCTTTTAAAATAAGAACACAAATTATTTATCATCCCTTCGGCGCAATCATATGGCTCCAATCTTCATTCAACATTTGATACAACGGTACTAATAAAAAGGTCCACACATAATATAAATTATAAAACAATACAATTATATCACGCCCATCTATTCGACGAGACGTGACTGTGTGATATGTATCTTTAGAATCCCACAAGCATCGATTAATAAATCAAATACATATCGAATGATTGTACCTATTCGTTATTGTCTCCCATCGATTACTAGCTTTATTTACACTGGGGAACAATAGGTGCGGACCGAATAGTTAACTACAAGTCCATTCTTCGAACGGATTGCTTTAGTTTCACTCCGTGTATGCCCCCGTTGTTTGTTTTAAAGTATATATGTAACTTAACAATTTACATATGTATACGAAATTAACTTGCTCTTTAATATGGTTTAATATTTAGATTGTGTACTTGTTTATATTGTAGTTTTGTGATGACCTGATTGGTTAAGTACGTGGTCGATAAAAAATAATAAAAATGGCTGTAGATAAGAATTGACAAATATTATATATACAAATCATTATGCACTTGTAATAACATGATGAAGAAATCTGCACGTGAATGAACAAATGAATTCCAATTAATTATTTAGAGAAGTCTACCAGTGTACACTAGGTCGGTGTTAAATTTAATCTAGTTTTTATTTAACCTTAGAAGTTAAAATACGCACGGCATGTAAAAAGATATTACAAAATAATCATTAAAATAATATTCTTCTTGTTTATGACAACACAAAATTGTCATAAACATCTAAGGCCGGTAAAAGCATAACTAAACAATCGTTCAATTCCTTTCATACTAAACCTAATGATAAGTAAATATGACAAAAATGTTCCACGCCACTAAACTTTTCGATATAGAGCTCGCACTACGTTACGAAATACTTCAAATATATCAGTCTGACCGAAGACACTCCAATTTCTTAGTCCTAAGCAAACATGTTACCGGCGGTAGTAATTGCTGACTGTGTTTGCACACTTTTATTGTGTATCGCTGAGCAAATATTGGATCTGAATGCATCACTTGTCTTACCTACAGCTGAGTTTTTACAATATTTCGAAGTTAATTTACCATCGATACGAATTTGCTTAGGTTTCCTATTGTATCGGTGCACCTTTAAAATTTAAGGATGCGTTATAGCTAACAATGAGAATTAAGTTTTAGGGTTGAACGAGGTTTTAATCATTTGTAAATAAAGTCGTTATGTTCGTGATATAGGTTAAAAAAAAGAGATTTTGAGATTCATCAACGTATTTACGTCTTTAACAGAGATATTAAATAAAGAAATGTCACAAATAAACTTATCTTTCTCAACAATCATGTTTCTGATACAATTCTGTCTTTTTGCTTTAGAATTACTCGTTGGACTCAAAACTTCAGTTTATTTTGTGGAAAAAACAAATGAGTCATCCCTATGTGAGTCTACGTAAGTAATAACATAGTACATACCAAAACCCTCCATGATTCATAGATAGTAAAAAACATCACACACTTTAAAAAGATATACACGCTTAAACAAGATATAAAAACTACCTTAAAAATAAAATAAGACAATCCTTAGTAAGAATTGCGTGTCAGTCAGTTAACTTTATAGCCTCTTAACTTTAGACACCATAAACTTGACTTACACCGCCCATAACTACACCCACTAACAATTACTAAGTAGCCGCTGCGAAGATAACAAAAAATGTGCAATACGTAAACCGATATGAATAAACAGCACCTCTATTCTCTAAGGTTACAGCGCTACAAAGAGGCTACCGTGTAATTTGAGACACTAAAGGAAACTAAGGCGACAGTCAACGTTCTGGGACACTAAAAAAACACTTTCAATCGAGCGAAAAAGAAATCCAATATTATGGCGTTGCAACGTGGATTAAATTTTGCACAATCTAAAGGCAAAATCGACAGCTGTTGCCAAGAATTTATCCGACCATTGATGTGATGAGTTTCGGGAAAGAGCATTTGGTTTAAACTTCAACAATTCCCTTAGAATAATTAAGATAAAACCGACATTGGATGAGATAAAGAATTTTGAATTTACTTTTGCAAGTTGAAAATTCCAGATGCCCCGATGATGGTACGGAGGAGTTATTGTTGCAGACTAGGCCGTAACTCGTTTAAATTATAATCCAAACCGAACATAAGCATTTATTAAAATCAGTATATAATTTACAAAGGAATGTGAAATGGATTTTCTCGGAATAATATACATTATTTCAACAATGTTGTAAAATAACCCCTTATGAACTTGTATTATCAAATTATATATTAAAGGCGATATAACTCTTCAAAGTTCCAGACTCCAAAATTCCGCTTATGTGTGAAAGCCTTACAACAAACACACACATTTACATTTAAAGTAATATGTTAGTACTTAAAGCAAAGATAATACCTACGACTATTTATATAAGTAGATATAAGAATAATATTTAGTTGAAAGGTCATAAAATAAACGATAATATTCTATTACTCAAATATATGTCAGCACATCTCGATTATTTCGATGGACTAAGCAATAACAACAACAGTTTCAATAAAGTATCCTTGTATAAAAACAATACCAAAGTTCGATATTACTTTAAGACCGTAATAAAAATAAAAGTGATTCATATTGTCATATATCAACTAAGTCTGGGTTTTTACAAAATTTATAGGTCCACTTAAGCTTATGAAAATATCAAAATCTCTTAGTTTAAATTTATTATTCTGTTCACAAATTAAGGTCTCTTCACACGAGTATCGACTGAAATAAAATATTGTTCCAATGACAAATTCTTTGGTAAATCACTTTGTACAGTAATTTGAGACGGACCTCAGAGGTTAGGACATTAAAGTGAGTAAATAGAACCGGAGTATGACAAATATTGAAGAGACCTTTGCGGAGGGGAAATGGAAAATTAATGAAGCTTGGGTATTAATAGCGTCTAGCGCGATAAGTAGAAGAAATCAATGTACCAAACAAAAGAGTATCATGGTGCCATCTTTGCAATACGTGAACGTCGTCATAATCTGAATTTACAATCATGCCAAACAATTATGTCTTAGATCTACTACTACTATATCTGCCCTAAAATGTGCCACTGCTAAGCACGGGTCTCTTTTATAACCGAAAAGGGTTAGAAACCAGCATCCTAGCCTAGTTCGGGTTGGCGGCCTAGTGGATATTTTTTATTTAACAACATTCTTTGTTTATTTATGATTTTGATGTAGCCGTATCGAAAGTACCTCATCGTTTGTCGTGTATTTTTTGAACCCATAGTACTCACAATCGAAATGTAATTTTTTTTACGCTGAGAAGATTAAAACAGCATTTTGTTACTCCATCTTTCCCAATTAGGCCACGGAGGCCCAATCGTATTTATGTATAAACACTAAGATCAATATACACATAAGTATTTTTATTTTGAACGAATAATGCATTTCCCAGCGGAATGGTAATTGGCCGATCGGAAAGACGAGACTCTCCCCGTCCACAATCCTTGGTAATACAAGAGAAACAAGATAGTTTGAATTTTACATGAACTCACTTCCGAGTAAGTAGCTTCAAAAGGCAGGAACGAAAGACGCGCGGATACTCCTCAATTCATGTACTTATTGTTTTAAGTTTTAAACCTTGGTACACTTACAAATGTTATGGTAGGTGAAGTAATTTTGATATAAATAATATTGAAGGTTATTACCGATATCAATAACTACGTAAGACTTTTCGGTCTCAGAAAAATCCCGTAACTAATATTAATTGTCACACACATATTTGGCTCCATGCTAGGTTCGAATGCACTGTCAATTGTTTCTCAAACAGATCTCTAACCAACTACGCCACGAAAATCTTTGCTATTATGTCAATTATATTTCAAATATAAAAATAAAATTACCGCTTCTATGCTGTATAAAAATATCAATTATTTCTTATAGGTCTCGTCACTTGACGTCGTTGGTTCAAAGAGATATGTATAAACAAGTAAGAATTATATGAAACTTTATAAATTTGACTTTACACCGTCTAATGTTTAGAACTATCTTAATTTATTTCAATAAAAACCATTGTCACAGAAACAGAGATAAATCTGAAAACATTATCAACTTTTGTAAGCACATTGAATTGATAAATTCTGTCATAGAATTTCATTTAGAAAGGTTGCGAATAAAACGTATAGCATATACCCTCTCAGAATAATGTGAATGACGTTGAATAGAATTTACGATAATGTTATCATTACAAACAATCGCCGAACGGCAAATCCTTCAATAAAATCCGAGAGTCAGACGTACGATCACATAGTATTAGCCCCGAGTCCATTGTTCTGACAACTCAGCGATTTTTGATACCTTTGAAATAAGAAATCGCAGACATATTTGTAGCGTAACAGTTATTATTTTTCCCTCAGAAAAGATCACTCTTTTTGCGGAAAACGCTCCCATTTACCCAACGTCGAATGTCTTTTGTCTTCAATGTAAGAGTATTTTTTATTCTACCAATGAAAAATTTTGAAGCAGTAGGTAAATGATTCAGCATAGTCGGGAATGTTTCTGCACTAGTTACTTCAAATTTATCTTCCCTCGATGCTGAATATGCAATTTTACGGTTATTCGTATAGATGGTACGATTTGTAGCGTAATCTGCGATGATTGATGGCCGTTGTGACTCTTGCAATATCGAGCAAGTGACGTTTTGAAGGTACGCCAATTTGTTTACGGCAAACACTTCAAAATATTTATTTCCTACTGTCGGTGAAGAAATATTTATTCAGTGGCTCCGTTCTGTATTTATTAAGTCGTGCACGTGGATCATTTATTCACAACACAAGTTTCTCACGAACTTTTTGTCACCTACCGAAAAGGTTACTTCTTTTTGTTAATAAAAAAATTCAGTACACTTCGGTGACATATCAGAGATCTTATCCGAGTTAAACCTGTGCACAATGCCCCGTAATAATGGACGCACAAAAAATGATCGATATCAAAAAGCGGCAGTAAAGGGGACAAAAATATCCACAAAACACACATAGCAGCACAACTGGTGACAAAAAAACTACAAATGTTTACATGTGTGCGTGTTTGAAGCAAAGGGTTCGCTCGGAGTGGCTCGTTCCTATAAATCCTGTAGATCTTTATAGAGTGAATAGAAGCGGTAAAAAACAGACACAACAGAATAGGTATTTATTTAAAATGTTTAATAACAGAGCGGCTCGTAAAACTAGCTCCATTTTTATTTACTTTTGTCAATCCGATCTTTAGATGTGATATCGTAGTCGCCTCTCGGGCACTCTCGTTAATAGGGTACCGATGAGGCCGTGCCCGCATTGTATGTACATGAGAGCTTTCTATACCAGCGACCCTGCGTGACAAAACTTTGTCCCTCCCCACATTCAAATTTCTGAAGGAGCAATTGAAATCGGAGATGTTAAAGAGAATTAGAGCGGGGTCTTTTTCGAGCGCCCGTTTTGTTTCGTACTCGTTGAAAGCGGGGCTTCTTTTGAATCTCGATCAACCATCGATGTGGAAGTGGGGTACGCGTTTATTAGGATTCCCCATCGCCTACCAATCGGCCGACGATGCGACGTGTAATCTAATAGCTTATTAATGAGGGGAAATACATCGATCGACCCCTATTTTTCTATCCTAGTAAATTTTAAAATGCCGACTCTGCATTTGCCGGTTGATTGCGCGGTAAAGCCGTCTTGTTCGTGCGTATCGCAAAGTGGGAAGGTCGGTGGCGCGGACGATAGCTCCTCCCACTAAATTTATAATACAATAAATGAGTGAAACCGCGGCGCGGAACCTGCCGCGGAGATAACACGTAATGTGAGGTTATTGCGTAAAAACAAACGACAAAAAACACATCGGTAAGAGAGATATACTGTTTCGCTTAGCGGACCTTTATGATCCGCGCTGGAGCTAATATACGAGCGGGTGATTCGCGCTCCATGGATTATATGTGCAATAAAGAGGATAATTTAAAATTACGTTTGCCACAATGTTGCCATTAAGCATTGTTGGTGAAGCGCGCTCAACGTTTACCGCGGCGTTAGATAATAAAGTTGCGCGTAGAACAATTTTTTAATTTCTTCCTTTTATAATTTTATCTGTGCAATGTAATACCTACATATTGCGAGTAATAAGCGGAGTTACGAAGGGAAGGTGAGTGTAATTTCATCACGCGTAGGGTTTGCGGTGGCTTATCGCTTTATGTGAAGGGGTTCAGACCGACGTATTTCGTCGCGTACTGGGAATTTTAATTACAAATGAACATCGCGCTCTGACAAACATTCACAGCTCAGGCGCAGCGCCTAGGGTGATTATTCCGATTAAGTAGCAAAGCCGCACCCAGCGGGAATGACCTCACGTAGCAGTAAATATTTTGTACGTCGCAAAGTTTGTTTGCACGTTGACAGACCGCAAGCACTTAGACTATGAAAACCGCGACTTGAAAATGTAAACCAACTAAAATGTAAGTACTAAACCAACTGTTCAAACTATTCGCCGCACTTTATTTTAGTTTAATAATAAATAAAACACTTTAGTAAATTAACATTGTAAACTGACATCACAAAAGAGTCCTTCATTGACTTGTTCTATCATGTAAACCTGATAATAGCTGTTGTAGTTGATACTACATTTGAACCACATTGCACTTATTGTCATAATATGTCAATGTAGTCAATAAGTAAAAACTCAATTACCTAAAAACAAATTAAAAAAGAAGTAAATGTTAATCAAGTGCAATGAAAAAAAAAACTATTCTTATTGAATTGCATTTTCAAATTGGCTATGCTTTTAAGCATTAAAACTTAACGGTGAAGGAAAATATCGTGAAGTAACCTGCACACCTAGAGTTCTCAGAAATTTCTAGGTGTGTAGTCCGCCAACCCGCACTAGGCCAGTGTGGTGGACTAAGACCTAAAACCTCTCGGTTGTAGAGGAGGCCTGTGCCCCCAGCCGTGATACGTATACAACTTATTGATAATAATGTGATGTCACCGTCAGAGTATAAGTATACATATGTTCTATGTTTGTATATATTTTGATGTGGGGAGACCTGAATTTATAACCGATTATAAAAATATGTTATTAAGTGCTGATACTAAGAGTTTCCTCACTCTGATCCTTATTATACTTTTACTATACTTTAATTCATCATCATCATCATTATCAAGCCAAGGACGTCCACTGCTGAACATAGGCCTCCCCCAATGACTTCCATAGTGACCTGTTGGAGGCAGCCTATATCCAGCGACGACCCGCAATCTTCACTAGGTCGTCAGACCACCTTGTGGGTGGACGTCCTACGCTGCGCTTTCCGGTCCGTGGCCTCCACTCGAGAACCTTTTGGCCCCATCGGTCATCGGTTCTCCGCGCTATGTGCCCGGCCCTTTGCCACTTCAACTTCCTAATCCGCTGGGCTATGTCGGTTACTTTAGTTCTCTTACGGATCTCCTCATTTCTGATTCGATCTCGTAGGGAAACCCCGAGCATAGCCCTCTCCATAGCTCGTTGAGTGACTCTGAGCCGTCTAATGAGGCCCATAGTGAGAGGCCACGTCTCTAATAATACTCTAATAATACTAATATGTCTCTAATAATACTTTAATTTACTTATACTTTTACTCGACTTGTGTATCGAACATATAAACTTTTGATTGTATCTTAAAAAATCTATGAGTAACTATAAAGAATATCTTTTTACTGCTGTTTTGTAGTCGATTATTCCTATAGACAAAGCCTTCAATGTGCTTACAATGTTACACTTACCTTAATGCAACTAAAAGTTCTCGTTTAATAATTCCTCGTATAATTTAAAATTGTAGCATATTTTAAATTGCAGTTCAAGCCTTCAAAGGCTAACTACGGCAGTATAACACTTTTCTTCCTCGCGCTAAAGTTTCATAAAGTAATGTGAAGTGGATACAACTTTATAACTAGCATTACGGTACGGTATGGTATTTTTAGTGCGTGGTTGGAAGCAGTTATTCACGGCGATTCGCAGTTAGACGACAAGGAACAAGTGTTAATACAACACGACAGTTGAGAATGCACGCTGCTATTCTACAGTGTGCGGACATATTTCATTTATGTTTTATCCATCTATAGTACAAAATAGTAAAGGTATCTCTGTACGTTACATTTATATCCTTTGAGCTTGTACCTTGGATGGGGTAAATATTGGTATTTTTCTACATCCAGGATTTGTTGGCTGTGTTTTTTAATCCCACAGAATAGAGAGTGCTATTTCCGTTTTTTCAGGCACATATTGGCTCAGACATGCGGCGTGCGATCAGAAATGTAAAATAAAAATACTCTCAACACTCGCATATATAGAACTGATCAGACTCAGATACAATCTTGTGTCGTGGGTATTATAAACTATGAGAGACTTTTTTTTTTGTGGATACAGGCATGAACGTGATGATTACGTGTCAATGAAATTAGTTATAGTAATTGTTAATATTTGGAGCAAGCAAAAAGCAGTGATGGCCTCGAGGTTTAGGCGCGCGGTCGAGAATCTCGAAAGTCGCAGGTTCAAACTCCAGGCATACACCTCTGACTTTTAGAAGTTATGAGTGTATTCACAATGAATTATCACTTGCTTTAACGGTGAAGGAAAACATCCTGAGGAAACCTGCACACCTAAAAGTTCTTAGGTGTGTAGTCCGCCAACCCGCACTAGGCATGCGTGATGGACTATAAGGCCTAAACCCTCTCAAAGGTAGAGGAGGCCCGTGCTCAGCAGTGGGACGTATATGGGCTGATGATGATGATGATGATGAATTGTTAATATTTATACGATGCTGGAACATATTACTTTTATCCACCTTTAACAGCGTCCGTGACGCAGTTGGCTAAACACCAGCTTGAGAAACGAAAGGCCGCGGGTTCGATCCCCGCACCGATACAAATGTTTGTATGATTAACAAATATTTGTTTCGGGTCTAGGTGTTTGTGAGACTGAAAAGTATCTCATATTTTGTGTGGGGTCAAAACTATGTATGTAACTGTTGGGTGTATTTATTATTACTATTATTATTACCTTAGATGTTATTTTTTATGTTACGCATGTTTCTCCTAACAGATTATTGATAGCGTCAATTGTGCGCGGAGCTACGTTCCACGAAGGAATTTCTCGTTGACGTCGAGTACACGGCCAATATACGAGTATACCTAATATGAGAAATATACCTATGGTATTTTTGTGTGTTAGGACGAGCCAGTGGCGGTACTTCCATAGTAGCCCAAAAGCCCAGTTTGCCTTTTAAAATTCCGAATTCTAATTTTTAGGCTTGAAATCTTTATTTAACAAAAGCAATTTGTTCAATAAAGACCCCATAATAAGCAAATATAAACTAGACATTACACAATTAACGTTTAACGTTTTTGGGCTTCTATGGAAGTCCCGCCACTGGGACGAGCATCATCAAATATTGGTTTTGTATCGACAAGCAGTGAATAAGAGATTTTACTCCATGAAAAAAAATCGTTACCAGTTGGTTAAAAATTATTTTTTAAACTAAGTGTCTGGAAAATTTGAGAAGGGTTGGTATTACGCGAGGGGTCGATCTGTCAGTAATTTCATTATTCACAAAATGTCATAAAACATTGCGAAAAAGATAACCACTTCAAAATGTCTGACTGGAACCTCCTTATAGGAAAAGTCTAGCCGGAAATGTACAATTGTATGTTATATTGATATGTGAGTAACAATGAATATCTTTCCAGCAGTCAACGCAATTACTTCGACCTACTGCAAGTTTTTTTACACCTCATGTATGTTGGGCGCTCTCCGGGGCAATACAAATACATACATATATGTACATAAAAGTATACATATATCAATTGAGATTTATTTCCCGAATCTGCATCGAATTTTATTACCGGCCTGTTTAAAAAAAAGTTAGATTAATTTTTTGCGAGTCTACCGTTCGATATTATTACTTCAAAATTTATGCTCTTTTATCGACGAGTTAGTAACGGTAGCGGTGTGCGCTTTAACTCAGGAAATAACTCATTCGTTTTACCTGTTAGCGTGTAATTGTGAATCAATTTTCCGTTGTTTCAAGATTGAAAGGGTTTTTAAACTAATTTACTTTATAGACGAAAAAGTAGACCACCTTTGTGAAAGTGATAAAATGAATCGGAATTCGATTTTTTATTATGAAGTTCATGTAATTACATGTAGTTACTAGCTTTAAATAGACTGTGACATCTTTTGATTGGCGCTTAGGAATTCCGATATTTAACAAGATATTTAATTCTAGATTCAGGCTACTCCCAACAAGGCGCACTTTTTGAAGCATACACCTTACATAAATAATATTAGTAATATAAAACGGTCTCTGCTAGAAAAACTCACAGCATTTGTTGGCTCATTCCAATAAAACCAAGAAGATGTAGTCGAAAATATGTAAATTAAGTCAAAATTAAACACGAAAAATAATAAGCTCCGTCTTGTAACTTAATAAGGTACATAGATAATACAAGTTTATCTCGGCATCTAAGATTCGTCGGTGCGTCAAGTATAACAAATTTTCTGACGATGACTCGTCAGTCCAGTGTCGAAATGACGTCATGAGTATTACGTTGTACTTTTTACAAAGTTTCCTTCATGCGGACACTATCTTAATGGATTTGTCATGTTATGGTAATAAGGTATGGGAATATAAAGTATTATATCATTACCATATGAAATTGTTGGATCGAAAACGTCGTATGTTCTAAATGTTTGTTTTCAAAGATTTAGTTTGGGTTACTAAGCCTACCTCAATATACATATTTATAGGTAATTTATTTGTATTTAGAGAGATTTATTAAAAAGTTCTTAGTCACCGGGGTGGATTTTTAAAAACTCTGCGAAATTTTAATTCGAGTTAGAGTTTCGACACATAAGTCTCTCGTAGTTTCTGATGGATAGATACCCGGGTCAAATTATTTTATCTTATTCTATGGTAATGTGAGTTACACTACTATTATCATCCCATAACGTATACGTTTCAGTGCTCGAAACGGATCTCCTCTAGAAATGAGACATTGACATTCGACATTATGTCGCCTTGTTCATGGATTATATCGACCCACAAATTTCTTTTTAATAGCTTCTTTCAGAGATATAATTTATTTTGATTTTTAACTCACTCTAATAAACACTATTTGCCAAATGTTAGTGCAGAAAGACTGTCTACCCCTTTAAATAATACACAGATACATAAGTGCGTATATGTATAATGTACTTTGGAGTTCTGGGCACCGTTTAAGTGAATTCCAATATCCTGATTTTCTTATAACTGGGTTGAATATATTTTCGTCGTTCGGCGTCTTATTTATACCATTCAGACTACTAATTCTATTGGTTAATACAAATAAGAGTAGTGTCGCTTACGACGTTTGTTCATTAAGTATGCGATGTAATTGAAATAAAGGTGCATTTCAATGACAATAGATTTCGGTGAGTTGTTATCCAACTTTGATTAATGTTCAGCGTCGCCCGTATTAGGGCAGTCGTGTAGATACCCGCGCGATATGGAGATTACAAAGAAAAATTGTGATCGGCCCAGACTGAACTCGATGATGTATGGGCTCTTATGAATGTATGCTTATGGTAATAAGTGCTTCTGTGAGGAACTTGTAGATAAGATCGCCGTATGTGAGTTTTGCGGCTTCTGTTCTATTTGACTGCCTCGTGGTCTCGCGGCACAAGTATATGCTGTGCGATCTAGACGTCCCGGGTTCGATTCCCGGCTCGGGCAAAGTGTTATTAGACTTTCCCATTGGGAAATTCTCATTAACAGCCCGAAGTCTGAAAATGTGCCCGAAAAACGGCAGTGGGCTCACCCTCTATTACGTGGGACTGGTGAAATGCGGGTGCAGAAATGCACCTCTGCCTACCCCTTCGGGGAATACGGGCGTGAGGTTATGTATGTACATATGTTCTATTGGAGTACTAGACATGAACAGGAGAAGTGAAGTAGCCTTAGCTTTAGGTACTTGACGAGAGACGATTTAAGGCATCCCGATCTTTGAGGATGGATGATCAATAAATATGGAATCACTAGATCCTTGACTGCAGGCAACCCTAATCAAAAATAGAAGGTTGAGGAAACCTTGGGATGTTCAGAATTGAACCCTAAATATTTTATTCATTAAAGCTACTATTGGAATAGACTAAAGGAAAATATCAAAAACGATCTAAAAATCACTAATTAATAATAAATAAATACACCCAACAGTCACATACATAGTTCTGATCCCACACTAAAATACAAGTCTTGTGTCGTAGGTATCAGAAACTACGCGAGACTTTTCGGTCTCATATACACCTAGTGAAGCAGTGATGGCCTCGAGGTTTAGGCGCGCGGTCGAGAATCTCGGCGGTCGCAGGTTCAAACCCCAGGCACACACCTCTGACTTTTCCAAGTTATGTGTGTATTCACAATGAATTATCACTTGCTTTAGCGGTGAAGGAAAACATCGTGATAAAACCTGCACACCTAAAAATTTCTTAGGTGTATAGTCCGCCAACCCGCACTAGGCCAGCGTGGTGGACAAAGGCCTAAACCCTCTCAGTTGTAGAGGTGGCCCGTGCCCAGCAGTGGGACGTATTTGGGCTGATGATGATACACCTAGACCCGAAAAAAAATATTGTGAATCACAATTAATTATTTTAACTAAATAATTATATAATAACATTGACGCTGATAAAATGCTTCATGTTTAAAAATATTTATTGAAGTAGGAATCCCTTAAAATAAAAATTAACTACTGTTATTTATGTACGCTTAAGAAAATAAGTTTATCTTTATTACGGTGTTAATGACCTGAAATAATTTGGCGTTATCGCATGAGCTATGAGCAATAAATAGGTCACTTATTGTTGTGACATGTTAAATAACGTGTCAGAACTATCAGCGTTCAGACAATAACGCTGTTGTTTATCGATAATATTGTACGTGATTTAGTATTGTTTAAGGAATTCATGTTATGTTGCGACTTGGGCCATTTGTTACGTTTTTAGTACACCCTCATTCAATTTGTAATTAATATGTATTTGTATATATTTTTTTACAATTTCTGTGAATATTAGGAACAAATCAATTGTTCTTATGTTAAGAATTACATACATACATAACCTCATGCCTGTATTCTCCGAAGGGGAAGGCTGAGGTGCATTTCGCTATTATGCATCAGCCCCACGTATTAGGGGGCGAGCCTATTGCTTTTCGGGCACATTTTCAGACTCCGGCCTGTTACTGAATATCTCCTAATGGATAATCCAATAACACTGCCCGACCCGGGATTCGAACCAGGAACCTCTAGATCGCATGGCACATACTTGTGCCGCGAGATCACGAGGCAGTTTTAAAAATTATTTTCAAAATATTCTTGTCCGCCTTGGGGTAGTGTCATATGTGTTATGCGATCTAAACTTTCTTAATTCGATTCGAGACGAACACAATGTTATTGGGTTTTACTATAATGAAGTTCTCAAGACAAACGGATAGGCAGAGATGTATTTCTTCACCCATGATTGTTATACATAAATAAAGACCTCTGTGAATGCAGATAGTACTAATATAAGTAAACTTATCCCGCGCGGATGTTCGAATAATCTTCCAAATGGCAGACATCCTCATTTCGATCCGCACATATAAATGCATTACATTTAAGTCTGCGGAAATCTCAAGATTTCAAACTTTCCTCAATCTTTTCATTAAAATGCTTGAATGAATATTTTAAACCCGACGTTGCTTCGGCTTGAAAATTTGTTTTATTATGATAATTATGTAATTTCTTTACAGTACTGTACAGCTTGCGTGATGGTAAATTAAAGATAATATGCACAATTTATTAATAATGTCATGTCTTTTGCATTTTTTGACGCAGTTTTTTGTCGGTGGAAAAAAGAATCTTCATCTCCAAATTAATTTAATTTGTTTTAAAAACATCGAAATAAATGGAAACAGTTGAGTTATTGTGTAGTTTATTTGTCTAGACTACGGTGGTACTACAACTGGCACAGAGGAAAAACCGTCGTAAATCAACAGTTTTACAGTTTAGTTCAGCGAATGTAACTACCATTGACTAATTAACCCTCACACTGCTTTCATCAAAAGTAGTTCAGCAGTTACGCCAACAATATATTTCAGAGAAATAACCTCGCATCTAAAAATTCCTTACTAGTAATATTGAAGCTAATAAAAGTAATAGTCAAGATTTGCCTGGGCGCAATAATTTACTGTATCAGATAACCCCATGGCGCAGTAGGCTGGATACCAGCTTGTGAAACGAGAGACCGCGGGCTCGATCCTTGCACCGAGACATGTTTGTGTGATCCACAAATATTTGTTTTCGGGTCTGGGTGTTTGTGAGGCCGAAAAGTCTCTCC
This sequence comes from Hemaris fuciformis, assembly GCA_907164795.1. NCBI lineage: Eukaryota > Metazoa > Arthropoda > Insecta > Lepidoptera > Sphingidae > Hemaris > Hemaris fuciformis. The sequence continues at coordinate 9,865,393 of OU015442.1, forward strand.
TAGTTTGTGATGCCCACGACACAGGACTTGTACCCTAGTGTGGGGTCAGAACTTTGTATGTGACTGTTATTTATTAATTTAGGATCCTATGCTCTTTTCTGCGATATCTATACGAAAATTTGTCATGTTTGATTTATCTATTTATGGATTTAAAAAAAAACAGATATAATAAAAAAGTGACAAATACAAACGCGTGTTTTATTTAACGTATACTAAGGCTATCTTTGTATATGTAATATGTATGTATGTTTGTAATCTTGAAATCGAAACGGGTCACAAAAATACCCTCATATTGTAGTCAGGGTTTTCTTACGTACCAAAATATAGCCAAGAAAATCGGAAAGCATTTTTATCTTTGACAGCGTCGTCACTCTTACGGATTTTTGTGCCTTCTCTTTGAGGAATAAAAATAGTCTTGTACCAGCGAAAGGTTATTTCATTATTCTTAATTAAAATTTTTAAGTTTGAAAAATCATGAGACTGTTGCATATAATTTATTTGTATGAAAATTAAGGGTTAAATTAAATATAAAATGACAACAAGATTCGTTTTCAGTGATATAGGAGTAGATGCAATGCTAACCAAGGTAAGTCCCCCATTGCTAAATTAAAATTAGAGAAAAAAAACAAAATTTTGTGCAATTGTATAAAAGGAACGCAATTATTCTGCTAATATGGGTACACATAGCCATCATGTACACATAATTCTTCAATCTTAATAAAACTGCCTCGTAGTCTCCATCAAGTGCAATCTAGAGGTCCCGGGTTCGATTCCCGGGTCGGGTGAAGTGTTTTTACAATAGGAAATTCTCGGTAGCAGAACGATGACTGGAAATGTGCCCAAAATGTAACTTATAGAAAACAATAAACATGCGTAAATGATCGTCGTATATTTAAAACAAACCGTTATTTTTTTAAATACGAAATGCTATTTATGTTCTTAAAAGAATATTAAATGTTTGCCTTCACATGATGGATGAAGCGAGAATCCAAACCCTAAAAGGGAACATGACATTTTTAAAGCTTAAACTCATGAATAGAGAATTGAGGATGACACAAATCATAATACAATTTAGCCTTTTTAATGCAAATAGTTTAAAAAACATAGATTGTCATATTACCATAGAGAACAGTTCGGCTTTTTTGTATTCCGTATTCGAATATGAGAGAGCATAAATTTTAAATATGGAACGAAAGTCGAACACACACAAAGAGTGCGTACCTGTTTCAATGTACCTACCCTAAGTGCCTACACGCGCTGTCTTTGACAAATATGTACCCATTGTTGAATTACTAAGAGAACACAACAGACAAAGAGCCACGTAATATGAAAGAAGCCACTTCGCGTCTCTGGGTTTTAATATAAGCCATATGAAATAGTAGAAATTCGTGACCTCGTTCTCAAAAATATCCACTGCAGAGGTTTTACAAGGAAAAATATTTTCATATTAATTAACAACTAGGCTCAAAGAGTAAAATTAGTGCGATGTGACTCAGCTCCGGTTTAGCATGGAATGCATCACAAAGAAATTGCTGTTGCATATATTTTAAAATTTGTGTTCTTAAGTGACCGGCGGCCTAGTTTGGAGAACGGCTGGTCAATACAGCCAAGGGGTCTTATGCGATCTGAGCAATTTCAAAATTATCTCCCCCATTAATAATAAAAGTCAAGATTTAAGAAAAATTCTAAGATTTCTGTAGTTCACAAACATTGATTTTTTATAATTTTAATACTTAACTTTTGATACAGTATTGAAAAGATGTGATTTACACTTTCGAATGGCTGGTATTTAGCAAAAATATTACATATAATAAATTTTAACTCTGCTCTTGCGGATTACGTAAAAAGCGTACGAAAGAGATACGAAAGAGACGAGAGCTGTTTGATCAATTTCCGGGTCGAAAATATTGTTAATCTCATCTTTCCAAAAGTTTCCTACATTTAGTTACAATATGGAGTCTTGAAATGTGCCCGATACACGGCAATAGGTTTGCTCCCAACTACCTGGATTGGCTAAATGTTGTTGGTTTCTGCCTACCGCTTCGGGTTTATGATTATGTATGTATGTATATTTTTATCACTGTCTTTGAAGTTTCGTAAATAGCACAACAAAGTAAAATTTAAATAAAGCCCTGTATTTGCAACTTTCCCAATCGATCCCCGGTATGATATCAAAGATGCTGACGGCACGGTTATCTCATGATTTTGTAAGTATATGAAAAGGAAAGATATGGCACAGAATAGACAATTGACAAGGGTACACGAGACATAAAGAAACTTTGATGTGAGCCACTGAAGTACAAGAAAACCCTCGCATCGTGATCGGAATTTCTATTAGTTTGAGTCGAGATAGATATCCTTGGAGATGTCTTGAAAATGTGCTACTGACAGCTATTCGTTCTATTTTAGTTAATCAGTTTGACCTTGAGCATCGCTCGAGCTGAAATAAAATGATTATTCCCATGAAAATAACTGGTATTAATAGAACAAAAGCGGCATGAAAATTTATTGTAGACTAGAGGCATAGGCCAATTTCACACGTTCGGAACATCATTGGTGAATGATATAATTTATGACAACATCATATTCAAATCAATTTCGACATGATTCTTACCTACTTCCAGGTGTATAAATGTACCTCTATTAACTCTATTAAGTGATCGAGTGCCATTAAAACATTGAACTTTACATATAAGCGCAGACAATTTCATACATTCCGATAACCTTACGTTAACTCATCCATAACCAACTTGTGTCGTAAGATAAATTGTCACGGCATATATAAATGCGGTATAAAGAAAAAAAGAGAAACCTCACGTATTTATACGGATCTCGGAGTATAGACGTGGTAATTTATTATATTCAGTTCGTTGCGATCCATTGACTTTTGTGGTCGTCCACGGAGCATCTTTTGTCACCGTGTCAGGGGTCTAAGCGGCCGTGTAATATGAATTAATAAGCACAAAGAATCATTATAGTGCGTTTATTTGTCGCGGGAATATCTCGGGATGGCACTCGTTTTATTGTAGATGTTTATTGTAAGATGTTCGCCGCCATTGTGCGCTGGAACTAATCTTGTTGTATCGCGTGCGCAAGATCATGCTTGTTAAGGATTTTTACGATAACAATGGGTATATACCGTTGGAGCATCCACTTCTAAATGAAGTATATGTAGAGGTAATGTAATATCTTCTTGCTGAAATAAGTTTGTTTTCATTACCATTACCAGCCTGTTTTACGGGAAACGGAGACCTAATGTCTACTCGTAGTAGAGAATTAAGAGGACTTAGAATACGCTGGCATAGTAATGATAAATTGCACTTAGTATTCCTTAACCATATTTTCTTATTCATCTGCAAATGACTATGATATGCAGAAATCAATCTTGATCTAATTTATAAAAATATTAACGCTCTATTTTCCACTCACAGTTTATAATTCTTGACGACTCTCGTGATATTGTGTATGTGTCTTGAAACTTAAGAAGGAGGAGGCATCCTTGCCTCCTTCAACATTCCTATTTTGAAACTCTACTGAATATATAGTTAGGGTTATATTTATTAACGCAGCCAACACTAAAAATAAAAAAGATAAAAACAATGTCTTTAATAAGGTACGAGTACGACGAGATCCTTGGTTCAAATGTCCGCTATACAAAATGGTCAAGAAATATCCAGAACTGAAATGACTTTTACATTTGTTATATCTAGGATCTTTCACGGCGGCCGGTTGACCCTAATCGAGGTTTTTATCTGAACACTATCAAGAGGGATAAACTACGTTTAGATAAAGTTGAATACATGTACGTAATAAATATGCGATTGCCAGCGAAACAAGAAGCAAATTGACTAATACTTCGTACAAAAAGATATTAGCAAGATATCTCAACTGCTGATATAATATCCGACATTTTATCAGCATGGATATGCAAGGAAAACCTTAAGACAAGCGAATAACGATTCAACTTCCTTTTGCTTTGAGCTCTTTTACCAGTAGGTTTTTCGCGTTTTATTGGTAGAGATATCGCTTCTGGTCTTCCAGCCTAGTACCCTAGCCAGGATCCACCGTACAAAAATACCTACATCGCACTCCGACTCAACATTTTTATGCGACTAAGCAGAAACAATCCAAAAATGTCATTCTTTTAGGTTCTGCGATATTTGAAATTTCATGGTTTATTAAATTGTTTTTAATAACGTCGAAAAGAGATCACATTCGCTATCCGTTTTGGAATCGCTTTGTGTAAGACATTTAAATAGTTCTCAGTACCAGTCCTATATTTTTTGACAGCCCCGTGGCGCAGTTGGCTCGACACCAACTTGCGAAACGAGAGGCCGCGGGTTCGATCCCCGCACCGAGACAAATGTTTGTGTGATCCACAAAATTATTTGTTTCGGGTCTGAGTGTTTGTGAGACCGAAAAAGTCTCTCGTAGTCTCAGATACCCACGACACAGGACTTGTATCCTAGTGTGGGGTCAGAACTATTGTATGTGACTGTTGGGTGTATTTGTTTATTTAATATTTGTTTTATATTTATAATAACACTATCTACGAGAATTTGAGAAACCACAACCCTTACTATTAGTTATGTGGCCTCTGAAGTTCACATCTAATATACAATACAGTATCAAACGTGTTTAGTTCCACCACTAAGCGGACAGTCTGAGACACTTGGCAGACAAAAGAGCTCTTTGGCCGAGACGACAACCGCAGACAGACTTGTCAGCAACTTTTGTACACATGCGGGCGATGTTACACAAATGAACGGCTCACCAGAAGAGTGGCGTGTGTCCGGTCGGCTTAGCTGTGGGAAGCATTGTATGGTACTACGAGTATTGTGTACCTATTGGTATTAGTGCACGAAATGCCTACTCATAGAAAATTGACGTAACGCATAGCTGGTATGTCGCATTTTGGTTCGGCAAGTAATTATATCGTAAGTCATAAGTTTAGGCGCGCGGTCGAAATTCTCAGCGGTCGCGGGTTCAAACCTCACACACCTCTGATTTATCGAAATTAAGTGTATATTCACAAGGAATTATCACGTACTTTAACGGTGAAGGAAAACATCGTGATGAAACCTGCACACCTAAAAGTTCTTAGGAATTTCTTAGGCGTGTAGTCCGCCAACCTGCACAAGGCCAGCGCGGTGGAATAAGGCCTAAACCCTCTTAGTTATAGAGGAGGCTCGTGCCCAGCAGTGGGACGTATATGGGCTGATGATGATGATCAGTCCACGAAATACTCATAGAAAATTGACGTGACGCATAGCTGGTATTCCAGTACGTGGCCTCCACTCGAGAACTTTTTGGCCCCATCGGCCATCGGTTCTCTGCGCTATGTGCCCGGCCCATTGCCACTTCAACTTGCTAATCCGCAGGGCTATGTCGGTTACTTTAGTTCTCGTTTAGTTCTCGTTACGTACTGGAAAGCGCAGCGTAGGACGTCCACCCACAAGGTGGTCTGACGACCTGGTGAAGGTCGCGGGTCGTCGCTGGATGCAGGCTGCCTCCAACAGGTCACTATGGAAGTCATTAGGGGAGGCCTATGTTCAGCAGTGGACTTCCTTAAGCTGATGATGATGATGATGATAGCTGGTATGTCACATTTTCATTCAGCAGGTAATATAGATCGGCTTATTGTTTCTACATATACCTACAATATACATGCGTAGGTAATGTATCCCTGGGATAAGTTGAGGTGAATTGCAATAGCGACAATTCGCTAACTGTTTTATGTCGAAAGTTACAGAGGGCGTAACTATAACGTTTTTCGGGATATTTCCGTGCTGTGACAGAAAATTTCCGAATTGAGAATCGTATCCTAGACCTCTCAACTGCACGCACTTTTTAATACCGCGGGATCAGTGGAGGCAGACTTTTATTTTTATCTTTCACCATGTGCTACTGATATTTTTATGGTAACGACATAATCGTCCCATTAATTAGGGTAAAAACGTTCAGTGCATTACCACTATAAAACTTAATTCCTTTTATATTTACAAATCATAGAAAATAAACTTTAAAATAATTGTTTAAGGAGCTGAAAATAATTTTACATAAAACTGTGGTGAAAAACGAATGATTTGGAATTGTTTTGTCTAATTTTGTTTGGTGAGTAAGATTCGTGAATGTTAAAATTTCTGATGGTAGAATAATCGTATCCGCTTGAATATCCATTGTGTTAAGAATGTCTCGTTTCAGGGTCAGTCTATGTATCTGGTAGCGTATAGAAAACCATAATCAGGACCATATTAGAGATAGTAGTAATATTTTTTCCAAACGATATACTATTCGGACCGCAATGAACGTGATATCAGGCACAATTTGTGACGTATGCTTAACACAATTATATTTATGCACCTATCTTGTATCTCTGCTACACCCTAAGGTTGACTGGTAGATAATGCCTTAGGCATTAAGTCCGCCTTTATACTTTATTATGTATAAAAAGCATAAATAAATAAATAAATATTTTAATACACACACAAAATTTAGCTCCTTGTTTAAATACTCGAATAACTAAAATTTAATTACACTAAGTTGATTGAGAAGCCGTTCTCCTAAATAGTTGTAAAGGAGATGACACAGACTGATTAATTAAATTTTTAAACATCAACAAAAATCAAAAATACACAACTCGTGTATCATATTAAACACTCCAATGATTCGTAAATAAATTATTCAAAGAATATTTAGGTATAGGTAATTTTATTTGAAATATAATTATTGGCATGTTAAAATATTCGTAATTGGATTTTGTTTGACTTCTAAATCGTGAATGCTTTGAAAATATATTCAATTTTATGTTCTCTTTTACTTAATATGTTTTACTGAAGATTTAATTATCGCAAATTATATAGACGTAAAGATACGCTCAGTAGTCATAAAATTTAAATATTAGACTGAGTTTCAAGTTTCTGAGTTTAGTTACTAATAATGCCAAATTGTTTACTTTTGTATGATATACCTACATAATATTATCCTAACATTAATAAAGTCTTAGTCCGAAAGCAGTGATGGCCTCGAGGTTTAGGTGCGCGGTTGAGAATTTCGGTGGTCGCAGGTTCAAACCCCAGGCACACACCTTTTCGAAGTAATGTGTGTATTAACAATGAATTATCACTTGCTTTAACGGTAAAGGAAAACATCGTGATAAAACCTGCACACCTAAAAGTTATTAGGAATTTCTTGGGTGTGTAGTCCGCCAACCCACACTAGGCCAGCGGGTAGACTAAGGCCTAAACCCCTTTCAATGGTAGAGGAGGCTCGTGCCCAGCAGTGGGACGTAGTGTATTGGCTGATGATGATGATTAATAAAGTCTATACTAGCACATGATGATTAAATATCTTAATATATTTTGAAATCCACGTTTGGTTATAGTTATTAGTTTGCCATTGCTCAGTCTAACAATTACTCTATGGACTGATTAACATTTAAATAGACGAAAATGGTCACTGCAGCAGTTTTAATTGAAAACCAATTAAGTGTACTGTTGGTTTTATCAGCTACCGTGCGGCGAATGTTAAAACAGTTACATATCTAAAATTAGTTCGTAATGTCATAATGCCAATCAATGTGGAATTTCCGAACGCCCACCAATCAAACTAACGAACGTATATTCAATTAAAAACGTATCGGCCACTCCGCAGTTACTAACATGAATTTACGACGCCGCTAAAACATAGACCCTCTGTAATAATTTAAAGCACACCTAATAAGAAAATTATGTAAAACGGGCCTATTATAATTAATAATTCAGGCTGAGGGATAAGGGCCGGTGAGTTAAACGGGAGATGATTATTTTAGTTCACACCAATATAGCGAGATATAAACTCGGGACGGAAGCAAATCTGTTGAAAGTTATCGGCGTGGACCGCTGTCCACCTCCTAACCTGACGCATTATTATCGCTTGTGATGTCCCTAATTAAGGCTAGAAGGGTTGAGCCTTAATAAATTATCTTCTGGTTATTTATTTATTTGGTTTGCCAATTATTAGTTACTTTTAAGTATATTGTTATTGAATTTCAAGGCTACATTAATATTGATAAAATATTTTGAATTTAGAAATCGATGAAGAGGAAAGTGATAAAAGAACGTCAAAAAATCTACATAATATATCTGTACAAAAGTTTTTGGAAGCGAATTTGTTTCATAAATCACTGACCACGTCGATGTATATTTAATTCCTCAAGATAATTTTGTAAAAATGAAATTATTAAAAACAACAACACGTAACATTTTGTTTTTACATCTTATGGTAGGGGAGCGTGGGGCTAGTTGTAACAAGGGTAAGTAGTAACAAGCATTTTTTACCTACATAATAGAAGAAAATTCGTTTGGTTTTCAACCTAACCTACTACGTTATACCCATTCTATCATATAAGCACGATCAGTACCCTGCCGAACGGCGCAGGAAGCAGTTATGTGCAGGCGCTCTGAAAAAGCCAGGTAATGTATTTTTTACTCCTTATACAAAATGGATTATCATAGATTTCAAATTGTTTAGCATTTGTTGATTTATACATATACATTTAGCATTTGTTTAGTTTGATTATATTAAGTGTAATTTCACACCAAGCAAGCGCCTTTTTTTTAATAGAAGTCATTTCAAAAAAACTCGCAGCTGGGTATGTTGTAACACTTTTACGGGGCAAGTTGTAACATGTTACAACTTGCCCCTTATTTATTTAAAAGTTATATGAAATTACGCGGGACGTATTTAAATTCCTTCTTTTCATGTTTTGAATACTTTTTTAGCTTCACCTGGAGGTCAACCTGACTTAGAGCCTACCTTCTGGTATTCAAAATCAATTTGAAGAAAAATATGGTGTTTTAAATTCTGATTCGGAATCTGAACCCATGGAATGGTTTTGTTTAGCTTGTGGGGAAACTTATGAAAATTAAAACGAGCAGTCAATACAATGCATCATGTGCAAGATGTGGGCACATGTAAAATGTGCAACAGGAAATAAGATCTCATTTGTGTGTCTCAATTGTGATTTCGATGAAGACTGATTTCATATTTTACCTACGTCAATCAAAAGGCTGATTACTTAAGAAATTGAGATTTTGTTATTATAAATGGCTGTGAGTCTAAAGTTCCTTTATAGTTTAAGGAAGACCATGTTTTTGTTAATATTTGATTATTTTTCTATTAGATTAAGAATAAAACTTAAAAGTCAACGTTTTTTTATACCGTGCCTAAGGTTTATAATGCTAAATGAATCAAGTCTGATTACTGAAGTAGTTAAGATTATAAATGGCTGTGAGCTCAAAATTAATTAATAGTTTAAGTAAAGAAACAACATGTTAATTGTTTATTTTTGAATATTTCCTGTTAGATTAAATATTTAACTTAAAAGTCTAAACCTGTTTTAGCGTTTGTAAAGTTTCTTATGCTAAATATGCCAAATAAATCTTTATAAAATATAAAACTGGTTTTCAATTCCTAATGTTACAATGTGCCCCAAGCCTGTTACAACTAGCCCCAATCACGGGGTAAGTTGTAACACTCGTCAAATTTTTTTCAAAGCCGTTTCTACAAAAAACCGTTGCAGGTTTGATCAAAAGTTTATTTGGAATCGATAGTTGAATAGTTGTTAATTGGAATAGTACTGCTAGATTTCATAAATACCAAAGAATTAAGCTTTCATAGCCAAGAAACGAAAAAGTGTTACAACAAGCCCCCCTCTCCCCTACTAAGTCAAACTCAAATTCAATTTCGAAGTACTGATACCTAAAATGGAACCCCACTGAGTTCCTCCACAATTTTTTGTCTTTGCATAAGTGACTTCTAAACCGAGTGACTTCACTTTCTTTATCATCTGACTCACTATAAATAAAGATTTTAAAATAAAAAAATATGCTCCAAAGATTGTCCAATATCATTTCATCACACCAATTCTCCCAATTTAGATGTTTTTACATAAATAAAAATATACTTTTCATAACGCGTACCTACTCTCAATTCAGGAGCTAAATTTAAAGGTCATGAACAAATGTTTTAACCTTGAAAATACTAATGGCTATGAAATAACGGTGGATGTTAAACAATTTTAGCCGGCAACAAATGAGCAATAAATTTAAAAATAAATCTGAAATTAAGTCGTGATAATGTATATGGACGGGACGGGAGATTAATTGGACGCCAGATTTATAGCGGGGAAATGGTGTATTAACGTTGATTTTTTACGTACACCTTTTTCATTTTGATGACAGTATAAAAAGAAGATGGGCTTTCTACTGTTGCTTATTATACCATCGGTGTTATGTAAGCTTTTAGTATCTGTTTTTATTAACTGTTGTTTGTTGGCTTATATTTTCTGGATGGGGCATAATTAATTATAGAAACTTTAGGCCCTTCAAGGCTCAAGCCTAACTTGAATAAGCAAATCTACAGGGTTGCATCATTGGGTAAAGTGAAAATTGTAGTTGCTATTATGCGCCAGGTCAGTTTGCCGTGCTAGAAAAAAATCTTTTGTAAGTAAAAATATAACTTACTTTATGTATTCTGAAATGTAACAATTTTATGATATTTTTTTTTAGAAAATGACACTTTTCGCACTTTCTATTAAAGTAAAAAAATATATTTTTTACGAGAGTATAACAAAAAACAGTTCAAACTGTCGCCATATTGATTCGTGTCCGCCATATTGATCCGTCCGTTGCGCGCGCGCATTTGTTTGCGTCCAGGTGTTGCGCTGACAAAACAATCGGCTCTCGAGCGAGAAAAGGGCGGAGAGGCTATTCATAATTTTTATAAAATCCACTAAAATAAAAGTGAGAATGTAGAAAAAACATAATGTGAATTGTACCTGCTTTGTGCGGGTTCCGTATCGACAATTGAGCGTTTGTTCCTTGAAGTGATACTTTAGCCTGAACTGAGGGAACTAAATGCAAAATGAAAATGAAGCTTCCAGATAAAATTATTTATATCGCTGGGTAATTAATTTGCATTACATTCTGAAGTGGAAGTGGTTTCAATAGCGTGAATTGAAAGTTCAGCGACATCCGAGACTCTTCATAACCATTCACGTAATTTATATTTCTGTTTTTAAAATTATAATTAATTGTGTTTTTGAAAATTTTATCTATGGACGACTGTGTGGATCCCTAACGCCCCATCGCCACAACCAAGGTGCCAAAGTTTCGATTTCAGGGTAATATTTCATAATATTAACTACTTAGGGATGTGAAGAATGGGTGTGTTATAAAATTTGTAATTGATTGCATTATATTGGTTTCTTTACCGATGACGTGGGAACACCACCCAGTATTTTCAATAACTACGATTTATTTTATAAAGAAATCTATGTTGAATTTATTTTTTTGTTCTCAGCGGGGAAGAAGGATATTTTATAAATAATTTTCTTGCTATATTTTTACTTTAACATTACAAAAAGCATATTAAAGTTCTTGTGTTTTTTCACACTGTTAAGTAAAGGTGAAGTTAGTTCATGTGAGTGTGCACCCTCAATTTTCCACCGTGGGGCGATTTTAATGACAATTATTTTTAAGAAAATATACTACATTAAATAATAACGAGTAAGCTCTACAATACTTTTTTCAGTACAAAATTTTAAAATATACTCTAACAACAATGCCTAAATTACTCCATGAATAAAAAACACAAGACCGGTATCTCCATCAAACGCTACTGAAAAAAACATTGTTCATACTCCGCACCCTACAACAACACGCCATTGTAACATGTTTTCATAAGCCTCAAGCACCGCCTTCAATGTATCCAAGATCGGAGATATGAACGCGCCGTCACACTTCAATGCAAATAATTAGGTGTATATTTTACAATTTGCCAAAGATCTCCATTGTGCCCTTTGTATTCTAAGTGGATTTCAGAAAGGTCCAGCCGGCCGGTGCGCGTAATGTTATTATTCGGAGCCGCATCTGTCACAAAAGCCGTTGCGTTGTAATTTTACAGTTTAATCAGCGTTAAATGCTCAGAGACTCACCGCAAGCGGCAAAAAATTGTGATCCGTAGGAGGGTCTCAAGAATTTCGAGTTCATAAATCACACGATGATGTTCTCAATAGTTCACAAATTTTGATTCTTGGCAACTTTATGGTTGGAATATTTAGTAAGGAGGATACTAATTGTGCACCGTATTTAGTACAATGCATATGAAAATATTAATACACTATTTAATCTTAATACTTTGTTTCAGATTGCTGAATAAAACCTATGGTTGAATATCCACACACATTTAACATGGAGTTCTTAAGCCCTTATAGATCTGAACAGTTCTGGCATTTAGACGATCTTAGTCCTATCTAGGAAGCATTCATAATGCGCCAAATTACCCAAATTACAAACGTTGCAAACTTCACGACTATGTAGGTACACTGGTAATGATTGAAAGATTAAATTAAAAATACAACAGAAATATACGAAAATATGCAATATTTTAAGAAATAGTTAATGAATATAATATAAATAGCTAAGAATTAAAAACATTACAAATAATGGCAATAATTTTGCAAGAAGTTGTTAATCTTGCTATTTTAGTTGTTTAATCAAACCATTTGATGTAGAAATATTATTTCATCATTCAAATGATATTAACGAGACAACAGTTTCCTCAATGTCTAGAATTTATCTCCTCTATTTGTTATGTTTCATTATGGAAAGACTTCTTAATGTGGAGAGGAAATCATTTGTTACAGAATATTCAATGTCTTATTTTGTTTTATTTTATACGTGTGGAGAAGAATACTTTTGTCATGATATTGATAATATTGTAAGGTTTTTATGATTCTATTTTTAATTCAATAGTCCAAAAGTAGCATAATTATAACATTATTTTTATAAAAATACCATAAATCGGAACCAATAAAAATGTGAATATGCAAGAAATATACTAACAATGATCTTGCGTTACCATAAAATAATATTGGTACGAAAAGCGATTTATCTAACGCTTTCGAGTATGTAATTGTTCCATCAGAAGTCAAATTAGTATAAAGAATCAATTAGCCGGCTTACTGTGTGGTAGCTAAAATTAATTGGCCGACTTTCCTGCTCTGGTTCACAAAAACAGCAGATGCGAGAACAACTCCGTGTACACAAGCTGCATTATTAGTTGCTTGGTAATGTTTTGCTTTTTTTTCTCTTTTGCTAACCGCCCGCACTAAAGCGCCATCTGTGTTCGGCCACGGTTCATAATTGATACATACGGACCGCTTGACAGTTGAGTAAATACGCATTATCGCAATTACAACAAAAAAGTCTGTGCACATCCTTTCCAGAGAAAAGGTAACATAGAAATACCAGTATATGTGGTGTATGTTTTAAGAGACCTATATAGTCTTTAAATATAGTTGTCCCTATCCCATCACACACCCGCCACTGTAACTCCTGTGCTCCAGGATCAATAGCGGCACGCACAGTTACTGTGCCACAGTATTGACGCCGAGCACTGAATCTAAATCAAATATAAGCAATAAAAAAAAAAACTGACTATCTAGTTTTTTAAGAATTATGCTTTGTGCATGTTTTGATGCCCAGCTTCGACGAAGCATTATTAAGCTTATAAATTCTCCAAATCAACACGGAGTCTGAAATTTCTCTCGGTAGAGGGCAATAGGCTTATGTGGAACTTAATAGTTGGCGAAACTTGGATGTAGAAATACACCTTTGGTGGATACAACCATGATACGAGAAAATATATGAATGGTAACAAAAATATTTTTGATTTACAAAACAAAATGAACTTAATAATTGCCCAATATGATGAAACTAGTGCAATTAGTACTAAGTCGCCCACACAACTAGTTCCGATAAAAACCATGAGTCACAAAGCAAGCGCACCGCACATAACGGCAATGAGTACCTAATCCGAGTTAAACTTAATTATAACACTTGTCTATAGGGACCATTCGAGCTTGTATGACTGTATGAAGGGAAGATTAATTGCGATCCTGCCGAGTCGGTTAGTAAGTGTTGTTCGACTTTTTGTTTCATTCTCTTAACGGTTAATCACTGCACGATCTTGAGCTAATGCGCTCGGCATTGACTGTAGTAGTAATTACAATGGTGTTATATTTATTTCGTGGATTATTGCTCCGATAGTTAATATATTGTCATATTTTTTTTTTACAAGATTGCTGTTTTTGCTCAATAAATTATATTGTTAAATCCAAAACCTAGAAACAGTGATTCATGTATTTTTCTATAGTATAAACTAATGGTAACAGTTATAGTTTATTTCTTCTAGAATAGCATCGTTAATACCAATTAATGGCATTCAAAGCCACAATGAGTCGACACCAGTAGATTATATACGAGTGTTTGATTAATTAAGAGTCGAAACATAGAAACTGGTTCAGTAACACAATATTTATCATGGAAACTACAACAAGATGCCCGAACTTTTTATTTTAAAGCCTCAACTTGTATTAATCCGAAGCAATAAATTTGTTTTAATTGATTACCGTTAATTCACAAAGAAACAGACCGCCTCTCGTCTTTAATTACGTTTATGATGATTACAATCATTTTCGGCTGTTTTGTTTTTAACAGGCATAATAAAGGTAAGTCGACCTGCTTAAGAGAAAGCTGAATTTGTATTAAATTTGTTTCCAATTAGTTTTCGAATAACCTCTTACGGATCCGAAGTGTTTTTAATTACCAACATTCGTAACAAGTCAAAGAACATTTTCAAGTAAATATTTTTTTCTTCTGATAAACCTTTTATCTATTGAAAGCATCTCGACTTCAAACATTTCTCTTGCGTCAGACTTTTTTGAGCAAAAAATTACTTTGTGTCCTCACATTCATACTTCGAAGAATTTAAGTGGGTACTCGCGTAGCCATTAAAAATGATATCAAAGATATCATCTCCTCACTTATTCATTCAAACGTTTGTAAGGTACGCGTTATATAATGTAAGCGTTTTTTGAACGCTGTCAATCGTATTGTACTCATAAGTATTGATTTGTACAATTACTGTTGATGACTTGTGTTATATCAAATAAAGAATGTTGAGTATACTCCGCTTCATATTAAAATGGTAGCTGATACTTACGAAACCTTATTTATAACCGCAGGAAGTATAAACAACAACACGACGCTTTCTTACTTAGCCGTCATAAAATTTGTAGATCGCCATAGTTCATCTCAATAAAAACTTTGGGTAATAAATTACCAAGCTTGACAAAATGATATTTAATGTCCCACCACATTTTGTTGCATGTGTGAGGGTTACGTCATTACCCGAAACTCATTTGGGGCAAATACCCTTAAGGATTCCATTCTTAATTTTAAGGATGCGTTTTTTCATCGCCGCTCTAACATCAATCTGTTCTTCTTGTACACTACTTATTTCCTTGTTATTTCCTTCGTCCTGCTCTTTAAGGGGTAAACAGAGGGTAACAAATAGAGAACGTGTTATCTATTTTGTCTTGCTTGTGACAATAATTGATGACTGGATTTAAACGCTTCCTCACGCCCGTGACATCAACATAAATAGAATGATCTTAGCTCGGTCGCAGCCCCTTTGATTCTTGTATTTTTAGCTTAGCAGGCCCAGGTTTTGTATATTAATTTGTTAGTGAATGCAATGCTGTTTTCAGTACTTTGATGTCGCGCGTTATAAGGTGTCTGGTGATTTTCATGTTAACGATCATTAAGTGGTTCACATTTATTAAGTAGGCCTGTTCAGTTTTAACTCCCTGAATCCTATTTGTATTTATTTTCTTCACCTAATTTAATGTAGCTTTTTATTGTTATCGACGTCTTGTATATCATATTAACTACTATAGAGAAATTGAATCTTGTCGAAGTGTAATTAAATTAACCTTAATGTCCAAACTATTATAATATAATAAGCCAATAACATTGCGAGTGATGTGTTATATTAAGTCTACATAAACTTTATTATTAAGAAAAAAACAATAAATACAGTTATTGTAACGTGTTGAGTCATAAAATTGGTAATAAACGAGACCAAGTGGAGTGACGATTGAAAAGAAACAATAGACTACACAAGTTATGCGTGCGAGAGACGCGTTAAGAAGATTGTGAAATATTGCAATCAGCTGTTTGAACATCTTCCTTTTGTTTATGGTAATTGCTTTGGGATTGTTTGCTTTTTATGCCAGCTTCTGAATAATACATTAACGTATTGATGGAAGTTATTTCACAAAGAGTGATGGGTTCATAAATATTTTTTTCTTTGTACCGACTTCCATTTTTGTTTCTGATGTATTTTTATTGGTAGTTATGATGTATAATAGTTTATTTACAATGTTTTCGTAAAATGTCATGGCATATAATTTGTATTCCTTTCGTAGTTTATTACTCACTTGGGGATAAAATCCCCAAAATAGATAACGGAGATATAGGTAATCCCCATGACGAATCACCGTAGATCCGTTATGGAATTCATAAACAGTGCCGTAAGTTATGTTAAATTTACCGAGGAAACTTCAAGATGGTTTATGGGTATGGAATAAACAAATTATGGAATAATTGATGAAATATTTGTGACCGGCTGATAAATTATTACATGTTTATTTTAAACAAATTAATTTTAAGAAAAATATTTTTTGAGGTTAAGCTGGGTCAGTTTCAATCATATCTCAAAAGTTCAAAACTTCGTGCTATAGGTACTTGTAAAATCTATGTTTCCACTAAGTTACATTAAGTCAGCCACAAGGATCAAGTAAGCAGACTTATAAAATTTAGGGGTGCTTGAAGTTGTTTTGTATTCCAGCAATGGATGTTCAAAAATAGTCTAACACAATATGATTGCCAATTTATTATTCCCCAAAGAGGTAGGCGTATATGCTTTTCTGCACCCACATTTTACCGATTGTTTTCGTCCCACGTAATAGGTGGCGAGCCTATTGCCGTATATCCAGCAAATTTCCAGACTCCGAGCAGCTTCTGAGAATTTCTTATTGCAATAACCCAACAACACCTTTCCCGACCCGGGAATCGAACCCGTGACCTCTAGATCGCACGGCACATACTTGTGCCGCGAGACCACGAGGCAGTCACAGGCACATATTGAATATGTTTTATTAAATCCTTATTGTGATGGCCTCGAGGTTTAGGCAAGCGGTCGAGAATCTCGACGGTCGCGAGTTCAAACCCCAAGCACACACCTCTGACTTTTCGAAGTTATGTTTGTATTTACAAAGAATTATCACGTACTTTAACGGTGAAGGAAAACATCGTGATGAAACCTGCACACCTAAAAGTTCTTAGGAATTTCTTAGGTGTGTAGCCTGCCAACCCGCACTAGGCCAGCGTGGCCTAAACCCTCTAAGTTGTAGAAGAGGCCCGTGCCCAACAGTGGGACATATATGGGCTGATGATGTGATGTGATGTAATAAATAATAAATAAATAAATACACCCCAACAGTCACATACATAGTTCTGACCCCACACTAGGATACAAGTCCTGTGTCGTGGGTATCAGAGACTACGAGAGACTTTTCGGTCTCACAAACACCCAGACCAGAAACAAATATTTGTGGATCACACAAACATTTGTCTCGGTGCGGGGATCGAACCCGCGGCCTCTCGTTTCGCAAGCTGGTGTCTAGCCATCTGCGCCACGGGGCTGTCAAATGCTTATTGTAAAGCAATCCTGTATTCGCGACCATCATTTCAGTATATTACTTCGTTTAATATTAACAGAATTATCGTTAAGTCGGCAATACATTTCTGGTCTTTATTACTTCACATAAATATATTCAATTTATTGGAAGCGATCGTTTTATTCTATAACGTATTTTGTGTGAAAACTATTCAGCGATGAGTGGTTTCATGTCGATGTTCGCACATTTATATTTATGCTTTAACTTATGGACTATTAAATACTAAAAAAAATTAATACTACATTTTCAACGATAAAGCTTCACTTGAAGGGAATAATTGATGTAACGAGGTAAAAATGTTAATATTTAGTGTCAGAATTGAGATGAAGAAATTAGCTTTCAAGGTCAACAAGGTTGCGGGCTCGATCCACGGTTGAACCAATATATGAGTTGAGGTTAAGGTCTTCAAAAAATTGTGCGGGTGTGTAAATTCGTGTCCATGAAACCAAAAAAATAATAATTTAATAATAAATAATATGTTCTCCCACACCACACCCACTGCTATCAATATACGTAATTCTGACCAATACCTACCTAGAGCACGGTAATACTATCATACAGTAGTTGAACTTCATACAAACGGGCGAAACGCGAGTTATACCTACGCGCCTCGATCGCGGCATGCGCAAGGCATGCAGGCAGTCGCGAATGTGCCGCAGTGACAAACGGGCGGTGTTGTTTTTTAAGCAGTAATCGCGCGATTTTTATACAAAATAAGTGCAAGTGCCTATTTAATATGACAAGTATATATTGTGTTTATATATTGTGCTGTTTTTGGTTGCATGAAATCTTCCAATCAAAAAATAAAATGCATTTTTATTGAACACTTCCTATTCCAATCACAAAATATTTTATTTGTTTAAATAAAAATAAAAAATATTTACAATCATAAAAATAGATAGAAAGTCAAAGTAGGCAGATTGAATTAAAATTCTGCAGGTTCGCAGCCCTATCGCATGTTTACGTACCGCGCGGCTGTAGGTATTTATTTCAAAAATGCGGCCGAGTTAAACTTCTGTATGATAGTATTACCGTGCCTAGAGCCTTAATTCCCAGCCAATTCCGAACACAAAAAACAACGTAATAATCTACGCATCATCGTATAAGTACGTATACATACGTATTCATCATAAGCGTTATTCATTATTTATTCATAACAGTAAAATCTGATAATAACTCAAATGCAAATTTGCCACACAACGGTACAAAAACATTATGACGTTACGTCAGCGTGCAAAATATGCACGAAAGTTACAATATTTCGCAGAAACATTAATTAGCAACGGCTGACATTACGTGACACGCAAGATCTATCTCTAAGACTTTGTAATAAAATTAACAAACTGGCTTTTATATTTATGCTCACCATATCGTAAAATACCGGTAGGACATTCTCTTATTTAGAAACATTTCTTTGATATTTGGATAGCGAATCGGGATTACAGAATTATTATATCTCCTTTCCACAATAAATATGAGGTTAATAAAATTTATTAACTTTCATTAACTGCCTCGTGGTCTCGCGGTACATGTATGTGCCGTGCGATCTAGAGGTCCTGGGTTCGATTCCCGGATCGGGCAAAGTGTTATAAGGATTTTCCATTAGGAAATTCTCAGTAACAGCACGGAGTCTGGAAATGTGCCCGACAAACGGAAATAGGCTCGCCTCCTATTACGTGGGACTGATACATACCTGGCGAAATGTGGGTGCAGGAATGCACCTCTGCCTACCCCTTCGGGGAAGACAGGCGGGAGTTTATGTATGTATGTAACTTTCATTAATCTCTAGTGTTGCTGTTAACATATAGCTTACACTTTCATTATAAACAATTAATCTACGTATGTGTTTGTTTAATATTATGTTAACGACTAAAAGGTCTTTTAATAAAATTTGCAACTTAATATTTAGCGGCACAGAATAATAGCAGCTATTCAATTGACATCATGTGGCGTTTATAATGTGTTTAATAGTTTTCTATTTGATAAAAAACAACATGCTTATCTAATTTTGATTCGAATAATAACTTTCTAAATGTGTGGCCACTACGCTCATACTTCACAAGACACAGCAAGAGCGCACAACCGTTATTTTAACATCTCAGCCCCGTGTTGCCAACGGGAATGATTACGTGGATCTAGCTTACGTGACGATCGTTGATCGCAAGTATCATTTGCGAGATAATTCTTGATTTAGAGACTGAGAGGCGCCATTTACTAAGAAGTATTTGCATACGCTCTCTTGCGTAAAAGGTTTAAAGCGCCGTGAAATGGTGATGGTAAAGATTTTTGTTAAACCACATCCACAGTTTAGTTATAAGGTAAATAATTGTTACTGGCACATTATAACCATATAAAAATTGACAAAAAAGAAATATATAAAACGAATATA
The DNA here is from genome assembly GCA_907164795.1 of Hemaris fuciformis. Classification (NCBI taxonomy): domain Eukaryota; kingdom Metazoa; phylum Arthropoda; class Insecta; order Lepidoptera; family Sphingidae; genus Hemaris; species Hemaris fuciformis. The sequence goes on from OU015442.1 coordinate 9,885,411, forward strand.
AATTCATAGGAATGTGTTTTTTATTGAGATAGCATCTTAGGTCTCTTCCAAAATTGAAAGTCTTGCCCAGTTTTGTGGTATATACACAACAAATGAAAAACAAAAAGCACAAAAATACTAAAATAAAAACGTATTTTTGTTGCTTAAAAAAGGCGTAACATTTTAAGTTCATAACAGATTATACCTCAAAAAATTCTCAGTCAATACAATCCACGAAGGTGACTCGAGTGAAATATGAAAGATAATAAAATCATACGAAAAATTCAATACTCGAACAAATACGCACGAATATTTCATTTAGCTCGGTCTCCCTGACATCTCACGTATTTTGTGTGTCACGCGTATGTTGGTATTTTAGGGTTTGTTGTTTTGTTGTCTTACGGTCTAAGTCATGATATTTACGGCTTGTACGCAGTACTGTATATCTATAAATGATTTTATGTGTTGGTGAAATAAGAAGACAAAGGCCTCGTAATGTAAGGGGTATAAGTATTTAGTGAAGTGTTAACTTTACATTGTAATCCTCGTCATGAGCTATACGATATTTATTATGTTATAAGCGTTATAAGTTTATCTTAAAACGTTTTTGCAAATTCATTTTTATAAAATCTAAGTAAATCTGTCTGCCGACTTAGACTTAAATATAAAAAATACACTTTACTTTGAAATAAATAGCGATTATATGATTTTTTATGTGTAGCTTGAAGCAAATTATGGCAAAAATAAGTATTGTTATCCATCGAAGAATGAGAAAAATAAGTTTAACGCTTCTGATATACATCTCGGTTAATGGCAGGATTTACTCAATTCTATTTTATACAGTCCGGCCACATATTGCCAAGAGCGTGAAATAATTGCCAGATAAACTTGGCAACCTCACTCGGATTTTCTTTAAAGCTCCATTCCTTACAAAAGAAGGTTTAACTTGTATAAATATACTGGTTATTGTTACCCGCGGATTGAGACGAGTTATTATGTTTATCCACAGTTTTATTTCTCTTCGACAAAATTATGTGGTATTTCGTCACAATACTATTTGCTAAATGACAAAAGCCATCACTGGTTGCAAAAACTCATTTGTTTTATGCGATGAGTCATCTATCATTGTTTCTAATTTGACTTAACGATTGCTGGCGTTTGAAAATAATTTGATGTCGATTTGAAATGTTCGTAAGAAACAAATAGCATTAGGAATGTTGAACTTAACCTCTCCAACTTCAGTCACGTGTCACGTCATCTGGTGTATTTTTTATGTTACCATGAGAGATGAACATGAGAAATGCCAAGTTGTTAATTTACTAGTTTTATCAAAAAAAGTTTAGGAAATGTATATCGATGAATAAATTTTAGAGCCGTTCTATACGAAGTCGATTAGATGGGTATATATTTATTTATACTAATGATGATAATATTGATGATGCCTAAGTAACAAGAATTATTTTGTAGACAGTTCTTCTTCATAAAATAATAAGATCAAATAAAAATGCCAGTGTATAAAAAAAGGAAAAGGAAATAAACAATCGTAATTAAAGCGACAAGAACACTACCAAATAGGCCCCGAAGCTATTACATCGTTGATTAGACAAAAAAGAAGAAATTCAAAGAAAAAGCATTTTCTGTGCTTATCCAGGTCCCAATTTAATTTCTGTTATGTGATTAGCTCACGCGACTATGTTCGTGATGTCAAGTCTTGTTAGTTGTATTAAAATGTTTTTATCTCTATGCTTCATCATACTCAAATTAAGCTCGCAATTACATTCCAAGTACAAAAACTTTATGGTTGGGTAGTAAGTTTATTTTTAAAAGGAATTCTTAAATATGATGTTAGTTTTTTATGTCGTCTCGTAAATTATTTGGCCAATGTGCCAGTGGTTTGATTTTGCCAGAATTCCAAACGTATATGGCACAAATGCGCAACCTGAGGAAACACCCTTGCGGTAATATACCATGGCGACGCTGACGAATTAAAGAATATTAAATTTTAAGACCCTTCGAAATACCACTGTAAAAGTCTCACGTATTGACATCCATAAGATTGATTATTTAAATTTGCTCGTAAGCCCAGAAATTCAGATGATTATTGACAAGTATTTAAACTTAAGTTAATATCAATTTGACTTTACTTGTCCTAATATAATCAATATGCACAAACTATAGTATTGTCTTTCTTCTTTTTCAATAAAATATTTTTTGATATTTGTAATTGTGCTAGCAATAAATGTTTTGTTCTTTCTTTTAGTACATTAATACATAGTGATAGAAGATCTAGAATGATTTGGTAAGATTTTCTATAGCAAATGTTATTGTTTGTCTATGTTTCAAATTATACATACATACATACATAAACTCACGCCTGTATTCCCCGAAGGGGTAGGCAGAGGTGCATTTCTGCACCCACATTTCGCCAGGTATGTATGTATCAGTCCCACGTAATAGGGGGCGCGCCTATTGCCGTTTTTCGGGCACATTTCCAGACTCCGGGCTGTTACTGAGAATTTCCTAATGGAAAAACCCAATAACACTTTGCCCGACCCGGGAATCGAACCCAGGACCTCTAGATCGCACGGCACATACTTTTACCGCGAGACCACGAGGCAGTCAAAAACAAATTATAATAAGCATCATAAGTTATACTAAAAAGCAAGCGATTGATTTGATAAAAAAGTACATTCATGTCGAACTATAAAAGCATCAGTGGGTTTTAAAACGACGTCTGAATTGAATCTGATAGATTGAATGCGAAGTTATTTTTGACATGAGATTTTCATCACGACTTTTGTTGTTTGGATATATTAGTCGCCCCACGTCGGCTTTGCTTGCAATATTACATCGAATTTCTAGGTATTGCTTTGTAATCAGTTTTGGTCTAATGTTATGTTCAACGAAAAAAATAAATTCATACGATAATGAGTATTAAAAGCAATTTACTGATTCGTGTAATTCAATATAACAATCAGTTTATTACTTTGTTACTCATTAGTGTGTAGCGAGGGATGAAGAGGTCTCACTCGGGTTTGATTCTAGGGTTGGGCAAATGTAATTGAATTATTCAATTAGAAAATTTACAGTGTCAGCAGTCTAAATGTGCCCGACGGAGGGCAAAAGTTTCCTCTATTATGTGGTAATTTAAACATAGTAGGCGATACATGACTTTAAAATTGTACCTTTGCCTTTCGCATTGGGGCCACAACTGTCAGTGAATGTATGGGTCTTAAAAATACGAAAATGTAATATTACTAAAATAAAGTTTTGTAATACAATTTTTACGCAACGCTGGAGACGCGAAGGCACTTAGAAGCGATAAACAACCTAAATGAAGTACAAAGCTATTAATTTTGCCTCCTAAAATAAATTCAATAAACGACGAAGGCACCGTTTTGCATGAGTCTTAAATAACTTGAAACAAATTTATTGTTGCATAAATTTTGCTTTTGCTAATCTTGCTCTTGTTGCCTTCAGCTTTAAGGCTCTTTCGGAACAATGTTCAGTGTAATTCAACTGTTTATAACACTTTTAAGGGAAGGGCAACAGTCGAATTTAAAATTCAAAATACGAAGACACAATCTTCCTTTACAATAAAACAGATATGATTTAGACGGTAGGCCGGGTTGATCTTTTAGCCCCGGGGAACAATATCCAATGGCACTAATACTATTATGTTTTTCTCATAACCTGAGGACTTGGTGCTCCAATTATTAAATTCCCATTCTTATATTGGAAAGGAATGCATTTCGAACAATAGACACGAAAGAAATATGAATCATAAGAATTGAGTTGTATGCATAGCCGATGCAGAAGGAAGTTTTTCTATCGAAAATAATTCAAGCGGCGATTTCGTTATCAATTAACGAAAACATAATATGAATTATTTATGGATGGAAGTAGTCCTGGCCCGAATCTCTGGCATTGTTATAAAACAATTTATTGATTGTTCCGATTATCGTAAATATAACAACAATCGTTTACGATACATGAGGAAAAAGAAGCATGAAATTTAATGTAGCGTTGGACGTCATAAATAAACATAAATTGTTCATAAATAAACTCTTTTGGTTCCATGTGTCACTTATATAACAAATCTAATTGACTTAATAACGTTTTAACGAAATGTAATCTTGAAACTAATAGCGAAGTCGTGACCTCCGATATGTATATTAAAGAAATCATTGGATTTAAAATAATGCTAATCATATTAAATGGTAACGAACTTAAGTAAAATTCGATATCGTGATGGATGAAAACCGAATCCAATATGGAATATAAGCCAATTTGCATAATCAGAGGTGAAACATTCGATTATTAACATAAAAATCTACTGATTATCGATATTAAATTCCAATTTGAGCATTTAGTTTTAAATTTCTAAGTGAGGATTCGTGTAAACATTGATGGAGTAGAACTAGATGTTTAATGCATACTTTGAATATATCATTTATAAGTTCTTATAAAAGTTAATTTATTGCAAAGATTATTTACTGTGAAAATTAGCATGCTTTAAATCAAATATTTAATTATCATATTATGGAATTCAGTTTGTATACTGCATTTATCATATACTGCATTTTTGGTTTTTAGTAAAAGACCAGTAGATAATATCGGCTTTACCATTCATACGGATTTCATCCTTCGCTATTTAACTGTTTACAATTTTGTGTACACACATAATTTGGAAACGAAAGGGATTGTATTAAATTTGTAGAGATGGTGTCATTTACGGGCGCCCAATGTCCCGAGGCCATCTCGCACCTATTTAAATAAAAATCCCGTCAAAAAGTTATCAAGATTAAAAAATATAGCAGCGAATTTATTAACCGCAGCTCACAATAACTATGGTAGCGCTATACAACGGAACGCAACCAAAGCAAGATATTTTCATAATATTTTTTGCGGGATGTGATGGATGATAAATTACTCCACGGCTCAGCCTGAATGCAAATCTTTGAAAGTGGGTCAGCGTGTAGATATTATTTTTCACGTTCAACCACTACTCGAGGACCTTGTCGGTCGGATGATTGATCTCATATTGTTTCGTGACATTTTACGATTCTATTTTGTAATAGAATTTTTACAACGCACGGAGCTCGAGTGGCTTTGTGTGGGGTTGTGAGGAATTGTGTTCATTCATGAAATTCATTGAAGGAGCAGTTTTTTGTAGGTAACACAGTTCCGGTTATTGACAGTTTAATTGATTATGCAGGGACAGATGCAAGTCGAGTAGTAAGTTGACGCAACACTCAACTACTTTTGTGCTTATTCTGATCTTTTTAAATCAACTTACATTTGCGGAGAACATAAAATATTCTTAATTATACGTTCTGTTAACCGCGTGACTACATTGCATGTTGGTAAGTACTCAGGGATGTGCAAAGCCATAGGACGGCGAGACAGAATAATCACACGTCATTCGACAGCTTTATATCGGGCTGATAGGCTTACACGAGACTAGTTGAAGCTGATTATACAGCAACATGGTTGCTATCAGGTGCGAGTTGGCCACTTTGTCGTAATAATATAAAAATTTGGCTAATTATCTTTTAAGCGTCATAGAGGCGGTAGATTGAGAAACAAGTTAGAAATGTTTGGTAGAGGGACGCTGTAGTCAGACTAAAGTACAGATGGTATGGTACAGATGGACCGGCTAGACTGATTTGCAGGAAGAGGTGAAGCAAAATCTTTTGAATTCCGTTTGATGAGTTAGATAACTGAACGTTTAATGTTTTGATGTTAAATTAGTCATACGACCAAACATATAGCGTAAATCGGCCAAAGTAAATCACGGATATCCAGTACCAAAAAGTCGTTTTGCGCTAGTCGACATTGATAGGACGACACTGCACTTATCATTTAGTGCCAGTGCGATCACTTTGCCGTGATCATGTAAAAAGTACGTACATATACAATATAATATAATGATATTAACTCTAGTGGTTAGTAGTGTAAAGGTCTCGAGCAATCAAAAATCCGGTCTTTTGTAATTATAAATATGCCTGAATGTTAGAAGCCCGTATTTCTAAGTTCTACAATCTGAATTTCTCAGGTATGCAAATTAATAATAATAAATAAATAACATTTATTTATTTATCTTTTTTGAGATCATAACAGTGTGGTACGGACGGTACTTATAATAGGGAAACCCTGTGCTATAAGAACCAGCAGCCTTCCAGGATCACAGTTACATTATTGTTGGCTTAATTCTAATTACATTGCTTAAAGCTATAATACTTAATTTATCTTAGGTATTAATAACAATATTGAAACTATATAGTTATATAACTTTAAATTATTTAATAACAAAATCAAATGAAACAAAAGTAAAACAAAACGAATTAATACATTTTTGAGGGTCTTATTGATTCAATTGATCCGCAACTTTACTTAGGCCTAACCCCTCTTAATATTATACAAGGCCCGTGGCCAGTAGTCGAAACTATATTCTTATAGTGTTGATATGATTATTATAATTTTCTCCAGTAATAAGCCTGTATCGAAATTATGAATGAAATGGCCGTGGAAGCAAGATTCTCAATAAGAACAAAATCAACTAATAAAGCCGTTATTAAAGTTCAACCGCACGCGATCTCGCTTCTCTTCAACTAATCGTGGCATTTACATTCAAAATTGCATGTTATAAAATGCAAAAAATACTTGGAGTTGTTTTTTTATTTTTTATAAACAATGGGTGTATCAATTTTTTTTTGTTGAAATTTTTGGTTAAAACTAAAACGGTTAATATTTAACAACACATGCTTATCCTAAATTTCGAGAGGTTGGTTTTAATTTTCTTGTAAAATGTTAGTATTTTTCGTAAAAATAGTTGGTAAATTCTCAAAATGATATTGTATATCATGCATTTTGTAATCTACTTCGAATTAAAAGTAATAATTAGGAACAATGTTCTGCTCTAGACATTATATTTCTATTGTTGTTGTATCTCGCCCCCTATTACGTGAGACTAATACATACTGGCGAAATGTGGGTGCAGAAATGCACCTTTGCCTACCCCTTCCAGGAATACAGGCGTGAGGTTATGTATGTATACATCATTAAACACTGTTTAGTAATTATACAAAAATGTCGAGAGAAGAGAATGCAAGAAAGTCTGCATATCATTAAAGTATGAAACCCCTAAAACCTAATAAATAACCTAATACTACTTTGCCCGGGGAAATGAACCCAGGACCTCTGGATCGCCCGGTACATACTTGAGCTGCGAGACCACAAGGCATATTTATAAATAAAATGAAAATATAACAAGCCGCAGTTAACTGTTAACGCACCTCCAAGATACATTATTAAAACCGCTAACATAAACCTCGTTTGTAAACCCGTGCGAATGTATTATGATGAACTATTCGAAGAAGCCCATTAACGGTTCGGAGTCCTCTTTATGGCGACGGATTCACAAAATGTAATGATGATGATGACTTATGTAACGTAATCATCTGTAACATTTGACGCGGACGTTGGCTATGGTAGCGACAGCAAGAAATATAAGTATATATTTAACTTCAACTATAACTTTGCCATCAGCTGCAAATGAAAAACATTTTTTTATGCAGTCACATTAAATGGGTGCCGACTGAATTTAGATAACTAACAATGATCTTATCCACCATGTTGTGGTCGAAAAAAATCACATTTACAAAGTGAAAATGTTTTTATGTATTCTCAAATTGTAGTGAAGGCTTCGTTCTAACAATGTGGTCCTATATTTTTATCTGAATATCTCAGTATGAAACCACCACTTTTACCCCGATAAAGAGCAAAATTAATTTAATCAAAATTACTTCACTTTTCTGTTGACCGTACGCGTGTTGATGACGATTAAAGTAATATGCCGTAACATCCAAGCGTCCATTATTACGTCCCATAGTAATCTGCGTATACGCAGGTAGACGGTGCCGAAAACGTCGACTTTACTAACTATATAGAGTTTGCTTTTACAGTTATCGCAATTTTAATGTAGTTAAGAAGCTACTATTTCGTAAAATTTGCTTTTAGATCAACATGCAGCTGGGCAGTGTTCGAACCAGTTCCATTTTTTATTAGAATGGAGGTCCATACGATAGTGAGTGGAGCAGAGAATTCATCAGTAAGAGACAACACTTGTAAATTTCCTCTGTCACTACCCTAAATTAATTATTTCATTATACGGTTAAAGAACCAAACAAATTAATCATAAGAAATCAGGAATCGTGACAAATGACAAACTGCATCCAGCTTGTTTTTTTTTAAATTATCATTAGAGAATTCTTCCAGAGAGACTTCAAAAACGCGTAAGTGTCAGAAGTAGTGGATGTAAATTTTGTACGCTTATTGATAATTTTGTAAAGGAAATGGTGTTAAGGAAGTAAATTGTAACTCATAACTGTGTCCAGGTTCCGATCTACATCTCTGTACCAAAATATCCTACAATCAGTTTTAAGCAGCAGATGCGAAGAAGTAATAAGCAAACTCACATTCGCATCTATAATAGTAACGATGAAGGTGATTATGTCTCGCCTGATTTTACTCTAGAAAGCATAGAAATAGAATAGAAAAGTCATGGGTTTATGTTGATTTTGTTAATATAGGTCATAAATTACTTAAAACAAAAATATTGACTATGGGCTTAATTTTAGTATTCTTCGCTTGCTTGTTATTGCATTAACAACACTATGGTACGAAACATATATTACGGTAGTATTAGATTTTTCTACAAGTTAGTCAAAAACTATCAAGAACCGCGGTTCCCACATTAGTATGATACCGATGTGCTGCGTCAGCGTAGTGTTGCGGTCATTGTAGTTGTATGCCCAAATTACAGTGAAAACTCAAACCAGAAGCGGCCGGATCAACAACCGTGAGCAATAATCATTACTCTCCACTCATCAACCTTGAAAGATGCTTTATTGTCTCGATTCGGCTTGTTGTCGACTTGTTACGAGTCCAAAATAAAAAATAAAAAGATATCATCAAAGTTGTATTATAGAACCTCACGCAATCGTCGGCCGCGGCGAGAAAAAACTCCGAAATAATTTCTCGACTCCGATTGGAATGGGCGTTGAGTTTTGTACGTTACGAATTATGTTAGTTGTGTGCTGAATGAAATTTATTCGCGTTATCGGATTTTTAATGTTTACTGTGCTATTATTTAATTCGAGCTGTGAAATGAAACCTAGCATTTTAACGTTATTAATCATTAAAATATAGTAAGGATAAATTATTGTTTCTTTTGTATTTCTTACCAAGGTTCGGTAAAGAGGTGTAGCACGTCATTTAGTCAACATTTTCTTGTTAATTAAATTAAAATAATTTTATGCGATTTAAAAATTTACAGTACTGTAAATGCATAGTAAGGTATGTATTTCTTCACACTAATTATTGATTTTATCATTTACGTGTATCAAAATACCCGTTAAGCGTAATTAATAGACAGTAGAATATATTTCAGAACCACTAGTCTGTGTGTGTTCAGAACCAACCGAACAGATTCGAAATTTAGTCTCTTTTTTTTAAGTCGACTATGTGGGATACCTTTAAATGATAAGGTCTACTCTCTATTTGGACGGCACTGCACTTACCAGCTTTACCATAAATGTTAATTCTAAATTAACGTTGACAGTTGTAACGTAATAAGGTGCGAAATATACATCAATTATGATTTATTTACAAAAAATTAGCAGTATTTATATCATTTATGTACTATTTTTTCAATAACTCGCGCGAGTTGTAACGCAATAAAATGTATCCACACAAAACTGTTATTTCTTTATTGTTACAGCGATCCAAATCCCGGCTGTAGACAAAGCGAATACCAGATAAAGTTCATAGAAAGTATATTTTCCACTGAGAGAGGCAATAACTTTTTAGGGCCTACCATGAAAGCAAGTTTTACGATTGTTACGAATTAATATCTGAAAAATGGTTTTGTACCCTCATATCTTGCCGGTAAAGTTGGTATATTGGGGAAAATTGCTATAATATAATTTAAGGGATTCAGCGTAAAGCTTTCTTGTTAAGATTATGAACAAAGAAAATTAATACAGTCCTTTGGAGACTGCAATGTTATGAAAAAATACCGATAAAAAATCTACTAGTTACTCTGTTATAAGTGGAGTCACAAAAGCAATTATGTTGATATTGGATACATACAGAGTTACTAAAATTACATTTCACATAAATTAAATATGGTCAGTAAAATACGAGTATCTTACAGTACTAATTAGCTTAAATTAAATAACTCTTTCGTGTCACAAAACCTTGACTCAAAACAAATATTGATAAACTCGTGCGAGAGTAACGAGGGAAGTAAAAGCCTATTGGAGTTACACGTGCTGATTTTCACTCTTAGTGTAATTTCTTAGATATTCATTCTTTAAGATCTCAACTTTCTATGCCCGCTTTTGTAAACAAGGCACAGATAACGATTCTCGATATTATTAAAACCTACTATGATTTTGTTCATTTATTTCGTTTTTTAACAACAATTATTTAAAACCAATGAAATATTAGAATTTAAAGGATTCTGTAAGTAAATTATATCAGAAATAACTCATATTGTTCCTGGATAGGTGTAGGTTCCCAGTGCTTATTAAATACAGTTTAAGATGTCTACGTTAAATATTGTGAGAGCGAGAAAGGAGATATCTTGATGTTAACAAATTTATTTGCGAAAAATAAACATTAGAAAAATAATAAAAAATTAAGTTATCAAAATATTTTCAACACTAAGCAAGTGTGTTCACATAAAAATCTAAATTGTTCAAATGATGTCTATATAACATTTTGTTTTCGAGTCTATTTAGAAATATTGATTACATCAACCCAATATTTTAAATCCTAAGCTGACTTACAAGATTTTTCAACATTTCACCAAAAGCCGGATACATTTTCATCGCTTGTGCAAATTTAATATCACGCAACCTCTGAACGCAGTAGATCTCGAACAAACTACCTTTGGAACGTACACGAGGCTACGCAATGAGGGTATATAAAAAAGAGATTGGTTTTTACACCGTGTTCCAGAATATTTTGAGGATAGTACGTTACCCACTCTTAAATATTTATGAGTTTCTTTCCGTAGCATACGTGTTATTTATTATTTACGTGTAAGTACATTACCTTTCTGAAGTCTCTGGACAGTACACGCCCTAAACGGATTAACTTGAAGACGGTTCAAAATATTAGATGTTTTTTATGAAGTATATGTATGTACATTAAAAAATAATATTTTTGATATCCCTTCTCTTCTTACAAACGTTGGGTAGGTCCTGATTTAATAATCTTTTGTTTAACTGTGGGTAGCGTAATAGGTCATTTAGCAAAGCAGGAAACAAAAACTATTGTTTCGATGTAGAAATTTAAACTAAATTTTATCCATTGTTAATAAAGCCGGATATCTTATCAACCACCTCATGATCCCACGCCGCAGACTTACACTACGAAACCAGTCAACATAACTCTCAAACTCTTTATTTAATACCCAATCTGTTCAACTTAACTTATAACAAAAATAACTGTCTACACCACGTATTAGACGTCACGTCAAAATTTTTTTCGGACAAAAACAAAAGTCCCAAAGTAACTCCGACACAACAGTCCGGAACGTCTACCGCGTCTCAACTTTCCGAGCGTCGCCGTAAAAAGTTCTTTTTGTTATTTTAAACACTCGGCCGCCACCTAAAAAGGTCGTCTAATTTGTCGGACGGAATTCGACATTATTACTGGCGACCATTGTTTGTGTTGCGATTACCGCGGGGGTTAAATAGCGCGTTTAAACGCGGACTTTTTCAACTCCCACTTTGGTAGGGGAGGGAACTTAAAAGGGTTAAGCTGCCGACTTTAATTGTGAACTGGCTGCGTTCATTTTGTTTGGGCCTCCGTGATTTCAGATGGTCTGCTGGGGCAGTATAGAGCAATATTACCGTAGTGCTAATTATTGTAATTAATAATTATATCAACCACGATTGTTTCAATTTTTTTATAATAAATACACCCAACAGTCACATACATTGTTCTGACCCCACACTACGATACAAGTCCTGTGTCGTGGGTATCAGAAACTACGAGAGACTTTTCGGTCTCACAAACACCCAGACCCGAAACAAATATTTGTGGATAACACAAACATTTGTCTCGGTGCGGGGATCGAACCCGCGGCCTCTCGTTTCGCAAACTGGTGTCTAGCCAACTGCGCCACGGGGCTGTCGAATTGTAAATGTTTATATTACATGAATTTTTCGTAGGTACCCTTGATTGGATATACGGTTGCAAAACGATAAATACCTGAAATGTGTTTATATTACTCAACTATTTATTTCGTATCTTGATATTTCTTTATAATAGCGGGTGACCATATCGTTTCTCGCTGGTCGGTATTATTTTCTTGGACTCCACTGTGCTTACCATCAGGTACAGTGGAGTCACTTTGCCGTGCCAGTATAAAAAAATATAATAATAATTGCATGATGGTTTTCATAGGGAGCCGTCTCAAGAGGGTTAATTCTGAACTAAAATATATTTTCGGTAGCCAATGTATCGAAGTTTACCATATTCACAGGGTATCTCGCAGGTCATGAATATTCTATTACCAGCGCATTTAGGCAAGAAAATATTTAATTCATAAATAAAGCAAATTAAAAGCTAACATAAATTGATGACAGTCGTAAACAACTTAAGGGAAGACACTGATTTCTGCAACACAGTTTCTACTAGTGCAGAAGTCAGGGAATTCTTTTATGTTATATATTTTGCTAGTGACCAATAATAGAATTTATTTATTTATTTAACTTAGTCATCCCCGTGGCCACGATGACTTGACACGACAATCGTAATCTTTTGAAACGTCGCGAATAAAAAGTCTTAAGTACGATCACATTAAAAATTTAGTTTCAATAGAATATCCTATCGATATCATGTAGACAACTTATTTGCTTTTATAACTTTTCTCTAAAAGTATGGACACAATAGCAACGTTCTCCATTCTCTAGCACAGCGTAAACAGAATTATATCCCTGAACCTTAGCACAGATAACCCTGTGTAAACTAGTTTATCCCTGAGATAGCGGCCTGTAATTTTCCTTTAGCGTCACCGTCGTTAGGTGGTAAGTAGAGCTTGTGTAAGATGACGTCACCAGCATCCAACCCCGTCCTATTTATGCTAGTTGGGAAATATACTATGAAACACAGCGAATTGACACACTTTGGTGTATGAGAATTCAGAAGTAAACAATATATTGTTTTGTTTTGACTGAGTTGCGAACTATTTCTCCTTTTATTAATACTAGTATGCCAAAGTATTCTCAATGGTAGAGGAGGCCCGTGCCCAGCAGTGGGACGTATATGGGCTGATGATGATGATGATGAAAGTATTCTCATTGGTACTTAATTTCAAGTTCAAGCGGTCAAAAAAGTATTGACTGGTAGAAAGCAACTACAATGATTTCTCATAAAGTTAGTTAGTTTTAAATTATAAAGACTGATTGTTGTTTTTATTTGATATGAGCCAACAATAAAACGGAGTGACTGATAGAAAACGGCTTGGATTCCTCGACTCCTTCAGTTTTTATTTTAGTATACGTAACACCGAACTTTTATCAAAATATAGGAAGAGTATTTCAGATAAGTCCAAAATATTGACTATTAGTATTAGCACTAATAATACGAAAAGTATGATAAGTGAAAATTCTATAATACTTTAAGCTCTGAGATTAAAATCTATGTTTTCGTTATAAGTGTTTCATGTATATATTATTGGAGTTGCTACACCAAATAAATCTGTACTAGTGAATGAGGAAAACGGATTAAGAAAATATATAGGAAGTGTGGTTTGATCCCCGATAAGTAGAACGCGCCCTAGAAAATAATAATTTGGCATTAGCGGACCGGTGGTTATTTCTATTTTAAGTATGTTTTCTATTAGACAAGATTTCTTCATTTCTGGAGAGTGTAACGAAAGTAACTGAAATACACAAGTCTCATTAATTTAATTTTCGTAAAATTACTCTTTACCTGTTGTCATGAGAGATGTTTCCTAATCCATAGAACCCTATTGTTACTTATTTGGATGATTACTTAGAGATTTTAACGAACTTGCAACAACATATTCATATTCATAATATGAGTAGGTACGATATCTGACAAAAATACAAGATAAGTAACAGGCTTAATTTGGTAGATTTTATTAATCTTATGCGAATGTTATTCCTGTAATATTTTTTTAAAGTCTATTTATATCGACCACATACAGAAGCGATGGCTTAAAAATAAATATTTCAATATACTAATTATAAAAAAAAAAAATATTTCAGAGATAACAGCCGAATAAACAAGTAAGGACCTCAAGGATTTCAGCTAACACGTCTTTAACATCCTTCTCTTAACTGATAAAAATTAATGAGCTAAAGGAACAAAGGGAATCGAGTGCCGAAGACAAGAGATTGGCGCATCAGCAAGGCACATTGATAACGATGCCTTAATAAGGTGTGAAGTTAACTACGCTTTAACTCACTGCTATCTTAACTTCAGTCTATCAACTCGATCCGAGCTTATCAACAATCGCTCCTCTTAATTGTTGCTCGGTGCATGTTGGAGCCTTAATTAGTGAAAATACCCACGACTTATCACAAGGTACATCTTTTGATTTTGAATGCAATTATTGTTCTCTTGATAAAGAGTCGGCTTGCAACTGGATGGCGCCAACAATTTTTACTGGATCAGTTTATGCGATATTATCATCACTGGGTTGTATTTAAACTAGCTTAGGCACAATTCTGCTATAAAAAGATATTGATCTATCATAATAGCCGAATGCAGCTTGTATTCAATGCAAGGGGAGAATTAATTATGTTAGACTAAATGTGAGAGAGCCAGTGAGTGAGATTTATTTATTATGTTATAAATCCCCACAAACATGCAACATATTCTGTACCCCCGGAAAGGTAGGGATCTACATATTTCTTTACAGACGTTTCACCTGCTATTTTTTTTAATCTCACGTCGATAGAAGGCATGCTTATTGCCATGTTTTCACAATAGAATAAGACTGCCTGACCCGGGAATCAAAACAACACTTCTCGATAGCATAGAAAAAACTTATCCGCAATCATACATGTCATTTCCGGAATCCATTGAGCACGTAAATATGCGCAATTTATGTCAATAAAATATGTTAAATGTTATTTGTACATCCAATAAATAAACATGTTTAAAGTAAACAAATAAACAGCAAATCTGTGTTATCTCAACAAGTAATGTAAATAGACGATAAAACAAATTCAGTGCAAAACAAATAATACAGTGAATTCGTTTTGAAATATTTCCCGCTTGTAAAATGATAGTGCTACATTCAATTTTATTCGCGACTGAAAAGTGTACCCTGTGGGGTTACTGCCTTTCCCACACGAGGTAATCCAATAAATTCCTTGAAACCGCTTCTCCTTTCAAACGATTCTGTTATGTGAATAGTAACATCTATAGAATAGTGACACTGAATGAAAACAAAAGGTTACATGAAGCACTTTTAATCCGTTTTTTGAGCTGGAACGTATTAATAAAGTCGCGAAAGTCATCAAAAGGCGCACAGGGAAATAAAACGACAATAATTCCAACATGAAAGGGTGAACGGGTTGCACGTAAAATTCGAAGGGGGATCACGTGAGCATCCGAATACACCTGAACAAAAATTAATTCCAAATCCTCCTGTCTTCATACCGCATGAACCCATTCAAATTATCTAACACGGTTGATCTTTAGTTGCTCACTGAAATGTGTTCGCACTGGGCCTTTTATTCTGGGACGTCGCATAGGGAACTGAAAGGATTAAAATTTTAATTAATTTTTCACTCCAAGGATTTCTTTAATAATACCGGGTAGCTTAATTGCCAAAATATTTCACAATCCTTTTAAGGGGGGAACCTTAAGACGTGTTTAATTAGCAACGTGGAAACCATTTTAAATTTGTTAGGCACCGCTTCTATTGCGATTGTTATGTTGTTACCGTTTAATCTTTACGCTGGCCTGTTTCGGTGTACCTACCTAATCAAAGTAAGATATTCAAAATAAAACGTCATATTATATTGCAATTAATAAATTTTGAATTTTGACTGCCTCGTGGTCTCGTGACACAAGTATGTGCAGTGCCGTTCTATTCCCGGGTCGGGCAGAGTGTTATTGGGAAATTGGCACGGAGTTTGGAATTGGATCCGAAAAACGGCAATAGGCTCGCCCCCTATTACGTGGGACTGATACATCCAGCGAAATGCATCTGCAATCTGCCTACTTCTTCGTGGAATACAGGCGTGAGGTTGTGTATGTAAATGTTGAAGTAAAAAAAATATTTTGTTAAGCGTAGTGACATATTTTGTGCGATTTTGGGTGCAAACTTAAAAATAATTTGACATAGTAAAAAGCTTGAACTGACTTGTTTGAGATAAAAATAAATATGTATATTACATAAAAATCTATATTATATGTTTTTCTTATTTTTGACACATTATTTTTACATTTGAAATTAAATATATTATGTACATGATAAATTCACTAACATTCTCTTATATTTGTTAGAGTTTTATCAACACTTTCATATCTTTAGCCAACAAAACGTGTACTCGTATTTTACCTCTCATTATAAACACGAAATAATAAACAAAATATTTACAGAGCTATTAAAACCGCTGAACCCTCCACTTCACATCGTATGTTAAAATTGAAAGCATTTCAAAATGTTTTTTCCCTTTCATACCAAAACGTTAAATGCTGATATACCGAACAAAGCTCTTCCAATTCATTTGCTTATCTGTTTAAAAGAGCGGGTTGGTACGGGGTACAACACATTGAAAACCAATGGAGCCTAATGTCACAAAATGATGAGCACATCCATCCACGCATACTCGGGATGTATTCAGTGAAAAAATGTAAATAAGCCTCTAGTGCCTACAAAAAAATTGTGTGAGCGTATATCCATAAACCATTTATAAGAAAGTTGTATGATATTTTGTCGTACACAAAAAACATCGTTCACCGACAAAAGCGTTTTATTTTACGATTATAGTTTGTGTCTTGTAACACTAAATCTGAATGAGAAGGTGACTATTTTATTTTGATTCGTATAATAAAACGATTATCGAAAAAACATTCGAGGCAATTTCAATGCGATGTGTTTGTTTTGTGTTTTCAAAGCGTTCAATTTAAGAATCAATCGCAGAATGAACGCGAATTCGCAAGTTTTATTTAAAACGGATAAAATCAATTTGGACTTATAAAGAAAAAAATGTCATTCGAAACTTTATACGCTGAGAGGAAAAACATTTCGCATTGTTACCGAAACTTATTTTCCTGTAACACGGAAAAACCTCTTTAAATTCAATCCGGTACGCAACCTTTATTCGTAAACAAAATATTATAGGAACTCAAAATCTTATTCCCTTGCCAATTCCGGGACCAGTTCTCCCCCGATAGTGTCGACAAAAAGAGCAACTTTGTATTCTGTAACATTACTAGATGTATTTTCGAGTGCGTCTCAGTTACGTGCCAAATAGCGTGTTTTAATATCGGTCGACTTGGCGGCCGGGTATTGGCATCCGAGCCACCAAGCCTTCGGGACCATAAAGGAAATATAAAGGCGCGCGCAGTACTTAACAGTGTAAGTTAGAAAAAGGTCGGTCACTCGCTTCATTTGGCAGCTTTTTCATGGTTGTTTAATTCCCAACCTAATTACACTGCTTTATTTTTGTTGTTTTATCTCGTAATAATAAACTTCCACGCTCTTCCTTTGATCTCGCTACGATAAATCAACTTTTCTGAGACTAACATTACTTTTTATACACTTAAATTATATAAATGCTGATAATGTTTGTTTAAAATAAGGAATATTTTGAATTATTCTTTTCACGGGAGGATTAACAGAATTTAGTTAAGACAGTCGTAATCAAAATTTAAATATATAATACCTAGGAGGGGGGCGTGTAAAACCCCATGAAGATGATAATTAATACTTTGGAAATTTCTGTACGTATTTTTTTACGATCTTTATACTTGTCAATCACAACAAATCAATAAACACGTCAAGAACTATAAAAGGTCAAGAATGTCGTAGGTCACAAATTCAGCTGTCCGCGCTTTCATCACACAAAGCAACGACGTACTTAAGCTCAAATCACGTATTTTTTCTTAATGATTGGAGATTTTTCGAACATTTCGTGGCAAGAAAGTAAAACCACGATAAATCAGCGCAAAAAGTAATTAATCTCAATCGATGTTTCAGCTTCATTTGCTGACTATAACAGTCGTTCCACGCGAATAAACACTATTTAGTTGCGAAGAACTTCACAAGTTTATTTAAAGTCTTTAATTAAGAGATCGAGATGATGTTCTCCGTACAAATTGGTCGATACTTGTAACTGTTGTTGGATGAATTCTTTGCCTTTAAATGTTTTGTATTTCAGCCTTAGTTAAAAAATATAATTTGTTGAAAATAGATGAAGACTAGATAAAAATTATTTAAATCAGACCTTGAATTATAATCAATAACTTATTGGTAATAATTTAAAATCTTATGGAAAACATTTAAATTCAAATATAGTACGTTTTAACTTCACAAATATATAAAAAAATTTACTAACTTTAAATTCAAAAAAATATAAAAATATAATGTATGCACATTTAATGTAAACTTCTTAAGTCTCAAGTATTGAAATTAATTTAAAAATAAAAAAGGAATTTAAATTTCTCCGAAATAGTAATTTAAATTCGTTTACAACTCAACGTTACAAACAAAAAGAGTGAGCTGAAATATTTGTACTGTGTCGGAAAGTGGAAATCTCATAAAAGAAAGGAAACGAAAACCTCTGCGAATATGCGGGTATTATTCAACATTCACTGTTAGAGGCGGCGAATAGCTTTTTCTTGTTATCTAAATTATCTATTATCTTGTGCCGAGCTATTTGAATACTTCGATGCTTCAGTCGTGTATAGGTATATCGACTTTGATGTACTCGTATAGAATTTTCTTTATTACAATTTAAACTTATCACATAGAAGAAAATTTATAATAAAATATGTTCTATCTATGCCTGATCATTATTAGCGCATTCTATAGATGCAATTTTTTTATTTTTGAGTAAGGCCTTGTTTTAACCGGCTGACATATTGAAAATAGATGTTCAAGTAATATATAATATAACTGAGTATTATTAGAATCAATCATGTCATTCGTGACTTCAGATCATACTCATTCTTGAGCACAAAAAAACGAAAGTCAACATTCAGTAGCAAGCGTAGGTGTTAAATGGTAAGACATACATCTTATCAGTACGTCAAGCGTCCAAACTGAAGACGTACAACCAAAATAAATAGAGCCCTGAACACCCATTGATGATTCCTCACGGGCTTAAGATATATTACCGGTACGGGAGGGGAGAGAGGTCTATTGTAATTGGGGGTATTATTCACGCGTGTACGTGGGAGGTACATTTAGAGGGAAAATCAAGATGGTTGCAACGGAAGCCAGGTGATGCATTGCCAGGTCCGCTCCCAATCGAAAGATTCGAGATTGGATCGAATTCGCTTTCTAGCAAACTTAACGTACACTTAGATTTGTTTGGTCTTGTACGATTCGTCTTATTTTCTTTCGGGATTGGAAAAAGTAAATTAAGATTTAGCTTTCTCCCTACTCTTGTGTCTACGGTCGTTTGTCAATAGCTTTAGTTTTTTATTTGCTGGCTATATGTTAGATACGGCTTGATATATTGTTTATTAAGGTTTCTTGCGAATGAAATGTTTCTTCTTGTGATTTATTATAATTTTGACATTGTTCTAAGCGCCCGTTAAGATTGACGGAAATGTTATTATTGATTTCTCGGCAGAATGCTTGTTGTTCAAAAATATTTGGCGCACGGTTAATTAAAACTCTGTCACGATCTTCAAGTGTTTTATTCCAGGCAAAATCACTAACTTTTCGTTGCTAAAGTTAATATGGGTTTTAATTGAGTCTTGCTGATAAAAAATACTATAATCACCAAAACAAACCCCTGTATAATATATGATACACATTAATTTTAGAGTCAGATTCACGCTATTACTTTATTAACAACTTTCATTAAATACTTTACTGTTTGAAGAAGATAACGCAATTCAATTACTTTCTTGAGCTGACTCTGAAAAGAATTACGAACTAATTTAGGTTTGCTGTCTATAAATTTTATTGAGTGGAATCATCGAAAGAAGCCTTACAAATAATTGCATCGAGTAAACTGCCAATTTTGATTATAACAAATGAATCTTATCTATAACTCAATAAAGTGTCTAAAATACCCAGTGTATCGTTGATCCCGCGGCATTAAAAGATAAGTCTCGTCAAGAAGTTCATTGTTTGTTTATTCTATAAAAAAAATACAATCAAGTTTTCTTTTAAGTAATTAACATTCAGTCTCTCACTACAACTCAACTCTGCCTACCTCTTCGGTTATACAAGCCTGAGCGCATGTTCGTAATTTTGTGAAGAAAGACGCCATCACGAGTATACTAAAGGGTCAGAATATAATTTATACAAACTCCGATTAAATCATTTTCTCGTTTGCATAAATGAAGCTAAATGTAACAACGCTTGCGCATTGTTACCAATTGACAAAGCATCTCGGGAATGATTAGCTTTATTTACGTGTCCGCCAACGCGATTCTTCATTAACAAACTACCGTTTTGTTTCATTCGCTAAGGATGACCTCACACTTTCATGTCGTTGTTGTTTTATTTGTCTATTCTGGCACGGCAAAAAGATTGCAATAAGTGGTACGTAAGTGCAGTTTAAATAGGGATTTAAATAGCGAGAAATTATAAAAATAAAACTGCACTGCCATTCTACTCTTTTGGAAGGCATTGAACTAACAATGAGGTTCTAATGCGGTCACGTTGCCGCGGCAATATAGAATAATATTAAAAAATAAAGCATGAAGAAAAAAAAAAAGCGGATGAACATGGGTGTAGAAACATAATATGCACTGCTGTGTATCCCTGCAACGATACAGGCTTAGTATGCATGTATCAGAATCATGGCGGCGACGAAGGCCAGTATTGCAGTGACACGGGTGCGTACTAGCTTATTGAAGAAGGCACGCGTGCGCTCCGCACTCTTAACCAGATATCAGAAGCTGTTGACATATTACATTGTAGACTGAGTGAATTCACAAGGGTAGCCGCATGGACAATATCTTATAGGAATCAAATTTTATAATAAATTTCTCGCTCTATTTGGATACTAGTCACGTAAAAGTTGTGTTGGTCAGAAATAAATAAATTATTTTGCATAATCTTAGGATGTGATCGATACACGTATAAACTCTGAAACCACTAGTCCTAATATTTGTTAAATGAATTTTGGATCGCACGTTGATTAAATTAATACTGGTGGTAAGGTAAATTGATAGTGTACGGTCCGCCTTAGCACACATGTGACGTGGAGTGGGTGTCCATATTTCATTAAAAGGAACAAGCTGGTTCATCACGTTCAGATATTGTGGACTTTAATTGAAAACGTTTTATGACACGTCCAATGGCATTGATTGATAGTGATTATTCCATATCGTTCTTGGTTTTATTTTATTCTGTACTGGCTCTTATTTGTGGCTTTTCCTCCGTTTCGTTTCTGAGTTAATTAGTAGTAAAATATCAAAAGTAAACCTTTATTTGGGCAATTTCGCAATGGTAGACGAAAGATCACAATTGTCTCAAATTTAGAGGAGGTGCTTGCCCTGTAGTGGGACTTATATGATCCGATATAGATCTCATCAACATAACCCTAAACAAGTCCCACTGCTGGGCACGGACTTTCTCTTCAACTAGGAGGGTTTAGGCCTTAGTCTGCTACGTTGCCCTAGTTGGCGTATTGATTACTCACCTAAGAAATTCCTAATAACTTTTTAGTTGCTTAGGTTTCCTTCATCTTTAAAGTACCTACCTGATAATTAATTGTGAATATACACATAACTTGGAAAAGTCATAGGTGTGTTAGGTGCCTCGGGTTGGAACTCGCGACCGCCGAGATTCTCAACCGCGTACTTGAACCTCGAGGCCATCACTACTTATAGATACCTAAGTAGATAGAAACTAATATCTTAAAAAAGATTGTCAGTTGATTGCATTACTTAAAAAAAAAAAAGGAAAATGAAACATACATTCGCCAACGGAACATTAATGCAAATAAAAATAATCTAGAAATAGCGAGCAAAAAGAGCTCGGAATGTAATGTTCCTACTTTCTATACAATTTACGATGCTAAATGGTTTTCTCTAATATCGTTAGAATCCAATATTCTCTTTCAATTGCAGAAACATTATGTGCTTACCGTAAACCTTGTTTGTCTATAAAAGTACAGCAATATTATGCCGATGCGTCTAAATTGATTTACAAGCAAATTTAAACGATACCAATCTTCACATTACGATCTTTCTCTAAGAATGTTTGTGTCGTGAGTATTAGAACCTATGAAAAAATTTTGAATTTCTAAAAATCATATAATCAATACATACATTCATACATGCATATGCACACGCCTGCATTACCCGAAGGGGTTGGCAGTGGTGCACATCATGCATAGGGGGCAAGTCTATTGCCGTTATTCAGGAACGTTTCCAGACTCCGTGCTGCTATCGAGAATTTTACCAATAACACCGCCTGACCCGAGAATCGAACTCAAGACATCTAGATCGCACGAAACATATGCACCTGTGCCGCGACACCACGAGACAGACATTTCAAAAACAAATAAAATAATTACAAGTAATTCTTCTCAATACCCGAATCAATTCTATGATCTTTCATTTTACAGCTGTCTTATCGTCGTCAGAAGCCCGAAGGCTCTCAAAGTAACTATAAAGTTCCACTGAAGTTTAACGCTCCAGTTATTTATTCAGAATATTTATGATTATAGAAAGTAAACGTCGAGAAATCAAGTTTCGGTAAAACGCAAACTTGCAAAACTCAATCTCGAAGTAGGCACTTTAATCCACTTCGTATTTGACCTTTAACAACTCGAAGCCGGTATCTGCTGGTAGATAAATCTAAGGTTTTAAACTTTGTCCCAGGCGAATATAAATTGCGAATCTCTAGCGTTGGTGCGTTAAATATACGCATGCCGGCCCGTGCGACCACGCGCGATAACTAAACAATGTCTCCTTATAAAAGGAACGCAACGTCTTTCTTATAAGCTCGTATCCGTACTCATTATCTTTTAACACGCCGCAAAACTTATGTTCCACCGACGCAGCCCCCTATCGCACCTTTAAACACCACTTTCCCGGCTTTCGTTGTATCTCGGGCCTCCCATCAGATAGGGCGCCGTCCGACTCCTTACACTTATTTATTTACAGAGCCAAGACGATTATTTACGACGTAAGCCGTGTAATAGCTTGCAGTATCTCGTTTTTCTACAAAAGATACGTATGTGTATGTATGTATGTATGTATGTATGTGTGTATTTATGCGTGTATAAATATGAATATTATATGTATGTATATAATTAATATGTATTTTTAAAGACAACTGCCACAACTACAACTTTTCATTCCAGTGACGTGGGTTGTCTGGAAGAAATCGCAGCTAGCGATAAGACCGCCTGTTGTAGCTATACGTATATCTTTTTATTTATCGAGAAAGTGTATGTCATTTATGTTATATTTCCTTGTATAGTGTACAAAAAGTATATTAAATAAAATAAAATAAAGATACCGCTCGTACAACATGCATCATTGAGGCGGGATTCGACCATCTCTAATGTCTATAGATCGTTTCTTTTTTCCTCTCTCTGAGGAATATATTCGCAACACGAGGCAGATTACCATAGGAAAGTAATTTAAACAAATTGCCTAAACGATTTTTGTGAGAAACGCGACGCCATTTGTTTAGATAAAGTAGGTGTGCTAATATTTTACGAGAAATGCCTCTTCTAATTCACGTTTGTTTGAGCAACTTTTCACCGCGTTATGTGACAGTCGGCGTTCGTATGTTTATAAGAAATTTTTGGGCCAAAAGTTTTGTCATCCGAACATCTCCACAAATTCCTATTTAGAGATTACATAACTCGTAAAGTTTGACGAAATTATTTCGCAATAAATTGCGCGATGCGTTGGGTTTTCTCGACAGTTATTTTTTTGTTTATTTTTCTCTCATATAGCCTCGGTCGCAATCGCTGCCATAATTCTCCGAAATTACTTTATATACTTTGGGCGATAACGCTGAAAGGGCTGTTACATTAAAGGCTCGCATAACTGCTGTCCGATAACATTTAGCTGAAAAATACATAAAATGTATATAAAGATAAGTCCTACTGTACGCTCTCCTAAATTTTTGCCAGTAAATTTTACTCGCATTCGCACAAAAACGGTTTTCGGGTAATGTCCTGCCATTAGAGGTTCGGAAAAATGAATTTTTGTGTAAGCTTTTTGCTTCGAAAATTGCTTTTTACTTTCAACAAATCACTTTTTAGCATAATACGAAGCATTGAGAATATTTCGTCGATAAAGCCACGAAAATGGCCCTCAGAATTGCCAGAACGTGTTGTTCGACGTTTAAAGTCTTGCGGATGTATTGGAGTGTGCAATTTTTGGGAACATTTGTGTCGATAAGGTTATAAATAGCCTTTACTTTATTCGGTCCTCACAAACTTTTGTTATTACTGATTAAATGTTTACGGTGTACCATTAAGCTTGCGCAGGAGCAAACAATCTTCGTTAGTATCAATAATAATTCGATGAAGCCACAAATATGGCGTCTGCAGACACGAGTCAGCGTCGTAAAAATTTTTCTTTGTTATTGAACGGGTGGTCGTCGTAAAGTTGTAACTATTTATAACTAATGAAGTAGTTTTAGTAATATTGAAAGGTATATTAATATTGAAGAGTTAAACTTTGATTTACTCGCGCTATTTATCTATCTTATGATTTTTAGAGTAATTTTGATTTTTTATCTTACCAAGTGAAATGATAGATAATAAGGTAGGTAAAGCCCTCTCAATGGTAGAGGAGACTCGTGCCCAGCAGTGGGACGTATATGGGCTGATGATGAAGGTAGGTAAAAAGGTGATGAATATGAAAGTTGAAGGATGGACAAGCAGAGGAAGGCCAAAGAAAAGATGGATGGAGTGCGTAATATATGAAAGAAAAAAGGGTGAGTGAAGACATGACGGCTGATAGGGATGTTTGGAAGGACAAAACATACTGCGCCGACCCCAAATGAAATTGGGAACAGGGCAAGAAAATGATGATGACCAAGGGAAATAATAAGACGTGATTGCGGCATGGTGAAAAACTTTTACATATGTAGGTATATGAATTCAATCACACGCCTGAATACCCAAAGAGCTAGGCAGAGGTTTTTATCGACACGTCGTTTCGACAATTTGTATGTCCCACGTAATAGTGTATGGAGAAAACATTGGATGACTCGGAATTCCAACCCGGGACTGGCCGATCTCACGTCGCTCGTTCTTACATCACATATGTACCTATATATACAGATTAAAGAAGATATTGCTTTGTAGCAATAATTTTATATGTTTTTTGAGTACTTGGAGTATGCTTAATGACCAATGGCTTACAGTTTAAAACGATTTATTTTATTTAATCCAGCAAATTGCTTTAAATAAATATTTCATTTACAGTGATCCTTTCATAATTTAGCGACTTTTATACATCGATGGCAATTGCAATGCGTATCAAAAGGCACATTTGCATCGCTTTTTAAAATAAACATTCGTTTTAAAATCAACGTAATTTTATAAAATAGGTCACAAATATGCGCGACCTCAGTAGTTCAACGGACGCGTTTATTCAAAAGCCAGTAATAAAAAATGACGAAAGCGTTTTGTGAATAAATTGCAATGGCACTTGACACGTCGTCGGTCCATTTCCATGAAGTAGAATGTGCAAAAAACACACCTAAATAACCAAAGTCACTTGAAAATGTAAAAGAACCACCAGAATGTTGTAACTGCTGTTTTAATAAGCACAGGCTAGACTGCCAAAGCTATGATAACCTTATTCTTTTCTACAAACGTCACTATTATAATAATTACGTGGCTATTTTAATAATTATATATTTTTTGTTTCTTAATTTTCCACGGACCTAATAAAATAAACGGTTTTTATTTCAGCTGTTAAATCCGGTATATTCCCATTTCACCCAGTTTACGTCAAGTTTTAACGAAGTTTCTCCCGTAGTTTTAGTACCACGGTAGTTTAAAGAGCGCCAATGGTGTATATAAAGTGATGAATTTCCTATGCCTTTTGTATACCTATCCGTATATGACGGCTGGGATTTTTTATGATTTTTTTGTTATTATAATTTTAATATACATATTTCCATCTTGTAAGACATTTACATTTCGGAAATCACATTTTTTTGTCTTTAATATATCTTTTTTATTTGCGTTGTTATACACTGATTTCAAAATTAGAGAGTTCCAGAAACATTTAATTGTTTGTTATAGGCTTATAGACAACGGTAAATTGACGCAAGCGATGAAGAGTCTCCATGTTCAATTCACGGTCCAGGCATTTCTGCTGTCCCATTAGGACATTCTTAGTAGTAGCAAGGTGTCTGAAAATTTCGACCGTTATCGGCAATAGGCAGTTACATCGAATTAAAAACCACTACTTAATTGGTCTACTCTTTAGGGAATACAGTCGCAAATATTATTAACAAGCGTTCATAGAAAGCCATAAAAACGAAAAACCTTGAAGACAAAGAGCGTTACGTAATTTCATCGTTTTGCTTTACGCATTCCTTATATGCAAATTGGCAAGTTCGATTTTCCTTAACTGAACGCGTCGTCATAAATAACAGGCAGCAGTTTAACAAAGCTGGCCTCCAGCGAGACCCATTGTGAATGACGAAAGTAAACGGTTTTAATGCTTATTGTTTTTATATTCCGCGTATCTGTAGGTAAGATCTCGCTGAAAGGGATTTTGTATTTACTTAAAAGGTGAAGAGATTTTATCGGTGATAGGTTATTTGTAACCGTCTGATGTGGAGATTGAATCTGCCGATCGTACCACACGCGTATTTACTATCACGATTATCAGAGAGAAGTTTAAGCCGTCATAGTGACCCACGCAACTGTTTATTGAAATATCAGCTTGTATAATGTGATTTCCAACCGAATCACAAGACTAAAGAAATATATGACAAGAATATGTAAACAATCGATGTTGTATTTAAATTTCAATGACATTATCTTCAGGTGAGGTCATGAAAAATGAACGATTAAATAATTTCAAGGATTTTACGAAGTCATGAGATTAAAGTTATCACATTTATTTTATTAATTGCCTAATACCTAGTATCAGTAATAATTGCATTCCCAATACTGTGATCTCCACACTAAGTGTTATATGCGACGGAGATCTCATATTGTCCTACACAACGGGCTACGTCTATGGACTCAATGGATTGTGATTGCGTTGCTGGTCTTCGAATGGGTGGTAGAAAAAAGGAAAAAAAATATAGAAATTACTGAGTGCTTCGTCGATTCCGGTGCAGAATTTGCAGTTGTAAAAGTGTGGTATTAAAATTTTAATCTCCGATAATGCGAAACTTGTTCATTTACGTCAGACCATTGTTATTGTGAAAAAAACTTTAGTCTAATTCCAATAAATCGCAGAAGGTAACCTACAAATAAAGCCCATTAGTCGTGTCGATTCGTCTACTGTCTCACAACAAAACAAAGTTAATTAGGACGGGCGTGATGTGCCGACTGTGTCCGACTCTCTATTGAGGGTTGGTAAGTTTGTAAAAACACTAACACAGTGCGGCATTATTTATAGCTGTTCTATTTACTGAAAATACTAATGCTGGTAATAAATTGGGAGAATGTGTAATCAGTTCACAGCTTCAATAAGCTCTTTAGATATTTATAATTCTTGATTATAGAAAATCGTGTCCATAAATAGTATTGCCGATTCCACAAATTTACATACGGAGAAATCTCGACGGTCGCGGGCGGGTTCAAACCCCAGGCACACACATATGACTTTTTGAAGTCATGTGTGTATATTCACAAATAATTTTCACGTACTTTAAGGTGAAGGAAACATCGTGATGAAACCTACACACCTAAAAAGTTCTTAGGATTTTTTTAGGTATGTAGTCCGCCAACCCGCACTAGGCCATCGTGGTGGACTAAGGTCTAAACCCTCTCAGACGTATATGGGCTGATGATGATGATAAAATAGGGAGATAGATGGGTTTCCTTTTTTTTAGAAACAAAACCTGGGGTTTCTTTTAAAGTGGACACGTCAACGGAAACAAATTTCACGAAAGAAATGTAGGTCACACAGGCATTGGTCTGTGCAGGAAACTAGCCCGCAAGCAAGGCTCGGGCTTTCTCCACAATTAAGAGGATTTTTACTTTAGCGTGTACTTTTAAAATGAAAGTAGGTTGGTAACTTGCATGTCGCTTTCATTAAAGTAGGAACATTTGAGTAAAATGCTTATCGCCTGCTCAAATACCACACCGCGAAAATGTAATCACATTATTTTGTATTGAGGAAAAACGCATATAGTTACATATTACAATTAGGAATACTCAGTTCCTACTTTTATAATTTTAACTGATTCCTATGAAAAATATTTCATTATTTAACATCAGACCGCGGTAATCAACAGAGGTCATTAGAGGTACTACACTGTATAACCGGGTTATAGGAAGCGTTTCCTATAACAGGAAAAATAGCATTACCAATCTCTATTATATAATCTCTATTATATGTGTATTCTATAAATAATGAAATATTTTTCATAGGAATCAGTTAAAATTATAAAAGTAGGAACTGAGTATTCCTAATTGTAATAACAAATAAATCTTAACATATTATTCTATGAAATATTTAAACGTCATCATCATCATCAGTCCATATACGTCCCACTGCTGGGCACGTGCCTCCTCAACAACTGAGAGGGTTTAGGCCTTAGTCCACCACGCTGGTCTAGTGCGGGTAGGTAAACTACACACCTAAGAATTTCCTAAGAACTTTTTAGGTGTGCAGGTTTCCTCACGATGTTTTCCTGCACCGTTAAAGTAAGTATATAATAATTTATTAGAATACACACAACAAAATAAAATGTAATATTGAAACTGAATTTATAAGTATTTCTCAAAAATATTTTAACTACTTACAATGATAACGTCATTTATAGGTATCGGGTTTATTATGAACTAAAAAGTAGAGGTATAAAAGACTGGCGCCTTCAACTGTCTTTTTTGAATTAGTACTGATGTAAAAAATAAACAAATGAAGGAGCCAGTATTTTTGGACGCTGCGTCAACCTTTAATGGCTGCACCAACGGCAATGACATTTTGTTTATGTGCCGTCGCCAAATCCTCAAAAATGCACTTAACCCCGCGCTCCGCTTGCTACACTAATCTTAGGGTACACGTTACAGCGCATGTAATGTCCCAATAAAATGTTTGTTATTACTTTCAGTCGTTTTAATCGCATTAGAAGCCTCAGCGTGGAGTATACTATGAAGCTGGTGTAATAAAGACGGAAACCCGGATTTAATTAGCGTTGAAATGCGACACGGCTGTTAAGATTGCGAATATGTGCTACAATTTGTGATATGTGACGTCTCGGGGATGCTCTCATTGTAATACATTGTTGCTTTGAGATTTGTATTAGGCCATTGTTTTAGGGAACGGGAGAATATTTAGGTTCTTGTTACATTGCTCCTACTTTATGAATGAGCGAAATCCTTTCTTAATTACAAATTCAAATATGTGTAGTGGTAAGAGAAAGTACAGCGCCATATTTTATGACCGATAATCTTTTTTTTCTTAGCCAATTGTCGTTAATCATCCCGTGCAAGCTCGGCTGTTATGAGTGCTATAATTGGTGTATCTGTAGTGTGTTTCTAATTTGATTCGTGTTCCTTTTATTGTCTGACTACATTACGGTAGTAAGTAGAAAGTCAATTTCATCTTACAAAAAAAAAAAGTCAATAAATTATATCTGATGGTCAGCCAACTGGTTGCCTGGCCCAACTTTGCCCAGCTGCAATTTTTTCTATCATAAAGCTTAAAAATTATATTATATTTTTTTAATCTAAGAGGAATGTACACGATAGTGCAATATAAAACAGACGAAATCTTATGTTTAGCTTATCCTTGCTCATTCAAGACTAATTTTCAAGACTAAATTTCTAGGCGGACAGAAATGAAATTCAAAAAAAGATTATTTGCAATTTATTACAGGAGTAGCTTTAATTAAATCTTCGAATTTAATTTTAAATGACATGGGAATAATATTTTATTAATACGTATTGGTAATAGCTTTCAGAAATAGATGTCCTATACAGGAATGTGTGCAATCAGCATTCAGAATTTCAGCCAGTTCGTGCTCCAATAAATGTAGCACATTCAATGCTCCTCAATAAAATATAACCGTATTTCAATAGAAATCCAATTTAATACCGATTCCAAAAAAGACAGAATTTCATTAAACGTTCATGCTTCAAACATTTTGTTACGTAAGACTGAGCTTTGCTCGCTGTGTGGTAGGGAAAACAATTCTCAATTTTCTCCCGTCTTCCCCTTTAAGCAAATCCGCACGAATTCCTAATCCTTATACGGTTGGAGTCCCGAAGGATCAAACCATGGATATAAAGTGTCTAGACGTAGCTCAATTTATTTTTGTATTTATAGGAATTGTCTGAAAGTTTTTAATAAGTCACATGGATGTAGATTGTAGATATAAAGTTATTTCATAAACATATCTATTCTTTAAGTATATTTTTTTTTAGATTGATTTCCTAAAGTATTGCTCTGACAATCCATTACGTTAATAAACGTATTATTTAAATAAATAAAAGAATAACATCTAAATATCAGAGTCGTATATAGTATAACTTATTTATTTGCTCAATACACGGTTCTATTCCCCGTGTCTTAATGTCATTCGTAGTTGTTTTAGGAGCCACTGCGACGAGACAAACAGACCTCTTCTTAATTACCATGCCTAACAGAGAAATAAAAAAAGAATAAAACTAACGCTAGCTTTAGTGGGTCTGTTGAAATAAAACAAAAAGTTTTATTTTATTCGGTACTAGACTCCACAATCTCCTTGAGAATAAATCACAGATGTATTATTCCGAATAGTTTTTTGTTATCAATTAAAGTCGATGGTAAATGTGTGGATAGGGTTTCTCTTGTTTTATCTGTATAGAATTTTGTGAACAAAAGATACCAGTATGAAGCAGTGAATCAGCAAGCTGAAGTAATATTGAAGGAGTAGTGCACAGAAACAACTGACGATGTTGAGACAAAACGTTTTTAGGAGAGAACCATATTGACAGGGCCCTATATGAATATCTAATTAAGCTAATAAAAGACAAACTCATCCATATTTCAAGAGTTTACGAGATATATGCCGCCTCTATTATAACAGATAATTCTAGAAATCTTCTGTATGTATTTGTAGATCGATATGAAACAGTAGGCATTTGGCTAATAATGATTGTTTAAAGCAGTGGCGGGACTTCCATAGAAGCCCAAAAGCGTTAAACGTTAATTGAGTAATGTCTAGTTTATATTTGCTTATTGTGGGAGCTTTATTTAACAAATAATTGCTTTTGTTAAATAAAGATTTAAAGCTTAAAAATTATTATTCGGAATTTTGAAAGGCAAACTGGGCTTTTATGGATGGTATTAAAAACTAAAAACTAAATTGACTTTATTGGTATTAAGTGACACCATCAAAGTGCGTAGAATCATCTTTTATAAGAAAATATGCATTAATAAACTTAATTTACCTTAGTTAAAAAAATATTAATCAAATGTTATGAAATAAAAAAGGCTACAACGATGTAGAAATAGCTTTCGTATAAAAGTTTGGTGTAAACAAAATTTAAACACATCGAACGCAATTTGTTCGTAACAGATGAGCTGCCACCTAAATCACGCGTAATAGCATACTCTAATATATTCATTGATTTATTTTAAACGTTCCTAAATAATTATACTTGATAATCGATGCCATTATTTTACCCATTGTTTAAGTTGCCCACTGAGATATTACCCAGCATACACGGCGTCTGATTTATCGTGACTGTAGGCGTCACAGCACCAAAGAACATTCGTCGGGCATATGATAATTAAATTTGACCTCAAGCGTTAGATAATACAACTTTTGGTTTGTATTTATGACCGCGTAGACCAAACTGGACACGTTCATGAGCCAGGCGCTAACGTGTTCCCAGGTTTGGCAGTAAATTTTTTTAACGCCGAATAATAAGTTACTGGAGATTATCCGACCATTATCACGTTGTACATCTAAGAGAAAGTTCAATGTTTGCAGGAGGTGCATTATTATTTTATGTTACACGAGCTATTGTTGTACTGAGGGAACATGCTTTATAGTGTTTATCGCAAGAAGTTTTTATTTACTGTGGGTATAATCAATGTGAAAGTTTAAGTTTTAACCCCCCTTAATGGTCTAAGCTCAAAGCGAAAGCATGTAAAGATTCGATACATTTTTTCCTATCTTTGAGTAGATAAAGGTATATTATTGAATTTCTTATACGATCAACTAAACCTTAGAAAAACATCGTTTTCGTATTTAAGTTATTGAAAGCTTCGTTGAAACTACATATGTCTATGGAAATGGTTCCTGTAATTTGGATCCCATCAGCATAAATACGTTTTTATTAAAACTAGTTCGTTTATTATGCGCCACCTTACTCAGTCAACCGATCAGTATGAAATTTTAAACTGATTGCTCATCATAAAATATTTTGAGGTTTCACCACGTAAATGAAACCGCAGGTAAAAGCTAGTGGCACATACACGTCAAATCATTCAAATAAATACGCATTGACGTTTATTAATTTATAACTACAAAATAAACAACATTATGTTATGTACATTTGGACACTAATAGAGTATTCATTAAATAAAACATTATCTGGAAAACGTTTATACAATTTTGTATTTAGTCGAAGTTGTTAGGAGTCTAAACGTGCGTAGTTTTTACGACGCCCATAAAACTCAAACAATGCTGAATAAATAGTTATTTAAAGCAATTAGTTGAACAAACAATATTAATGTGTAGGCGGAGACAATGTAAACGTGACTTGTGATAATTATGATGGGAGTAGGGGACCGGTAAATACGTACACCTCTTTGGTTGGTTGCAGTAATGTTGATTGTAAAAACAGTGTCAAATCATTAGCCAATGATAAAGTTGCATTGTGTTAAACATTTTATGCCGTTAATTCTAAGCTTTTTATTAATTTCACGTTTTAAAATTGGTTCAATAAAATCGATGTCAATATGCATACATACATACATAAACTCACGCCTGTATTCCCCGAAGGGGTAGGCAGAGGCGCATTTCTGCACCCACATTTCGCCAAGTATGTATCAGTCCCACGTAATAGGGGGCGAGCCTATTGCCGTTTTTCGGGCACATTTCCAGACTCCGTGCTGTTACCGAGAATTTCCTAATGGAAAAACCCAATAACACTTTGCCCGACCCGGGAATCGAACCCAGGACCTCTAGATCGCTCGGCACATACTTGTACCGCGAGACCACGAGGCAGTCAATATGAAAAACTGATAATTTGAATTTAGTGGTAAATAAAGTGAATAAAGCGTTTAATCATTCGTCTATTAAATACGACTAAAGAAATTTTTACTTATTGCGTAGTATTGTTACTTCATCGATTACCTTCTTTTATTCATTTTTATACTTAATTATGACGATGTCTATTATGTGACAACTGTGTCTTTGAGATTTCATATACTTTAAAGCAATAAAAAAACAATTTCAAACCAGTATTTTCGAAAACAATTTAACTATTTATTATAATTCAAGTTTTCAACGATGCTAATTAGTTTGATTGAGTCGAAAGTAGGATCTCTACTGTCGTTCTATCTTATTTAATTTAATCACAAAATCACGTCAGTGTTTCACTTTACGGCTATTTTTATGAGCTATAACACGATGACAAAATTAGGAAACAGCCAAATTAATAAGACCACACCTGTTGCAGTTTAACGCTGTCTCGTTTACAGCATAAATAATAATAAAATGTCTTTAACGCATATTTGATGAGTCCCCAAAAAGATTATTGGTGTTAACAGACATATAAATACGTTGGCGAGATTCGATGCCACAAAAATTTGGAGATCTCGAAACCGAGTTTCCGGATGAGTGGCGTATGACAAACGAAAATTAATGGAATTTTGTGTGGTGTTTTTCTAGCGCCACAAACTCCTAATGATGAAGTAGGTGTCAGCGGCGTGAATTGAAATATGACGAATAGTTTTCTAAATTTAGGAATTTGGACAGGTCTTGGATCGTCGAACTCTTCGTTAATTGCCTAGACGAATTTTAAAAATACTCTGCTGGCTTTTACGCTAATTTATTATTTAAATACTTATACATATCTATGGGGTGGTATTAGAAATATTTATTAATCTCCATAAACAATTCTAAGGTTGCTTTTATTAGATTTAAAAGAACATAGAAAATGTAAATGTAAATGATGTAATTAATGCTACAAATTATTTTGGCCTGCGCTCCATACATTTAATACCCACCGGACATTAGCAAATCAAATTCGTCTGTAAAAACTTTCCTTATCAAAATGTTGATGCAAAACAACTGACGTAGAAACGGCGCGGAACCCATTTAACTGTATCCGATCCGATACACGAGGGGCCTCGAACTTTGATTATAATTTCATAGCATAGCTTAAGCAGTGCAGGCTCATTTTACATTATGTAGGTACTTCTCAATATTTAATGAACCAAACCTATGTTAACATGTGTTCAATTTTCAATGATCTTAGAGAACGCCCTGATTGGAATTGAATATTTAATGGTGTTTTAAAAAAAAGAACTTTATCATAAGGGTCTGTGCAATAAGAGGGATGTAATGGTCCGATATATCAAAACATTTGCAGTATTACAATAGAGCGGGGTCATCAACGTGTTTTCTGCTACGCTAATGACTAAACCGAGGGCTATTAACAATGCAGAAAGCTTACACAATTTGTGATTAACACTGTCATTTTGTTGATTATAAAATATATTGAGTTGATATTTGTGATTTGCGTATGATTTAATTAAAACTCTTTTGTAGTTTAATCCGATATTTCATTTACAGACCCGTGGCGCAGTTGGCTAGATACGAGCGAAACGAGAGGCCGCGGGTTAGATCCCCGCACCGAGACAAATGTTTGAGTTATCCACAAAAAATTGTTTCGGGTCTGGGTGTTTGTGAGACTGAAAAGTCTCTCGTAGTTTCTGATACCCACGACATAAGACTCGCATCTTAATGTGAGGTCAGAACTAAGTATGTGACTGTCGGGTGTATTTATTTATTTATTATAATAAAAAAGTTTCTTTCTTATTATTCTGAGCTGTACCTACATGAAAAACAAAATATAAGAACTGCAAAAGAGTTGTAAAAATATTCCTTACACCTTTAACCTCTGTTCCTCACGCGAAGAAATATTCTCCCAGACATTATTATTGAAAAACTCCAACACTAAAAGCGAGACCTGTTTTACGCAACTTAACAAAACGCCCCGCATTCTCTGGGGACCGGGACTTCGTATAACTCATCGTACTATCGCCGTCAAGCCGCCGAGAAGGCTATATATCAAGTTTGATAGTCAATTATTGGCACTCGGCACTACCAACCGCCGTCTCTTGGTTATCTGAACCATATATCCTGGCCTTAGGGATAGGCCTTTAGTAATATGCTATTCATAAGCCGTCGTCTAGGCAAATAAAGGTCTTTATGTGCTTTGCCACGAGTCACCCTGGCAAAATCTCCCGGGTTTTGTGTTAAAACTGAGGTTTATGCATTGTAAATTTTAGTACGGTATTACGGAGACGCCTTTAGGGTGTTTTAACTTAGTTACTCCATGAGAATAAAGTAGGTTTTTAAATAACGTATATTTTGTAATAATTACCTGCAACAGTGTAAATCCTAATGTTATGTCACCGTAAAATAGCTAAACCCCGACAAGCGTGTTCTAGAGCGGTTTGATTCATAGTCTAATTTGATAATACGCGTGTGGTGTAGCTCGCTCCGCGCTTTAGATTATTAATATTTGGAGCGTATTTATTCATTTATCCCTATTCATTTAGTAGCTCGTAACACCGAATTTCTATTTAGCTGTCAGCATTGTTTTAATTTTCCTACCGTGTATTCGAATTGTTCAAACAAGAATTAACTCGTATAAAACTTTGTCAATTGTTACAACCAGGCTTTACGGAGGAAATTTTACGAACATTTTTGTTTTAATTGCCTCTAGACCGCAGTGCGCTCGCGAGATTTATTATCGGAAGGATACTAAAGTGACATCCAACCGTAATGTTGGGAAACTCGAAATGAACTCAACATAATGACGGTCTCTCAGTGGAGCTATTTACTGCGCTCCGAAATTTCTCATGCCCGACACTCTATTCACATTCTTTACCAACTTCCAGATTGAATTAACGACGCTAAAAAGTGCACGGTGTCAAGGAATGCTCAGTAAAATTAGGAGTACAAAATATCTATTGAACTACACGCGCCGTGCATTCCAAGAACTTATTCCGATATAGAACACGACATCTGAACGTGAAGTTTTAACATTTAACAACAAATTCTACTCGAGATAATGTCGTAAGCACGTTTGTACAAGCATAAATAGACGTAAACGAAAATAGACACTTTGTGAGCGAACTAATATGGCTGGGATAAGCAAACATTTTTTCGGAAGCAACGGTGCATGTGATTAAGGGATGGGACATTATCTGTTGTACCATTGTCCTCGCAATGCGGTCTGTGGTTAATGCACTGTACACGAGCGATATTAGCTCTTATTCCTTTATGATTACGATATTAAATTGCTACTCAAGTATGTCTGCTATAAATGTATTGAGTTACGCAAACCCAATACCGTTGGCTAGAGGAAAGCTGATCTCTGACGGTGACATCTTTGGAGTAAAGGATTATAGAATGACAATGTGCATTTTTTCGTTATGTGTTTAGACGGCATTCATGTGATGCTTTTAAACTAGGACGCTATTAAATTGCGCATGCTCCTTTTGTGTTGGCACATGGCATTTTCCAGCAGATGGCTCTTTTGTCAACTAAATATTTGAGCGAGTAAAGTAATACTTGGAGTATTTAGAAATTCAAACGAATTTAATCTTTACCCTATTTAAAAGCACTTAGAATATATAAATTGCGACATTCGCGCATGGAAATGTTTCCCGTGAATAATTTTGTTAAAGGAATACTTAATATGTAAAGCCCATTGACTTGCTTGTAGATAACTTTACTTTGAGAATTTACGTTAAGAATATTGTTAATAAAATGTGTTCATATAGATCCTAGCTACTAGGGTCTATTCCTAATTTTTTTTTTTTTTTTTTTATAATTATTCGCGAATTACAGGTGCAGATGAGTACGTAGGCTGAGGCTTAAATTACCGTATTTGCGAATAAACATTGTTATCATATTTCAAGATGTATAACGTACGTTGATCCAAAACTTCCGTGTAGTCAAAACCAGTGGCGGTACTTCCATAAAAGCCCAAAAGCCCAGCTTGCTTTACAAAATTTCGAATAATAATTTTTAAGCTTTAAATTTTTATTTAACAAAAGCAATTTGACATATAAATGACATAATATCCTAACCCCACAATTAACAATTATAAACTACACATTAAAATACTAACATGTAACGCTTTTGGGCTTCTAGGGAAGTACCGCCACTGGTCAAAACACTGTTAAAAACACACCGCCTCGTTGGTTCTGCGGCCTAAGAGTGTGACCGAAAAGACCTGGCTTTGATTCCCGGATCAGGCAAATTATTATTGGGTTTTCCATTTGGAAATTCTCAGTACCAGCATAGTATCTAGGATTATATCGGAAAAACCGTAATAAGAGTGCACTATTACATGGAACTTAAAACACAGTAAAAGTGTAGTCGTGATGGCCTCGAGGCTTAGGCACGCGGTCGAGAATCTCGACTGTCGCGGGTTCAAACCCCAGGCAAACCTCTGACTTTTCGAAGTTATGTGTGATGAAACCTACACACCTAAAAGTTCTTAGGAATTTCTTACGTGTGTAGTCCGCCAAACCGCACTAGGCCAGCGTGGTAGACTAAGTTGTAGAGGTAGCCCGTGCCCAGCAGTGGGACGTATATGGGCTGATGATGACGATGAGAAGTCAGGGGCATAAATACAGCTCTGCCTACCCCTTCGGGAATGAAGTATGTACTATAGTAAAAAAAACTATTCCATAAATTAATAGTTTAACTTGTTTTTATTAAGAGCCTTTAGTATTAACCGAATATTTGTACTGCCCCATACATAAGAAATTTCTAGTTACCAAACATTCCGTTTCAATTATGAAAACGTTAATTATTAAACTAATTCCATTATGCCGACCTTCGGTATTATTAACGTCGTAATACAATATATTGGTTTACACATATTACGAACTAAGGGTTGGATATTGAAATCGTGCGGGTATCGTATACAGTGTGTATAACATTTCATTACTAAAACACCATTTACCGAATATATGTATTCCCTTTGTATATATTACATTTTTTATATATAAATATATTCATTGACATCCAAGCTGTATGCCTACGGCACTGGTCAATTTCAACATCCACAATTTTCTAGCTGTTATTGCCGTTTCTCAAGCACATTTCCAGACTTCGTCCGATTCGCAAATGGAATTCAGTACCAGTCGATTGCATAGTACAAATAGTGTTGACTGGCAAAAATCTACAACTTCTATCAGTCGCCATTCGACATAGATATGCCGGCTTAAATATATCTGATGATTTATTCATAACCTAAATTCATATAAAAATTCATTGAAACGAGAATTTTGTTAAGAAGTCTTTATATGGTAAAGTAATGTAAGTTTTTTATGTTTTACTAGACATTATTCAAACCTGGCTATATTTTAAATGTAAAGGAAAACATTTTGAGGAAACCTGCACTCCTGAAAATTCTTAGGAATTTCTTATGTGCGTAGTCCGCCTACCTGCACTAGGCCAACGCGGTAGACCGTAGACTAAGACGTTAGATGTCTCAGCTGTAGAGAAGGGCTCGTGCCCACAAGTGGATTATACGCATATGGACTGATTATGTATGTATTATTCAAATCACAGAAAGACATTTTAATTTTATTATGTAAAAAGAAGGTTGATTTAAATCTAAGAAATGACGTTCTGTAGGTAATTTTCATACGATGTTTGTGTCGTGATAGTTTCAGAATAACCCTCGTCAGACCTTACGTAAGTACTAATATAGTCCCACTAACTGTTTGCTGAAATACAACTTACGTAAAACCACTTCGCAGACCTTCATAAACTCAACGTACAAATTGGTCCACACACATTTGGTGGAAAACAAGTTTCCCCATTATTTCTGCTGACCCATCTACGCTTTAGTAAAAGCGAATTGCGAAAATAACCGATGCTGATTTCGTTTTGATATGTTCGCAACGAGATAATAGCAGTTTCATGAGACGAATACTAGATGCCGCCACTAGTATGTAAGATAAAGGCGGTTATAACCAGATTTAGGGGTGAAATATTAGGATTTATTGCGCGGCGTGTGTACGTAATGGTGAAAAAATTACGTGCTGAATTGGGGATACAGTTACTTAATGTCTTGCGTGTTTGACTTTGGCTTAAATCGGGAAAGTTCTGAGCGTGAGAAATAAGTAGATAAAGAATTTTATTTAAATGTATATTAAAAATGTATAGCAGAGGATATTTTCTTTCAGTTGTAAACTATTTAGATCTGTGTAATTATTAAACTTTTGATATTACCTCGGAATCTAGTAGATTACTAGATTTAGTTATAAAAATATAGCATAGCTTATTAATTTAAATATTTAAAAATATTTCACATTTATTTTGGACTAGTTGTCTATCTAACTTGGATATAAAGTGAGACTCTCTTTAACCAATTAGCGTTTGCGGAATAAAAAATTGTGTTCCAACTTTTTTTTATTCCGGAAAAGAGACAACACCTCGCTTGATGGAATACGGGGCTTTCCAAATAGAGCTTCAAGAGGTGGGAGAATTCCTCGTCACTGAACATTCATGTCAGCCAATTAAAAATATTTGCTAATGGAGACAATATTGCCTTCTCAACAGTTTAAAATGCTGTAGGACTTCTAACTTCACCTTGTGTGAGCATCAAACTAACTGAGTTCCTTTCGCGGGAAGCCTACGTTAAACGTTGCCGAGTGACTTTCAATTTCCAATATGTTTTCATATTGGCCGTGCCCGTGTTTTAACCTAGTTCTATTGACACGTAACGACTACGGAATAAGTTAGTTCTGCTGCGAATTGTCGTCCATACTAATGATGTAAATTTGCGAGAGTTTGTTGAATATTTTGAACTTTGTGCTTTCGGTTAGTCAGCGATTGTTGGAAGGACGTCTAGGGGTTTTATCTGTGTAATAATTTTGACAGCCCCGTGGCGCAGTTGGCTAGATACCAGCTTGCGAAACGAGAGGCCGCGGGTTTGATCCCCGCACCGAGACAAATGTTTGTGTAATCCACTAGTATTTGTTTCGGGTCTGGGTGTTTGTGAAACCGAAAAGTCTCTCGTAGTTTCTGATACCCACGACACAAGACTCGTATCTTAGTGTGGGGTCAGAACTATGTGTGTGGCTGTTGGGTGTATTTATTTATAATATGTATGTTTGTACTATATAGTTGGACCTTACTTTGGCTGATGATCTTACTTACTTTGGTATAGACCTCACTTTTAAACGGTATTCTTTTTATCTTACCAGAAGTAATTGAGTCATTCTGAAGATCTGGACTGAATACTTGACTCAGACATATATGTAGATATTTCGCCATTTACATATACGCAGTGGCCGGACTTCCACGGGAAGCCCAAAAGCGGTTAAAGTTAATCGTGTAATGTCTAGTTGATGTTTGCTTATTGTGGGGTCTTTATTCAACAAATTTCTTTTGATAAATAAAGATGGAAAGTTTAAAAAATATTATTTGGAATCGTGAAAGGCAAACGGGGCTTTTGGGGTTCTATGGAAGTATAGCCACTGCATATGCGCATTATCTTGTAGGTGTTTATGAGACATAAAAGTCTCTAGTTTCTGATACTAATTGCAATAGTATTGTGTTTTAGTGTGGGGAGAGAACTAAGTTGTGAGTTTATTTTGGTTATGTTCGGCGTCAATTCAGATGTAGTAAAATTATTTTAATAGTTAATAATTACGTTGAAAATAGATGTATCAAGACGTGTATTTGCGAAAAATGTTGAAAAACTGAATTATGTTGTTGCTATCGAAACATAACTTCCATAGCTTAGATATATGGTTTATGAGTCAGCTCAGAATCGGGGGCACAGAAGTTTGATTACTGAGGCGAGTATTTGTGTGACATTTTTTCATATATTTCTTCAAATCTGGATGTCGTGGGATCAAAAATGTCATCTTTATCTCTGTGAACCATTACAGGTAACGTGTT
Source organism: Hemaris fuciformis (assembly GCA_907164795.1). Taxonomy (NCBI): domain Eukaryota; kingdom Metazoa; phylum Arthropoda; class Insecta; order Lepidoptera; family Sphingidae; genus Hemaris; species Hemaris fuciformis. The sequence goes on from OU015442.1 coordinate 9,926,917, forward strand.
GTTGTGTTAGTCTTAGTTTGTGGCACTTGCTTTATAGGAACTGTATTCAACTTTGTCATATAAATTTGTGTGATTTATTTGAGGTGATAAGTGAAAATGTCAAAATTTTGAACAAATTTGTTCATCAAATACTTGCTTAACCTAGTGTATGGTATATCTGTGATATTTTTATACTAAAAATAACTTTAATTTTTTCCTTAAAATAAAATTTTGTAGTTTAAGAATCAAAAAAATTAAGCTAAAAGCTTTTCTATGTGATTCATTTAAATGGTTAACATTTTACAAAGAAAACTGTGCAAATTACTATGTGAATATTGTTTCAAAAATAATATAATAAAATCCTAACTTGATTTAAGTGTAATATTTTCCCTAAATGTAAACATAAAATAAGGAAAAAGAAATGAAACAAAACAAAATAAAATCTTGAAAAGTGTGTATTTCATTTTTTCTTTCAATTATATCTTGTTCATTTTTACATCTATATACATCATAATTATTTACAATCCTTCGAAAATATGGTCTAATATAATAAATGCATCTGTACATCATAGTTTTAAACTTTGGCATTATATAGTTTATATTTCATTATATTATTAATGGAGCATCATTAAATCGATTTAAATTATTCTTCATGATATTTACAACATTGTTCACGTAATCGTTAATAAATTATTATCGCAGAGAATAGGATATTAATCCGTAAACTTAAACAAAACACTAGCCAAATCTATACAAAATAAATGCAGCTGAAATATGACTTTGACAATAACAATAAATATAGGGAATAAACTTAAACTAATTATCACGATTTTACTGGACTAATACGCTTAAGCGTTGCAAGTAATGTCAGCATCTGTTTACCTGCGTTGGAGCATACGCTACGCCCAGAGCTGCGCTTGCGGTGGCATGCGGTGCGTGTGCGGGTCGCGCGCGTGGACGCCGGCCGGCAGCGCCAGCGCCTCACCCAGCAGAGGGGGGAGCTTGCCAGGTGGCGGCGGAGGGGGCGGCGCCGGCGCCCGCCCGGCCCCCATCGGCGACACAGAAGCGTAAATATTCACTGTCGAACGGTGATACTGACACTTCCGCAAGTCCGGCATCGCGAACCTCAACTTTTGCCAAAACTGTCTGTCTCCCCACTCTATACACGTGTTCGCTTTGAGACACAACCTCAGCTCCGGATCGATGTCCCGGTTAGGAATCTCGCCTAGTAATATTATTATCAGTCTTCTTCGTCTCTCTTTTAGTACTTCGTGGAGTGCCGTTTTGAATTCGAAACGGCACCATTCGTTGTTGATGAAATTCTTCGATAGGACTATAATAGTCCGCTTTGATGACTCCACGGCCTCTATTATCGTGTCAGCCACGTAGGCCGAGGCGTTAAAATCGCGGTAATGTAGACACAGCCGGAAACTCGGATCGGTCGATTCTAAACCGGGCGCTAACATTTGAGCCACAAATGCCTCATCTTTCACGCTGTAACTTATGTAGGCGTCGAATAATCGATCCTTGTCTGCTTCGTCGTCGAAAGTTGTACTCTTATAACACATTCTGAATCCACAATGGTAGTATATCCATACTCTGAGCTCTCGACGCCAGTAAAACAAGCCGCAAATTAGGGCTGAACTCACGACGAACACGCACAAGGATATCAATAATAGTGGCAGGTAATCGTTGATAACTTGATTCTCGATTATGGATGAGCTCCCACCGACGTGGCTGGTGCAAATTGTTGAGTTGAAATCTGCCATTAAAGGTCCCACAGCGTTGGTAACATTATCGAAAACACATGTAATTTTATGGGCATCTTCCACTTTGCCCAGATTGTTTTTGAACCAATTTCTAAACTTGTGCATGTATTGACAATCGCACGACCACGGATTTCTCGAGAGACTGATCGCAACTAAGTACGAGTTCATTGTAAATTGCCAGACCGCAAAGCCGTATATGTTATTGCCTTCCAATCGCAGAACTTCTAAATGTCTCAATTCTATGAAAGTTCTGTTATCAATATAGTGTATTTTATTGTCCTGGAGATGCAATTCACGTAAGTTTTCCAGGGGCGATAATTCGAAGCCGAGTAACTCCTTTATATTATTTTTTTCTAAATGTAGAATTGTTAAGCGTTTTAGTCCACTAAAAGTATTATTATACAAAGCGTCAATATTAGAGTTATTCGCGTACAATATTTTCAAGTTTTTACGTCCAATAAAAGCGTGGCTCGTTAAACCACCAAAGTTATTACCGTCCAAATACAGTTCAGTAGCGTCCATTGGTATACTGTTAGGTATTTCAGCATACCCGGCCGCGGAACAGTCCACAATATTAGCTGACCACGGTTGGTCATGATAACACGTACAGTTCGATGGGCACGTCATTTCACAATCACAAGCGTCAAAATCACAACAATGGCACAACGTGAAGCAATGAGTCTTATACGTACACAAAAACTGGGAAGATTCCGCTTCTATGAGCGGAATATAAGTCCTTTCACGATTATACAATAACTTGCAGTAAATACTCTCCAAATCCATTACTCGTGGATGCTGCCGGAGATGATCGAGTTTGTTAATCCGCTGTAACCATTCCATAGTACAGTCACACTGAAACGGGTTTCCGCCAATATAAAATTCGGGCAGTGGTCGTCCCGGATCGACCGGAGTTAGACGAAGCGCATTGAGATCCATACTAGTTATCTGATTTGCATACAAATCGACTCTCGTTAAATTGGTTTTTCCAACAAAAGTTTGAGCTTCAACTTGTGTAATTTGATTATCATTCAAGAAAAGTAACTCCACGCTGCTCGGAATCGAATATGCTGATATTTTAGTCATTTTATTGAAACTCGCGTCCAATGTCTGTAAGCGAAGCTCCTTGTCCATACGATAATTATTTCCTAATTCTTTGATGTTGTTGTTGTGAAGATCCAGCCATTGTAAGCCCGAAGGGATAACGGTGTAATCAAACCATTCTATTTGGTTATCTGACACGTTCAACCACAACAAAGAGGGAATATTTACAAACAAGCCCTGTATTTCCGTGAGTTGGTTTGCATCAAGCCTAATGGCTTGCAGGTTTGATAGTGTTTCAAATGCGTTCATGTCGATATGTTTCAGTTTGTTACGCGCTAAATTCAATATTTGCAGTGTAGGTAAATCGGAAAACACATCTTTGCTTATGTTTTCGATTTTGTTGCCGATAAGACGTAATCCATACACGTTATGCAAACCAACAAAGCCAGGCTCCTCTAATGATGTTATGTGATTCTCTCCGAGGTCTAGCGTTCTAAGTAATCGCATGTTTCTAAGCGCAATAGGCACTTTCTTCAATCGATTCCCGTTTAAATTCAAATCTTGTAGTGAAGAGGTATTTCTGAATGCTTCTGGGTGGAGATCTTCGAGATGGTTATTGTCTATTGAGAGTAGAGACAACACGTACAGGCCATTCAGTGCATATGCGTCGAGGTGCGAAATCTTGTTGTAGGACAATATCAGTGTGTGCAGATTGTTCATTGGTGCAAACGTGTCAGCGGCAATACTCTCTAGCATATTGTGCTGAACGTTTAATATTTGCAGAGTGTACAAGTCTTTAAAGATTTTAGGGTCAAGTTTCGTTAATCTATTGTTAGATAAATTTAACAATACCATTCTTATAAGTCCAGTGAAAGTGTTTTCATTTATCCACGTACTTGTTAGATGGTTATTAGATAAATCCAACGCTAACAGCTGATCTAAGTTAGCGAAAAGACTTGGTGAAAGAACACTGATAGAATTGTTTTGTAAGTATATTTCTTTTATTACAGGTCTACAATCTTTGAATAGATCTTGTGGAAGAGCGACGATTTTATTGTTCGATAGATCTATTATCTGTAGTTGTTTCAAACCGGCTAATGCTTTGTCGGCAACCATTGATATTTCATTGTCGTGAATGTGTAGTTCTTTTAGTCTACGCAAGGCCATAAAGCCATTCTCGGGCATTAGGACGAAGTGGTTGCTTGAAGCGTCTAATACCTCTATATCTAGAGAACACGTTGCATGTGCGAGAGACGACACTGACGGTGGTGGACTATCTTGTTCACTTATTAGTGCCTGATGCATGGCTCTTTCTCTAAAACCGAGATCACTCACATCTTGAAGTCGATTAGACGACACATTCAAGTAAACCAAATTGGTCAACGGGCAAAACAAGTTCTCGGGGAACGACCAAATGTTATTAAAACTGAGGTCTAACTTTTCTAACTGCCGGACGGCCGTAAAGCTTTCAGATGCTATCTCTAAACTCATAGCGGCCCACTCCGTGTTTTTCGTTCGAATCGTTAAATTTCGAAGGTCCCTTAAACCAGAGAGTACGCCAGGCGGCCATCTTCCAATTTTACAGTTATCCAAAACCAGTTCACGTAGTTTGACTAAATGCGCAAAACTTCGGTCGTCTAGTGAACTTTTGTACATCATTTCTTCATTGCATTCTATTCTGAGCGACGTAGTGTGCTCCGATGGGATGACACTAAAATTTGTCGTGTCAAACTCACTGTTTATCGTGCGAAGTTTGCACGTGAGGGAAACTTCATGAGCGTCGTTCGGACCCTTAAGCCACCACTGGCAATCATCAGGCGCCTCATATTTCAGCGGCAGCGAACTCTGGTCGGCAACATTTAGTCCCACGACGAACCAAAATAGAATTTGGTTGAAGAACTGTCTTCTTGAAGAAACTTGCCGGAAAGCCATTGTGGGGTAAATCAAATATCAAGGAAGAAAGAAAACAAGACACGTTAGGCTCAGTGTCATGTTTTTTCCGTCGGCGTTCCTGTGTTGCGTCCCCTTGCCGGATGTGAAGTATCCATCAATTTACAAAGTCTATTTCGGCTTCAATTTAACGAATAGTCCTTATTGTGGTAATGCACATGATTGAATGATTTCAGTTCACGTTTGAGTAGTTTACAACGCAGTTCGAAACGTAAACAAAATCACATTAACAATCCAATCGCGTCCAAATGTCCACAAAGCACAGAACTAAAAACAAGTCAAGAACGTGTTCTTGGATATAGTGATTTAATTTAAAATTGTTCGTAAGTTTGTTTTCGTAACACGTTAGTGATAAGCGTATTTTCACGGTACGTAATTCCGATCGAAGCGTCGAGTGGCGCGACCGTGCACCGACGCTGCTACGAGTCGACTGAATGTTTCGAGCAAAGCATTGCAGTCGAGCCGAGTGTACGCTACGTAGAGGGACGAAGGGCGGGAGGCGAGATGAGCCGAGCGGTGGCGAATGTTCACGATGACTTATTACAATAAATTATATTTTTTAGGGAGCTTTAGCGATCGGCCGCTCGTATACGAAGCCGCAAACTTTGAATGAGTGTAGGCATCAGCTGTCGCGAGTTGTGTTGGACTTAGAAGTTATCTTATGTGATTTTATATAACTCTTTACCACACCTGTACGTGTCAAATAAATCGAATTACTAATGAGATCTTATTAATAATAATCACATAATGCTTTCCAACGATTATTAATAAATTAGTATAGTTTAATGATACATTTATGAGATTCATTATTACTTAACATGTAACATATTGCATACAAATTAATCATTTGAGTGTATAGTAAATAAAATTTTATTTTAGTATCTAGATATTATCAAGAAGTAAATAAAAATAGTCATTATGTGATCTCCTTTTTTATGGGACGTGTAGAGATTCCACGGCCCAGTAAAGCTCAACTGTCATCAAATTATTTGCGTGGAATTCCGGGCAGTGTGGGAAATTTCGAGCGTTAGCCGACGAAACCTTCAAAGTTAAGAAATATTTTGCATGCCGTGACACGATCGATCTAAAGCTCCACTAAGACTTCATAGAATTGACTGCTCAAGGAAACCTGATTTAGGATATTGCGGCTTTAGCGCTCAGTGGCGTAATTATGTAAAACATTATGTAAAGTAATATAATTACAACTAGGTAATCTTACTTTAGAATATTTATAAGTTAATTTGAATATATTTTGTCTGTGAGCAGAAGGTTTCCTTTATAAAAGGATGGAAAGATTTTTAAAACATAATTATATATATGACCTGCTCTTACAGTGATAAAAAATATGAATTTGAAAAGGCATGTAATCTGAATACACATGTAACTTTACAGTAATTGTAAATAACAACTTTGCCAAATAGATGGCGTTTAGTATTGAGCACATACGAATATTCCAAATGCGTTGTGTTTTGGTTCCCAAAAAGATTTCTAAAATCTATAATGATCTACCTTGAAAGTTTTGTTTTGTAAAGTTATCTACGGCAAATTTCATGAAATAAGCAACACGTTATTTATTACAACAAAACGTGTTATTTTGAAAGTAAAGTAAATGTATTCAATTAATCTTCAGGGGCTTTATAGGTAGATTCTCCGTCAACTTATATTAATCCCCACTTCCCTTTTCTTTCACACGTTTTTGATGCAATTTATTAGGTTTTTTATACAAATATTTTAAGAAGATTATGCGTCAAAGTAAATAAGATTGAAACTCGTAATAGGATTTTCAAAGTAAACCTCACCTTTTTAAATCTCATTGAAAACGAAATGGTTTCACCGCAAAATGAAAAGAAACTATAAAATCGACCATACAACGTAAATATAGTTTCCTTTCAAGCCCGAGATTAAAAATCAACCCTTTTATAAATCTGGAAATTAAAAAGCAATAGCTTAAACGTATTAAGAGCTTAAGGTAACAAAATTTCTTGAATGCTCACAACAAAAGACTTTTCTGTTAACGCTCGGCGGACCACACTGGATGACAGACGACGGAAGATATCATTTTAATCCTTTTAGTTAAGTTGACTATAAAAAGACAGATGCCTTTACGGCATCCGCGTTTTTCTTTTGTCGTCCATGGATTGTTTGAAAGTAAAAAATGTTGTTTCATTCTATTATCTTTGTACGTTAGAAACTTTTTTTATAATGGCCAGATAAAGTGACGTGACTGGCACCTGATCAGTACAGAACGGTATTGACAGTCTAACGGTTTCATCATCATCATAATCAGTCCATATACGTTCCACTGCTGGGCACGGGCTTCCTTTACAACTAAGAGGGTTTAGACCTTAGTCCACCACGCTGGCCTGGTGAGGCTATATAATTAAATCTCACTAATTAACAAAATTTTGTTGGCATTTAAACTTCATGCGCAGGCCAATCCTAAAACTATTAATAAGAGTTGGCAAGTAGTTTCTAATCATCATTATCCACCCGTCCACGAATTGGACCAAACAGCATCACATTTAACGCAAAGAGATTCTTTCGTGTTGCTGAGGGAGTTTCTTGCCGTTTCTTCTCCACAGCTATAACACGTTTCGAAGCGGCAATAGTTTAATAGTTTAAAAAAATATTAAAAAGTGTAAAATTGACGATTCAAAAGAACTTGTAAAAGTCTATTTGAATAAAGATAATTTGACTTTGACTTTGACTTTTCAACCTATGGGACAGAGATACCACCAGGTCGGTTTATACATACTACAGTATAAACTGTAGTCCAAGCCGACTTCCACGTGGCTCTACCACTTACCATAAAGTGTTATAAAATTTCAAAACGGGCATATTTCGTTGGTTGGCAACAAGGAAAATAATTTCATTGTTATTGGTTTATATTTTTGCACTTACAATAATTGTTCTTAAAACTGATACTTTCATTCGTGATGTTTTATTTTTTATTTTTACGAGTATATCATTCATATTTTAAATTCTATAAAACACATAATTATTAACGCCGATAATGCCTTGTTCTTACATGTGTTGTTGTAAATCACTACAATGAGTTTTTTTTTATTTCAGAACATCAAATTACGAGAATGTAATATATATTAAATTCCGTATTCATTAAAATCAGGACAAATTAATTAATTATATTATTATCTAAAGCTGATTTTTTCTATACTTTAATCTCATGTAGAAAATAGAAAGGGGTGACAAAAGAGCGATAAAATAACTTGAGATAGATTAGGAAGTTCATAAAATGCTCAACTCTGGCTCATCAGTCCCTGCCAACGACCTTTCATACTACGCTCCATTATTAATAGTGCTTACGGGAATATTAATGCTTGATAATTAAGGCAATGTTAAATGAGGACCTCGACCGTGTGTGTTGCGGTTAAGAAAGGCTTGCGAGTGTAAAAAAAATACTTAAGACTCCGGTTCAAAAAGCTCGTTGCATCGTGGGTCGTTTTAAAATTCAGAAGCTAATGACTTAGTCATTCAAGTCTTGTTGATGATTTTATACATTGGCATTTTATTCTTAATTAACACTAAAAGTGTATTGTAAAGTAGAATTAAAAGTGTGTAAGTGCAAGAAACAGTCAGTCTCGACTCTCGCTAAGCTTAAACAGATGTGAGTTTCCGGGTTCGATTTCTGGCGACGATTTTTTAGTAAAGATACGGTGTTAGAAAATGGCAACGGACTGTCGTTTTACTTATATCTCATTTCGCGGCAATTAATATCTGTCGATATGTGGCTGTAACAATATATCTGTGCCTAACGCATCGGGAGTACAGCTATGAAAAAGTGTATTAAAATGTTAACATAAGTACGTCAATAATAATTAGATATTTAATTTGGTAGAGTCAAGAAGACGGGACATATTGATGGGGCGTATTGAACAACCATGCAACGTATACTTGCCTTCCAAATTCTAAAGAACAATATGAATCGTACGCAGTTCTACCTCAATAGTACCGTTCCTTCTCCCCTTCCAGAGACAATGCACACAACGCATCCGTAAGTATTAATTAAGCCGTAGTTTCCTTTCGGCGGTAATACGGTGCCGAAATACGGATGACGTAATTACATTCTCCGTTTTGTTGTACCGAAAAACACGTGTTAACATTTTGTTGTTTCACAAAACATCTATCAAGGAGACGCCGAAGCGTGTTAAAGTTATTACACCGAAGTGTTTTCACATCACAATCTGTCAGGCCGAGAAATGAATAATGATCAATCATTTTCGCTTACATTCGCCGTAGGGGTATCTTCTTACCACGCATCGGTATTTATTTTTTGATGAATGTGCAAATCGATACAGCGATGACGCGAGACAATTTTAAATCGTCTAGAATCGATTATGGCGCTGTTAGGGCAGAGCGTAGTCATTTGTATCGGTACTTTCGATCGGCTGCGTTATATGAGCTAATATTTCATTTGTGAATATATTAGCGCGTTTGACCTTATGTAGATGTGAAAATATGTTATGAATAGTAAAGGGAATTTACAATTCAAGTGACTTGTTATTGATTGTAAGTTATATCGGTCAGTGAATTGAATTGAAGTAGCCTATGTTTATATTAAGTTTGTTTGAATATAAATAATAAAATAAATAAATTCCAACCCAACAGTCACATACATAGTTCTGACCCCACACTAGGTTACATGTCCTGTGTCGTGGGTATCAGAGACTATGAGAGACTTTTTTGCATCACACAAACATTTGTCTCGGTGCGGGGATCGAACCCGCAGCCTCTCGTTTCGCAAGCTGGTGTCTAGCCATCTGCACCACAGGGCTGTCGATGTTTCTTGTTGACGATCGAATAAAGCTGGCTTTCTTCGATTACTTATGTGGATGAAATGTAGGGGATTGTCCAGGAAGCTCCGTGATTACACCAGGAATAAAGAAGTAGGTATAGGTATATAGGTAAGAAGTAGGTAATATATTCATATAAATGTTAGCATTAAATGAAAAATAAACTAATAAAGCAAACTTCGATAATTTGTCAAATAAATTTTGAAACCAAAATTTATATACTCGTACGTACCATCAATGTTCCTAATAACAACGACGAAATTCACGTGAAAAGATCAAAAAACATACATAAAATTGACGTTCAGCGAGACAAATTCTAAGTATATTCAATTGTTTACAACTGAGAGATACAGGGCAGACACAGGTCGCCATGGAAAATTTAGGGTGTATTAACTTGAAAATTCTCGACCACGTGCCTAAACCTCGAGGCCATCACGACCTTCTCATTACTAACTTATTACACAATAAACAAATAGAAATTCACCGTAGCTACTACAATACAAGCAACAAATTGCTTTCAATATAGGTACGCGTATATTAATCGTTGTAATAACATAGATTAAGGAGTTAAGTAGCCGATTAATTTTAAAGTTCAGCTCTAGTTAATTTATCTGAGCCAAACAAGCGTGTCTAAGTCTTTTACCTATTCCATTAATCATGTTTTGATAGACTGATTTCCATTAAAGTATGAAGCTTAACCTATTGCGTGACCATTATTAAACTATACTTACATTCTATATTGCTTGGAGGTTAAAGGTTCGACTATAGAGCTGAATACTCGTAGAAATATTTGTTCCCTATAAGAATTGAGCGTATTTTATAGTAAAATTTGTAACAAGAATTACAATTTTGGCGCACTAGACTATGATTCGAATATTCGCGGAATTTTAATTGGGTATTGATTATGGAAAACAATTAGTACCTCGGAACTGTCAATATATGCGAGCACTGGATATCGGATTCCAAAAAGTGTTCTGTGTTTAGTTTACACAACATGCAATTATCAGCAAATATTATGATCAGTATGCATGTATACGACGAGCTAACTTTGCTTTATTATTTAAATATAATAGATGTGCTGGATAGTATATAACCATTTAATATCTGAGTAAACAATAAAGGCGTAATGAAATTAATTAATTTAATGTAATGATGATGACGATAATGTTAATTGAGGAAGCGAAAGAAGTGTGTTTAATATTTGTCGCTAGTCTAGTCTCTGCCTACCCCGACGGGAGACAGGCATGAGTTTATGTTTATGTATGTATGTAACGTATGTACATATGAATGAAATTAATTACAAAGAAAACAAATACCTAGACGGAGTTGTAAAAATAAAACAACATCGTCACTATTATTGTTGGAGAAAAATATTTAGACTACGAGATCAATTTTGAGCGTCGCAAATATGTATGTAATTGGTAAATGATGTGATGCAGTGCAGATAGATATGATGTGAATACATCAATGCACAGCCCAAAAGTGTACGTAACAAACAAAAAGTCAAGTTTCTAATCAAATGAATCACAGCAACAAAATCCGTAAAAACTGCGTAACACCAGGATCAGTTACCGAGCATTCACTACGTTATTAGAACCTCGTGATACCGCAATGAATATAAATTTGTTTATCTGAAGTATAAGGCAAAGGGATTAGATAAAGAAGAGTTATGCTATTGAAGATACCACTTAACAAGGGTAAGGATAAAGGAACAACGGGGCGTAATTTGTTGTAATGTGTAACACTATTCCTTGCTTAATATTATACCGTGTTACAATTATAACTTTAGCACGTATTTTGGGAGTATGTCTAAACGCCACTAAATCACTGTCATTATTTAAATTTAATTCATTCTTTCAAAACTATTTTTCCTTTTATGTGGTTTTCGCAACTTAATTAGCCTTTGTGTGTTATACAAGAATTTTTAAGTTATTTATGATAGAACTTCACAGTAATGAAATGAGACAAAACCTAAGTGGAGTAATATTGTTGCATTTTATTTGGTATGTAAAGTCCGATTCTCTGGTGTAAGGTTATTTCTATTGCCAAAATATCAGCCACCGTCAGATTGCTATAAAAACTGCCACTCAAAGCTAATCGGTCTAACAAGATTCATTTTCACCAGAAAACATTTGTTCGATGCGCGAACTTAATAATTTTCATTGAAAATCCTTATTCCATACAACTGTATCTTTAAAACGACATGTTATTTGAAAAATCAATATAATCCATGATTTATTTATATCTACGTTATCTCTATTCCTGGTAAAAATACAGATATCGGTGATAAATCGTATATAATTCTTAACAAAATAAGTCTCAGCGTTTATTTATTTCGTTTATCACACGAATTACCAGTTAAAGCTCACAAATCATTCATTACGTGTATTTAGCTTGTAATCTCTTATCTGCAACGTTATCCGGAGCAGCTCTCACGTCCGCAAGCTCAAGAGGCTTGTTAGACGGATGAAATATTTCGGAGTGTCTCTCGTCAGTACGCTACAAAATATCGCAAAATATACATTTCCTTACGGCTTTTGAATACGGACGCAAGTCTTAATCATCATCATCATCATTATCAGCCTAAAGAAGTCCACTGCTGAACATAGGCCTCCCCCAAAGACTTCCATAGTGACCTGTTGGAGGCAGCCTGCATCCAGCGACGACCCGCGACCTTCACCAGGTCGTCGGACCATCTTGTGGGTGGACGTCCTACGCTGCGCTTTCCGGTACGCGGCCTCCACTCGAGAACCTTTTGGCCCCATCGACCATCGGTTCTCCGCGCTATGTGCCCGGCCCATTGCCACTTCAACTTGCTAATCCGCTGGGCTATGTCGGTTACTTTAGTTCTCCTACGGATCTCCTCATTTCTGATTCGATCTCGTAGGGAAACCCCGAGCATAGCCCTCTCCATAGCTCGTTGAGTGACTCTGAGCCGTCTAATGAGGCCCATAGTGAGAGGCCACGTCTCAGTGCCGTATGTCATCACTGGTAACACACAACTATCGAAGTCTTAATATTGTTACTTAAATATTTTTGTGTTTATTTAAATTTTGAATGTTGTGCTTCTGGTGATGGAATGATCATATTCAGTCGAGTAAAAATATTTTAATTTTAAAACACGTTCTAATGACCTAATCAATAATTTCACATTCCGAGGTTGGACCTTAGACTTTGTCCTTGACCTTGACTTGAGATATTCGCTTATAAAAAGCCGACATAATTGTGGCGACTGATAACATGTCATACTAGTCTAAAAAAGTCGCGACAGGCTTGTCATAGTACATTTATCACGATCGTATAAGAAGTTCAACAATCCAGTTCATTTTGCATGTATGAAAACATATGATCAACAAAATGAATTTGAAATGAGACTTTTTTTCTTTTTTCTATGCCACCGTCAAATCCGTTTTTATCTCCAGTAATTCATTTATACAGAAGCTCCGCGTGTTATTTCGTTCTTTATCTGGGAATAAAAAACGCCCTCCGTAAATACAGATAAATTAAATGTGTTCGTAAAAGATCAAACCCATAAAAAGGCGTCAAAGTAAACTTCCTTCAGGAAGTAAGTACAACGCGGAATATTTCCTTCTTAACTTTTTATATCGCTACTGTGTTGACAGTCACGGCTTTCAATAATTTCATATTGGCGTTTCACAATGACCCAAACCCGAGAAGGTAAACACGCTATTCAGCTTCCACCAATATTTCATGCGGACCGTAGAAAATTACAAAATATGAACCTTGACATAATGCGTGAATCACTAAATTAATATCCTTGAAATTTAATCGAAGCAATTAAGAACGCTTCTTTCTTATAAGTTATAATATATCCATCCTTTTTCATCTTCGGGAGTGTTAAGTAGTTTATCTCTTTCATTTAACTTTTTATATGCGTGTGACAGGGGTTGGCTCGCAATATTTCACGAGTTCTGGGCCTAGAATGCACCCACGCTCAGGTAGCAAACATTATCACTATAAGCGTCGTTCATAACAAAAAGTTTGACGAAAAATAGTAGAATAAAATCATGGAATGGAATACTAAGATTTTTTTTCTTAATTTTAAAATTTCGTAAAGTTTTAATAATTGAAAAAATATTAAGCTCTCCTTTTAACTTGTTTATTACATTTTTAGGTATGGATAAACATTCTTTAAATAATTTCTAAGTAAACAGTTGCTGATCTAACCTCATTAGATACAATAAGCGTACAAAGCCAAATCTTGCAACGCCCTGATTGATATTCACGATGTTACTATACATTTAAAGCGAAAAGTGTTGCAATAAATAAAATTTGTTAATAAGATGAGCAGGGTTAAGATTATTGAGCATTCTTTCAACCCTAATGCGGACGGAACATGACCAAACGTCATTACAGCATGACCCTACTACTTAATGGAATGTAGTCTTTATCAAGCCCAAATAAAAACTCAAATCTTTGAGTAGTAAAGTCAGCTCTACTCAATCCCTATTCTATACACCCGACAAACGACCAAACTATGAAACAGATAAAAAATCCAGCCACAGTAGAGCCGAGAATAAAAAACGACTAACAAAAATATTAATCTCAAAAAATATAAAGAGCTCTGTGTTCGAACGTTTTTGCGATATGCCATCTTTTGTGCCAATTATGAGGCCGTTTTCACATTTTTTGTTCTATATAAAAAATCGAATCTTCGGTATCAGTGGGTGGGAATTTGTGGACAAGACTAGTTACAATTTCTTTGTGACTTAACTGATCTCAAAGTACAAAGCTATTGAAACCACAAAGAAGTCAATCAGTTGCTGTTCCATTTATGGTTGAGTACTGTCGATTTCATTAAATAAGACTTACATAGAGGTGTTATTTTAACTTATGTTCCTTATATCAGCTTTTACTGGAAACTCACTTGATATCAGCACAATAATTGATACTTTCGTCCAGCTTTCCTTTTCGAGAAGACGTCTGACCACAGTATAGAATTATAAGTTGCTGTAAGATTTATCTTGATGCTATCTAGAGATTACAAAGTGAATCCTGAGAGATCAATCTAAAATAGTATTAAGGGATTACCGTTTGCCATAAACTACCACAACGCGTGGGGATACCAACGATTTTTGGTTGGTGATTGTAAAAATACAGATAGGCAAGAAATTCCATGTGTTCTCGTTGATTTTCTTGAACCTAGTGGTACTATACCGTTCAATCGTCACAATTCATATTTTCATTTAACAAGAACGACACTACCCAATTAATTAATTCCACATTTTGTTATAGTTTTGGAATTTATGGAATAGTTTACGGCAAATTTAATTTAATTTAAAACTAGTGTCCCATATCCCGTGAATAATTAACGCAGACAACTACGTGGAATATTCTAGAACGTGAAAGTTAGATGAAAACAATTTCGAACAGCTCCGGCCAATGAAACAAAAGGTTTTTTCATCGGATTTTGGCTTGCGCTGAAACAATGGAAAGTTATCAAAAAAATTGATAAAATAATATTTCATATGAATGAATATAATCGATATTTACTCTGTCATGTAGTATGTTTGTAGGTCAGATAAAAAATGAAGTTATGTCAATATTTCGAATGGTAGTAATGGCTTCAAAGAACTTGGGTCACACACTTAGGTTGCATTCCTGATCACCATCGTAAATAGATACCGAAAAACAGTCTGCCTTTTTTACTGAGGACTAAAATGATTAGCCTAATGCTATTTTCCCACCATTACGTAACTGAAAGCAAAGTTACAAAATAAAAATATGTCAATGTTGACCTAAATGCAAAGTTTGAATTACGAAAGAAAAATCACAGAGTAACGCAAAAATAGTCCGATTAAATTTTTATTGAATTTTCAAACAAAGGTATTTTCAATTGCATTTTCCTTTTCTCGGCAGGAGCAACGGTCTCTATGGAATTTCATTTAGTGGAGCTCCGGTCTAACCTCACCGCGTGGCTCCAACGACAGGCAAATAGTACGACGGGTGTGAAACCAACCGTCCAGTATAGAAAATTTGCGGATTAATATATTACTTTAGAGACTAAAGGATTCATGCAGAAGCGGCAGCAGTTTAAAGTCACTGGACTGTGCTTATCGGGCCACTCCACAGGCTTTTTAAAATAATAAGACACATCCGCAAGTTCTATCGGAACTCCGTGAGGTCTACTACCCCTTTTTTTAACGAGAAGAAAGCGTCTTCAGCTCTTCTTTCGGTACCTCGGAGGCCGAAAGGGGTATGTCGGTGTCTCTGGGCTATCAACTCGGCGCGCGGAACAAGTGTTCCTTTAGCTGAGTTAGGTGGGTCTACTGTCCCTAACTAATCTAGCATAGCGGATTAAGATTTTTGCAATGTAGAGTGCTTGAGGTGCACTGTTATATAATTTTATGTACGGAGCATGCTACTTTTTTTAGTTATTTAAAATATAAAAGCCTGTAGTGTTATTAAAAGGTTCGTTGCCTTCAAGATATCTAAATATTTATCCAATACGTAATAATAATCTTAAATCCAGCGATAGTAAAAATCCAAAAAGCAGATGTATCTTTCCACTTAGTTCACTCCATTTAATCAACACACACACAAAATATTCTCTCGATTTTCGTCTAACATCTATACTTAATTTGTTTGACTTTCATTTGAGCGAACTCGTTAATATTACAAAAGATAAACAGGTAAAGGAACCGATCCAATGGAAAGATTATCCAATGAGAGATAAAAGAGACTGGCAGGGACTAACAAAGATTGAATTAGCATTAGAAGATTACAGAATACCGTTCGAGAGGGTTAAGGAGCTTAAGTAAATCGATATTCATTTGACACATTCAAGAGTTAATGTAAAAATTTACACTTCATTTTAAAGTGGGTTATGACGTCATTTGTGATTTTTTGTGCTCGGTACAATGACGTTACATTCACGCATATATTACATATGTATTCCCGAAGAGGATAACAGAGCGGGAATACTACACTCATGTTTGTCCTCACCTTGTGCACATTTCCAAACTGCGTTCGGCTTCACAATTTTCTAATGGAAAATTGCATAAAACTGCGACCAGCCTAACATTCCACCTAAGCCAAGTGTCTAAATATTTCAACACGAATCAGGTGAATTCGTCACTATCATTAAATTCCTTGACTGAAAGTATTTCTGTTCTAATTCTTATGGTGAATGACATTGTAAAATGTATCAGACATACTGGTGTTGTCACCAAATATAATATAAATATAAGGGATAAAAACCCCTCATAGTGATGAAAGGGTGTCGTGTTCCGTCATTAGTTTGTATATACATATGTAGATTCTAGACCGCTATAATGTATATATAGACCAGCATAGTTATTTTAGTTAGAGCTTAGAGGTTAGTAGTCAAAATCGATTATCAATAACCAACTTTTCTGCGCTTAGCATGAACAATCTATACTTGTCCTTGTCATGCCATTGTATTAAAATTAACTATGAAAATTATCACGAATTTGTTTTAAATATTTAAAATGTCTGACTATAGTAAGCTAAAGGTATATCTTTAATTAATTTCAAAACAACATCGAATATTCTAAATTCTTTGCAAGAATTCACAACTTAAAAGATTATAAATTCACAGAGCAGACTTATCATAAATGAAGCATGAAAGCCTTCTATTCGACATGTCTATCAGGGATTATGTGCATATATTTTATTAGACAGTCAACTTTCTAGACATGGTAAAAACTTTTATCTTATTAGTTTCTGAACGCATCGGTATTAGCGCATAATTAAAAAACTTGAGATATTGACTTAAAAACTTTGAAATTGCGTTTACCAAATACGAAATGAATTTTTACTATGCCTTGTTAGCTGATTAATTAAGCCTGATAGGCATGCTAATTTAGTTTGGTCTTGTCTTGTTTCATATAAAATGAAATAAGCAATATAAACTCGTTACGCTTTTTTTTGTTCCATATCATTATTAAATAATGAACTTTAAATGGGAAATCTTAATATAATAGCTTTTGTTATTTTTTTACTGGGTAAAAGTCAGTAAAAGTTAATTAAAAATAAAAATTACCAAATAGCACAAATCTTTAAAAAATACATTATAAACACGATTTTAAAAGTAAATAAAAGGATACAGCACTATTTTATCGGCTATCAAAAGGCACGTCTAATAACCGCATGCCACTAACCACATAACTCAAGTTCCGTCATCCAACACAAACACTCAAAACTTCCCTATACACTTCCTGAGATGCTCAATTTTAATAACCATTAGATTACAGTGCCTTGGTTATTAAACAACCGCGTACTTTGTGACTTTGTTATAGCAAATACAGAGTTCTGTAATTATGAACGAGAAGGCACAGTTCAGCAAACGTGTTCTTGTATGAACGCCGTATGCGGTCACAACTAGTAGGCCGCAGTAAGGCTTCGCTGCAGACATGAAATTAGGATGTAATAAAAGGGACCCGGGCCCCGACACGTAGCGTGGCGAATATGTTTGGCCATAACGTGAATATCAATGTGTATGTGGAATAAAACAAGTTTGCAAGCAAATATTGTCTAAGCTTTGGACAAGGATAAACAACAAGTGTATGTCCTTATAGCACCGAGTGGTGAAAGATTTCTGTCTCTTTTCTTTTGACGCCCCACAATTATTAAATTTACTAAGAGCTTATTATAATTGAATAAATAAATTAAAAAATCACTGAGACGATGACTTAGATGTTCAGATTTGGAAACCTTGTCTTTACCTTTGAAAATCCTAGGTGATGGCATGGAGTTTGAAAGTAAAAAAAGGAAAACTCAATGGGTAGAGTTGGGGATCCACCCGTAGTTTATAAGGCTGTTTTATTTATCATAAGCAAAACGCGTAAATAAAAGTTATGTTTTTAAATTATGTTAAGCTTTACATGTTTTGTTCCCTGATGTGTCTTTACAGGAGTCTTAACGTTGAGCTATATTTTTTCCTGGTCATTTGCCCAATAATGATTATGTAGAACAAACACATTGAGTAATATCCAATCATCTTTTTAATATATTCATGATAAATAGTTCTTAATTGCGACCCTGTTTGGGACTTCATATGAACCACTTCCCACAACTTTCTCAGTATCCGTCCACATCCGAGTTCAACTTATAACCATTAGCAGACCGGTAAGTGCTTAGCTGCGATACGATTACATACATTATACAAAGTAAATGCAAACTACGGACTCGTGCTTTATTCAAACTCAAGCTGAGCTTGTTACATGGTTGTAATATGACTTGTTGGTTGCGCAGTTTTTGTTCAAATTTCATGAGCGTCATTTGCCAAGGTTCATTTTTAATTCATTATTTAAGTCATACGGTCGTTTATGTATTAAGTCTACAATGCATGAACCTGTTGAACATTACATTTGAGAAGTTTGCCGAATTTCTAATTAATGAAGATATAAGCATGAGGAAGATGTGGTAATAAAACTGCATAAAAAAATTATCCACACACATTCACGCCTGTAGCCCCAAAAGGGTGGGCAGATGATTCTTCACCTTGGTTTTATGACTCACATAGTAGATTTCATGCTATAACTGAGAATTTCCCAATTCAACCCAACAACACTATGCTTGATTGACCCAGACGTGGAACCCGAGACCACCAGATCGTACGTAGGTACTCGCAAAGCCACTGCACCAATGAAGCAGTTGGGTCAGTTAATTTTATATGATAAGCAGTTGAATATCATAAATATTAATGTCTGATACAAAAAACATATGTTGAACATTTAAATTTACAATAATATAAAACGACAAAAACTCATATTAGTTTTTTTAAATGTATTCATTTGGTTTTGTATATGTAAAAACCTACTTAACAGTCTACAAACACACACACAAGTCAAACACGAAAAGGTTTATTACTAGCATGTTCTTGTATCAACAAATCGTATTCAATGCATCCATATTTTTTGTAGGTGTACATACTAAAATGCTTGGTGGGTGATCTGAAAATAATACAAAAAGTGTGTGATGCTTTCTTATTAAACTTAGCGGTAACCGATGGATTGGTAACCAGCAGAGAGTCTAATGGAACATTACGAAAGACATCCAATACAAATAGTGATCCCATACAGGCGGAATGAGTGGCGTTCGAATCGAAACGAATCTATTGCTATGTGACCGCAGTCGTTGCCTACGTCTTTGTGTCAGCTACTTAATAGTTTTTAGAAGGTTTTTATTAGAAAAAAGGCCTAGTTATTTCATTTTATACTAAATGTCTGCTTCGCTTATCATGATTAACTTCTTAATGCATCTTTACGCCCTAAAAAACTACCAACTTAGTTCATAAGTTTTTGATATGTGTTAATAAACAACACAATCAGCCAGCGAAGTAATTGATATTATATTACAACATTGTCTCTTCTTAATTCATTATAATGGTGATAGAAATATCGTAAAAAAAACGGACACTCTTTTACACCAAAATAGTTGATGAAGTCGCTAAAAAACCATATTGTACGAACACATGTATATATGTTGTTGCTTCATTTGTTTGCAATAGTTAAAATCTTTTGATATCACCCTCATTCTAATAAATTAAACGATTAAAAAAATTATATTTAATAAATGTCTCATAAATAAGCTGAACGGAAATCCAAGCCAAAAATATTGAGGTCAAAGATTAAAGTAAACAATTTTTTATAACCAGTTTAATGGGACTGTTAATTCGTCTCCGAAATTTATGACTGCAGATACGCATCGCAGACTCCCAAATTTTTGTATTTCGCGGGTAATAGATACAATCTATTGTTTAATTAAATAAATGTTAGGCGGTGGCATTCCTACCAAGAGATGCTATCAGCGGAGAACACTTTTCAAAACTGTATCTCTTCCATTGATCTTCATGATCTTCGTGGTGATATATCAAGTAGCTTAAATAGAAAAATACTTACAAAGTATAGTCATGTTGATATGAATGTATTATAATACTACAGGTATTTTGTATGGGTAAGAATGATACTTAACGGCGTGTTGCGCCTTTATGGCTTATGATGTCTTTCACGCCCTTTACAAAAAATCATATCATTTTCACAACCTTTATTGCATAAAATACATATGTCTACATCAAAAGACAGAAAAATAACATAAGTCATCCGTTTAAAAATATTAACCCGATTATTGAGGTAGTTCTATTAATGATATCAGGTGATATAAAAAATATTATAAATTTATCAATATTTAATTTACTGGACTTAAAATCAATTTCAACAATATCTGAATAATGTCCTCATTATTAGTCGTGCAACTTTCTGCTAACTACAAAATTGTTTCACTTTTTAGTAGAGTTAAATTTGGAACTTATAAACGAGATTATAGGTTTTAGTTTTAAGTGTGTTGTCTTTATTTTTATCTACACGAGCAACTACTGACATTTTTACTTTGAAATCCATGTTTGTATAGTCAACTATTTCATTAGCAGCTTATATTATTGAAATAATTAAAAATAGAATATAAATACCAATTAAAAGTAATGACTTTAATTTATATCTAAAGAAATTATGAAACGAAATCAAGGCTACAGGTGCGGTATAGAGCCTCCTGTCATATAGTAGAAAAATGAGTTAATACAATGATGAATCATGTGACGCAATCAGATGTCTCGTCATTAACTGGAGAGATCTCATCTACAGAGCAAACATTTCATGACAAACAAATAAGCTAGGAGGCTTGTCGTCGTAACTTAACGTTTTGAATAATAAACCTATATTTTGTGTTAAGTTGCTATTTAAATACATAAAAATCTTCAGCGGACTGTTAAATTAATATTGGAATAAATTATTTTGCGAAAACTAACAACGTTGTAAAGTAAAGCTGGGTTGAATGTTATAGAAAAGTAAATTTTCCGACTATGTCTAATATAGATAATGAAGAGCTAAAGTTCACAGAAGACGTGTCGCTACAGGATACCAGTTAAAAAATACCTGAAAAGGAATGGGTATTGAGAGACTAGCAAACTTAGCGTAGAAATCTTTCAGGTTAGGTCAGGTTTTAAAGTTAGTTCATGTAAAGTAAGAGATGAGGATCATTTTAATAGTATGCTTAGGTTTATGTTTGTCAGCGCAGTACAAAAAGCTGTATAGAACAATGATTGTTTAAATTAATAGTTCTGCTAAGCACAAATTCGCATCGATCTAAGTACAAAAACAAGAAAAAATTTACTATAAGGAGCACGATGCTACTAGAAGTCTTAATTAACAACTCAGCAGACAAGCTATCTGGCTACCGATGAAAATATTCCATCAATCATGCATCGCTTGATTGATAATGTAACGTGAATTACTGATAGATGTTGCTGCCAACCGCGGGAATGTTCGTCTCAATATATTTACATGTGTTTGTATCACTTGTTGAAGCTTTGAATCAGTTTTGTGGGCGAGATGCGTGTTGTGTGGATGAGGCATTTATTTTGACGTAACTTCAATAGTCTCATAATATTTAGATAGAGTCCTGAGAATCAATGTTATTCATGAGTAAAAAGCAACTGCAGTTTCTATAACGAGGACACTTCAATTCTGAAATTTATTACTAAAGTGAATTATAAAAGGAAAATCCACACTTTGGATGTAAGTTAGTCCGTCTAAATGTACTTAAATATATATTTTTTATGTTCATATAATAAAATGGCGCAACGAGGAAATCGAGCTTACTTTGCTTGACTTGTTAGTTACATTATACACAAATAATAAGTATTAATAATAACCTGGACATGTACTAACAATGTGTCTGATCGGTTATTACGAACGAAGAACAATACGGTGAGATCTATAATCAACATTTATTATCTGAAGAAATTAATATTAGCAAGTGCTCACAATGACACATCAGTCAGCGTAAAGACCGTACGCTCGACAAAAAAATCGAAAGAATGCCGCATCCATTTCGAGCAATCATTTTTTACCACCGATCTAGAGATACGAACGCTAACGAACCGTCGGATGTGATTGAAAATCATCGCATAGGAACCTTGTCCTAGACGGAAGCTATTATAAATCATCGGCGGACAGTAGCCCATACATCAATAAGGTCGATTATTTGATAGCTGCACATGGAGCGCGATCAGCGCTTGTTTCAACTAACCGGTTTAGGTGGCTGTCGCAGCGTTTACTATGACGGTGATGTTGTTGAACATTGAGATGTCTAAGACCTAGCTTAGATAGCAATATATGTTGTTATTTTAGAGAATCAAAGAAAAATTTTCACCAATGTTAAGACCTAAAACATACATCCATGGAGATGGATTTTAATCAATCACAATGCAAACGATTTCGAAATTAAAGTAATTTAAGTCAAGAGCCTGTAAACTGACAACCACATCTAGGCATTTTTATAAACTCATTAAAACATTTTTTATTATATATTACTTCAAAAAATTAAGCTTTTCTATTTAGGAAATTAATTAATTATTTTACAGTTTCAGATGCAATTTTGATGAAATGAATATACCATCTTAATCACTCAATTAAGCTGAAATTAGCGTCATTTCAAAGCTTATAACATAATACAGAAATAACAACTTAATGTTAAATTAAGCCTCATTAAAAAAATACATAGGTACTTAAGTAAAGGATTGAAGAAAAAACTATTCTATAAGACGGATTATTCCAAAGTTTAAGAATCCGAATAAACGATCCGATCATTATTGTCAGTAAATTCACGTGTAGGCAAGTAATTAATTTCGCATCATTTAATCGCATTGAATCGGACTGCGTTTTATGAGCGCGAGAGATGTAATTAAAATAAGGTTTCTGTTAAACATTTTATATTAGTGAACGGTTTTCGACTGGCATGAAAGTTGAGAAGGTATTTTGATTGGCAGTTTGACCTTAAATATTTATAGACCCCCATACATATGTGAATTGTTTGAAACATAAGTAAATTGCGTTAGAATGAGCTAATTTCAACACGTTCTTCAAAGTTTTGAATAGGAATGATAATGTGTTAAATTAAATATAAAACTTCAATGTAGGTGATAGTTTTAGTGGCGTAAGTTAAGTGTGTTGTCATATTGAATTACTTCATAACTCTGAAGGCAAAGAGAAATATTGTGAGGAAATGTTTTAACCTGACAGTTTTCAATAGGGGATATTAGGTATACAGAGTGTAAACAATCCTTGATCGAAAACTGAGACAGGCTATACTTATGGTGGTTAGAAAAACGATTTTTTTTTGGGATTTTTGTGTCAATATGAAACACATTTAGGTTTAAATTTAGATATATAAGTCGTAGTCAGTGCATAATAATAAAAAATACAATTACCACGTTATTAGCTGCAATATCACTCGATAGTTTGAAACAGGTGAATCATAGCAGTTGATTTACTATGTCCAGCTGGAATCCCTCAATAATGAACTAAAATTATGTCTTTGCCATTAATTTAAAACATAAAAATATTCTGTAACTTCGCCGCAGTCATAAAACAATCGACCAAAGTTTCGACGCTAACAAGAAAAGAGTTTATGATAATCACATAAATAAAACTCAATTCTCGAAAAGTAATAATTACTTAATTAGAGATTCGGTCGGACGCCATGCAGGTGTATTCATCACAGAGCACCGGACATCAATTCGTTACAAATTCATCCATTTAGTTACACCTCGTTGAATCAAGGACTCCCAAAGTCATTCCGTACAATAAAGAGGAAAAAAATGAAACAAATTAACCGAGTGAACCTGTTCTCGGACCCCTAAAGAGCGGGCTTCAGTTAAGTGAACTAATTTATACCTGTACCATAAACAATATAAGGCGGCGATAGGGGGCGTTTTAATATTTTACCATTCGTTAAGAACAAGCGCCGACGTTGTTAAAGAGATGTTAGCCGTCGCATAAACTTGGTACGTGCGAATTTCACGCATATTTATAAGACTGCCCGCTGAGTTTGCAAGAGATTTTTATATGTCATATCGCATTAAAATGCATAAGTTGTTGTTACTTCTTATGAGGATGGGCTACAATTTTCCAGTTTTATAATATGGCTACAAGCGGTTGACAACAGTTAGTGCTATGTTGCGAATATACTTATGTTGATTATTACATTATGTGTAATATTTCGTATAAACAAGAGGTCTTCGCACGTCAACAATATGTAAATTGTAAAAAATTGTAATTGAATGCATTAAACGAGGTTGTTAAAAAAAACGATTAAGGTGGAATGTGTTTTTATGCGCATATTTTACGATTTCAATCTTGTTAGATTTTAGCACTTGCATTCAGCAAGCAACGTTATAAATAAATTACCTGTTTTGCAGTCAGTTTTGTTTGCTAAATAAAATGGCCGGCTTGACTAATATCTTACAGAAAACTGTCAATGAGCAGAAGTTCTGTAGATTTCGGCGAGTGGAATTGTCGGAGATCCCATAATTTGCATCTCTTCACTTTTGTTCCAGATACTATGGGTTTTAGGGAAGTCGTCACTTTAATCAACCTATATTTGGAAGATTTTACTGTATTATGTAGAACTTTTTTGTATGTTAGTTGTCAATCAAATTATTCATTTGTGTTACGCACGAAAATACCAACATTAAATTGTTACCATTCAAATATATGCAACAAACATTGAATCTCATTTATATTACATAAATTAGTTTCCATTAGTGGTTAATGTTAAAAAGGTCTTATCTGCCGGAGCCGGCGGCACAATATTCCATTTCGTGTGCCAGTGGGGGGTTTCGTTTCAATCGTTGCGACAATTAATCAAAGTATAGCAATGTCATCCGGCGTCGCTCAAACGGGCAGAACCGAAGAATTTTATGCTTTTTTACACCCTGGGAATTGATGCGGTGATTATGTAATTACGTGAACACGCGGCCAGTTGCAGCAGTTTTAACGAGGGATAATTTTTGTTGTGGTTCTCGCTTTAGCATGGTAATGGGAACTCGGCCTTGGGTATGTAACTTTTTTCTTTTATTCTGGCCCATTGTATCTCTGCCTTTGTTTTTAAACATCTTCCGAATATCCCACTATATGCTTAAGCATGTTATCCAAATATTAGCTCGCTACGAAGATATAAACTAGACCTGTCGCGGAACTTCCATAGAAGCCCAAAAGCCCAGTTTACCTTTTAAAATTCTGAATATTGATCTTTAAACTTTAAATTGTTATTTAACAAACGCAATTTGACATATAAATGAGAATATCCTGATCCCACAATAAGCAATTATAAACTAGACATTACAAATTAACGTGTTACGCTTTTGGGCTTTTATGGAAGTAACGCCACTGAACTAGACGTCCACAAATGACAGATGATTTTCAATCACTGGTCTAATATCAATTGGGATAGTGGTGGAGGAATTTTATTTTCCTTTTTGAAACATAATCATGAGTGCTGCCTTTACGGAGCCTAATTTTTGTGGTTACTATCATCGCATCCTAAACAAGAGGTTCGATTTTCTTTAATTGTTCTTCCCTCTTGACTAATATCATTTGACATTGTTAGGTTCAATCTTACAATGACGAACAATTTGATCACAAAACAAACCCAAGAAAAAAAATATACCTGTTGTCATTTTATGTTATCACTCATATATATACATGTATGTTTTTGGTAGATCGAGTCATCATGAAGCAATATCGCGGATCTGTTGGTAATTTTTTTAGTAACGTTTTATCTCACAAAACCTCTTTACAATTCTAAACACGACATTACTAAAATAAGATTACGCGGACAAGGAAAAAATCGTAAAGAATTTTCATTTGAGTTATTTTAGGTAATTTCTTTTTTGTGAACGAAAACCTACTTATTCCATTAACAATTCAGTTTGGAACAGACATTGAAGTATCCATCGAGAAAATAAAAAACCCTTATTTGAATATTACATCTAATTCAATAAACCTTCAGGCCGTGATGTAAATTTAATTACCTTTTTTGTTTCGAAAGTGACGTTTCAATTTCATAATGCTTTATTCGTTTAATTTGCCACAAAATGTGAATGTCTCACTCAATACAATAAATTTATAAATGATAAAACTGATATTATGTTCATGATTGTTCAGTTTAAGTAGAATTTTGCTTAAAATAAGTGATTTGGTTAGTTCCCGTTTTATTTTTCTCATTGGTTAATGCAGGGATCTAAATATTATTATCGAAGTTTCTAGAACGCAAGGGCACAAAACGCTGTGAATTTGAGAAAAACTATATCAAGGTTTTTGAAAACCCTTCCGTAGTCAAGTCTTTAGAGTCAAGGCTTTGGAATCGAGCATTCATTTCACTGTGGTATATATGTATTCGTAAACTAGAATTATACATTTCTTTGCATAGTGGCAGCTTATAAAGAAGTGAAGTAGTGGTGGTGATAGAAAATACATTTTTCATGAACCCAAAAAATGTGAGTTGAATCCAGCTTATACTGCTTACTACTTACAAAATTGTCACTAGCCCAATGTCTCTATAGATTATAAACTTCTCTCGTGTGAACACATAGGAGTTTTTGGCGCAATAATAGACATGAAAGCATTATTAATAACATACATACATAACCTCACGCCTGAATTGCCCGAAGCTGTAGGCAGAGGTGCATTTCTGCACCCACATTTTGCGTTATAGGAGGCGAGCTTATTGCCGTTTTTCGGGCACATCTCCAGACTTCATGCTGCCACTGAGAATTTTCTAATGGAAAAACCCAATAACACTGCCTGACCCAGGAGTCCAACCCGGGACCCCTTGATCTCACAGCATATACTTGTACTGCGAGACCTCGAGGCAGCCGTTATTATTAACAAATTACAAATATTCATTTAATTTTATTAAATGATCCAACTTGGTTTTAGTGCTTGGCCAGCTACTAATTAACATCCCAATGAATTTTGACACAAAACGACAAGCAGTCGAAAAAGATTTACATTAATATAGAAATTTCCATATATAATGAGCTAATACAAAAAGTTTTCATCGTCCGTTCGTTCAATTTCGTTGTTCGAATTACAATACTAATGAAATTAAATTCCATTATATTTTGAATGAAAGAAAAATTAAACATAAGAAGCATTCCTTTTGTGATTTAGATTAAAATAATGATCTTATTAAAGCTTGCCAAATTGATAATGATTTTCATATAAAAGGTGTTCAAACTATCTCGAAATATTTCGAGATCATTTGTTATTCTCTGACGTCTCGCAGTGAAACGAATTTCGTTAGATTATTTTAGTTCATTTTAATAATAGAAATTTGTGTTTACTAACATTGTAAACACAACATTTTGAGATTGAGGTATGCAAGTTGGAATGTAGGGACGATGACTGGTAGGTCAAGGGAGCTAGCAGCTGTGTTGAAAAAGAGAAGAATAAATGTGGCTTGCGTGCAAGAGACAAGGTGGAGAGGTATGAAAGCTAGAGAGATTGGAGAAGGGTATAAGTTTTATTATTGTGGGAGTGATGGGAAAAAGAACGGGGTGGGTGTTGTTCTGGATGCAAACTTGAAAGAGTGTGTGATAGATGTGAAAAGAATAAGTGACAGAATGATTGTTGTAAGAATAATGGTGCAAAATTTGATGTTGAGTGTGATGAGTGTGTATTGTCCTCAAGCAGGATGTGATGACGTGGAGAAAGAAAGATTTTGGGAGGACTTTGATTGTGCGATGATGGCTGTAGATATGAATGAAGAGATAATTATAGGAGGAGATTTTAATGGGCATGTAGGGAAAGAAAGACAGGGGTATGAAAGAATACATGGAGGATGGGGTTTTGGAAGCCGAAACAATGACGGAGAAGCTATACTCCAAGCGGCTTCGGCTTTGGATCTGGTAGTTGCCAATACCTGGTTCCAGAAAAACGAGGAACATCTCATAACCTACAAAAGTGGTCACCATCGTACCCAGATAGACTACTTCCTCCTCAGACGCCACAGTCTCAACTGCGTGAAGGACTGTAAGGTGGTACCTGGTGAGGAGTTAGTTTCACAGCACCGCCTATTGGTATTGGACACCAGAGTCTCAGTTACAATAAGTAAATCCCGTACGCGACCCCCCTCCAAAATAAACTGGCATTTACTGAAGAAGAATGATTGTGCAGAAGAATTTAGGAGACGAATGATAGAAGAAATAATTAAGATGGGCGATATGCAGCCCCAAAGTGTGAATGATTGTTGGACGGACATGAGTAATTGGGTAAGGAAAGTAGGAAAGGAAGTGTTAGGTGAGTCAAAAGGCAAATACATGAGAGAGAAGGATACATGGTGGTGGACGAATGATGTACAGAGTGTGCTTAAAGAAAAAAAACAAAAATTTAAGGAATGGCAGCGTATAGAAGTGGGAAATGTCAGTGAGAAAGAACGAAAGAAATTTGATTATGATGAGTGTAAGAAGAAAGCTAAGAAAGCCGTGGCTGTCGCCAGGGCAAAGGCACAGGACATGTTGTACAAGTCTCTGGAAAGCCCGGAGGGACAGAAACATGTTTACCGGCTGGCTAAAGCTAGGGAACGAAAGGCGAAGGACGTGACGCATATGAAGTGTATAAGGGATGAACTGGGAGAAATATTGACAGATGATGAAAGAATCAAAAATAGGTGGAGAACCTATTTTGGAAGACTAATGAATGAAGAGAATGATTGGGAGAGACTGCTTGAGGACATACCGGTGAACGAGGGATTAGTAAGAGAAATTAGTGTAGATGAAGTGAAGAAGGCTGTAAGTGGAATGAAGAATGGAAAGGCGGTTGGACCAGATGGAATACCTGTAGAAGTATGGAAGGTTTTGCAAGCAGATGGGTGGAGGTGGCTGGCTTTGTTCTTCAATAAGCTGTTACTTGACAACACGATACCCGATGAATGGTGCAACAGTTATTTGGTGCCCATTTTTAAAAACAAGGGGGACGTGCAAGATTGTAACAATTATCGGGGAATAAAGTTAATGTCACACACTCTGAAAATATGGGAGAGAATAATTGAGCGACGCCTGCGAGAGGAGTGTGAGGTTTCGCGGAACCAGTTCGGATTTATGCCTGGCCGTAGGACAATGGATGCCATTTTTGCAGTTCGCCAGTTGTGTGAAAAATACAGAAGAGCACACAAGAACTTGCATATGGTATTCATTGACCTGGAAAAGGCGTATGATCGGGTTCCGCGTGAAGTTGTATGGTGGGCCCTTAAGAAGAAATGTGTGCCTGAGAAATACCTGCAGTTGATCCGAGCCATGTACCTCAAATGCAATACCCAAGTCAGGACGGCAGCTGGCCTTACAGCCAGTTTTGATGTCGCTGTTGGTGTGCACCAGGGATCGGCTCTTAGCCCGTACCTCTTCCTGTTGATTGTGGATGCTGTCACTGCAGATATACAGGAGGAGGCGCCCTGGTGCATGCTCTTTGCGGACGATATTGTGCTGGTGGCAGAAAGTGGCAACGAGGTGCAGAACAGACTGGAGGTGTGGCAGCATAGACTTGGAAGTTTTGGCCTTAAAGTCAGCAAAACAAAAACACAGTATATGTTTTGCGACTATGGCGGTCTTTCAAGTTCTGTGTCTGTCACACTCGATGGAATGCCGATACCAGTCTGTTCCGAATTCCGCTACCTTGGGTCACTTATGCAAAATGACGGGGGTATTGACCGAGATATAAGGCAGAGGATCAACTCAGGGTGGATGAAATGGCGACAGGTCTCATCCACAATATGTGACCCCAGAATGCCCTTCAAATTGAAGGGCCAAATATATAAGACCATAATAAGACCTGTCGTAATGTATGGATCGGAGTGTTGGGCTACAAAGAAGACGGATGAAAGGCGACTGCATGCAGCAGAAATGCGAATGTTGCGATGGATGTGTGGGGTAACACGGATTGACAGAGTGAGGAATGAATACGTTAGAGGAAGTTTGAAAGTGGCTCCTGTGATAGATAAGCTGAAAGGAAACCGTCTGTCGTGGTATGGTCATATTATGAGAAGGGACGAAACATATATTGGTAAAAAAGTAATGAGTATGAAAGTCGAAGGATGGACAAACAGAGGAAGGCCAAAGAAAAGATGGATGGAGTGCGTGAGAGAAGATATGAAAGAAAAAGGGGTGACTGAAGACATGACGGCTGATAGGGATGTTTGGAAGGATAAAACATACTGCGCCGACCCCAAATAAAATTGGGAACAGGGCAAGTGAATGATGATGATAACATTGTTGTAATTTTAAAGAATATTGCAATATAAGAATGAGTTTTGATCTAGGTACAATGTAAAATTTAAGGCATTGTTAAATATCTCATCAAGGAGTTAACATTTAGTCTATAAAAAAATTAAGACAATTTCTTACTTTAACGATGTAATTACTAAAAAAATCATTTTAAATTTATTTCTACGTTATGTTCGTATAGAGCGGTGTAATGCGTACGCGCTGTGTAACATTATTACTTATTTACCTTACCCTCATTTCTTTTCTTTTTTGGATTGATGTAATAGATATATTTTATTTGTAATAGGTAGTTGTTTTTTACTCATGTGCTGTTTCCGTAATGTTTGTATTGTGTTAAAGTATACTCATGTCGACGAATCAATAAGTGTACAGAAAAACCTAATGTGGTTTATGTTACACTGAATACCTGTAAATATTGTTACTGTCTTTTTTATATAAATAAAAATACTAGACATTTAATTTAAAAAATATACCAACATATAATAAAAACAACATCAAAAGCAAATGCGTCACTACTAAAACTGACCGTAAACATTTCATAGCACAAAGCGGGCCTCGTTATTTTTATCGAATAAGGCAAAACTGAGAACTAATAAATTGCTAGCAACAAAACTGCGTAAAGGGGTGGTCTAGATGCAAAGTACTCGAGTCATAGCGGCTAAAGGCCCTCGTATGAATGCCCACGGAGTAACCTGAGCTCGTAGCTAATCAAAGACGTAAAACAGGAATTTATTGTGTGCACTGTGCCATGGCAGGTTTATTGTGCATTACTGTGACTGCAGCAATTACTCAACTCATATATAACCCACCGGACAAGATTTGTTCTGTGGTTACAATGTGATTGTTGGTTCGAAATGAAAATACATTGTCCGATTTATTTTTGCAACAACGTTTCCGCTTTATAATATCTACGATTAAAATTTTACAACTACGATTGGAAGCGCTTTGTGTTTTTGCCTTTGTTTTACAATAATTTCAAATGTAGTGCCGTTTTTTAATACAAATCGACAATGGTATCGTTCGATATTGTTAAAAGATTTTATACCCTGTGTAATTATAATAAGTTCAGTTAAATAGTTGTTAACGAAACAAAGTGAAAAGATATGAATAATACCTCACATCTTCTTATTTAGTACTGAAGTTAAAGAATTTATAAACCAGAGAAAGCGAATAAAACGGAATAATCAAACATTTAACAAAAGCCAAACACGTTTGATAAAATGTTGAAACATTTTACACCGTTTTAAGCGGAGCATAAATTGCAAAAACTTTGTACAAAAAGAAAGGGTAGCGCTGCTGTTTGAGATTACGAGATAATATTGCAAAATAAAAGAAATTCGTCAAGGAATGAGGGGATGAAAGTTGGCAGTTTTAATTTTAAAGTTTCACGTTTCGCTCGGGCCTGCAACGTTTAATTTCCTGCGGTGAAATTATCAGGAAGAACTAAGCCAGAAGGCTTGAAAAAGAAAGCAAGCCACTGCACCCGTCTCCCGCGTCAACTTTTAACAGAATGCTTTTGTAGACAACAAAAGGAAACTGCGTTTGTGATACGTGTTTCATACAAAGATTAAACATAACAATGAACAATACAAACATGTTTTGAGTAAGTGTTCCTATTTTGTGAATGGATGTGAGTACTTTAAGAATTAAATAGACCGACGTGGTAGGGTATCCATGCTTCTTAATACACCAAATCACATAGTATAAGGAATATTATTTTCCTGACCACCACGTTGTAAGATGATGCAGCGTCTTACTAAGAACTAACTTTAAATAATGTCCGCGAACTTTTCTCAATACTGCAGACCAAGATATAGTTGCTACATGTAGTAAATGAAATTATGAATTGACGTACAGCCCAGACATCGCAACCAACACACATATGTATGTATATAATTAAAAAGTAAAACCAGAGCCTTTTTTATAAGTACATGGTCTTCACATTTCAATTAATATTTTTTTGTCATATTTTCTATAACGACATACATATGTATATGTTTAGGTAA
Organism: Hemaris fuciformis; assembly: GCA_907164795.1. Classification (NCBI taxonomy): domain Eukaryota; kingdom Metazoa; phylum Arthropoda; class Insecta; order Lepidoptera; family Sphingidae; genus Hemaris; species Hemaris fuciformis. Next base: position 9,959,576 of record OU015442.1, read on the forward strand.
ACGAAACTTCACCAGAGCACGAAAAAACAAAGTTTTGTTTAGTGTTCATCCTAAACTGGAAAGCTTCTATAATTATCTAATAATTAATCTTATATTTAATGTAAAAAGACGTCTTGATAATTTTGACGAAGTAAACAATGCACTTCGTAAAGTTGTTCAGTGGTTTGATAATAATAATTTACTTTTAAATGCAAAAAAAACTAAATGTGTAAAATTCACAATGCCCAATGTTAAGCAATTAAAAACCACTGTACAAATTAACGGTGAAGAACTGGATCCTGTTGCGTCTACTACATTTCTGGGCATTACGGTAGACGCAAAACTCCAATGGGGACCGCACATTCTACGATTGGCAAGCAAATTAAGTTCAGCGGCATATGCAGTTAAAAAGATCAGACGTCTGACTGACGAGGAAACGGCAAGAATGGTTTATTTTAGCTATTTCCATAGCCTTATGTCGTATGGTATTCTTTTGTGGGGAGCTGCTGCGGATATTAACACTATTTTTGTTTTGCAAAAAAGAGCCATTAGGGCTATTTATAATTTAGGTCCCAGGGCTTCACTTAGAGAAAAATTTAAGGAAATAAATATTCTTACCGTCACTTGTCAGTTTATATACGAAAACTTAATGTACGTCCAAAAGAATCTTGATAAATTTAATAAAATTTGTAATGTACACAATAAAAATACTAGGAACAAATGTAATCTTGTACAACACGTAACTCGTCTCCGGAAAGTTAATAACTCTTTTATGGGGCAATGTATACGCTTCTATAACAAACTTCCGAAGGCTATTAGGGAGCTTCCCCTGAATAAGTTTAAGGAATCAATTAAAGATAAACTTTGCAAAAATGCATACTATAAAATTTCAGATTTTATTGAAGATAAGCCTTGGGAGTAAGTAAATTGATCGGAGTTGTATCGTGTTGCTACAGTTTGTATCGCTATGACATGTATCGCTATGACATGTATAGTTATGACATTTATTATGTAAAAATGAAACAATGTGAATTAAAAAATAATAATAATATTGCTGTTTTTAAGAAAAAAAAAAATGACAAGTCGTGTTGCTGAGGGAGTTTCTTGCCGTTTCTTCTCCACAGCTATAACACGTTTCGAAGCGGCAATAGTTTAAAAAAAATAAGAAGTGTAAAATTGACGATTCAAAAGAGCTTGTAAAAGTCTATTTGAATAAAGATAATTTGATTTGATTTGATTTGATTAATAACTTATTTTACAAACTATATCATCATGATAATAATTCCATTACCAAACGAAGTTACTACAATAACACAATAGAAACCTAAACAACGGGAAGAATCAGGAAATCCGAGGTTTCATATAAGCAATTTCCCAGCACCGCTCGTGATCGGCAAACCGCTGATTCAAGCATAAGATCCATACAGATTTGCGATCGTGAGAATAAAAAACTAAATTACAGTCAATTTGTTGCGATATCCTTATGTAGAAGCAATCCTCTTACGCGTCAAGTTATGGAGAGATTGTTGGTAACCAACGAGCGCGCGAACCAATCTAATGACTGTCTTGAAAGAGCAAAAGTTCTACGTTCCGCCTGCATTCATGGACTTTTATCTCGATGAGGTGGTTATTATATGTGAGAAATTCTTTAGCTAGTTTAGCGATAGAAAATACGGCTTACTTCGACTCTTTATGAACTGTGAATTGGAATATGTGTTGATACTATAAACCTAGAGGTTTTAACATAAAATGAAACGTTTAGATGAGTAAAATTTTGTACTTTGCCGAATAAATACATACAAGCGCTCACGCCTGTATTCCCGTAGGAAAAGGTAGAGGTGCATTTCCGCACCCATCATCATCATCATCAGCCCATACACGTCCCACTGCTTGGCACGGGCCTCCTCTACAACTGAGAGGGTTTAGGCCTTAGTCCACCACGCTGGCCTCGTGAGGGTTGGTATTTCCGCATCCACGCTTCGTTAATTGTGTTTTGGTACAAATAATAAGAGGCGAGTCTATTCGAGCCTCTTTCGGGCACAATTCTAAACTCCATGCTTCTATTGATAATTTCTGAATAAAGAAACCTAATAACATTGCCCGACTCAGGAATCTAAATCGGACCTCTAGATCGCATAATACAAATATTTATTTACTTTAGGTTTTCATCCTGCAAGAATTGATTATTGTAAGAGTTTAGTATATTATTTAAAAACACATACGTACTAAAAGTGTACTTACTTGTAAGTGTAATAAATTTATTTTAATTTTGTTTTGTGTAATATGTCCATGGTCTACAATAAAGTGTTTATAAAAATAAAATAAATAAATAAATTGGCTGCTCAGCTATTCCATACAACCATCAAAATATTTACCCCGCACGCACAATAATCCCATAATAAAACCCGTGCCGTTTATGCAAAGAAAAGGCAACCCTTATAAATCTCGCGGTAGGTCTTCCATTATCAGTCTCAGCCTAGGGAATCAAACCACCACATTATGTTCCGAAACTAGATTAAGGCCGGCATACAGCGTAGTGCATGAATGCTGGTAACACGAGCCAGCCAGACAATGCTGGCTCCCTTATTGCTCAGGTCTTAAATTGTAGTGCGGTTTCAATGCAAGTGCCGGTGACGTTAAATTATTGTCGCCGTGCAACGCTACACCGCCTATGCTGGTGCGGTACACGTGTGCACTAGGCTTAATGCCTGTTATATTATGGTACAGTGCAGTATTACAATACCATAGTCCATTAAATCTGTCGTAAAGCGCTTACAATTTCGCTTGATTTATTTTTGCAAAATGCTGATTTAGCGATTAATCCGATGAATTGTGTGAATTAAAATGTAGTTTGTCGCTTTGTTCATAACTTGTTTAATGGTATCATTATTTTTGTGTGGTGTTTAAATATTTAGACATATTGACATTTTATGTTTTTATTTATTTATATATTTCTTATTTTGGATATTAACAGCCTATATTTAACTGCCCCGTTGGCGCTGCGGCACAAGTGTGTGTCATGCGATCTAGAATTCCTAGGTTCGATTCTTGGATTGAGGTAACTGTTATTGGGTTTATCCATTATGAAGCAGTAGCAGCACGGAGTCTGGAAATATGCACGATAAGCGGCAATAGGACAGCACCCTTTCACGTGGGTCTTCAAAAATAACTAGCAAAACGCGGGCGGCACGGTGCATATCTGCCTACATCTTCGAGGGTGCAAGCGTGAAACTGTAAACAAATCTTAACTTACAACTCGCCCTAAGCAGAAGTTTACATTTCACATGTGCATTATGAATGAAAACACACTAAAGAAAGCCAAGATCAAAGGTTCACGCAATTACAGATGGATTTGTGTCAGAATTCATACATTATCGTACTGTTTCGGCATATCATTTCTATTTATAATGATCACCATTTTTAGCCTACGCATGAGCAAGTGTACGGGCATAGTTATTACTTTAGTATGATCTGTACCATCTTTATTCTTCTATAATGTTGGATCATCTCCTATTTTTTGAGTTTTATTCGCATACTAATAAGGCTCATAATTCGATGGTGTTATGCCGATTAATTCTAAACGTAAAGTTGTTTGTATCAAAACTGAAACGTGATCATGGATCGTCCATACATTTGCATGTTATTTTCGACTGTCATTATCTGTTATTGTGAAATGTAATTTTAATAGCAATTTCTAATTTCATTTCGTATATACTTATTTTCATATTAGTATTGTAGTTTATTATATTTTTATTTCCTTTTTTATAGACATTTTGTGTGTGCATACTTAGAATATACCTATAAAATATTGCTTGCATTAATAAATGGTTTAGGACAACAATCTTACTTTAGAGAAATGGATTTTATGATTTAAAATATTTTGGACAGAAGTAAAATTGTATGCCAATCAAATTTTATGTGGCTAATTTTATTCTTTTACTATATCAACTAAAGATTTTAATAAAATAAATAAATAGTACACCTAACAGTCACATATACAGTTGTGACCCCACATTTAGATACGAGTCTTCTATCGAGGGTATCAGATTCTACGAGAGACTTTTCGGCCTCACAAACACCCAGACCCGAAACAAATAAATGTGGATCACACAAATATTTGTCTCGGTGCGGGGATCGAACCCGCGGCCTTTCGTTTCGCAAGCTGCGCCACGGGGCTGATAAATAAATTATATTTTTTTAAATTTTACTTTTTTGATATTACACAATCCAAATTATGTTTTTATACTTTAGTATTCAACTTGAGATTTTTCAATCCTTTGATAAATGGGTTTCATTATATTGTAAAGAGGACCGCTTGAACAAATTGTACGATCATTAATTAACATTTTAAGTCCAATATTTTTTAAATCTGCTTAATCATCCGCAGCGTAATCATTGGGTATGAAATTTTGAAGGCACAGTCGGACCCTACAATTAAGTATAGCTAATTGGCTGCAAGTAGACCATACGTTACAAGTGCCGTTAGCATTCCTTAATTGCATTTCGGTACGGTCACGTTTTAAATTAAGCGTGAAAGATGCAAATTGAGACAAAACTCAAAACAAATTGTATCTATATAATAATTGTGATTATTTATAACTCGGTAATGTCGATATGATTTATATCAGGAATTAGATTTATATCGGATTTTGTAGCTTTTTTTTTTCGCTTTAATCTCGTTTATTCATTCATCAGTGTGGGATAAATGTAATTTAATGCACATATATATTATTTACTTTAGATCATCTCACTCAATTTATATCTTATTTACGTACTAGAATAATTTTATACGGAGCCGCAAAAATAATGACCTAAAATATGTTTCTTTAGTGTGTTTTCTCCCTGTTTTCTTTTCTAACATAGTATGTTAGAAAATAAAATAAAAACTTATAGGACGTTTAAATTTAACTTACGTTATTATGATATAGGTTACATACATTATTGCTATTTTGATATTTTTAATGGTAAGATGTTATCTCAAGTCATCGAAATTTTTAAATTTGCACCCAACCTGCCTAAAAACACACATAATATAGACATAGGAATAGAATGAGTTTCTTGGAGCTTCTTATAAAGATAGCTTTTGGGAAACCGTAGAGTCAAAGTACAAACACAACAATAAATAATAAGATAGGGTAACGTTTAAAATACATCAATTTGTAGGTATATCGTATTCACATAGGTAATAGCGTATAGAACAATATCAAACTGTTCAAACACGTGAATAGACCAAATATAGAATTCAGACACGTTTGTAACGAATCCGTGTGTTTTCATCTATGCATAACAATGGGCCGGTTCAAAAGCCTGGACCGACGCGATACGTGGCTTATAGAAATCTAAATATCAGTTTTAACGGACAAAAACGAGTGCTGAATCGATTAAGTGAGATAGATTTCTGAAGTGTCTAGAAACGACGTTACAAATTAAAGTCGACATTTCAATTACATTCTTGTGCAACTATTGTCTTTGCGTCCCGACTGTACCGAACACGGGAAGTACTGCGTTTTCCAGACGACTCTAGTGAGTTATTTGTGATGGCACGACACGACACCGACACGTAACCGCGACGATATGTCGGTTAATTATTTTTCTTTCTCATCATTTCTTTAATAGACAGCCATTACATGTATATCGTTAATAATATTATTATTACATACATAAATACATAATCTCACGCCTGTATTCCCCGAAGGGGTAGGCAGAGGTGCATTTCTGCACCCACATTTCGCCAGGTATGTATCAGTCCCACGTAATAGGGGGCGAGCCTATTGCCGTTTTTCGGGCACATTTCCAGACTCCGTGCTGATACTGAGAATTTCCTAATGGAAAAACCCAATAACACTTTGCCCGACCCGGGAATCGAACCCAGGACCTCTAGATCCCACGGCACATACTTGTACCGCGAGACCACGAGGCAGTAATATTATTATTATTACTTTTATTTAAATTTATTAGGATTGCTTCGGTGTGATTGAGTTACGTTGAAAGGCAATGTAGTGCCATTAAGATCCGAACAATTCGGCGACGCCTTGATTCACAGGATCGTGAGGTGATAGATTTTTTTTAATAGTTTATGTAAGTTAGTTATGTATTATCATTTCCCATATATTCTCTCAAAGACAACTTAGTGCACAGTTTTAATTTGGTGAAAACGTATAACTTGAAGTCTTCCTGAACGAGTAAAACCTGTATGCAGATACTGAAATAGTCGAAGGTCAGATGTTAAATGTCAAATGGTCTAGTAAAATCTCTTCATTGTGTCATTGAGACGAAAAGGAAAACAATAAATACCCAAAAAAAATCAATAAATGCCATTTAGTATGAACAAACCTCATGTACAAAAAAATAGTCAAGGTCCAAAGCAATACATTTCTGTAATTAAGATCGAGCAGCAGCTTTCACTGCTTCAATAAAGGACCTTAAATGTTTAGGTACTTTGGCCGCGCTCGTAACTCTCGCAATTAAGTCGAATTAAAAATAAAGTCCAAAGAAACCAGTACAGCTGTTGATTAAACGCCATCTCGCGGGCTCCCCATCAATAACAACAGTTTAATTAAACACTTTTATTCTCGCCCGAATGGCCGGGACGCTAGTCTCGCTATAATTCGCTTTTTAATATTTTTTTTGATGTTGCCAGTCCTGGGGCATGAACAGTCGAATAAAATTTTAATAACTGTCTAGGATATTTCCTACTGCAAAATAATTATTGCTCAGTGGCAATGATGTATTTTTATGAGTCACACTGAAGTGAGTCACGTTTTATTCCACGTTGATAATTAATTTATCTTTGTAATGAGAGTTAATGGGTTTGACAGTTCATCAGATGCCATGGACACAGATTATCACATTCTTCGTTATATGCAAATATTACTCTTAAAATTTCTCCGATATAAAATACTCAATTAGCCCCTAAGACTTTAACATCTAGAAATTATCATATAAAGTACATCACGCGCCATTAAAATTGATAAGAAAACAATGGGGTATGATAGCATTACTTTCCGACAGATAGCAGTCAAATTTACGACCTCCTAACTATCAATATTCGGACATTAATGTCAGCTAGATAATTAAATTTCTCAACTACATTTAAATAGCCCTTAATGAAGTAAAATTTGTAGTTATTTACATATCAAACGCGAAACCAAAACAATGGATGCACACAATACCCCATAAAATGCACATTTTATTCAACTTATACATAGTTGTTTGAATTTATCCCTTTACACAATGAGAATTAAGTTGAAATTTAAATTTTTTTTTTTTTTACACAGCCCAACGCTGAATATTCGTTTTAAATTTAATTCAAGTTAAATTAATTTGAACATAAATTACCGATACGTGCAATTGAAAGGCATTGTTAACCACAGAGGCCGGAAAAACTACGTAAGACAATTTTATTCTGGTACAGCAGAGTGCAAACTCTTGTTGATAGTCAAAATAGTGCAGTGCAGACAGAGAATCCAATTGTCAAAAATGACTATTGCACTATTCATCCTTTTTATCAACCCAGTTATACCGGAACGTGCTGTTATTTCCAAGCCCGATGGCACGGTAAATATAAGTACCTATCAGCCAACCTTTTAGTTTGGGTCTAAGCCTTAGTAGCCAGAAAACCGCGGCTGAGCAAGCTCGCAAGTATCGTTCTATTGCAAGGAGAAGAAGTAGGGTAGCGTAATAGGTCAAAGCAGTTGACATAAATGACTCAGTGGCGGGTCTTCTATAGAAGCCCAAAAAGCGTTACACGTTAATAATAATATCTTAATTATAATTCTTCTAAAACTAAAAAATGAGTATTAGTTGATGAATTTTCTGAATTAAAGTTGGAAAAATTTACCACAAAAACTGTCAGAACCATTTTAAATTTTTTTTCGGTTCACGTCATGAAACGGCTTTAGCTAAGGCAAGACAATTTAAAACGAAAGTAGCACTCGAAGTGCTTTGAAGCGTCTTACTTAGATTAGTGGATATATAACGGAAAAATTGAATTAAAATAATGCAATTATCGAAAGCCCGCTTTACTGGGGCACTGTGTCACACTGGAACTCAGACGGTATCAAATCTTCTCACGTAATCATTTTATGAATGGAATGTGATAGTTCAGGGTTGGCAAGTTTCTGGTCTTTAGTATAAATATCAACAATGTTTCTAATTTACTTTGTACTAGGTATAAAATTATACGTCCAAGACTTATCATACCAAAGCAATCACTTAAAATCCGTCTGCATCTAAATACCTTCCTTTTATAAAATTGTTCACCTTATTGTTGGCAGTTGACAGCCCCGTGGCCCAGTTTGCTAGACACCAGCTTGTGAATTGAGAGGCCGCGGGTTCGATTCCCGCACCGAGACAAATGTTTGTGTAATTTACAAATATTTGTTTCTGGTCTGGGTGTTTGTATGACTGAAAAGTTTCTCGTAGTTTCCGATATCAATGACAGAAGACTTGTATCTTAGTGTGGAGTTAAAACTATGTATTTGACTATTTGGTGCAGTATTTATTTATTAATTTTATTTGTGAGAAAACACCTAGCTGTTGGCCATCACTGAATATATTGTTATCATCATCATCATCAGCCCAAATACGTCCCGCTGCTGGGCACGGACCTCCTCTACAACTGACATGGTTTAGGCCTTAGTCCACCTCGCTAGCCCATATAAATATAATATTAATTTATGCCTAAATATATTTTTTTCTTTTTTCTTTTTTTCTCTTTATATGCCTAAATAATTGCTGTATAAATAAAAAGCCATCTTAGCTTGCTAGTCTGTGAAGCTATTACATTATTTTTGGTGATCTCATTTGTTATGCGATCGAGAATAGAAATTTCGATCAATCCATTATCAATATGAGCTATAATGTAATCTTGTATTTTCAATAGTTATAAAATTTACATTTAATATAAAACTACGCGTTAAATATAACCTGGCACCTGTAATTATACTTGCTGAAAATTTAATTAAGACGATGGTATGAAAGAAAATGATATCGCTTTAAGAATTGTTGAGATCAGTTGCCATGGAAAATGTTAATTAAAATAATGGAAACCATTTAGCGCGAGCATAAAAAAAAGTAAATTGTATTGACAAGAAAAATAGTTTCTTAGTAATTGATTTTGTGGTTCGTGTGCTATTATTTAAGTATGACTATTTTTTTTTTATTCTGACACGGCAAAGTGACTCCACTGTACCTGATGGTAAGCACAGTGGAGTCCAAAACAAAAATACCGAACAGCGAGAAACGATAATGGTCACCCGCTGGTCGACACAATCATGCCGGTCCGCACAAATGCTTCTTCACGCTTCGCTTAAAGGATCCAGGATCAATGTATGTATCAGAAGAACTTATAATTTAGCAAATAAATACACATACTAGACATATTATAAATACATAATTTCACAACTTTAATGACAGGATTTGTAGGTGTATCTTCAACGAGAAAGTCGTATGAACTTCAAGTCGATACATTAAACAATTTTTGTTACTACTACAATTTTCTTTTAGACAGATTTAGAAAAGTTTCATAAGAAATAATTAATTCAATTTGCCAAAAATACGGCTGTTTTCCATATTATGATGATGTTTGTCCTACTTTTTCTTTTAAAACACTTTTCTACTAATTTGATTTTTTGGAAATAAGGCCTTATAGGCCTATCTGATTTTTAATTTTCATTATTGCGACAACCCTATATCCCATATGAATACGATATACAATGTGCGATGAGAAACGTGGTGTTTATACTTTTCTCTCTAAACGGTTGAAATACGTGGATGTGACTTGTATGTAGTACATGTGTACAGTGGCGGTACTTCCTTATAAGCCCATAAGCGTTACTCGTTAATTGTGTAATATCTATAAACTAGATTGTTAATTGTGTAAGGTTTTACAAAAATATACATATTTCTTAGAATTAGAAATAAAAAGAAAACAATATTTTAGTTAGTTTTAAAATGTAATTATTATGGCAACACTGTCATTAGAATAGTGGGGTAGTTGAGAATTAATAAAAAGTCGAGAAAATAATAAGTAGGGCAATTGGCCATTGGGACGAGGAACAGAAAAGACGTTGGATAAGGACGAGACGGAGTAAGTCAGATGGACACAGTGTAATTGTACATAAAAAGTGTATAATAAACTTAACAAAGTTCAGACGGAGTTTCATTGAATACGCCCAGTTGTAATGGAGTCTTACATCTCAGAAGTGCCGATACCCAACGTAAGTAATAACTAATACTAATTTCTGTTATATTTCTATACTAGCGGTGCAATGTGGATGCTAAATATACTACTGGTACCGCCGCAACCGCTATGTCCTTGCATTTTAAATCTGTAATATCTTCGGAAATCATCATCATCAGATGAATATCTTCGGAAATATTTATTTGAATTACATGCTGTAAAGGACCATATTGATTTATATTAAATGGACAATGTATTTAAGGTACTTAATTGGATAAGGATTAATACTGTATTGCTTAAAATCACTTTGTAAATAAGCCATTTTTCCTGTAAAATGTAAAGGATAAAAATCTGGTTATTGTGGGTTATCCTTAAGAGATAGACATATACCATCGCGGACCTTTTTATTGACCTTTTTAAGGTGTACAATACTGTAGTACATTATTTTGATTTATCTCGTGGGATTCAGCCAACGTTTGCAATGTTAGCGCAAAAATGTTTATTTACGACATCACATTAGAAACCTCTAAATTTATCAATGTTTCTCTAAAATATTATGCATGTATTATACATATAAACCTTCCTCTTGAATCACTCTATCTATTAAAAAAAAAAAACTGCTTCAAAATCCGTTGCGTACTTTTAAAGATTTAAGCATACATAGGGACAGACAGCGACAGCGACTTTGTTTTATAATATGTAGTGATGATTAGGACTATTGATATTTTTATATTTTAAAATATATTGCAGCTTATATTGTATGAATCAACAATCAGTTAGAGAAATTTTATAAAAATAAAAATATACATATACCCTTATCTCACATGTGCTCGTGGGTTCATTTTGTTTGCTTCATGAATGTATATGTAACAAGTTTAGTTGAACAGGTGTATACCTACTAAGCCATAATGTCTTGTTTCGAGTCTTCCAGAGCGAACGGTAAAACGAGCAGGATAAAAATGCCTTAACAAAACCGTATGAGCCGCCGAAATGAAGCCGTGCTCGCAGCCGCTGCCGCCAGGACCAGAGCCGAGCAAAACGGCTAGAACCGGAGCTGCAACTAGTCGAAAGGTTGGAACAAGAGCTGCCGCGAAAGTATGAGATTCTTTGAGAATGCGAACTATCTTCGTCAGAGGAGCATCGCGAGGTCGGCGTCTCGTCGCGAACGACTACACGAGGAACGAGAACGCAAGCATCGCACGGATCATAGCAGGTCATGTAATCCCTCTTTTCCGCTAATGATTTGCTAAGATTATTACAATTCTTGAAGCGTGGTCAAGATTATCAGTCGTTATCACAGAACGCATAATCAATTGAATTTTAAATTTCACAAGAACATTATTTTATATTTTGACCCTATAACTAATAAAAATAACAATTAGATATATTGTTGAAGAAAGTAAATGAATGCGCTTCTGTATATGGTTGAGATACGACTATGTTTCATATATCAGTACAGATACTCTAAGGATTGGCCAAAGCCGCGAGCTAAATTTAATTGTGTTCACGTGGCAAGAGTGGCAGTAAAGGCAATAGCCTAATAAATAAATATATTAGCGCTTTTCTATAGGAATGGCCAATACTCAGAGGATATGATAGACTGAATGAACCTATTAGACTAATTACTATGAGAAACCAGCATTCAATGTGTCTAGGAGTACATGACAGGAAGTACCTTACTCAAGATATTTCTGTTTTAACTGTAAGTAGGGACATCCTTATTTCTGATTCCTAAAACTCTTGGTAAAATTTGATGCATGCAATACGATCAGGGGGTAGATGTACTCTTGACTCAAATACTGACTGCGTAAATGCCAGTTTTGTGTAGAGTTGTAGATGTTAGGTTAGTCTATGCTAATAGGACAGTCTTTCACGGAACAACCACACGTCATAAGTTTACAAAAAAGCTTAGTTTTGAATATAGTTACTGAATTGCGTTAGTTACACTTATAGAGTTCTATTAGCGTTAGGTTATTTACTGAATATTACTGACTACTGTCTAGTAAATTGGCGTTTTTTTATATTTACTCCGTTAATCAGAGTGTAACAATAACTCCTTGTAACTGTTCATATTTATTGCGAAAGAATTTTGTCTGCCGTGCTGAAAGGATTAATAGAAAAGCTCGTTAACGGGAACCTTTGGGAAACGTGAAAATAATGTTACAAGTATTTCTAATGAGGTTTATAGAGAATCGGCTACAGCTCGTGGAAACTCTATTCGTACAGATAAACTAGACTTATTGATGTCTTACACTATTTTAAGTATTACCGCCTCCAAGCTCAGTAAGTTACGGTTTAGTTTAGTACCCGTCACGGAGAATAGAAAGCGTTATACTACGTTTGTTACTTCGTGCGGATAATACGAGTTTAAGCGTATGCCGTTTGGGCTAGCAAATTCGCCTGCAGTTTTCCGACATAACATGATGAATGATATTCTTGGCTTGGTACGTTATATTAAGCCTACGTTTCGTCAATATATATTGAAGATTTGTTAATACATGGTCAAACTTTAGTGATGTTAAATACACATTTGAAGATGTGATAATGTTGATCGAAAATGCGTATTATTACTTTATTATACATATTTCGTATTATACATATTATTACAGTTACTTTATTTATGTGTTCAATTTTTATAAAATAAAATTGATTATCTCTGATATGAAGTAAGCTGTGGAGGAGTTAAGCCGGGTTGCGCCAAAGTCTAGTATAGTGTAATAGAATTTCCACGTGAATGAAAGAATGCTTTAACAGTGTTTAGCTTTGATAAAGTTTTTAAAATAGACAGTAAATTAATAAGTTGTTAATAAAACAGAATGCACGTACAAATGTCGGTCTTATCACTTTAAGCGATCTTTTCCAGACAACCATAAGGTGAACATAGCAGAATTTTTGTTGGTGCATAAATAATTTTGTATATACATAAATACAATAAATAATAAGTTCTAAATAATAGTATTTGAAAATTATAGTTGAAATACAAGAAATAATAATAAGCAATAAGCAACAATATATATTATGTTAAAGATAAATGTTTATTTAAAAAAATTAAAAAAATATATATGAAAGAAAAAGGCACGCTTTATATAAATTGGCAATGCATTCCAAAGTCTTACAGCTGGTATAGAAAAAGAATTATATATCATAGAAGGAAGAGGAATGGATAGGAGTCCTTATTTGTTAGGAGTTAGTAGAACGCAGAGACCGAGTATTAGCGACATACAAAAGAGGATTTTATATAGAAGAGGGAATAATAAGGCAGTAAAGTCTTTTAACCGGTAGCATACTCAATAAATTAATTTAGTATACTTGTTGAGAAAATATTTAATGGCGTGCAGAATGTAAGAGACTACCTTCTAAATTTTCATAAGTCCTTTGATTACTCGAATCGCTAAGCGCTATTTGCTCTTATTTTATGAATTTTATTGTGACCTACTCTATCGCGTAATCTATTTCCTTAAAGATAACTGAGAATCATGTGAAATAAATATCAGCCGAGATAAGTACCTAGGTATTACTTATGACGTTTGGCTTTTGACACTTAAATTGGGAGAGTTATGTAGGGGTCGCACTATTCTTCCTATAATGATACGAGACGAAATTGAATTGCAAGAAATAATTATATCATACGCGATAAGATTGTTCAATAATTGTATTTGGAAAACAATGATTCCATGCGGTGGGTAGTCGCAAATGGCGCGCACTAGCAAATACAATGTGTCGAGAAGTATTTAGGGCTAGAAAATACTCTTAGGGGTGAATCGTTTTGTTAAGAAATAAATTACAAAACAAAAAGCAGATTTGCTGTTTCATATATTCCATATTGGTCACCTTCCGTGAAATTAAATCCGTAAGGAAAACTAATTCCTAAAACGGATTAATGCATTGTAAGACATACTTTATACCTTCAGTGGTCTTGGTAGGCTGATTAGTCACAGAGATAGTTGTTTTACTTCCCATCTCTTTAGAATATTTTGCCTTAATAAAGGTTGCATGATTTAAATACAGTGGCAATACCACCAAAATCAAATGGACAAGTTGAGTGATACAATGCCAATAAATGATAGTTAAAATAAAAATGTGATTAAGATTGAACCTTTTTGATACCTGTTATTTTAACTAATACCTGATAATTGTAAATGGTTGAAAATCAATTGATATTATGTGAATATGAGGTGTTATATGTCCAACCCGCACTGGGCCAGCGTGACTGAGGCCTAAACCTTCTTAATTGTGGAGGGGGCCCGTGCAAAGCAGTGGAACGTGATGATATGATGATATTATGTTGATATGTTTATATGATGCTATGATAATATGTTGATATGATGATATGATGATATAATGATATGTTGATATTATAATCATATAATTATGTGATGATACGATGATATGATGATACGATGATATGATGATATGATGATATGATGATATGATGATATAATGATATGAATAAGAGATATGCAAACTTTAAAAAAAAAAAATGATTTTGTTGCAGGTCTGGGAGCGAGAATTGAATTGGTTCGCACCCTGACTAATGAATGATATACAAAATCCTTGAGAAGTGATTGGTTCAAGGCAACAAAACGACAACTGAGAAGTGATTGGTTCAGTTGATGTGAAAAAAGTCCTTGAGAAGTGATTGGTTCAAGGCAACAACATGACAACTGAGAAGTGATTGGTTCAGTTGTTGTGGAAAAGTCCTTGAGAATTGATTGGTTCAAGGCAACAACATGACAACTGAGAAGTGATTGGTTCAGTTGTTGTGGAAAAGTCCTTGAGAATTGATTGGTTCAAGGCAACAACATGACAACTGAGAAGTGATTGGTTCAGTTGTTGTGGAAAAGTCCTTGAGAAATGATTGGTTCAAGGCAACAACATGACAACCGAGAAGTGATTGATTCGGTTCAATATGACAATAGCAAGCAGCATAGCTACCAAGAATTGATTGGTTTGGTAAGAAGTGATTGGTTCAGGGCAAACTAATGGGCGTTTGAACCATGAATATATATTTGAAAGGTACATAGCGTACATAGATCTTTTAAAAGTTATAGCTTTAATTTGCAAGGTAATTCCATATTTTGAATGGGGTTTTATTTTTTTTAAGATACATTCAAATTTGATTGATTTTATTAAATTACAAAATTAGTTTTTCGGCATTAGTTGACGGCCGTTGTGTAAGGTTATCACTTGATGCGTGTATGAGGACATACACGTCGTCAGGATGGTCGAGTGTAAGGTTTTACAAAAATATACATATTTCTTAGAATTAGAAATAAAAAGAAAACAATATTTTAGTTAGTTTTAAAATGTAATTATTATGGCAACACTGTCATTAGAATAGTGGGGTAGTTGAGAATTAATAAAAAGTCGAGAAAATAATAAGTAGGGCAATTGGCCATTGGGACGAGGAACAGAAAAGACGTTGGATAAGGACGAGACGGAGTAAGTCAGATGGACACAGTGTAATTGTACATAAAAGTGTATAATAAACTTAACAAAGTTCAGACGGAGTTTCATTGAATACGCCCAGTTGTAATGGAGTCTTACAATTGTGGGGTCTTTATTTAACAAATTCCTTTTGCTACATATAAATTTCAAGCTTAAAGATTATTATTAGGAATTTTGAAAAGTAAACTGGGCTTTTGGGCTTCTATGGAAGTACCGCCACTGCATGTGTACATACTATGTACGCATATAGTAATGCATCGTAATATGACGAGAAAAAAGAAGGGGTAAGTGCTGTGAAAGAAATTAAAATAATATCTATCCAATATTTCATTACAGTTTCAGAACCAAATCAGTCTCGAAGTCAACTTTTGAGACCAGAATGTTGTGGGTTTGAGACCCATAGAATTGTGTCGTAAATATTAGACTATATTAAAGTCAGTGATGGCGTCAAGGTTTAGGCGCGCGGTCGAGAATTTCGGCGGTCGCTGGTTCAAA
The DNA here is from genome assembly GCA_907164795.1 of Hemaris fuciformis. Classification (NCBI taxonomy): domain Eukaryota; kingdom Metazoa; phylum Arthropoda; class Insecta; order Lepidoptera; family Sphingidae; genus Hemaris; species Hemaris fuciformis. The sequence continues at coordinate 9,975,681 of OU015442.1, forward strand.
CCCCAGGCACAAACCTCTGATTTTTCGAAGTTATGTGTGTATTCACAATGAATTATCACTTGCTTTAACGGTGAAGGAAAACATCGTGATAAAACCTGCACACCTAAAAAGTTCTTAGGAATTTCTTAGGTGTGTAGTCCGCCCAACCCGCACTAGGCCAGCGTGGTAGACTAAGGCCTAAACCCTCTCAGTTGTAGAGGAGGCCCGTGCCCAGCAGTGGGACGTATATGGGCTGCTGATGATGATGAAAGTCCTAGAGCTAACAATTCAAAGCGTTTTAAAGTTATTGCATAACCCAATTAATTGGCAATTCTTAGGAACAAGCGGTCACCTCATATTGCCACTAGCACGGCCCGTAAACTGCCAATAATACGATTCCCAATGTTGTGGGTGTTCATGGGCGGCGTCAATCACTTTACTTCAGTTGAGCCGCTTGCCCATAATATTGTATTACCAAAACCATATATCTACACCAAATTAGTATCATAGAAAACACGAAAATCACCCACTCATGTAACTTTTTATAACAAACTTTGGACTTATAAATTAATCAACAGGCGTGTATTCTACCAATAATTTTAATACCTGCATTAAAATAAGCCTTTCCCACCCACGCGCCAATAAAGAGGCAATTTAATAACACTACCAAGATTGTAAAATAGGATCTTATAAATAACAAAAGGTGCTGTTACACCGGGTTTATTTGGCTTTTTTGATGTGTTAAGCCGCTATAACATGAGAGCTTATTAGAGATTAAACATTATTTTTCATCCTTAAACTTTCGAAGTAACTAATTGGTTTATAATTACTTGTTTATTGAACAGCCCCGTGGCGCATTTGGCTAGACGCCAGCTTGCACAACGAGAGGCCGCGGGTTTGATCTCTACACCGAGATAAATTCTAGTGTGATTCACAAATATTTGTTTCGGGTCTGGGTGTTTGTGAGACCGAAAAATTTCTCGTAGTTTCTGATACCTACAACACAAGATCTTAGTGTGGGGTCAGAACTATGTACCATATGACTGCTGGGTTTTTTTTTATACTTTATTTGTGATCTATTAAAACCAAATGCTTTTTACATGAAATCGCAACATATGTAAACGCAGTAATTTCTTTTAAGAAGTAAAATCAATATCTTATTTATCCCTGACCTACATCTAGGCAGGGGATATAGATCTTTGGATCTACATGTATCTATGGATTGGATTTAGGATTAAAAGGGTTACAGAAGGACGAAGTGAAAGGTCAAAATTGGTAGAAAGCAATAAACAATATATCGCTATACCTATCACACAAACACGCGCATCGTCGTCATTGTCTTAAACAAAGAGGTTCGTATTAGTTATTTATTACATTTTGAATGACGTCATATGCTATCTCTGAAAAATATTGGGATTTCCTCCACAAAGACGGCATAGTTAAAATGAATAGTGATGTACACCGTCAAATCATCAGACGTTATGTCATGAGCTAACTCGCTTGTCATGCGTAACAATGAAATAGCAAGTCCTAAACACCTTAAACAAAGATAACAGACACTGTTAATTAAGTTATTAGTATCCCAAAGAAGTAGCTAGAAGTTTATTTCTAAAATATATTTCACATACATACACATACATAAACTCACGCCTGTATTCCCCGAAGGGGTAGACAGAGGTGCCTGCATCCACATTTCGCCAGGTATGTATCAGTCCCACGTAATAGGGGTTTATTTAATTGCCGTTTTTCGGGCATATTTCCAGACTCCGTGCTGTTATTAAGAATTTCTAATGGAAAAACCTAATAAAACTTTGCCCGACCCGGGAATCGAACCCAGGACCTCTTGATCGCACGGCACATACTTGTACCGCGAGACCACGAGGCAGTAAAATATATTTCTTCAGCTGTTTTTTTAGTCTCAAAATAGGAGGCGAGCCTGTTACCGTTTTTCGGGAACATTCCACGAATCAGTGTTCCTACTAACAATTTACTAACTTTAAACATAAACTTTAATTTGCTTATACTTTGAGCTTAATAGTTGTAATGTTCGCTTCGAATTTAAAGGTATTCCTAGACATAATTTCGCGTCGTATTCTCAAAAGTTTTGACTATATTAAATACAATTTGCAGCACCTAAACACAAAATGCGTTTAATTCATAAGATTAATAAAATGCCAAAACTAAATTAAACTTAATTGTACGCAATACTTAATGGGCAATGGTAGCTAGAATGTGGGCACTACCATTGTATATTTAATAATATTATATATTGTAGAATTATTATATCTTCAGTCATAATTATTATTGACAGCCCCGTGGCGCAGTTGGCTAGACACCAGCTTGCGAAATGAGAGGCCGCGGGTTCGATCCCCGCACCGAGACAAATGTTTGTGTGATCCACAAATATTTGTTTCGGGTCTGGGTGTATGTGAGACCGAAAAGTCTCTCGTAGTTTCTGATACTCACGACACAAGACTTGTATCTTAGTGTGGGATCAGAACTATGTATGTGACTGTTGGGTGTATTTATTAAATTTATTTATTTATTATGAGTACCAAGAAATATACTACTATATCTATCTACGCACGTGGAAAGACCTAGTCTACAAGGTCGGTTTAATGCAGATGGATAGACTTACCATACTCTCGATTTCTTTGTGAATTTTCAAACGTTCATGTTCGCTTTACATTTTAATATACCTCTAGATAACACGCGTTGAAGCTACAGATTTCCAATGATATTTTCTGTTCAATGGTTGAGAAAATAAGCTTGGTGGAGCAAGGACTTGAAATACCTAGGAAATATTTTGGGGAAAAGTTTTTGGTTACTTTCGATACTTGTCTTCACTATTGAATTCAAATGGGCACAACACCTATTAGGACCGATGGTCCTTTTAAGGTGTTTATGGTTCGAACTCGCGAATGACGAAATAGTGTCAGACTGAATGCACATACCACAGTTTTTTTTTTAAGAAGAATTTTTTTCTCATTTTTTTTCATATTGTAATGAATATTCTTTCAAACAGTAGCGTTAACGTAGTTGAACTTTTTGTTTGACGCTCACTAAAGTTGAATTACCACCATCGCACGACTTACTACTTTCGTATTACATTCGTAGTGTCGACACGGAGTACTCTAAGGGCAATTCGTATTCATATTCGTGACACGTTCGAGAATTCATAGTAACTGTAGAACACGTACAAAATTACGAACCCCATAATAATTCTAACAAGGTACAGTACTTCTCTTAATTGCCTTCTCATACTCTATGTTTTGAAAAAGTGAAGGTATTTAGACAAAATTTAGTTCTTAATTAAAACAGCTAACGGCTATTTACACATAAATAAACAAAAAGTTTACAAATTTAAGTCAAGTAGTTGGGATAGACTAAACATTTTGTCTTAAATATTTAACTGAATAAGATAAAATGTGCTATATTATATTACATTCGTGTATAAAGAATGTTTTTGCTTTGTCTTTTACTATGACAATTTAATGTATAATGAGTTTTAATTAAAGGTTGTTTTTGAAGTAACTCTAGGTAAAAGATGGTCTCGTTTTAGCAGGATTCGAAAAAAATTACAAAGTCTTCTTGAAAAAATATCCCTTTGTGATTGAAAACAAACTTATTTTAATGAAATTATGGCACTGAGACGTGGTGTTATACTATGTTTTTTTTATATCTATCGCTATTATAGCGTTAAAGTCGTTACACAAGTAAAATGTAGGTACCTAATCAATAGATACAATAAAAAATGATATGCAGAGTCCTGACCTAACTCTGATATATGTACAATGTACATACTTGACTCTTCAGTCTTACAAATATTTGAATATTTTCAGACCAGAAAGAAATGTTTGACGTTAACATAAACTTTTGTCGGTGCGGATATCCATCCCGCGGCCTTCTGTTTTAGCGCCCTGGTGGCAGTCAAGACATGGCATGGTTTCATATGTAACATATAATAAAACTATGTATATTATTAATAAAAACAATTCCAACCAAGGTAACTTATTAAAGAAAACATTTATTAAGAGTTCCTTCTTCGAAGTCACAAGAACGGATTCAACTAAATACACAAATAAAGTGCTGAGTAGATAACAGCTCATAAATGAGATTAAATAAAAAAGTAATACACGAAATTTTGGAACGAAGTTCCTTACGGCAGGCTTGGAGGGGATAGGGATTTTGCTGCGCGACCGAACTGAAAAAAATGTGATAGTAAAAATGCGTGGAAAAAGAATGCGTGGAATAACGTGGACAGTCATTTTCATCATCATCATCATCATCAGGCTAAGGAAGTCCACTGCTGAACATAGGTCTCCCCCCATGACTTCCATAGTGACCTGTTGGAGGCAGCCTGCATCCAGCGACGACCCGCGACCTTCACCAGGTCGTCTGACCACCTTGTGGGTGGACAGTAGTGATAATTAATTTGGTTCGTCCCAGCCTTGGGATAAAATACTTTCTATGGCCGTTTGAGATGTTTTATTATGTATTGTGCCGACCCGCACTAGACCAGCGTTGTGGACTAAGGCCTAACCCCTCTCAGTTGTAGAGGAGGCCCGTGTCCAGCAGTGGGATGTATATGGGCTATTGATGATTATTTAATTATTTTCTACTTGTATCATTCTCAATGCGTACTAATTACGACGTTTGTATCTTTGTAGTTCACATCTGAGTAGCCAGTCCAATCAAGAAGTTAAGAAAGTGAGTTTTCTTTCATCAGACTTTGTTCATTACACGATACTGAGTTAGTCTCGATGTGCATTAATAACAATTCAACCCTATTACCTTGGGATTAGTGCTGATGTTAAAGAAGATTCTATATATTAATATGTGGCCTTATTTTGTAAAATATTATAATAAATAATAATAAACAAATACACCCAACAGTCACATACATAGTTCTAAGTTCTGACCCCACACTAGGATACAAGTCCTGTGTCGTGGGTATCAGAAACTACGAGAGACTTTTCGGTCTCACAAACACTAAATATTTGTGGATCTCGAAAAATATTTGTCGTTCGAAACGAATTCACGACATTTCATTTCTTAAGCTGGTGTTTAGACAACTGCGCCATGGACGCTGTCAAATATTATTTACGTTATTAAAAGGAATTTCGCAGGTAAAAATACCTCATACTATATAGTTAACTAACGAAGGGGAACGCCCTTCTTAGGTAATAGGTTAGTACCCAGAAGTGAAAGATGCATACATATAGTATGAATAAGAGTAAGCTTACCGTTTACGTATATAATACTGCTGTGTATTAAGGCATAAATGCCCTTTCGAGGTACGTTTAGATTAGAGGTACCCTGCTTTAAACAACGATTATAATTGAACCGCACTTTACTTATTGTCAAATATAGTGGGATCATTTTGCCACGTTATTCGAAATATTGTACAACGAACTATACTGAATATATTGAACGTAGTCATCAACATGATTTTATATTAATAATGGTAGTGATGCTTAAAACTTTACTCAGCTGTACAAGTAGAATGACTGCAACAGCGTACGCCCCTACAAAAACATTTCATATTTAGATCTTTGCCTATGTTTTTTGCGCCCAACGACAGTGCGACGTATAATTAAGTTGTATGTATCTCGTCAAATATTTCCACGTCTGTTAGTAAAGAACAAAACAAGAAATCTCACGAACATCTATTACGGATAACAGATCTTCCAAATTAACAGTTGTAGGCGATTAACCTGGCCTCTATAGTAATTCAACGTAACATCTTAAACTCGAATGATGTATACGTGAACGCCCAACGAACGCGCTGGGTAATTATCAACTGGCCACGCTAATGTGATAATCTCTAAATGTTCTGCTCTGATGAGTTCATCGAAATAAAAGACGAACCCCGAATGTTTCTAGGCCATTAATATGACTTTTTTAGCTCCTGTTGTAATTTCTCGGTTGAAGTACAGGCACGTATAAAATGTTTAATTACCATTTCTAGGAAGCTCGGAAGTATTGATCAGTTCCAGGAATACAGTTTACTGCGGTAATAATCCTTTAGCCGTATCGTGAAATTTAAATCCTATAAATTTCAGAAAAAAACAACATAAATATCACTTTCAAAAATTGTACCTAAACGGTTTTTGAATGAATATATTTTTTTTAATTTTGTACATAACTTTATGACTTTTATATGGTTTCCCTGTTCATGTTCTTGCTTAGAAATCGTTACTATAATTGTAAACCTATTTTTTTTTATTAACGAATCCGCAACCATTATCATCACACAAAATAAACTAGACTATCGCTCATTCAATTTATAATGTTTAATGAATGTTAGTGAAGTAACAAAAGGTACATTACCGAGTAAAATAAAAATACACAGGTAAGATCTGCGTTTGGATAAGCAGAGGTAAATTTTTCTGCATCCACTTTTCGCCAATTGTGTCTTAAGTTCCACGCTCTAGGAGGCGAGCGTACTGGCTTATTTGGGTACATGTCCAGAGGCCGTGATGTAACTGAGAATTCTCTAATAAAATAAAAACCAACAATACCTTGATCATCCCAGGAAAAACCCAGGACTCTTAGAAAACACGGCACTAAGTTTTTTTTTTAACTTCATTAAAATATGCAATGAAAATAATTTAAAACAAGGTAGCAAAAGGTCAAGACAACAGCATATATATATAATAATAGTAAAGAAACAGTACCTATTTGTAGAAAAATATTTATCTCCTTGTCGCGTGCCTCCTAGCGCTCTTATTATAACAAACGTGTTCCATTCCTAAGAAATAACAAATATTATCGCACATTCATTCCGAACCATTCTATTCTTAAAAGGCTGTCTATCCAGACTGACTCGCTATTAATACACAAAATAATTGCTTTGAATATAACGCCTCGGCTGCGTCGGGCGAGAGGTGGTAACAAGACAACGTAATGATACGACCTGCCTTTTGTCGGATGTTTCGCCACCTGCCCAAACGCTAAGAGTAATGGCACGAATATCGATGTCGATATTACTTTTTATCGATTAAGTTTTGATGGAGTGAATAATTGAAAGTCTATAATTTTTTGCTAGTGAAGGTAGTTCGTAGGGTCTACCTGATGTCTGGTTATTGATGCTCACAAAAATTGAAAAGTTTTTGCAGTTGTTTGTTCTCCTCATTTTATCTATATTTTAATGTGCAAAGACTGTTTTTCTTATCTGTATATACTGCCATTTAAAAAAACAGAAGCTTTTATGAGTGAATAAAAAGTGTTAATGCAAAAAAAAAATGAATATTGTAAAATAATTATACTAGAAATAATCCAAGTCACATAACGGTCACTACATTTAAAGTGAATAAACTATTTAAGTCATCGTCCAACATGACACATGAAATAACAACAAAGACCGCCACTTAAAATCGTAATAAAATCCAACTGTAATTGCTTTCTTAAAGTTAAAATTTAAGACAAGTGATATGTCGGCTATTGTGAGTTTGTATTACGTTTTTTTATTCATACGTCATAACATTAACCAGAACAATGAGCAAAAAATATCGATAAACAGAATTGGAGGTCGACATCCTTATAATGATAGCTTGTTAGCGGTTGTTACTACCCTCACTTGGCGCGTTGTAAGGAAAACGAGACTTAATTTGAAGTTAAAGGTGTGATTTAAAAAAATGCGGTTTTCTAAAATGAATTACGGTTGGGGTTTGAATTTAATTAAAGATACATTTTTTCGTCTTAATCCGTTTCGGATGTTTTAATTTACCCTTCGTTATTGTGTGATTTGTTAATGACGAGGCCTAACTTTTTGTTTTGTTTAACAATTTGCATGTAAATTTTGTTGTACTTTGAAAATATGTAGGTATGTTCAAATCAATAAATATACCTATTATTTAATACCTGATTTCAATAAATTGTTATCTTTATAAGCTTTGTATTTTGATTTTAATATTTTTATATTGTTTTCGTGAATAATATGTAGTATTACTGGTCCTACCTAGTCTGGTCAAAGATACCTCGAGATTCATTTGATCCCAAATAAACGAATTTAGTACAAAATTACTTTAAAAACTCTTGATTGAATTTAAACACCAGTAATTTTGAGGTAGTGACTTCGTTACAGTAATTACGAAGTAATCGGTAAGTAATCAGCCGGCCGGGTGTTATGGACATCAAAGTGAGCGGAAAATTGTTGACTTCGCTATGGAATTTTTTGATACAAAATTTATCTTTAATGAAGTGGAATTCTGTCAAAAATTATTTAATTAATATGATTGAAACTTGCCTTTTAGGCCTCCCCCAAAGACTTTCAAAGTGGGGGAGGCCTATGTCCAGCAGTGGACGTCTTTCGGCTGATGATGATGATGATGATGATGGCTTCTCATAATTTATTCGAGAACTAAACACGAGTTTTATTATTTTTGACAACCTCTAAACAAATAATAAAAATAAAATTTATTTATTTATCTTTTTTGAGATCATAACAGTGTGGTACGGTAAATAGGTAGTCAAATATAAACTCTCGGCGTGATTAAAAAATATAATTTAATTTTATATTTACACGACAATTACATGTTATACATACAGCTACTAACAAAAGAAGAATGCTTATGTTAAAATACAATTGGTTTTTATATGATTTTAACCTTGTGTCTGCTTTTGCGTGCATAAAACCTTTATTTTATAATAGAGACTATGAGATATTATGGATATGGTGTATTTCTTTGTATATGTATGCTTAGATTATTTGCCGCTATAAGCTTTTACGCTTAGAAATTTATTATCATTAAACGTTACACCAATAACAATATATTTAGCACCTAGTCTGGTGCGTCACTTATTCAGAGCACTCGCTACAGTACTGAGATCATCAAACCCATAACAATCATAATAAAGTATTCAATGTATAACTACTATTGGAACATTATTACTTACAAGTGCATTTACACTGTAGTGAATCTTACTACAGCAGTCATGGCCTCGAGGTTTAGGCGCGCGGTCGAGAATCTCGACGGTCGCAGGTTCAAACCCCGTGCACATCTCTGACTTTTCGAAGTTATATGTGTATTCACAGTGAATTATCACTTGCTTTAACGGTGAAGGAAAACATCGTGAGGAAACCTGCACACCTAAAAGTTCTTAGGAATTTCTTAGGTGTGTAGTCCACCAACCCACACTAGGCTAGCGTGATGGACTAAGGCCTAAACCCTCTCAAAGTTAGAGGAGGCCCGTGCTCAGCAGTGGGACGTATATGGGCTGATGATGATGAATCTTACTACTATATGGGTATATACTAGGTCTACTAAATACTACATAAAAATTTAGTTGTTGGTATTTATTATATGCCTTACATCTTTGGGAGACACCAAAACAATCGAGTTATAGAATTTTCGACTCATTTTTTGACTTAATTGGTTTTTTATTCGACATAAGAGGTTGATTCTTAAACGATTTGGGTTAGATATTTTGCTATGTTCGAGATACAGAGGTCCAGTTTAATTTTTCGAGTTACGGAGGGATAATATGTAACAAAATGACTTGGAGGGACTCACTGATTATTTCGACTAATAGAGGGTTGAGATTTCGAGTAATGGAGGTTATGGTGTTTGAAGGAAAGGGAAAAAATCATTTTTTCGAGATTTGTAGGTTTTCAACTTATCGAGGTTTGACTTAACGAGGTTCTATTGTATATCAGTAACCGACGTATACAAAATATATACATAATATTTGTAACTAGCACTATAACTATAACCATGACAACGAGTATAACCATTAGCGTACACCCGTTCCTAATTTATGAAGACGCGTATTTAACTTCCACACACTAAATTCTAACCTAAAGTTTGAACGTTCCTTACCAAAAGCAGCCTTTAACCGGCCACATACAGTATGTATCGCCTTTCTTTGTGACGATTTATGGCTATTTCATGAACTTTATTTACTTTTATAGACTCCTTATGCCGTACAAGTCTGTGCTATAAATTACAACCATGGTTATTCAAGACAGGCCCGTAACTGGGGAATGATTTAGGAGCCGCGAGCTCCCTGAAACACGTATTTTTGTTTGGTAACTTATTCAATAAAATTGATAAGATATAGTGAAGACATACTACACCTTCGTTTCCTTTTTTACAGTGGAGTCACTTTGCCGTGCTAGTATAAAAATAATAATAAGAAGGCATGAGAAACTAGCTATTAGTTAACTTGGCCTACGAGCCTTACCTCTTCGTAGTAGAAGAGGTCCGTGCCAAGCTGTGGGTATATGTATACGGACGAGTATAAATGTATATAATCTTTTCGGAGTTTATAATGACGTTGATAAATTTAAACCGATAAATATGCTTCTATAAATCTTATATATAAAATTCTCGTGTCACGGTGTTCGAAATTTATCTCCTCCGAAACGGCTTGACCGATTTTTATGAAATTTTATATGCATATTCAGTGGGTCTGAGAATCGAACAACATCTATTTTTCATCCCCCTAAATGTTAAGGGTGGTCCACCCCTAAATATTATTTTTTTATTTTTTTGACAAAATTTATTGTTTTTATTTTTTTATTATACAACATACAAAAATACATACAACCCCAAATTTTCAACCCTCTACGATCAACCCCTATTTTTTACTGGCCATTTTAATTTTCAAATTTTCAACGAAAGAGTACCAGTAAACCAATTCGGATTCGTGCAATACATACGATCCGGGTCTTGATGGAGACATTTAAAACCAGAAAGAATGACCTTCATACGACGTCTCACTTCTGGATAAAGTATCTACCAAATGTGTATACATCAGAGGCAGCTTCAAAGTGACACCAATACCGGTGAAGCTCAAAGAGTAAAGTAGTAGCTATGAGTAACTAAAAATTTAAATCAAAGGCCAAGTTTATCAACACTTTTTGCTGCCAATTCCAAACGAATCTCATCTTTTTTTACAAATTTACTTTATGGGTGGCTAACTAAAAAAATATTTCCTAGAAATAATGTATATGGCAAAACAACGTTTGCCGGGGCAGCTAGTTACTTCTAAAATTGACGTTTTGATTCATATAAAAACTTCAACTTTTTTGATAATATTTTATTTTGTTATTTGTCCTTTCCTACACTTATTTATTAAACACGTAGTTGGTAATAATAATTAAGGGCAAAAAAATCGAAATTTTGTTTTATACTTTTAGTTTTAATACACAATAAACGATAAACCTATTTCGCCATCAAAAACTAGTAGAATGAAACTTTGTAATTCAAAGCTTGAATCTTAACATTTTTATATTTATAAAATATAAGTATGAGCATAATAAAATGAAATAAATATTGAAATTTTAGGGTCAACGTTAGTATCCCGCTGAGTCCACACCCTAACCGGACATAGTGGCTTACGTTCTGGCCTGTGAATAACATTTTCCTCTTATTATGTTTTCGGATATAAATTAGGTAGATTTATTGTGCCCTCTTGTAAACAGTCTACCGCCACTTTGGTTTAACAATCGGGAGCGATTGCGCTGTCGTCTCCATCACAGTACAGTTGAGTTAGTGGTCAAAGTCTACATTAGTACTACTTGATTATTTGAGACCTACTTAACACTTTTTTTGACATTGTATACTAAACGCTTAGTAAATAAACTATTTTAAACTACCACCTCTTTGGCCGATACTTTAAAGTTTTGGAAGTCTTTAAGTATGTCAAGCTATGGACGTTTTTTGACCGATGATGATGATAAATCTGATTAAATTACATATTAGGAAGTGAAAAGTGACCTATGAAACTAAAATCTTTAGATTCGATGTCCACAATAAGATGATTTAAAAAAAAAAAAAAACTAGTAGATACCGAAAACGTGACTAATCATGAGACGTAAAAATATTCGATCATCCGTCTCCGCCATCGACTTAATCAGCGTTCAGCTATTCTCCTATAGTTCATAAATCTCATCCCGATGAAATGATTGACGCGATTATTGTTTGTAGTGTAGTACTAAACGTCTTTTAACTGTGAATCGATTGTCCGAGATACAAAATGAGATCGTTATCTCATGAGGCACGGCGTGGTAAGTTTAGTAGCGCGGATAAGGCCCAGTTATTGTCGACCAATGAGTTTCATGATTTGCTTTTATTTGCACGATTAAGGATTATGAATGTTTAATTTATTCAATTGTGTCTTCGAGAAGATATGACGTAACATCATACAAGGGCCCACGCAGCATGTAATGCGGCGTTTGAATAGGCATCCATTTTGGTTTTATGTTTGTTCAGATATAAACTAGTTTGCTACGTGATAGGACGATTTATGTACTAGGATAGCAGAAACGCAACCAAATAGAACAGTATTGGTACAGCAACTTTGACCTTTTTGAAATGTATAATACAATATGACAACTGTGTCTATTCGACTAAGCACTTATTATAGTAACCAGTAAAATGATAATATGTGTCCAAAATCGAAATTTTATTAATTACAAAAATACGATTATGAGCTTTGTGACTTCATAAGTTCTATCTAAATGTTTAGCGATACACGTTCAAGATAGAAATAAGTAACTTAGCACTCATCACACGACGGTTAACGCGATAAATGTTGTCGAACTCTAGTCGAAAAATCTTAAAGTTTCACCAATAACAACTCTCACCGACCCGCAGAATAAGGAACTGGTAACTAAATAATGTAGGCATAGTCCTTTGATCAATAACTTCCATAAAATTGTTTCCAATAATAGCTCCAAAATACGGGCTCAGGTAAATGAAAGAGGCTCGCCGTTGAGCCCATTGTACAATTTATTGTTTTACAACGCATTCTGACTATAAATTCTTTAATTGGCCCCCACTTTACGGCCAGCGGACCCTTAATTTACAAGGGCGAGCATGAACAGTATCAAGATTTTTTTTATATACTGCGGTTGTTTGACGTAGTTCAATAAGCCGCAGTGCAGATATATACAGTAAGACTGTTTTTATGTATGCAATTTTCGCGTCCATCTTGGTATTTATAATAATCTATGAAATAGTTTAATAGGTATGCAGTGTCGTACGAACTATCTATACTTGGGAAAGACAATTTTTTGTTTAATTGAGATACGCAAATCCGCTACGGAGACTAAAAGGCCTTTGATAACAGAAAATGTGTCTAAATCTTTGTAATAGAATATTTTCGGGTGACTGTTTTTTTTTAAAATCCTAAAAAAGCTAAGAAATAAAATCATTTACTTTTTTTAAAATCATTTACGGTTTTGGATTGTCATGGTTTTTATGTTTTCAAAGTGTTTTAACCATCACCTAGTCGATTGACTATACTGTGACTCATTTCTACTGTGACATAACCTTTTAAAAGAATGTTAACATTGTTACCACAACCGGTCTGCGAACTAAAGTAACAATTTTCACATCCGAAATAACAGTTTATGAAGGATAATGTTAACTTTTAAAATTGGGTTGACTAGACATGCTAGCTGAGCAGTGATGTGGTATTACAGTAATTTGTACATTAAAATCAGGGTCTAATATCACGAGTATAAAAGTAACAGTACAGTAATTTGTGCGACACAAGGCGTCGGACAAAAGCTTATGAAATATTTATGGTTCGCTCCGGTAGTGTCTTCATGTTTTATTATTTCTATGGATTTTAAATCTGGATCTTTTGAAGAATAGATTCGTTTGAATATTAGTTTTACCCTTTCAAAGATAAGAATTGAGCTCGGATTATTTAAGGCAATACTTATGTCTATGAAAATGAAGATATTATTCATTTATCAGGCATATTTTAAATGAACTTGAGAAAGTAAGAATCGTTGTAAGTCTTTATTATACTATAGTTTTATCAAACCAACGAACAAACCTCAAGTAAGTTTTTAGCTGATCCCAAATACCCATGGTACATTTATATTATAAGCACATGTTTGATGTTTGTCTTAAAAATGAACAGTGTAAAGAGAAAATAAACAGAAAAGTGAAATTAAGATCGCTTCACTCTTCTTCAATAGAACAATAATACCACAATGTGCTGTGCTTGCTGTACTGTTTACTATATATGTGGCGTTTATTTCGTGTAATGTTTTAAAATGGTCAGTTTATTAGTTGTTATTAAATGTTAAACATATTGAAAGAGCCGAAGCTGCTTAAAGCTCATATAAGTATGATTGCTGTTACAGTTACATAGATTACTTCTGATTATACGCAAGTCGGTTCAGTTTTTAATTGAATAGCACCATTTAGATACATTTATAAGCAATCATCTAATTTCAATTGGGATGTATTTATGGCTGCCGTTAGGAACTGATCGTTTTCCCGAGTAAGTGATAAAAAACTTTTTAATTTAAATGCTTTCTGCTATCAGTGCCTCTTAATAATAATGAGGTTTTTGTCGTGGTAGTGTATTATGATTTTTTTATCAAATGTTCCTCCATCATTTAGACGATTCAAACGCCTTTTTGTTATGGCAACACACTAGTATAATTCGAACGATGATTGCGTTCACAAAGGCAATTTTTGCGTGAACGATACGTGAAGTAAATACATATTTGTATGATATACAAATAATTATAAGACTCGCTATTGCGCGAAAAGGCATTGCTATTTAATTCAGTTTTTGTAATAAATGCCAAGTTTTTTTTAACAAAATAAGTTACAAATTTAACGCGCATTATTAGATTTTTGTCGTTTTCTGGAAGTTCCGTCAAATCAGTTAAGACGAAACAAAAATTCTTTAAAGACTTATTTTTACTCTTAGATCATTCTTGTATTGTAAATGAAGGACTCAGCTTGCCGGGATTTCAAGCAGAGAAAGATAGAGGCGGTAGAAACAAAGTCCATCCATTAAAAAAAAGTTTTTTGGAAGACCGCTCATATTGATGCCGCTTATTGTCAAATGTACTATTACGAATATTTTAGTTTGTACTACTTTTTTTTTCTTCAACATGACGCACAATAAGGTATCTAAATAAACTCCAAAATGTCTATCCTACAGTTTACTAAAAACACAAAAGATAGCAACAAATTCCTATAACGCAACACAATGGTTGAGATTTAAAACGCGAATATTGCTCGGTGAGATGGCGTCGGAGGCTCGCCGTAAAATATTCAGGCCAAAAGTCAGTCACGATGTGCGATGCTTCTCTCACTGCTGGTTTCCTAGTACTCACATGATTTTACAAGTATGCAGTTGTTTAAACAGGTTGTTATGGTTACCAGTTTGCGCCGATGTTATTAAGATTGGTGCTAAAATTATTCCCATGTTATTAAATTAGGTACAAATTTTCTGATTTCTATCTATACTGTATGTTTTATTAAGGATTTTAATAATTTAATTTTTGTTTGTATTGACAACTCATATATACCAATATCCCAATATCCGCCAAACCACACTAGGCCAGCATGGTGGAATCAGCCATTAATGAATGTAACATTATATATATATATATATATACTCAGCCTATCGCCGTCCACTGCTGAACGTAGGCCTCCCCAAGAAAGCGCCAACCATCCCGGTCTTGTGCAGCCCTCATCCATCCGTTACCCGCCACCTTTCTCAAGTCGTCGGACCACCGTGCTGCAGGTCGTCCTACACTACGTTTGCCTAAGCGCGGTCTCCACTCCAATACTTGTCTGCTCCATCGGCCGTCAGACCGTCGGCAGACATGGCCGGCCCACTTCCACTTTAGCGTGCTAATCTTGCGGGCAATGTCAATGACTCTGGTTCTCTGGCGGATGACTTGATTACGAATTCTATCCAGCAGAGAAACTCCAAGCATTGCCCGCTCCATAGCACGCTGAGCGACTTTGAATTTGTGGACCAGGCCTTTGGTGAGTGTCCACGTTTCGGCTCCGTATGTCATTACGGGTAGGACGCACTGGTTGAAGACTTTCGTCTTAAGGCACTGAGGGATCGACGAACATTATAAAAAAAATATCTTATCGAGTAGTAGTAAGTAAGAAATATGTATATCATTCAACTATTGTCTCATAATACTTTGTTTACGTTTAGTTTGAAACAACAAAAATCACTTACCCTTGTAAAGCCAGGTAATAACTTTGTATTTCAAACAATGTTCAAAAGTGAAATGACAACGTCATAAACGAAGTAAATGAGAGCAAAAGTGTGACGTGTTTATTGCACACAATAAAAAAATTGAGAGACAAAAGAAAAAGTGAAACTACATACCGAAAATATTTTACGAATTACAATTTGTTTGTACAAAGTTGTAACAATAGTGTCGTAACGAAAAACTGAGAATAAAACAAGTGGACCATAAAGTTACTGCTGTAAACATTGTTTATAAAACAATTCAGTAAACTGAGACGCAAACAAAAGTTTTCGACGAAATTCCGCCACCCTTTTGGCTTCCTTAAATTGTTATTGCCGTAATAAGCCTCCGGCCAACATGTGACTTTTATAGCCAACCGGTCCTTTGAAAATTTCGTCGGACGTTTTGTCACGGGCGCAATTATTGTTAGTAATTGGTACGCCGAGTAGAACTATGTCGAATATTTTGGACATACCGAACTACTGACACTAACCGGCTTTAGTGTTGGTAATAAACCCCTACTGCCACTTCGGGAGATAGATTTTTTGCTTTACGGCTTGAGTTATTCGATGTAATGGCGAAAAGCGAGATACGTTCTCGCCTCGTGCAAACTTTTCAGATAATATAATAGAATTCAAACTTATAAATTACTTGCTTAATAACTCTTTATTACACAAAGTACTCCGTTGAGAGTTTGCGCGTCGTCGTAAACCAGTGTTACGTGTAATTAATAACTGCCGTCAAAGAATCCGTTACCGCTCTCAAGACAATAAAACGCTTTGGGATTATGATATGGAATGCTGAAAGCTAATTCAACTTATAATAAATCCGGAGACTCGTTAATTGCCTGAACGACAGTCGTAAAGGGAGTGCCTTTTGTTTTCGGCGCAAGTTGTGTCGACATCAAAAGATTTTAGTCGTATAAATAAAACGTCACTTGGGCATCCGAGCTCGCGTTGCATAGTAAACTCAAAACTGCATTTGAATATAAAGTGCTTATAAAAATTCTAGTCTTGACCTCTCTCGTTTCCACGTCTTCCGTTTACTTCATTACGCCGCACAAAGGGAAAACATGTCAAATTTATTAGGCGAATTAAAAAGTTACCTGTCCTCAGATTAAGGTGGTAACAAGTTGAAATTTCTTCATTCTGTCCGGCGGTACAAAGGCCCGAACTCCAAAAGGCAACTTTGCATATAAAATGTTTAAATCGTGTTTAAAACTCTGCAAATTTCTTTGGGATTTGATTATTTTGCTCCGATTGGATGTTGAGGCTGTTATGGCATGGGTACGCCTTTGAAGTTTACCTACCTTTGTAGTAGAAGCCACGAGATATTCAAAATTATTATGCATAAGGGAATATAGACAAATGTGTATTTCTACATCACCGTAGTGCTAGTTAGATATTAAGATCTAAGGACTGAGGGGTCTATTCGTGGACATACGGATAGTTTGCCATCGGAAAAAGTAATTGAATCTTAAATCGCTTCTATTATTATCGCAGAACCAGAAAGGCTGATAAAGAAAATCAGGCATGGATTTAGATCTCAGTTTATTTTCTTTAGGCTAAAAACTACGAAAAAAAATATTCTCATTAGATTTAAGGTTATCATCATCATCAGCCAAAATACGTCCCACTGCTGGGCACGGGCCTCCTCTATAACTGAGGGGTTGAGGCCTTAGTCCACCACGCTGGCCTAGTGCGGGTTGGCGGACTACACACCTAAGAAATTCCTAAGAACTTTTAGGTGTGCAGGTTTTATCACGATGTTTTCCTTCACCGTTAAAGCAAGTGATAATTCATTGTTAATACACACATAATATCGAAATTGATTTGAGGTTATACCACCTCATAATCCGATATTCAACCATCTTTTATTGCGACATAAAAATATTATTCACCGATTCCTCAAGGCCACCAGGTCATCTATTTAGAATAAAGTGTCAATCTCTTCGCCGGCACAAACATACTATCCCGCCTAATGTTAAGTAACTTACTCAGTACCTTGCGGGTTGTACTATATCATGTCACGTCAATGCATAATGAGATTCAGAGCACCAGACCATGGCGCACATATACGCCCCTTATATATCGTAGAGAGGCGTTGTCTACAAGCTAGGGGCCGCCGCAACCCAAGCATAACCTACACAGTTCTTTATTTTATAACGAGCGGCCAAACTGTTATTACTACGTCACCACGTCATGCCCATATCACGTCGACATCCGCCCTACATACAATTAGATAGCATTTGTTCAAACCAGCCCAAATCGAAAAAGTCTTACAATATATGCAGCAAAAAGTATGTTACGTCATTTTGGTTTTTATGTGTGTGTAGTTAACTAAATAAATGGGGGTTAAATGATTTCCTGACAATATAATGCCAATGTGCGTTATCAAACTTCAAATTCATTAATAACAATTAGGAGATAAGTACTATAAAAAATGATTTGGTACACCTGTAGGTCTGAGGAAGTCTGTTAATGTGCTTTTAAGTAGATATATTTCTTGATTGATGAATCTCTGTGTCCGGCAATTTGTTGGAAGATAGATAAAAGGCGGTATTTTGGAAGAAAGGTGATTTAAATTTGTTTATTTAATGGTGACTGATGATTTGTTGTTTGTTTCTTAATAGTGCATATAAGATTAAGAAAATAAATAAAGTACTTATTGGTAAATTATAGTAATTTGATTTTAATGCCTTAGGCTTAGGGCAACATCTGATGTTATATCTATTATATTCCAATTATAGCCCATCGACATAACAAAAATAATCTTCAAAAAATTAAGGAAACAATTACCACCTTCCAATAAAATAAATTCAGGCATAAAATAAATGACAGTGTTTATATAATCTGTTAATCTCATTGCAAAATAAATATTTTTGACACTCCGTAAACTTTTTCGCAGTTGCTGTACAAGGCACAGAAGCGCCACTGCTTGACTGTTTGGAAAGGTATCTTTCAACCATATCTAGAATTACGGGTTCGAAGAGCTTTTGTCCAATTCTTTCTTTTAAGACTGCTGCCCATATTGAGGAGTAAACGTTTGACTTGCTGGAATTATTATGCTCATAATTGCTACATACTTAAAATAAAATTGTAATTCAAACATTAGTCTCTAGATTACAGTTCTACGTACTTCACGGAAAGCAAAATATTTTTAGAAAGTTTCGAGTCGGAAATTTCATGTGTCTAGGATTACAGGATCGCGAGTTTGGCCGCAAAATGAACGTCCCGGTCTCGCTCTGGCTTCATTAAAAGCAATAGCAATGTAGCCCACAACGCAATCCTGAAACTAATCTCTTTTGTTTGAATTTTGTACGAGAGCCAAATCTAAATCGCATCTGGTAATAAGCGGAAGAACAAAATGAGGCCATGGTTCTGAGTAAACACACATTCGCAATTAAATTTAATTACTGTGTTGGAGTTATATTATATTTGCTCAATTAAACTCCTTTGGATGAGGTATATTGTCGCGTTATTTAAAAATTCATATATAGCCGGCATCTGACGATTTAATTTGATTTTTCGATACTTACGTTACAAGAGTATCTTAATGTGAGGTCAGGCAGTATGAGTTTTCGGCGTATGTTCTTATGTTTACATGTATGTATAAATATGGCACAGAAGTTTTTTAGCAACTTTGATTTACTTAAAATTCATACGTGTAACCTCATGCCTGTATTCCCTGAAGGGGTAGGCAGAGGTGCATTTCTGCACCCATTTTTACACGTAATAGGGAGCGAGGCTGGTGATGTATTAAGAAAAATCATAATAACACTTTGCCCTACTCCGGAAACGAACCCGGGACCTCTAAATCACACGGCACATACCTACTTGGGCTGCTAGATCATGTGGCATTCTTCATTTACTTATAATACGAAAACATAAAATACAATGAGCAGCTTATGGGTCGTGCTAATCCTGTATTACCTAATAAGTCGTTTATTCGTTTTAAAAACTACAGTACAAAATCTTATACTTAATATAGCTATTAAAAATAAGCTTACGACCGATAAATATATTTGGAAAATAGTAAAATAGAAACCACTAGCCGAATGGTTGCTTATCTACAAATTAAGTGGAATTAAAGTGAGGCTATAAAAGCGATTATAGCGTTCCCCATGTACATACACAGGGAACCTTTTATCAATCTAATAGAGTAATTTAATACTTATAAAACTGAGTGGCTTCGATACCCAGCATTAAAACAAATAGCTGTGTTGCGCAATCTGTTTACGACACGCCTATCTCCGATTGTTACCTGTTCACTTGGATTGATGACGGTATAAAATACGCAATAATTAATTGGTTGAAGTAATGACAGATTATTTGCATTAACCTGTACATCGAAATGGGATGAAGTTGTTTGCAGTTGTTGTTTGAAGTTGCGTGGAAAGAACGCAAAATCCAGATCATTAATGATTTATTTCCTGGCTTTTGAATATCGTAATAAAAATGCATAAATACCACCACACTTCGTTGAAATGTTTATCTGTCTATATAAGCCTATAAACGAGTAAGTCTCACAGCATGAAAGTTGACACGTGCCTCTTGTAGTTTGCAGGTTAAGGGATTTCAATGCAGACATTTTTTTATAAAATCTATAAAGTATGTAATCATGTTCATTGATCTGTTCTTATTTCTAATGGTTACATTCTTCTGTGATATTGTGCAATGTGGATTTCATTGTGCATGACTGTTAATATTTTCTACCAGGTGAGCTTCTCGCTCTTACGTCAGATCTACCAAATATTTTGTACTGGCCTAGATTTAAATTGCAAAACTAATAATACGTGGCGAAATCGGGATAACCAATTCTTCAAGGGAAACCTTAAAAGACGATAGATATTTTTATATTTCACAAGGAATCTGTACAAGAATATCTATAAACATTTCATGGTAACAAACCCGTGGAATTTACTTTAAACGAGAAAAATACCACGCGATTTCGTAATTTCAAGCCCATTTTATAGGTACTACTCAAGAGCCAAGATCCAAAACAAACCTTTAGGGCAAATTGGCAGCAGCCTCTTAAAGGCATGAACACTAATTATAGGATTGTATCCGTGCGCGGTTCAATTGTCCTGAGAAAACTACAGCATTTTTGAATGAGCTAGTGTTGTTACTCTTTAAAGATTTTTTCAATATTTAGATAAAATTGCCTCGTTGGTCTCACGCCGTAAATTGACTTATGAGATTGAGAGAAACCAGGGTTGAGCAGTGTTTTAGGCCCATAAGAAAAAGCGAATTTGTAAAATTTAAATTTTAAAATTATACTCGGTATGTTTAAAGGCAGCGAGCATGTGAATGCAAATTATATTTCTCGTGTCATATGATTTTAAAAGACCACGGCCTTAACATGCATACACTAGAAGTATGATTGAATTCAAAGTGACGGTAAACTAGCAAGAAACTAATCAATAAGAGATTAATCTTAGCTTCTAGTATATTAAAAATTGACATATTCTTCATATGTCGTTTGGCAGTTTTTTTTATGTTTCTTTAAGATGTTATTATTTATATGATAATATCAACTAAAATGTGAAATGTACAGCATTTTAAAGTGATATGAGGAAAAATACCAAAAAATGCTGAACTTAATAACGAACTTGTAAGTCTAAGATTAATTCCGTGAACTCGGCGCGAGAAATCAAATTACACCTTCCCTACCCCGGCATCCAGTGGCCGCCGATAAATCTCCCCTAAATAGACGAGAACAAAAAATCGATAAGGAATTTTTGAATCGATCGTCTCGCAACACCGAAGCGCGGTGTTTAGTTAAAAGAGCCCCAGCCATTTGCATAATCGACGTTTCCACAGGTGCATTGGCAGCTGATTTAAGTTCCTTGCCAAGTGACAAGACCCTTTCGACGTATAAGGGAATATACTTCGGCCATTTTTATTTATCGACACGACAAGTCTCCCGTATATTTATGCGGCTTCGTGTGAGTAGTGAGCCAATTGGTTGCTTTACTTTTATAGCCTGAGAATTCCACGCGGTCGTGTAAATATTATTTCACTTGAGTCATTGAAGAGTTTTGTGAGCTTTTCGCAAATCGTGGCTTGAGTTTATTTTTTATTTATGGAAAAGTAGTACGATTCATATCACTAATTATAATCGGTTGTGAGTTTGTTGAGTTGAGATGGTTCATTGAGCTTATACTTCTAAACTATTTTTCTTCAATTTTTTCACAATATCAAATTGTTAGTTTTTTGAGGGACTATCGACAAAACGTAATAGATAAAAATAAAATTTAAATATTGCAATCGTTGATGTATCTATAACTTTGTCGAGCCGTTAAATGGTTGTGCGATCCAAGATATTTGTTATCTTAATGATGAGATATGTTAAATGAACGATCGCATTCCTAATCCCACTCAATAAAACTGCGCACTAACAATTTATCGTTTCATATTAAATCCATAGTTTTCATATTTGGAGTGCTCATTATCCTTACATTGTATTGTTTATCCCTTATTGATATATCCCTGAGGCGAACAAATACAAAGAGTTTATACAAACTACAACTGGTTTAAAGAATAGCCAAATGATTCTGCTTATAGCTAGCCTCCCACGTCGTGCGATCATTCGTTGAGATGCACTCATTCCTCATGCTTTATGCAAAAGAACTCAAATTTGCTGGAAGAGACTGCTATTAAACGAGTGTTAAGCGCCATTGAGCTGTGAACTTGTTTGTGCAGTCCGTGTTATACTGCCCATTAAGAACAGCCGAAACAGTCAAGTGACAATTTGATTCAGAATCTATAACCATCTTAATAGAGTGAAATACGAGTAAATAGAGATTTCGTTTTTGTACACTGAATATTTTATCTAAACAGCACTGCTAATTATATAAAAAGGAGCTGGTAAAACTTGGGTGCATAAATATTTCAAATAGATAGGTATATAACAGTATATTTTTTTAAATATCGTCAGCGGCTGACTTTATGGAATTGTGTAATTCTTACCAGTAAGCAGTTGCAGGTCAATATTTAGCAATTATCTGAAAAAAAAACAATAATCAATGCCCGTATGTCTTATTATCCGTATGAAAATAAAATTAATTATAAAATTAAAAGTTAATAATTTTGTTTACGCAAAAATTTAGTATACCTAATAACCTAGTTAGTATAACCTAGTACTAACTTAATTAGTATAATGACCTAGAAATCCTAGACCCAACTGTCATTTTTCACCTACAATTACTGCTATATTTTGAATTCCATAGAAGCAGAATAAAGTGCTTGTACTTGGTATTGGTACTTGCACCATCTAGAACTTTTCATATTTTTAGCCATAAATCACAAACCATCTATATTCCGTGCAGCACACCTGCAAAATGCTGAGACATAACGAAACCCAATTAAATACATCTCGATACTCACAGATCATTACTGTACAGGGCTTGTTAGTGACTCTTTGGCGAGGTGTGAGGTGATCATTTCTGCTTCATTTCCAAGTGTTAATGTGGTGAATATCAAGTATGAAACGTGAAGGTGAAGTTTAGATATGTTGGAGTGCCACTTGTCTAAGTATTACTGGCGGTGGAAGTTGAATATGTTCATGTCGAGAAGTTCCTTTAACATGGTTCAATATAAACATATAGTATATTATTATTATCTTGTTGTTTAATTATTTATTTTCTTTATATTCTTATGTGTTCCCCTATACATACTTTGCTTTCTTACATTACATCCAAAGGTTGTCTGGAAGAGATCGCTTTCAGCGATAAGACCGCCTATTGTTCCACTTTTTATCGAATAGTTCTATGTATATTACTGTGTAAATGTGGGTATCAATAAAGTGTTATCTATCTATCTATAAGTTTTACTGAGTTGTTTTAGAAATAATCAACTATGTCATTTCGATGAAGTCTTGACTGTACCGCGATTTGGAAGAAAAGTATGCTTGGGATTAAGCAGCCAGATGATTCAAACGACTTGGACAAAAAATAACTTTAAAATGTTATAGCATGAATGTACTGATTATGCTAAATAAAAAGCCATTACCTATGGATTTATATGTAAATATTACAGTGAACTGCAGTAGCTGTGAGTCTCAGAATATAGAAAGCTTGAGAAAGGTAAGATAAGTAGCCTTAAAAAGATCCTTTTCATACTTTAATAAGCTAATTTCATTAATTCATCATCAGCCCATATACGTCCCACTGCTGGGCACGGGCCTCCTCTACAACTGAGAGGGCTTAGGCCTTAGTCCACCACGCTGGCCTAGTGCGGGTTGGCGGACTACACACCTAAGAAATTTTAGGTGTGCAGGTTTTATCACGATGTTTTCCTTCACCGTTAAAGCAAGTGATAATTCATTGTGAAGACACACATGACTTCGAAAAGTCAGAGGTGTGCGCCTGGGGTTTAAACCTGCGACCGCCGAGATTCTCGACCGCGCGCCTAAACCTCGAAGCCATCACTGCTTTCATTTCATTAATTACTCATTTATAAATTTAATCTTAAAGAAGTATGTCCATGCTCTAATTATATTTGCCTGATGATTCATTGTGAATACACACATAACTTAGAAAAGTCAGAGGTGTGTTTGTGCCTGGGTTTGAACCTCCGACAGCCGAGATTCTCGCCCGCGCGCCTAAACCTTCAAGGCCATCACTACGTTTTATCACAGTACCTACCTATTATCATCTACAGTTATTTTAAAAGGCTGTAAAAATAAACATTAACCGTCTACCTTTTATTACTTTTAATGAACAAATGAAATTAAAGTCTAAACGAAATCGAAGTTGCGAATGAATATGAAATTCAGTATTTGTGTCAAGTTATGCCCCTTACAAACTCCATGTGTTACTCTGAGGAAGCTGTCAGTCAAGCATGTTGTCACTTATTAAATTGTAAACCAAACCGTACGTAGTTGGGAATATTCAAGTATTATAAGGATTTATTCGGAGGAGAGTACAGTATGTTTCAATATTGTTGAACTATTTTTATATCTTCATATTTTTGCTTTTGATTTTCCTCCTCGTTTGCAGAGGAGGCCCAGCAGTGGAACGTTCATAGGCTTTAAGAGAATTGCACTGTGTCGCGCGGTAAAAGTATGTGCCGTGCGATCTAGAGGTCTTGGGTTCGATTCCCGGGTCGGGCAAAGTGTTATTGGGTTTGTCCATTAGGAAATTCTCGGTAACAGCATGGAATCTGGAAATGTACCCGAAAAACGGCAATAGACTCGCCCCCTATTACGTGGGACTGATACATACTTGGCGAAATGTGGGTGCAGAAATGCACCTCCGCCTACCCCTTCGGGGAATACAGGCGTGAGTTTATGTATGTATGTATGTTTATATTTTATTGGAGTACTTATACTAAAGTAAATACTACCCTATAGTCACATACATAGTAGAGACCCATAACATACCGATCTCTTAAAGTGGGCATTAATGATTCATAATTATGATAAAAACTATTGAAGATAGTAAAGTACATTTTCGCAAGGCCATTAGGACATTACGTCTGCTAAAATTTTAAATACTAAAGTACGTAATTGAAACCTTAACAAAAACGCTAATCTTAATGGCTGACATTTATACAAAAACCTTTAAGGCGATTTATCATCTTATGTTATGATATACTTAACAAACTTAAAAGACCCGACGTCCTATCCACTGTAATAATTTCGGATTTTATACACACTTCTTATATTTGTATAACAGAAAGTGAAGGGAGGTTAAAGATTGTATTTGTGATTTTGTTAAAACTGTGAAATGTCATCTAATTATGTAAAATTGACCTAACTGATTTATCAACGTACTGCCAAATGTAGTTAAACTGCAACTGTTACTGTAGGTATAATATAACCAAAGTGTGACTAGCGTAAATGGTTCAACTAACATAAAACATTAAATATCGAAAGGATTATCTCTTCTTGAAAGTACTTTAACAACTTACGCTGACAAAGTAAAACCAGACGAAAATATTGAAGCACCCTACATCACCTAACTATCATATAACTATTTCATAAGAAACTACTGGGTACTGTTCATTAATTAAGCGTTCACCCTCGTATTATCAACACCTGTTCTTGAAAAGCATTTAATAATGACGTCAAGTAACAGCTGTGGGCGGTTACGGCGTTGGCAGAGCGTTAGTTTTCCGAGCAAGCCTGTAGGAAAATTAAAACTAAATTAATTGTATCAGGCTTGTGTAGTGTTTAGTAATCTATTATAGAAGAAGTTCGGAAATGTATAGAAAATATATGATTAGAAATTCACCGTAATTATAGAACGTTAACCGCATTGGAATTTCATCTATATCGTAAAGACGTTTTGCAGATATTATTTTACACACACACAAACACCCATATATATCCATATGAGAATTGTACCCACAATCATCCTAACTTAGAAATATATTTATTTGCTTTCAAAAAAACGAACGCAGCCACAAAACTTTTGTCATCAAGACGCATTTAGATGACTTACAGTTACTGGCAATTTAAATCATCACAATCGCAAAACTGTAAGTCTGAATATTATTATATGAAATGAATATTAAAAAAATATATACAGATTCAGACAAGACGATTGATACCCATTTAGCGCATAGCTAACATCACTGTCCCATGACGATGTAGGCTGCAAAACAATATCACGAAGATGCAATTAGACCCATCATCGTAAATTATTTTTCATTATGTTACATATAAAAACATAAAAATTTATAGTTCTCAATAACAATTAAAACAAGCCTGCATAGCAAATTTTAATTTACTGCTTATTAATTTTGTATAACTTATGGCATCATTTAATTACATCCTTTTAATATCATCATATTTCCCTCGATTTTCAATTTTAATTCTCTGTTAATGTAATCCACAGTTCCTTTATATGTACTTATCAAAAGTCCGGCTGAAATTATTCTATTCCGTGAAATAAAGTCTGGAAAATTTAAAATGAGGGATCAAATGTGAAAGACTTTTTCTTTTGCTCAGTATCTTAGGAGTAATCCTGGGATTCCTTTAGTCATTTCTTTCGTACCATTGGGCTTTTTTAAAGGGCCTGCCTCATGATCTCCGTGACGTTTAATCAAAAAAATTCGTTCTTAGATATTTTTTGTTATTTCGCTATGCTTTCTGCTAGAAATCTTAGGTTATACTCCTTAAGCCTTATTGCGTAATTTTAATTCTAGACTCATATTTTATGCTCTGTTCAAGTGCAGCTTTATTCGCGTTGACCATACCAAGTGTCTAATACCTGCCAAAAACATCTACGTATATATTTAACTACCTACTTTGAATTTTTTTAAATCTCAACAGTATTACATTTTGAAGCAAATAATTAATAGCATTAAAGAAACGTTTACTTTTGTAAGAACTCCATAGATCACTCATATGTTATTTCATTTTTCCAATTACTAAGACTTACGGCTGAAACACAATATGTACACTGCATTTGTTTAAAAAAGATCAACAAAAAATCTTAAGAAAGCGCGTGCTATAGCGAGAAAGCTAATTATAGAGGTAATCCGAATCGATCCATTTACATCATTGCGCAAGCATCTCTCGATTACTATCCGACGTATCGTAGGAACGGTGCATCGCCTTACGAAGTCGATTCTTTAATTAATCCGTTATCTAGATCGATACGTGCCGCAATCGATACGCGGTAATCGAATGCTAATGTGAAGTTGCTTATATCTCGCTATTTAATTGGTTCAACTTATTCAATTTTTGAATTATGCGTCTCGAATAGATTTCTAATTAAAATATAGACGTAGAATTACTAACGATTATTTAATATCGAGATATTGCTACCAACCATATTATCATCTTGCTATTACAAATTTACAACCTCTGTATAGTTCCATTTTACTATAGCGATTAATTCATTTGAATCAGATTCTTGACAGAAATGATTTTATACTCTCTTCCATTTTAATCCATGGTGGATCTTCGTATATATTTAGCGAAAAAATAAGTTATTTCCCGGGATTAAATATATTGTGTTTCAATTTATGATCAGGCCGCCAATATTGTGTCCATTTGTAAAAGATAATCGATAGCTTTTTTCGTTAGTATGAATAATATTAATAGAAAGATATAACATCGGCTCTATAATAATTTAAAATATTGCATTGATTTACTCAAAATAAACAGTATCTTCCATTCCTTATTCTGAAATATTTTTTAATTCTTAGTCTTTTCCCACGCGTTGTTTCTCGCTAGCTCACATTCAGAGAAATCACCGACCATGCTAGGCCACACTATTTTTTTTCGTTCATTATCTTCGCCATCGTGACGTTTGAGATTATCGCCTTGTATTTTGCCTTTGAAAATAGGAATTAAAAATATAGGTCCTTCTGTTTCCATCTGACTAACACCAAGTCTCATTACGGGTGGCACTGATAACATCTGAGGGCCGGAGGCGGCCTCCGACACTAAAAAAACGTTTTGATTCAAAATACAGCATACATTGTGTTTCAACTCAAAGAATTTTAAGACTTAAGTAATTGTTTTAAGGCATTGATTAACGAAGCCGTGAGATGGTCGAAAAATTAATGAGATAGGCACATATTATGATGACGCATTTGAATATAAATATAATATAATATTATGTTCGTTATGTATTTTATTGGTTTTCCATATCAATTGTTTTAAAGTTTTGTACCTTAGATATACCCGAAATAAAATAAATAAGCACAAATTTAATTCAGAATCATCATCATCATCAGCCCAAATACGTCCCACTGCTGGGCACGGGCCTCCTCTACAACTGAGAGGGTTATTCAGAATACTTTATTCAATATTTTATGGTTTTGTTTTGTGTCTAAACCCTCTTATTAAGCAAGGGCTTACAGCGTTAGCGTTGCTTTGCAAATGACCAGTTTGAAGGAAAATCTAAGGTAGCCTTGGCTTTTTTATTATGCGTTAATTTACTATTTATTCATTCGTTATAATAAATAACACAGGTAAAGTGAAATCAACAAAAAAAAATATCTGTATATATTATAAGTATTACTACATTTTGATGTTATACATTTCATGAAAGAACTTATGTCATGCTAACAGTAACAGCTACCACAAAGTGAATAAAAATTGAGATTGCATAAAATAGAAATAACCCAGCAATAGAACTACAAACAGGGACATTGCAAAACAATGAAATTGCCAACTTTAAAATGTATGGTGCTGTGAAGATTTAATGTGCTTTTAACCAGAACAAAACTGCGATAAAACAAGAATATTGCCTTAAAACAATGTCAATACAAATGTATCGTAAAACAGTAACAGCCATTTAAATTGTTACCGATCAATACAAACATTACGATCGTTCGAATGTCGTCCAGGTCATTAAACTTGGTGATAAATTAAGAGCGGTTTGCATAACCGTACGTCAATCCAATAGTACATCTGTCAATCTCGAACGATAGAGATAAATACGAGATAAATACACGGTTCTAAAGTCGGATTATTCTGAGTCAAAGGCGCCGGTGATACCACCCAAAAGCGTCCGATTGCACACGAAGTTAATTTAAATGGAAACTGATTTCATTAATTACAAATATTGCCTCTAATCTTTATTATGTCAAGCGCGAGACTCCGGCGGATGTTGATATTTTATTTTTCACCCATTATATCGTTTTTAGAGTTTTATTTGGCGTGTCGTTTATTTTTTTATTGGGGTTCGTTATCATAATCTGAATCAGTTTGGGCATTAATATGACTGTCATATTACTCTGGTAGCTCCCCTAACCGGATAGGTTGGGTTTCATAGTTTATTGTCAACGGCTCGGCGGTTGGAAATATCGCCTGGTGACTGCGTTTAATAATTTTAACGCATCATGATTAAGTGTGAGTTATTGTTTGTTTACATCTATTTATTTCTGTTGATGCATGAAACGCTGATTTATCTCCGTTCATAATTTGTAGTACTGTTCCATCGTTATTTCACTCATTCTACCTTTTGTTTCATTGCAATAATATACAATATATTGAAATAATTTGTGTATTTACCTTCATGAATTGCTCATTGATCTAAATAAACACTTAAATGAAGTGTGTCGTAATAAGCGTTTCCAGAGAACTGAAGAATCAATAAAATGAATGAAAAACAAAAGAATTAAAAATCACTGAATCGTATTAAATATGAAAACAGTTCAAAAAACGTGAAATCGTACGTGCGAGTACCTCTCGGAGCAATATTTCAAGCTCACCTCGCTTCGTGCCCTCCACAGTATCATATTGCTTTATTATAGTGAGGCAATAGTGTAGATGCGTATAAGGGGTTAATTATACTATAGTAGTAATATCCAAGATAGATTCAAAGATATCTATTTCAATTACGATTAAATATTACATTTAAATTTTATGTTTGGTAATTCGTGTGAGCCATAAAAAAATTAAGATAAATTAACGGTTTTAGGTTTTCTTGAATTTCCTTTTTCTAAACGCTTAATTTTCCTTTTTGGTACTATTAATTGCATACATATCGTATGACACTCTTTTCTATGCGTTTTCTTTACATGGGTTTCTTATGAAATTGTGTAAACAGTAAACTATTAGCAACCAGAGTTTGTTGAACTTAAGTCTTATCCACCCACATCCAGTGTTTTAAACAGGAAGTCAGTATTCAGTTGCGTACTCGCTCATCAGGGAGGGGATTCACTTCAATCTACCAAAGTTCCTCGTAACATGTTAACCGTTGAATTTCTAAACTTCGGAGACTTAAATAATCTCGTACGTATTAACGCGGAAATTGTGATCCTGATGGTTCATTTTAACTTTGACGTTATCGATACAATGTTTGTAAACTTAAGTACTTAACAAAATTTTGAAGAAAGAATAATGTAAGAAAAATTTAATCGTTTCTAGACAGTTTGGTGATGCAAGGAACGCCATTCTACATGTAAATTATATCATATGACTTAACTACTACACACTTCCGATATATATTTTGTGTTGTTGACATTAAATGACGAAGACACACAAAACATCCTCCTTGACACTTCTAAACAGTTTTCAACATTTCAATAATAACAGGTATATTTGTTTCCATTAGCCAAACACCAATGTAATTTTGATAAAAGTAACAAACTTCGAGAACATGAATTTGCAAACTCTGTAACCATAGCAATGCCTCATTCGGATGCATACGATTTTACATTACTGCCTAATGGTTATTTGATTCTCATAAATCCGCGTAACATGAAACTGGGAAGTAGGAAGCGATGTGCCATACTGTTTATTTAAGACCGCTCATTCCTGCAAGACCGTAGGAGTTTGTTTAATACGCACGTATGTAATATTATACGAAAATTGTAATGAAGGCCGAGGGAATCCCGCAAGACGGTAGATAACAAGCTTTGGAGGCAAAATTGCCGACTGGAGATACGAGCAACAGCGGGAGAGTTTTTATTTTGTAAATATTGACGTTAGTTCAGACGAAAATAGAATTGTTGTTTAAAATATCGCCGCCGTGCAAACTCGCGGCGATGTCACGACGAAGCTTCGTTTTATGACTGTTTTTGGGAACGTTGTTAACAGAGGTCATAAAGTGTGTGACACATGTTATCTTTTTTAGTTGTGTCGTTCTTTGGTTGCTCTTTTATATCTGCATAAATGTCTCTTTTTGTTTCGTTTTAAACGATATAGTTGGCATTGTATAAATATGTACGTTTAGGAGTAACTTTTGCCATGTAAAACGATGCCGTATATTTGCTAGTTGTGCCGTGCAATTATGAAGTCCCGGATTCAGTTTCGGTCGGGCAAAATGTTATTGGGTTTTCCCATTAGAAATTCGCCTCGGATCGCCTCCTGTTACATAGGACGAAAACATGGTTAGCAAAATTGGTGGGTGCAAAAATTCACTTTTGCCTACGCTTTCGGGGAACAGGCAGGTATGTAAGGAACCATACCTATGTATGTAAGGAAAACTAAAGAACTCAATGATTAATGATGTTGAATGATATTATTAATTTTCTAACATAATGCTTTACTGGACAGACCTGTGTCGACTTAAAATCATTAAATACACTAAGTGCATAAATTTAATTTAATAATTATATATTTTTTTAAATAACAAAACAATACGCTACGAACTTCTAACTTGAATCTATGAAATCTTCCATGTTGAGTTGATTTATGCTCACAGTCGGTTCATACGTTTCTCGTACGTTATGTAACTGTTTCTGACCTCAACGTCTCATCAACATGCGTTAATCCTGCAGGCTGCTAGCTCTGTGGCGGTTTGTCTATTCAGATTACTCATGAAACATTAGCAAGGGTAGAATTGATACTTGGGACACGGCTACCGTTGCATAATTATTATATGTGTAAGTGGTATATGTGTCAAATCCTTGGTTTAGATATCCGCATGAAACTTCAACTTCAATATTTAATTTAAGCAATGATGTGAAGTATTTTTGCATTGTCGAAACAAAATCCGGGATAATCAGAACTAAACATAGCTCATGTACCTTGCTATTAATACTTTTTGAAACCATTGTTCCTAAAGTTTAATTTCCTAAATCACTGTCTTATCATATCGATTTAAATAAGGTCATATACATCGTAATTTAACAATCTTCAGTCTCCTCTACAACTGAGAGGGGTTATCGCTAAGAATGCGATGATTCGTTGTGAATACCATGTGCGGCCATAACTTCTTTGTGATGTAACTCAAAATGTATTAAACGAAACAATGAAAAAAAAAACTTGATATGATCAACCACACCTTCTTTTGATCACTGGTCTTGAATAAAAATAAATGTTAGACGCAACCCAAGTGTTCGCGTGGACATCTACACAAATATAACGGCCGAAGCAATCTTATCTTCATTTATAGAGCAGTAAAATTACGCCTCGCGCAAAACATAAAGCCGGTTTATCATCCACTTCTCCGCGGGTAGTTTAAGCAGAAATATATTGAAGATACGTTGTGTTGTCCAGTTTTCTTTTCTGTGGCATTTTTTTGCACTAACCGGCAATACTTATATATAATTTAATATCTTTTGAATGCTATTTAGTACAAATTTTTGTTTCTATATAGGTCCAAGATTCAAATTGTGAAAAATGCAACATTTATAGTAATAAATTTATAATTATGATAACTTGCCATAAATATTGAACATAAAGCTGGCAAATATTTACTTTCAAATTATTCAGTAATGTTATATTTAGAGCTGAAGCGAAGCCACTTAATTTCATATTCATGTAAGTCAAAACTTTTATTATAAACATTTTGCGAGTAAGCTCATGAAAAATACCACGAGTATATTTTGTACGATTAGGGTCAAAGTTGAATTTTTCACAGTTAAAGCAGACTAACCACAATGTTTGGGAAAGGAGATGTAAAGATAGAAACCAAACACAATTACTGATTTACGTGCTGATATTCTTGGTAATGAAAACATAGAGATCAATAGGAAATGTGTTCGGTAACGAACAGAATCTGCAGCGTTTTAATAACAGTATATCAAAGTCGGCAATAGCAACAAACAGTATTGTAACCAACATTCTATGCCGGGAACTGAATGAGGTTAAAAGCTAGCTAATATCGATGTTTTGTGAACATGTCGATCATTTTGTCAATTACAGTTAATTAAGATATAATCTTTAAAGAGAAATGCGAATAAAAATGAAAGAGATTATAGATCAAAGAATAAACAATTGTTAGAGATCGACAAAATATTTCTACATTATAAACAGAACAGACTGTTTTATGTGGCAAGTAGAACATTAACTGCAGTGTTATATTTCGTCTTAAGACCAAATCGCTATTACAGCGAGCCTAGAATAGAATAGGCTTGTGTCCACTAATAACAAATTGCTTGGTTTATAGTTTTTACCTATAAATAAAGAGACGTAGATAAGTAAAAACAGTCTATTTCTCATAAAACTTATAGATTATACATATTTTTAGAAAATAAATTCGAAAAAATAGGCATTAAGTCACGTGACAGCGAACACCAATCAGAAAGTATTACGTCACGCCACCCAAAACATTATAGTAGTTGTTGACGTTTTCATACAACAGAGCAGGTTACATGATTGTTTGGAAAATATATAAATAATATGTCTGACGTTTTTATGGTTGTGCTTTTACACTGGGGCACTATACAGTACTTGTAACACGAAGAATTAATTTTTAGAAAACAGTTGTCACTTGACACACATTTAAAAAGTTTTGTTTCGCAGACTGTGACATCTACCGCCATGACACTATTCAGTGTTTTCAAGAGAAATTATAATTGTGTTTTTTTTTAATACAAAAAATAAATAAGGCTATTAAGGTATAGGTTTTTTGGGATAAAATAGATATTAAAGTATATAATTAACCATGTTTTCAAATTTAGTCAACTAGCCTATTAGTGTGAATATATGCCATATTTTTACGATCTTTATCTTACTGTCATTCTTAGATAAATAAAAGAAAAAGAAAAACCAATGTTAAATGAGTAAAAAATAAACCACTGCAGTATACAGCTAGTGATAATGCTTCAAATGTTACAAGACAGGCGTGAGTTTATGTATGTATGTAGTATGTTTCAACGTCAATCTATACAGACGAGCTAAACATTTCGTGAACTTAATAAATTATCTTTAGTTACCTCCGATGGCTGCACGTTCTAAACTTTCAATAAATCTCAGATCAAAGTAACCTACATTAGAAATGGGGTTTCAAAACCAAGGTCTTTGTTATTTTTGAAACAAACCATGTGACTTATTAGCATCGTAAATGTTGCTCGTAAAATTGATGTAATTAACTTCATGTTACCGGAAATTATTTTTCTTTGTTTATCAATATTGAATTTATTGTAAACAGCACGCGCTCATTTGACGCCGTTTATAATAACGTGATATTGTGAGCGATATTGCGTTGTTTTACGTATTTTAAACATTTTGTTGGAAAATATTTATTAATACTTTTCGACGGTAATTTATTAGTAGCGTGTGGAATGTAATTTTTTATTCATAATGCATTGGATACAGTTTAAAAGTCAGCACGACGATAGTTTTCATAGCCAAAAAACATGCGATTTTTAGTCACAGTTTCACAACTGCTGAGCAAAAGTAAGTGGCCACGAGAGCCCATGCATATCATAATTTTGAATTTGGTGTATTTTCAATTTTTCAATGTGTATTAGAAAATAAAAATAAAAAATGCAGGGGAAGGTCGAAATGTACTTTCCATGTACCATTAATCGTACAGTATTAAAAACGACAGCAAAAAATTTTGCTAACGCTGTTCTCTACTAGACAAATAAGCAAGCCATATTTCATATATAATTCACATAAATGTTTATTGCATTATTATTTGCAAAATGCAATACTTTTTTGGAAAATCAAATAAACTTTATTTTTTCTAACAGCATCTATAGCGAAACGTAAAAGTCAATTCCCATCCCACCACGTAAGGTCAATTACAACATTTCGACATGAATGCACCGAGGATGGTGTATTTTGAAATTCGCCGGATAAACACCGGGTCGTGAGCGAATGTGCCTGTTAACACGTAACGAGGTGTGGAGTATAAGCTCACCAGTCATGATCATGTCTTAGCGAGTTATTCGCCGACCACTGACTTCCAAGCGAAAGCGAAAATGTCTTAGAACCACCCCAAGGCTTCTTGAAATTTTAACCTTACCTGTTTCAAAATAAGGTTTCTTTTAACCATGTAAGGATGTTTATATTTCGATATTATAAGCGTCCGGCGTCGGCACAAGCGATAATTTGTATGCCTCATTGTAGTATTATCTGTGCGTGAGGAACGTACAACAAGTGTAAAAGAAGAAATAAGAGTATAAATAAGGAAATAAATGGGCTTGAATTATAAGAACGGCCGTGGAGGCGAACCGATTGTAATTATAGTTTTGGAGATTCAAGATGTTAATAGGTTTGCTGTCTTAAACTGTCTTGTTTTGGGTCGTAAAATTGCTTCAATGTTCGCACGTACTTATTTCATGCTTTCACTTATCATATTGCAAGCTTTAGTCATGTTTTCGTTCTCGTTTTCAACTCGTTCTTATTTTAACTATGCTTGTTTGCGTGCATTAAATAAAAGGGTAAAAAGAAGATTGTTTTGCCAATCAATGTTCATTAGAGCCCCATTACCGTTAAAGATATTTCTGTTGAGGAAAAAAATAATTGGCGTAATTTAAATGATTTGGACATTGCTAAAAAAAACTTGTAAAAAGTCGTGATGGCCTCCAGGTTTAGGCATGAGGTCGAGAATCTCGATGGTCGCGAGTTCAAACCCCAGGCACACACCTCTGACATTCCGAAATTATGTGTGTATTTACAAGGAATGATGACGTACTTAAACGGTGAAGGAAAACATCGTGATGAAACCTGCACCTAAAAGTTCTTAGGAATTTCTTAGGTGTGTAGTCCGCCAACCCGCACTAGACCAGCGTGGTGGACTAAGGCCTAAACTCTCTCAGTTTTAGAGGAGGTCCGTGCCCAGCAGTGGGACGTATATGGGTTGATGATGACGAAAAACCTTGGTGAATGCCTCGTGGCCTTTACTGGCCCCTTCGGGGAATACAGGAGTGAGTGTATATATGCTTGTAAAACTTTGTACCTTATATTTTGACTTTGGTTAAAAATGGCAACAAGGAAATTGGGACATATCAATACACTAAAAACAAAATGCATAAGTTGCTACAGTCGTTTGCAAAAGCAACATTACTAAAATCCATAAGATAGCATCTACAGAATTAAACTCATGAATGTTCAGCGTGTATCTTATAAAAGAAAACAAATTACGTATTCACGCACCAAAATTCTATTGAAACTATAAAAAGCTAGAGAATTTCCGAAACATAAGGTAGAAAACTGCTTCGAGAACTGTATCGTTTAGAACAGGCTTTGTTGCAATTTTCACTGATGTTGACGGCACATACGCTCTTTCTCGTCGCTGTGCATCTCACACGTGATTAACTTTTGTCAGAATGGGATCGTTTGTCTAGTTGCCAGCAAATCTGTTCTAAAATGTTTTAGTGCTTCTTTAGCTTTCCAGCTTTAATTTAATTTTCTTTACAGTTTTTTTTTTATTTTCTACTTCGTTCAAAGTCAAAGTCAAAGTCAAATTATCTTTATTCAAATAGACTTTTACAAGTTCTTTTGAATCGTCAATTTTACACATCTTAATTTTTTTAAACTATTGCCGCTTCGAAACGTGTTATAGCTGTGGAGAAGAAACGGCAAGAAACTCCCTCAGCAACACGACATGTCATTTTTTTCTTTAAAAAACAGCAATATAATTATGTCTTTTTTTCATTACATTATTTAAATTTTTCATTATAAATGTCATAACGATACAAACTGTAGCAACAAAACAAAACTCCGATCAATTTACTTACTCCCAGGGCTTATTATCTTCAATAAAATCTGAAACTTTATAGTATGCTTTTTTGTAAAGCTTATCTTTAATTGATTTCTTAAACATTGTAAAGGGAAGCTCTCTAATAGCCTTCGGAAGTTTGTTATAGAAGCGTATACATTGCCCCATAAAAGAGTTATTAACTTTCCGGAGACGAGTTACGTGTTGAACGAGATTATATTTGTTCCTAGTATTTTTATTGTGTACATTAAAAATTTTATTAAATTTATCAAGATTCTTTTGGACGTACATTAAGTTTTCGTATATAAACTGACAAGTGACGGTAAGAATATTTATTTTCTTAAATTTTTCTCTAAGTGAAGCCCTGGGACCTAAATTATAAATAGCCCTAATGGCTCTTTTTTGCAAAACAAAAATAGTGTTAATATCCGCAGCGGCTCCCCACAAAAGAATACCATACGACATAAGGCTATGGAAATAGCTGAAATAAACCATTCTTGCCGCTTCCTCGTCAGTCAGACGTCTGATCTTTTTCACTGCATATGCCGCTGAACTTAATTTGCTTGCCAATTGTTGAATGTGCGGTCCCCACTGGAGTTTTGCGTCTACCGTAATGCCCAGAAATGTAGTAGACGCAACAGGATCCAGTTCTTCACCGTTAATTTGTACAGTGGTTTTTAATTGCTTAACATTGGGCATTGTGAATTTAACACATTTAGTTTTTTTCGCATTTAAAAGTAAATTATTATTATCAAACCACTGAACAACTTTACGAAGTGCATTGTTTACTTCGTCAAAATTATCGAGACGTCTTTTTACGTTAAATATAAGAGATGTATCATCCGCAAACAGCACTATATCGTTTTTATCCCCTACGTAGTAAGGCAAGTCATTAATGTACACAAGAAACAGAAACGGCCCAAGAATTGAACCCTGTGGGACTCCCATGGTAACCGACGATCCTGAAGAAAGTTCTCCATTAACGTCAACCCTCTGAACTCTGTTATTCAAATACGAAGTCAGAAGATTGAGAGCTCCGTTTCTAATGCCATAATGGTTAAGTTTCCTGACGAGAATGTCATGTTTGACACAGTTAAAGGCTTTGGACAAGTCGCAGAAAATGCCAATAGCATCTCGCGACTCTTCCCATGCCCTGAACACAGTTTTTAAAAGTTCAACCCCTGCATCGATAGTTGATCTACCCTTAGTAAATCCGAACTGTTTCCGATGAAGTAAGTTATTTTTATTGAAAAAGTTCAATAATTGATTAAGTATAATTTTTTGAAATAACTTACTAAGAGTTGGTAAAATAGAATCGTTGATAGTATCGTAGATAGTATCGTTGGCCCCCGAGATAAAATTGCGAAAGAGTTAATAGATAGTTTGGCTTCGTATCGATTTCCGAATAATTGTCATGATATTCTTTGTAGCAGGGCAAAGGCTTTAAATGTCCTCATTAAACAGCTTTAAGCAGGTACTGTATTCGGGAATACTGGCGTAAGAGAATTTTATATGTACTTTCGGACCTACTCATATATTTATACCTAAAGGTTTGCATCAATACTAGCTCTATTAAACCAACATTACCCGTAAGCCAGATACAATAAGCTATCTACATCACTGTACCTTTTACCTCGTAGCAAAGTATCATGTTATTTTCATTATACGTATAGTATAAAGCCAGAGGCACCCCTCCGCAACCGCACTACGTGTCCTCTTTCCTTATAACGAGTAAACTTGCTCCCACAATAATGTATGGATAATGCGCCTGCAGTTAATTCTCAGTGTTACTGGAAACTTGATGAATATTTAAAAAAAATATTTAAAATTATTACCAACTAAGAGAGTGCATATATTTTAAAAATCTCTCATTTAGATTTAGAATTGATCTATCGCGACAGAAACCCCTGCAGAAAAATTTTTACACTCAAGAAAAAAAAAATAGGTTGACCGTTATCTTGTGATAATTTTTACTACTTGGGTATGTTAGTGTATCATTCCATATAGGTACGTTAAACTGCTGAGCGCGGGTTTGAAACTATTGAATAAATTATTACTTATAAAACAAAATTATGTAACATAATTAGCATTCTTATACAAAGCGACTATTATTTTAAAAGCAAACGTTTTTAATAACAAAGCTAAATGTATCCTTTCTAATACTTTCAATGTAAAACCGGCAGGCGGCTGCATCCTGCAATAGTTATATCTACGCAATTACACGATTTACAATGCTCCTTATTAAAAAAGTAGGGGCGGTCCACAGCTTATAATTCAGACGTAAATGTTCAGCATTATGCACAAGAAGGTAGTTAATTTTTACGATAATCGCGCTTGCATGCAGTGGGTGGAATCATTGTTAGGCGAACACACAGAAGGCAATGTAACCTAAGCAGACCTAAGCAATATTGGCGGCGGTGGCTTAATGAAATAGCAGTTTAGCACGCCGCAACGTGGGTTGTTGTGAATACTGCTTGGCATTTTCAATGTGATGTCCTTTGGAATGAGTTTTATAAAGCTGGATGCGTTTTGCTATTCTTTGATAATGATCCCTATAAAATGCAAGGGGTACTGCGAGCTATTGCTTCGACAGTTGACGATACCCATTAAGCAAATTATTGCCGAAGATATTGCATCACCGAATGAAAGAGATATTGTAGAATGTTGGATGTCTTCTTTTATGAACTTGGAAATATTTGTAAAGTATGTTTAAGTAATACTTCTTTTATTCTCTCTCAATTTGAAGTTCAGCGGGTCTTGCAATTTTTTTTAACATAATTCAAAACCAATGAACATTATTTTAATAAAACTCAAACGCAAGTCATTATACTCGTATGTTTCATTACCTTTACCTTAGATCATGTAGGTATGTACATACATACATACATAAACTCACGCCTGTATTCTCCGAAGGGGTAGGCAGAGGTGCATTTCTGCACCCACATTTCGCCAAGTATGTCAGTCCCACGTAATAGGGGGCGAGCCTATTTCCGTTTTTCGGGCACATTTCCAGACTCCGTGCTGTTACTGAGAATATCCTAATGGAAAAACCCTATAACACTTTGCCCGACCCGGGAATCGAACCCAGGACCTCTAGATCGCACGGCACATACTTGTACCGCGAGACCACGAGTCCACGAGGCAGTACATGTACAATGTACATATGTCGGCATTCAATTTATTGTTAAGGGTAAGTTAGTATAATTTAAGAAACGAGTCTCATTCAAATGCAATAAGAAATACGATTGATATTTAAGCGTAACATACATTTGTTTAATGTAAAAACCATTGGATACGTTTAAGCATTCTGTCCAATTTTATTTGAATCAATTGTGATTCTCTTTAGAATGTTGATTAAATGTAAAACAAACGAGCGTCAGACTGTAAAAGTGACAAAATACGATGCTCATTTCAAGCGAATCGTGAACGGGAATATTGCGATTTCGATTGTATCAGGGTCCCTTTAATTCAAACAATTGCCACTACGTTTTAGCGGAACAAATAAAAAAGTAGCGGAAAGGGCCGCCAATCGAATAAACGCGAATCCAATATGGACGAAATGAGTGACCGCCACCGACCCTTTTCATTCATTAATTAATCCCAAACGTGTGGAGCTCGCAAAATAATAGACTCTTAAATCGATTACTCACTTGGAAGCGCCAAACCAATTGGTAACATACGTTAATTAACCCCGATTCACATTCGCGAAATCCATATGTGAACATAATGTAAAATGATTGTTGTTTTAAATATCCAAAACTGTAATTGGAGCTCAACTGTTGAATATTATATTCAATTGTTTATTTTATCGAATTAATAAAAGTACAGGATTCAAGGAAAAGTGACTGCATAGAAAACAAAAATTTATTGTCTAAATATCAAAAATCATCAAGTATCTAGGTAGGGTGACGATATTCGCAGGGTGGCTGGCAGCGGTTTGATGAGGAGAGCCGATGATCGAGCCCATAGGAGAGGCCTATGTCCTGCAGTGGACGTAAGAAAAGCTGCTAATGATGATGATGATGAAGTATCAAAAAAACATATGTTTTCATGTTGACTACTTTTTTCGTCCCACGGCATAAAACAGCGCGTGGAATACCTACTTATCACGTCTAGGTCGAAAAACTAATATTGAACTTTTCCATGTAGATACGTGTTGCAATATCCAAACATTAAAATAAATGTTATGGCATGACAATTTGTGTTAAAGAGGTGTACCAGTTAATTTGGCTCGCGGTGGGGCAAACCATAGTTGTTAATTTCGATAATACGACAAGCGTGACGTATTAGCCAACGCTTGCGGTAAAATTAAATTACTCCTACCAAATGAAATATTTTTTGTATGTGATTTTATGCTTATATTCTTTTATATTCCCACATACGACTAATGACTTCTAATGACTTAGTTGAAAATATCTTATATTTCAACTTTCTTTCTTTTGATATTATTTAAATACATTAGTCTCGTTGTTTTCAGATTTTTATAGTATTGAAACGGGCTAAGCCATAGTCCACCCTTAGATTAAAGCGAATTGATGGGCTTAACATAACATCGTTTTTGTTATGATCTATTAAGTATGTAAGTTTCCTCAAGATACCTTTCTAGTTGAATAAATACACCACCATACATACATTATGTAGTTCTGGCCCCACGTAGGAAAAACTCGGTTCGTAGGAAAAATTTCGGTCTCACAAATACTCAGATCCTAAATAAATTTTTGTAAATCACACTAACATTTGTCTAGGTTTTTTATCGTACCAAAAATTCTATTATTGTAAGAGGCATGGTTCCTAAGCTTAAATTCATATTACCAAGAGCAAGATACTCGGACCGTGCATATAAAAATTAGGCCACAACCTATCTTATTTATTGTAGGCTTCATCTGTATGTACCTAGTAGCCTTAATACTACGCGTGGGCGAATCCAAATTGGGTTAGTAAAAATAGGCCACAGCCTCACTTCTGCGAATCTGATTTTATTCTGAAAATGATTTGTTCCAGTTTTTGATAGATGTCGACATATTTTGCTGATCAAAAATATTTCATTTAAGATAGATAGATATTTAGATTGTAGTTCTATATTTTTTTAATAATTGTTTGTAGAATTTTTATAGATTAATTTTATGAAACTAAAATTGTAAACCTATTAAGTATGATTCATCATCAGCCCATATACGTCCCACTGCTGGGCGCGGGCCTCCTCTACCATTGAGAGGGTTTGGGCCTTAGTCCACCACGCTGGCCTAGTGCGGGTTGGCGGACTACACACCTAAGAAATTCCTAAGAAATTTTAGGTGTGCCGGTTTTATCACGATGTTTTCCTTCACCGTTAAAGTACGTGATAATTCATTGTGAATACACACATAACTTCGAAATGTCAGAGGTGTGTGCCTGGGGTTTGAACCCGCGACCGTCGAGATTCTCAACCACGTGCCCAAACCTCGAGGCCAAGTTTATTAAGTATGATTACCTAGTATTAATTAAACAATAATAAATACGATAATGAATTTAATAATTATATGTGGTTAAAAATATTGGCATAAAAATAAATTTAAGCTCCATTATTTTTGGTGGTAGACCTTGCTGAAAAATTCTCTTACCACCATCCGGGTGCATTCAGCAACTTTATAGGGCTTTTATTATTTCGTCAGGCAGTAATTGCAATGCTTTTCTTCCAGCAGCAGAGACAGAAATTGGCAAACAAACAATTGCCTCTGCACGAAGATTTTACCTACGGACTGTTAATATAACTGGCCGACTGATATTGTATGACTTTCTCGTTGTTTCCTTTATACAAGTCTGAGGGTGCGATTGAGAGATCACGAATATAGTTCCTGCACCAGCCAAGGTGATATTGGCTGATAGATCGGTGATATTATATCTAAAAATATGCCCGATAAACGTCAATAGGCTCGCCCCTAATTAGGTGGAACTTAAAACAAGACAGTATATATTAAGTGTTGTAATACACCTTTAAAGGGATAAAGGCGTGAGAGCATGTATGTAGCGATGATGTACTATAAATACGATTACAAAGCTATAAAATTATTGTATTATGTATTGCAGATATAGGCGTATCTATTACCATTCCATATTATTAGTGTAGTGTAGGACGTCCTGCAGCACGATGGTCCGACGACTTGAGAAAGGTGGCGGGTAGCGGATGGATAAGGGCTGCTCAAGACCGGGATGGTTGGCGCCTACTTGGGGAGGCCTTCGTTCAGCAGTGGACGGCGATAGGCTGAGTATATATTACCATTCCCCTCATAATTCCGGAGATCAGTGACGTAATATCTGACACAAGCCATTTGGTAGTTTGTTATGGTTCGTACAATTGTATGTTTTGTTAATACTGAATCGCACAAAATATTGTATGGCGTTAGTACTTTCAATTCAGCAACTCAAAGCCCAGTGATCACATTTAAGTCAGTCCAAAAAACTGTTGTAGTTTAATTGTGTTAGTTCGAACATGGTGTAATTGGATGTAAGTTTGCCATTGTTTTACAACGATTAATACCC
Source organism: Hemaris fuciformis (assembly GCA_907164795.1). Lineage (NCBI taxonomy): Eukaryota > Metazoa > Arthropoda > Insecta > Lepidoptera > Sphingidae > Hemaris > Hemaris fuciformis. Next base: position 10,019,468 of record OU015442.1, read on the forward strand.
GGTGATAAAGATAGTGTGGGTCTTATATGGAATTTCGAGAGACATTTACTTCTCCCTTAAGTTGACACAACAATAATTTATTCTGCAGCATCATAAGCTATGATAGTTGTTTAAGAAGTAATAAACTTTGTCCCTAATGACCACAGACCTAGACAAAACGGAAAGAACAAGACCAATTCGAAACAAATTGCCCATTCAAACACACAAAGCGGAACTGCGAACCTTTAACCACTTACACAGTATGATTTAGTTACAAGCCGACCACTTACTCTTTGCAATTGAACGAGCACACAGTAGAGTCATAAGAAATTCTGAATCGTAAAGCGCATTCGCTCCTACTGCCATAGGAATAGACTTCAGTATCTGCCAATTGCATCGGAATACCAATTTATATTTACCCACTCCCCTTAAGCCCTCACACGCAATCAGAGACAGCGCTTAACTAATTGTCTTTGTGAATGTACGGCGCAATTAACCACATAGGGCGGACGGTACTAGCGGAGCGGCATTCCCAATCAGTTAATGTATGTAATGTTGCTTGTGTTTGTTATTGTACCAGCTGAAACGCAGTGCATGCTTAATTGTCAAACTAAATGTGTACGGAGCTGAGGCGTTAGCATTGCACTGCCGAATAGCAGTTCCGATATGCGTAATTTAAGAATTGCCAGAAAGTTCTAGAAATTCGTGAATGACTTGCACTTATAATTTTCTTTACGTATTAGAATATGTTATAAACGATGGCGACAATCCTATGAACATGAATCAAACACTTTTATATAAAAAAAATATTAAGTATATTTTTTGTTAATACTTTTACAGCGTGATTTGGCAATAATTGTGAAAATATTTTCTTTATAATGAGCTTCGATATATGTTTTAGTTTCCAAAATTTACTGCGGTAATTAATTCGCACAATAAGAACCGAAATACTTCGAACTAATAGTAGGATATTAAAATTAGAAACAATGTATATTTATTCCAAACTTGACTCGGAAAGCCCTCAAAGTTACCACGTTCCTGACTATTTCTCGGATTAAGTATGGCGAGAAATTATACAACTCTGAAAATTTCCAAACCCTTTCTAATTAACAAATTGTTTAATAATCGTTTAGAGAGTTCGCTTAGTAAATCAGAAAACTGACTGGTTCCACCAAATTATTTTAAGCTTTGCAGAATTATTTTGTTAAAATTCATTAAGCGAACAAGAAATCGAATAAATACCAGACTTATTGAAAAGGGCTATATTGAAATAAATGCGAAATGGGGGCCAAAATCGCAAAGGCAGAATTTGGCAATAATGTTGCAGTTTAATCAATTTTCCAACAATTTGCTCCAATAAATGTATTTATTGCCAGATCTTTAAATTAATCTGGCGTTTATATTCTGCTAATTGAAAAATTCTAGATCCATAAATCCGATTTGAAATTTAATTTCTAAACATTTTTAAATTTTCCTTTACAAAAGTGACTACGTTCAGCTTTGTTTCAATTTAAGACTCATGACGATGTTACATTAATTTGGAGGACTTCCTATTTATAATCACCGCTGTATTTTCCTCGTGGTCTCGCGTTACAAGTAAGTGCCGTGCGATTTGGAGGTCCCGGGCTCGATCCCCGGGTCGGCCAGTATTATTAGGAATATATATAATAAAAACGGATCATAGAATTATATTCCAATCAATCACAACGAAAATACTGCAGCCACCCATAAAGTTTTCGACGAAACGATCGACCAGTGTTCAATAAGCGAGAGATGATTATTCATAGGGTTACGTCACCGCTCACCGCATTCCTGGCTCGTTGATGGGTGAACGCCGGAGTCGCAGAAGACGCCATCGTCAGCCGGTGCACTCACCATATAAGATTACCTGTGAGAGAGTTCGATAGGCTTTTTGTGGGGATCTAGAAATCTCGGAGTTGGTTTCTAATTGATATAATATTGATATTGATATAATTGATCTTTTGAACGTATTGCTTGTAGATTACGTTGTGGTTCTACGTAATGAAATTATCAAGTCACACTTATCTGATGTTTCGCGTTTAATATACAGGTACTCAAGAATTGGTTCAAATCATGGAACGGTTTTAGTCCAAATATTTTAACCCACGTTAAAATCGCTGTTTAATGCCTTTTTTATTTATAATTCATTTAGTATTCCTAAATGATTTAAGTCCGTACGGTTTCAATTAGCGACCGATTTTTTTTGCATTAACAGTAAATATATATATATTTTTTATTTTACATCCATGAAATAATTTGATACGATAAGTCTTTGCTAACATAATAAATGTTAGCAAAGACTAGTGCAAATCCGTTTGAGCACAGTTATCAAAAAACAACAGACAATATTCCGTTTAACAGTCAGAATACCTTCTCCACAAACATTTTAAGTTCTAAGCTCCGGTCAGGTAACTCGACACCCAAACGGACAGCCACCACAGTCCATTGGTCAGCATCCAGTTCCACCAGTTTACTGAACGCGTCGACACAAATGCGCCACCTTCCTTCTACCGGGCGCTCGCAGATTGATTAATATTGCTTCATTTGTAGCGAATTAATCTTTATTAGTCACCTAATTATATTGTTTGATTGTGTCGATTTGGAAGGATTTTATGTGATAATTTTCACTTAATTTACTTTTGTTTATATTTGAAAGGTTCGTGACTTAAAAATATTAGAGATATAATGGGATTTGTACTCCTTTTAAGAAGGTCTTTATCAATGTTATTTTTATTCTCATTGTAAAAAAAAATATGCTACTGATTGCCTCATGAGTTTTAAAAACTGAAAAAGACTGCATCTTATACCAGATACTTCTCCCAACCATTGCTTACATTTGCATTGCAGAACTTCTTATTGCTATGTTTTCTTTACGTTTCTTCTAACTAACAAATGATTTGCCTTGTTTTCTCTTAATTAATAAATAGGTGGTTGAAAAGAGCAAAAAAATCTTTACGTAACACAACCTCAATTAAAGTAAGTAAGTACAGCTCTATATTATTTAAATAAAACGATTTGACAACATCAAATTTTATTGGTAATAGAATCTACCATAGACAAATAAGGCAACATTGTATTATATCGACATAATACCCAATATTCTCGTTGAACATCAAGTGCTCATATTATTATGTAACACTAACAACCCATTCATCCGTGCATATTAGGCGCCTCCTTCAATAAACACAATTAATTTAATTAAGCATTCAAGTATCTTATACGTACAATACGTCAATAAGCTAACAGCTTGTTATAACAAAATTTGATATTGGATAATTCACTTGTTGTTGATTGAGAGATTTAATTAATACGTTGCAGTAGATACTTGAATCAATGTCACTTTGAAGATATCTTGAGGACATCAGATTTGACATTGGACTCGCTTTTCTTTTATCCATATTTATGCAATCTCACAAGATCACAAGATCGTTTTGGTTATTTTATTTTAACAGCTCTAGAATTGTATAAACACTTTTACAGAAATATTGTCGTGTAAGGACGACTAGTATTGAATTTAGCAAATTAGTTAAAAAAATAGTTCCAATTTTAATATTAAAATTTATTTGACGCTATCTATAACCAAGAAATTCTTTAACAAAATTTACACTTGACTTGTACTAGTATTATAAACAACACTTAAATTATTAACCTTAATATTATAAACTATTACATAAAACATAACATTCTTGAAACGATATTAAAATAATTCTCACACATCAAAAATTTAGTTACTAAACCACCAATCTGATTCCGAACGAAGTAACAAGATCGAGCAGTGAAAGTAAGAAATGTTAATTCGGCATGTAATCCCCGATCTTAAGCCTGAATAGATTTCAATATAAATAGACAGATATGCATATAGACATAATAGAGATCTTATTAATAACCGCATTAACAGTCGTTCGGCTGGCATTCATCGTATTAGGCGGCGATGTTACAGCGCCGTCAAAGGGAAACGTTAATATCAAATCCATTGAGCGTGATGATATTGATTATTGAGAGCCCCGTCTGCTCTAATTATACGTCTATATTTAGTTAACTGTATGACATTGTGATTATTGTGATCAGTATTGAACATGAAGTCGCGATGGCCTCGAGGTTTAGGCACGCGGTCGAGAATCTCGACGGTCGCGGGTTCAAACCCCAGGCACACACCTCTGACTTTTCGAAGTTATGTGTGTATTCACAATGATTTATCACTTGCTTTAACGGTGAAGGAAAACATCGTGATAAAACCTGCACACCTAAAAGTTCTTAGGAATTCCTTAGGTGTGTAGTCCGCCAACCCGCACTAGGCCAGCGTGGTGGACTAAGGCCTAAACCCTCTCAATAGTAGAGGAGGCCCGTGCCAGGCAGTGGGACGTATATGAGCTGATGATGATGAATTGAACATGAAACTTCTAGACATAGCATTAGTATTTGTAGTATCGCTTTTATTATCAGTATTAATATTGATACATTGTGTTTACTGCAGAATGGGTTTGTATTTTGACGCTTGATTCTTAGTCTGATTTACTCCTTAACTTTTATGTCAAAAACTTTGTTTTCATTCGTTTTTTAGAGACTTTTCTTAATTTTGTTCTATTTTAAACCTTATTAATAGACAACGTGTACTTTTCCTTTTCAAAATTACACTTATACAATTTGGCTCAACATCATTTTATATCATGATCATGATCATCAGCCCATATACGTCCCACTGTTGGGCACGGGTCTTTTTCGCCAAGGGTATCAACTTTTTATTGTATACGATATGATTATACATATTTGATATTTTTCGATGACAACGTCCTGATACTGATAATTGCATATTGGAAAAATGATATACCATTTTTGCCGACCCTAATACGAATTTGGAACCTCTCGATCGAACGCAGTATACATATGCTACGAGACCATTGAGACAACGTTCATGATAATGTTTTATTTATTTGTAGAATATTCAAATATTGATAATTTAAGTGCCTTTTAGACCAAATAAATAAATAAAACAGGCACAGAACAAACTACAAAAAAGACAATTAAATTAAGGAAACATATTAAGAATTCTGTCTTTGAGGACTAAAATGTAATGCTCCGTCTTGGTAACTTCTTCTTACAAAACATTCTATTCTCTTAGTGTACAAAGTTGAAACAAAAAGAAATACATTGAAAATTAGCTTAACTACAGCAGATATTTACTCATGTTGAAATGTATGTTAAGTTTTCTTTGAGCATGTATAAAGTTGAGGGCATTAACTAAGGCGACGATAAAGTTAAGCTGTGTTCTCTAAAAACAAATAAGTAACATAAACCTCGACTTTATTTTGAAAGCCTTAATACAGCTCAAAAGGGATTTACATTTTTAACCTCTTGGGAGAGATATCTGCCATTTAAAACATCAATCTAGGTTAAATCATGAACGTTTTATGTTGATACTTTAGCGTTGTGTAGCTATGACAGTAAACAACTCAAAACGAGCCTTTTATTACTAAAACAGATTTTGATTTGAACATTACGGTCTCGTAAAGGCATCGCGAAGTTGCCGGCATTTTAAAATGCAATGACGTCACAGGAGAATACAGGCAATGTTCTACACGGCGATTCGTTGAAGTATATTAAATTACAGGTAATAAAACTGGCACAATAGGTGGTAAAAATGCTTACTGCCTACGCTTTGCAGCCTGTACAGTCTTACCTGAGATTTTACGCGACATTAAATTAAGGATGCAGAATTGCATATACATATGTACATAAGTATGTCTCCAATATTTTGTATGGTCAAAATTATGTGAAAAATAAAAAAGCAAATATAAAAGACATTTTTTTCTAGTATTAATCATTTATATCCTGAACCTATATATAGTTAGTTATGAGGTGAAGTCGATTGATTTTAATCTAGTGTACGTAGTGGGTTTTTTTTTGATGCATGCGTTTTGGAGTGATGTGTGTATTCAAGCAGTGGAACGTTTAACAGTGGACTGATATATACATACATACATACATATTATATGTATAAAATTAAACTGCCTCGTGGTCTCGCGGTACAAGTATGTGCCGTGCGATCTAGAGGTCATGGGTTCGATTCCCGGGTCGGGCAAAGTGTTATTGGGTTTTTCATTTAGGAAATTCTCAATAGCAGCACGGAGTCTGGGATTGTGCCCGAAAAACGGCAATAGGTTCGCCCCCTATTACGTGAGACTGATACATAACTGGCGAAATGTGGGTGTAGAAGTGCACCTCTGCCTACCCCATCAGGGAATACAGGCGTGAGTTTATGTATATATGTATGTGTAAAATTAAACTCATGTACAAAAACTCTAACTCAAATTCTTCTAAAATGTTTTCAACAGAAGCGAACAGCAATGACTATGCACATTACCATAAAGCTCCACTCCGTATTTATGTGGTTAGGTGGTCCGATTTCACGACTTTCGATTGCACAAGTTTTCAAATTTAGATCGAATTATACATCCCAAATTCGGATTCTTCACAACTTTCCTTACTCCAGAGCATTAATAAATTCAAAGAGAACAAATAACTTGACTTTCAAAATTAGCTTTAACTTAATTGTTGGTGAGGGAATAGTATATAAGTTTGGCAAACGTGACGTACATTTTTTCTATGTAAAATTAGTTTAACAAGCGGCGTGGCGCATTTTAATGGTGGTTCTTCGGTTTTTGGATTATTTATCTAAGTGTCTTTATGTTAACTTGTGACTGCATATTGGGAATACTTTTTGTAATAACTTATTTTATAACACTTTAAGTCAATCTACCAATTTTTTTATATAATTAACATACATATGTATACATACCTACATAAACTCACGCCTGTATTCCCTGAAGGGGTAGGCAGAGGTGCATTTCTGCACCCACATATCGCCAGGTATGTATCGGTCCCACGTAATATGGGGCGAGCCTATTGCCGTTTTTCGGGCAAATTTGAAGATTTCGTGCTCCTACTGAGAATTTCCTAATGGAAAAACCCAATAACACTTTGTTCGACCCGAGAATCGAACTCAGGACCTGTAGATCGCACGGCACATAGTTGTACCGCGGAACCACGAGGCAATCTATGAAATAGTGGAATACTTTTATAGACCATGTGTTTTCACGTTCATATTTCGGATCTAAAACGATTCCGTAATATCCTGGGTACTTTAATTGTAGTGTGAAGAATAATTTCAGTAGGCCAGCAAGAGTGTGCCGACTGAAGATAAATGGGAGTCTCTCGTTCTCGTTAGAAATATCATATATTTGTATCTTTGGCATATGTTAAATATAGTCTCATAATAAAACTCAGCGAATATATTACTTAAGCGATAAATGATTTCCTAGAAGATAGAATACGAAACTTTAGAATGTACTAGGAAAGCGCAATAGCCCATTGATGTTGTAGGAACACTTATTTCTGTTGAAAGAAAATAATAAAGATGAACGGAGCAATTATGAAGAGGAAACAACTGAAGCTACAGATAACATTCATCATCATCATTATCAGCCCATATACGTCCCACTGCTGGGCACGGGCCTCCTCTACAACTGAGAGGGTAGAGGACAGATAACATTAATGATTTGTTATTTCTACATACATACATACATAAACTCACGCCTGTATTCCCCGAAGGGGTAGGCAGAGGTGCATTTCTGAACCCACATTTCGCCAGGTATGTATCAGTCCCACGTAATAGGGGGCGAGCCTATTGCCGTTTTTCGGGCACATTTCCAGACTCCGTGCTGTTACTGAATTTCCTAATGGAAAAACCCAATAACACTTTGCCCGACCCGGGAATCGAACCCAGGACCTCTAGATCCCACGGCACATACTTGTACCGCGAGACCACGAGGCAGATTTGTTATTTCTATAATCAGGAAATTCTGTATTTTCTTATTACAGAGTCACGGTATTGTTGTACTTGGAATTTGTTTGTTATTATTTCACCCTTTAAACATTAGCGTTGAAATAGATGAACTCTTGGAGAAGATCAAAAACTTTTAACATAGATTGGCAATATCGAGCGAAGCCGCAGGTAAACATTACTTTTGCAAATCCATATTTTATTTTACAAAGATAAAAAAGCTGCATAAAAGAATTAATTATTTTCATGCTTTTATCACTCGCTGCATTTTCATGTTCATAAACTGTGAGTATATTAGATTGAGCTAACTTTGCGTGGTGGTTATTAGTAAAACTTCGCGAGCCACAGGCTAGGTTATGTTAGTTCGGAAGTAAACAGAACTGAATAGCATGTGCGAACATTAGACGAGCAAGGCTTTTAATAACGCTGTATTGACTTTTGCTTGAAGATTTTTACGGCCATAAAGTGAGGCTTCCTCTTCGTATTTGCACTTGTTTTTCTCCCACATCTGTGTCCCCGAAAAGGTAGGTAGAGGTGTATTCATTTAACTATGTTTTGCTATTTATAAGTGTTAGATACTATTGTTTGAAATCTACCATTTCAAGATTATTGCCCTTTTCGGGAAGAATTTTAGACTCTGTGTTGCTACCAATTAATTGTGACATAACATTCTACTAATAATATATTTCCCAAAGAGAAAACAAACCTGTGACTTCTGGATCTCACGTCATATTTAACCTATGTAGTCCCAAGACTTTTATACTATACTGATATATAGTACTACTATTATAATATACTCAGAGACATTTATACTATACTGCTCTGTAATAATTCAAAACTGAGCGATATGTTAATCATTACATGCTTAGGCCTACAAGGTTTACTAGCAAAGCCACATAAAACTCGTGACCCATATTAATCCCAATACAGGGCATTTTTACTGTCAATTTGTCCCAATCTTAATCCAACTATTATAAATCTGGTGAAGGTATTTCAGATTGCTTTCCGACACTACTAAAATCATGATAATCAATCATAAAATACGAGAAACATCAAAAAGATCGCCAATCCCACGCTAACAAGACTGGAAAAAAATAATCAAAATGAGAAAATAAATCTAATTACGTTGTTGGTAAAATATTATGTCAGATTTAACTAAGTCCCACGAGAGACGAAAGAACCTTTAAAATCATATTGCGAACCGTCTGTCCTACTGAACAGAAATATCGAGGGAATTAAATTCATAGCCCGATTCCAGAAATAAATGTTTGCTAAAAAATCAATTTTCATGAATCCTGTCTTGATTTTATAAAAAAAAAACAATATAGGTACATACATATGTTCTAGCAACTCGACTCAGCTTTACACGGGCGCGTTGTTGTAATCAATAAATGCATTATATTGTTTTCCAACTATGTGTATGACTAAAACTAAACCTAAAAACCTCTCTCAGTTGTAGAGAAGACCCGTGCACAGCAATAGGACGTAGATGGGTTGATGTTGATATGTGTATGACAAAGTTGGAACGTAACCAAAAGTAAAAAAAAATAATTGGACCACATAACTAGGGTATCTTATTATTTAAAAATATATTGACTAATTTGTTACAAGACATACATACATAAACTCACGCCTGTATTCCCAGAAGGGGTAGGCAGAGGTGCATTTCTGCACCCACATTTCGCCAGGTACCTATGTATTAGTCCCACGTAATAGGGGGCGAGCCTATTGCCGCTTTTCGGGCACACTTCCAGACTCCGTGCTGTTACTGAGAATTTCCTAATGGAAAAACCCAATATCACTTTGCCCGACCCGGGAATCGAACCCAGGACCTCTAGATCGTACGGCACATAACAAGACTTAGAAATTAATTCAAAGCACTCAAATTCTAACAAATCTTTTAAAAGTATTCTTATGCCACTTAGCCATTGGTCCATTCAGGTCAAGTATTTGTGCAACCCACGAACATTTAGTACGGATTATAGTTTACGTTATTCATAAAGCAATTCATAACTCATATTTAATAAACGAGCTGATTTAAAACAGCATTAATATTAAGCTAATATTGTAACTCAAAATATTAAAGTACAGTTAATCACGAGATTAATTTGCAAGATGGAGAAATGTATCTGAGCAATTTATTAGGTGTTTTACTATTGAATTACAAATTATTTTGTTCGTTTTTCTATATTTCATTTTAGAAATAAAAAAAAACGTATTTAAGTCTTTGCCTAATTTATAGATGAAAAACTGAGAATTAGACGCAAAACTACTATTTGTGATTCAAGAATGAAGAGAAAAAAATTGGGATAAAACATGTTTTCAACTTTTGCCAAACTAAATCTATTACAGGAGCTATTATGATTGCAATATGTTGCATGTAATTGTATTAGCTACGGCATTAGTGCGCTATTGAAGACTTATCCTTCCACTCAAATCTGGCATGTGTGCCTGAACATTGCCTCAGGTAATTAATTCCTACAATCAGTTCCCTTGTGACTGCCTCGTGATCTCATGTTGCAATTATGTGCCGTGCAATCACGAGGTCTCAGATTCGATTCCCAGGTCCGGCAAAGTGTTATAGGGTTTTTCCATAAGGAAATTCTCAAATGTCAATAGTCTCGCTCCCTATTACGTGGGACGAAAAAACTATTTGCGAAATCTGGATGTAGACATGCACCTCTGCTTACCCCTTTAAGGAGTATAGGCGTGAGGCTATGTTTGTATTTGTTAGGCAATCATCATCACTATATATGATCAAGCAATAGCTTGGCACGGGCCTCTCTACAATTGAAAGGGTTTAGACCTTAGTCCGCCACGCCGCGCTGGGCTAATGCGGGTTGGCGGACTACACACCTAACAAATTCCTAAGAACTATTAAGTGTGCAGGTATCCTCACGATTCTGTTTGATGTTTTTACATATCTAATTAGTTCCCATCCTTTTTCCTTCAAAAAATACACGACTTTACAGCTATCGCCGGTAATGAGAGTTAGTTAGTAATATTCAATCAATGGATCCAATTCGTTGTTAGTGTTGTGATATTAAGAAAGGATAATGCCTACCTACTAAATCAGCCAACAAGCCTCTAGTTACAACCTTTAACTATTCAACCGCGGACGACGCAAGGCGATCCTTCAATAAGCGCGATTTAATAATGACTATAAAAACTGAATGACACCCATTAATAGTGCTGTGGACAATAGGCATTAAAATTTTATCGATACCGGAGCAAGCGCTTAGTTTAAACGTTAATACGAACTCATTTTGTGTCATGTGCAAAACTAATTATGTATTTCTCTGTTGTGTACAAATTGTGCAGATGATAAGTTTCGTTGCGAAATGGATCGTTGTCTTATAATTTAATTAAATTTATGTGGCTTTTATCTAGCTCTTGAGGGTACTTAAGAACATAAAAGCGATCCTGTAAATACATTGTTATACATTTCAACATATTGAAACAAAACATTCAGATCACGTTTTTATAACAACTGCTATACCCTGGCTGCGTTAATTTGGAATTATCCTTCAAGATTTCTTAGCGGTACAGAAAACTGGTTTACTTTTCTCTTTAGTACCTATACATGACCTGTAAAGATTGAATATGATTTATTCGTGCCAGTATAAAAAGTGTTTTTTTTATTTTACAAAAATCACCATCATCATCATCAGCGCATATACATATACGTCCCACTGCTGGGCACGGGCCTCCATTACAACTGAGAACCACGCTTGCCTAGTGCAGGTTGGCGGACTACACACCTAAGAAAGTCCTAAGAACTTTTAGGTGTGCAGGTTTCATCACTATGTTTTCCTTCACCATTAAAGTACGTTTTAATTTTTGAAACCAATGTTATTAACAAGCACACTAAATAAAATACTGCACATTTCATCGACACAGCGGCGCAGCACTGAGACGCACGCCCGCGGATGTACTCCGCAAATTATACACCGCATCGCTCACTCTTACAGTTTGCACCTCACGCTCGTTTTGTAAATTTATATGAATCATTATTGGCTTGAATTATAGCGCAGCATCGTGCACGCGGGACCGGCTCACTTAGATGCGAGAATCTGCATGCGGATTATTCTCTATAACTTTATTATTACATCATCATGATATTGTATCCGTTACTCACGGGTTAAAGAATCTACCATCTTACTGTTTTACTAGACATAAATTCCGTTTACGTTTCACTGTGTTCTTCGGGAAAAGTTTGGATCTTATTATGAGTTCTGTAATTTGTGCTCTTGTTGTAGTCAGCTTAGACTGTTGTATGAGTACCAGTATACCATAATCGCATATAACTGTTTCACGGTGGTGTTTATTGCATTAACGAAGGCCTACTGATTCTTTCAACATTCTGTTTTTAACATCTATTTGTAAAGAACAGCCAAGCATCTCTATTAGCGATGGATTTAAAGATTAGCAGTGATCACATTATAATATAAGACAGTGGTGTTTAGCAAATCTATACAATACCAAAATTTTCATGCTTCTAAATCATATATGTATAAGTAGATCTGGAGTATGAATAAATCTTTTTATTTTAAAACAATCTTGATTTAGTCAAATGCACCGATAGATTATATAACGACTAAAGATCACAAAAAGCAAAATTCCTAAAAGCAAGATGCTTTAAACGTAACATCACTACATATCTTTTGGAATAATTGAATTCATAATTTATCATTTTATAAAGAAATTCAGACCTCTCACTGTAGGTGGGATAAATGAGCAATTTACTTAATAGCCTGTCCCGCTGTTTATTATTTTACGGTCATGAACTTACAAGGAGTAATTTTCGTATGCAATTTGGGTACCTTTATTTCAAAGAAGCGTTTCCATGTTCTGCATTTTTATCGCTCCTACAAGCGTTAATATTAACATCGCTTACATTGGAATAAATTCATTTGCGTGAATAAATTTGTTTGTGTAAACAATGAAGTATTCTTTCATATTTCTACATAATAACAATACAACTTAAAGAAATATTACAGACTTGCTTACAAATAAAAACTATAGAACATTATAGAGTTCAAAACATAAATTCACCACCCGTCATAAAATGACAATTTTTAAAATGCAAAATCTCTTTCCCGTTATTATACCAATTCTGTTTTTTCAAGAGCTAAAAGCCGACTTTGTGAACATTACAGAACAAAAGAAAATTGCATCAACGCCCCAGCTGGAAAACAATTTCGGCACAACTCCGGCTGAGGTTGCAATTACAACAGCTATTACAGTGGAAGATGAAACATTTGATGATAATGAACTCCGAAAACTTTTTGTAGAAAAATTTAAATTATATGAAAATGTAGAGAAAGGGAGAAATAAGAACGACACCCGTGAGAAGCAGCAAAGAAAATCAAGGTTTGCCGTGAATGCTACCAATTATAAAAGGATGGAATGTCTGTCGTGCCAGGCAGACGGGGTTTCAACTGCAGATGAGAATTGTTATAAAGGATTTAGGTGAGAAAACATGTTCATTAACTTTTCCGCAAAAACCACCATTACAAATCTGTTCTGAGAACAAATATTAAAGAGGATAGACGTTTTTTGTAATATTCAGAAGATCACCAGTTTAAAACACAATACAATATTATGTATTAGAAACTAATAAAAATCTGCAAAATCCACATGTATTTTTTTAACGCTTTAACAATCCCTTTTTGTACTTAATGTTATCTCAGAGCCATGCATGATTATAACGTGAAGAAACTTTGGATTTACCTATTCAATTATCGCAGGATAAGTAATACATTTATAAGCTAAAAACTATGGAACACTAACCCATAATGTATAGAACATAATATAATGGACTACACTTAACACCATAATCAGATATGCATACATATAAACATTTTTATCGATTGTTAAATGTTCAAAGTTAATACTGTCAAAAAAGATGGAAAAACTCGTAAAACTTTAAACTGGATGTCGCTGTAATTCAGAAGTAAACACAAATTCTTTCCAAATTTTTCTAATAAATTCATCTGCGTCTGTCAACTTGCAGCCTATGTTATAGTAGATGACGTATGGAGGTAAAAAACTAAAGTTATTTAAAATAAGCTGGCTCGGAATTGTGGAGAAATTGCGAAGCAGATAAATTTACATCCATGTATTTCTTCACAGAAATCCATAAAGAACCTAATCCTTTTCTATTTCTCAGGATTCCGTCACAAAATTGTTCCGATGCAGAGCAATGCTACACCGAACTCCACCCTTTATACATAAAAAGGGGTTGTATATTACCTGGGAGCCTAAATAGAACGTTTGTATGCAAATGTCCCTTTTGTAACGACAAACCTTCATACGACTCCACCTATTACGAATATACGACAGTCAGCGATTGGGAGTACGATAACGAACGCCTTCAGAAACCTGTGATAGGAATAGACCTCGTTTGCAAAGTTTGCGAAACCAAAGGAGCGAATAAACACGCAGATAATGTATGTAAGACTGGTCAAAAGTAAGTAGCTTTTGATTCATAAACAATTTTACTATTTTATTCCTCAAATTTATTCATATTTTTTTTCAGCGCTGATTATATGGTTTGTGGTCATGATGAACTGTGTTATATAAACATAAATGAGCAAATAGACTCAGTATCAAGAGGATGTATATCGAAACCAGCATATAATTCTTATTATTATTTTTGTAACAATTTTAAATGTAACAACATAGCTTTTAAAAATCCTAAGTTGAGAAAGCCAAGAGAGTTGTTAACTGGACTTACTCCCTTATCAAGCAGACAAAAATCTCATAGCCATGTTCTCAAAATGTGGCCCCGTTTGATTATCGCACTAAAAATAATTTTATATGCCAATTTGTAATATTTTAAGACATTTAATGAGTTGAAAAGAGTTTATATGACTGTCTTTGTGACGGAATATTTGACAATGTAGAATTTCAGTTTGATATTATACTGACAGCGTGTTGTAAAATATGTTTTTTCGAGTGATTTTATTTTTTTGCCTGTTTGTAAGTACGAAATGTGAAGAACAAATAAAAAAAAGTAAGATACTATTACCTCCCTTTAAGAAACATATAGAAGACATAGAAGATACAGCTATAGGAAGTCAGTTAAGGAAAACTGAAAGCGATGATGATCGTAGTGACATAGTAGCTGTTTTAATTAAAAATATTAAGACAATATTCTCAGATGAGTCTGAACATAAATCCACAGATTTAAACGATACTAAACATGTTATATACTTTAGATCAACTGTAAAATCTATTTTTGGAGATCATTTTAGTACTAGACCTACCATAACAACTGATGTGGCATTATTTCAAAATTTATCTCTTGCTGCTTTATTAGATACGAAGCGTGGTGGACAAAATACACACACGGCGCACTTTGATATGAACAATGGGAGACATGAATTGTTACATCTGACAAAAGATCTTATGTATCATGAGAGACCCTGTGAGAAAGAAGACGACGTCAGTTTTGCTGCGAGTGGCAACAGTGGATTTAATGTCTCTAGACTTGGAAGTGATGTCCCCGAAACAAGACGCTCGTGCATATTTTGTGATAATGTCATGGTTGAAGATTGCTATGATCCCAAAAATAAATTGTTAGTATGTAATGTTAATGATGATTTTATTACCTTAGCTTTAATGGGAAGAAACTATCAGCTTTATGAATCTCTTTTCAAATATTTTTTGTTTCGTGAAGTGTTTGTTATACATACCACTAAATTAATCAAGTATTGATCTTGTTAAATGTTATATAAAACAGTACACACGTACGAAGTGAGCTCGCGTTAGTAAATAAATTATGAATGTTTACACACGTTAATCACTGCAGTACAGTTTACTTGAAGATGGCTTTCTTGTGTAATCATTTAATTTGCAGGATCCCGTCGATCGTGTGCGAACGCGAGGAAGATCTATGCTATTCTCAACACACGCCCTTTGGTATAATCGATAGAGGATGTTTCAACGTAAATCACAATCTTACCACCTACGTATGTTCCTGCAATCTTTGCAACTACATATCCATTTCTGAAATGCCATACATTTTCTCCAACAAGCGAGATTGGGTCGATAATGTTGTTGAGCTCTCACGTACGCGGCATTTTAGAAAATCTGTGTTTAAAGACATGACTTGCTTGAGATGCGAAGTTAACGTGACCACCAAAAGGGGCGATATGCTCGATAGTGCAAATTGCTTGGAAGGAAATATGTAAGTCTCGGTTTGATTTTTTTACTGCATGCATCTTTATTCCAGCAATTTTGTAAATCACGTTGTTGTTCTTATGAACTTGTAAATAATAGTTTTTTTTTTCTTAGACACATACATACATAAACTCACGCCTGTATTCCCCGAAAGGGTAGGCAGAGGTGCATATCTGCACCCACATTTCGCCAAGTATGTATCAGTCCCACGTAATAGGGGGCGAGCCTATTGCCGTTTTTCGGGCACATTTCCAGACTCCGTGCTGTTACCGAGAATTTCCTAATGGAAAAACCCAATAACACTTTGCCCGACCCGGGAATCGAACCCAGGACCTCTAGATCGCACGGCACTTACTTGTACCGCGAGACCACGAGACAATATATAGCAAGATATATAATTTTTCATGTTATAAATGTGCAAATAAGTCACAGTTTTAATAATTTCAATTTTGAAATATACACCGAAGAACTTTATAAATTACAGCTTAATAACGAGCTTTTGAATATTACAATTTTAGTTTACAAACTTGTTAAAACTCAAACTTAATCTAGTTTCTTTGTAATTTTGAGTTGTTTAAATTATTGGATATTAAACGTCGATATTTTTAGATGAACCTATTTTCTTAGAGTTTAACATTACATTGGATTATTATTATAGATTTTCAAAATGTAAGCTTAAACGTTAGTACATAACAATAGAAAACTAAAGCAAACGTTTTATCATCATGTTTCCAGTATTGGCAATAATTTATATAAAAAAAAATAGAGTAAGCTGGCAAGCTTAGTTATGAATACTAAAACGTCTACATTTTCAGAGGTACATTGCCAATACAAAAATGTCTTGAAGACGAAATTTGTGCAGTCAAAGCTATCAAAAAAACCGGCTACATTTGGAGAGGTTGTGTCAAATCACCTTTATATAATTATTGGTGGGCGCTTTGCGACACAGATCTTTGTAATTACGGTTCTCTTGTATCAATTTATGATTATTTATAGACTATTACTTTATAAAAACATATTTCAAAAATTACTAGAAAATGTGTTTTTATTTAAAAAACTTAAAAGAGTCTAGTAATATATTATTAATGCTACATTCGTAGTTTTTTCATAAGCTATAAAAGCTGGCAGTCGGCCACTGGGGACTTTTGGGGACTGTCTTTTGTTTTCACGATTTGAATACACAAAAAACCTTTTAAGGATTTTATTTTACTCTGACTTTTCTAATTCGTGTTAGTGGATAAAGGGGATTTAAAGTAACTATGTGATTACAGTTGTCCTAACACTCTATTTGATAATGGTACGATGTCAAGAGTGCCAAAACATTACCGTACTTAGAAGTACAATAGGTACATAGGCTTTTTAAGAGAGGTAAAACTAAACATAATAATGAATGAAGTTATTAATATTGAATATAATACCTATAGCAATCGTTGAAGTGTCCAGTGCTTGACATATCCACAAATTGTCCACATTAGAAAGAAAAATGCATAATATTTTCAAGTGATATTAAGCGTAGTACCTACTAAACTTTAAATTCGTTTCCTTTTACTTTGTTAAATTCATGGCTACATTTCAGTATTCCGTTCCGCTCTCAAGCTACACATACTTAACTTGAAATCAAGATTTCTTGCAATATTTGTAGATAACATAATCACACATTTCACATTGTCCATTTCAAAGAAAATGCTCTGGATCAGCAGAAGAAAGGCCTAGAATTTAACGTAGTCTCCGTAATCTAATTGAATTTCACGGTCGCGGAAGTTCCGCCTTTGAAGGATTCATCTGGTGGAAACCCGTGGGCACGAATACTCGAAAACTCTGGACCGCTGATCCGGAATCCGCGACTGATGTGTCGCTGTTAGATTTCACGATTGGTTGCATTACCTATACCTATGAATATGGAAAAAAGTGAAATGCAACGCAAATTGTTCAAAGGATTTTTTCCAAAATATTTTATACAGGATGTATAAAGACGAAGTATTAAATGTATGTAGTTGTTAGGAAAGCGTAAACATTTTTATTTTTTTGTCGGGATTTTTTTTATGTGACGGTATTTGTTAATACGGTGGCTATTGCCTGTCTTGCATTCGTGATGCGGTAGCAACCACCGATTCAAAGAAAAATGACGTAGCCTATTGCAATTCATGTTGCCTCATGTTAAAATATGTAAAAACATATTTATTGTAATCAATATGATGTTCTATAGCTGGGTTTGTAATAACGATTTAGGATGTAATCTCGACTGCGAATGGATAATTTATTAAAATAAGAAAAATATAAAGAAATTGCGATGATAATAATTATTTTATCCATGAAGTCATTTTGGTATTACAATAAAAGTTATTTTAATAGGATTGGTTCAAATTTTTATTACAACCACACTAAAATATACTCTTTCAATTTTTCCTTCAACGATAAAGATTTAACAAGTTGCAATGCAGTTTGTCTAGACACATTAATACTTCAAATGTTTGTATAGTAGACTGCGGCTTACTGGTTTATAGCACGCTTTATTTTTAATTTAAACGTTATAAAGTTGCGCGAGAGTCTCAGAAATGTTTTTTAAAATAACGTATCATCGTAAAACAGTGTAAAATCTCGAGTGGCTTGTCGTTTTCTTTCGTTACTTCGCTCCCCTGAGGAACATTCGCCGCATTCTGTCGGTAAGCCTGCACTATGTATTTTAAATATTATAAAAAGTGCTCGTAAACTGTTGGCTATATTCATATGCAAATTGTGTATGAATTTGTTAAACTGGATTTAAATGTTTTTCAATTTGTATATTTTTTTTTTTTTTTTTTTTAATTCTGGCACGGCAAAGTGACTCCACTGTACCTGATGGTAAGCACAGTGGAGTCCAAATCAATCAAGTGTAATTTGGCATAAATTGTGAAAGTATAAATGGTTGTATTTTATCGGGTTAGTTTTATTTAAATAAACAGTGGACGTGTGGCGTGTGGCCATCCATTAATATTTATACACATATTTTCTCGCCTATATATTCGAAAGGGTTAGCAGAGGTGACGGCTTATACAATTACGTTTACCAGTTGTATTTTTAATGTCCGCATAAGAGAGGGTGAGCCGATTGCCGCTATCCGGATACAGGTTCCGTGTCTGTGCTGCTACTGAAAATGCAATAACTTTTTGTCAGACCTGAGAATGGAACCTATAGCTTTTCGGTAACGCCGCATACTAACCGCCGCGCCGCGAGCCCTAAAAAGTTCATTATTCATTATAATTTATATAATATTAGAATCAAAAATATATGGAATGCCTTGGGGTCTCTAGAAGTCCTGGGTTCGATTCCGGGGTCAGGTAAAGTGTTATTGGTTATTCCATTAGGTTAATCTCAGTAGCAGCACGAAGTCTGGAATGTGCCCGAAAAATGGCAATAGTCTCGCCCCCTATTACGTGGAATTACGTGAAATATGGGTGCATTAATGCACCTAGGCAGAGGCCTACCCGTTCGGGGAATACAGGAGTGAAATTATGTATGTATGGTAAAAATATTTATAAAACAGCACTTATGTCCTTAAGTATCTCATATATAAATGACTATTCAACTATATCGCATTTTGATCTTACTAAGTGCAGAAACATAGTGGGCAAACTTTTTCCATGTGCATTTCTTACAAGCCGTATTTTCTATAAACTTCATATAAACTAACAAGCCTAGGTATTCGAACTGCCAACTGCTAACGTCTACCTTTCTTTACCTGGCTCGGTGCCCATTCAAAAGGTTTCTGGATCGACGCCAAATAGATTGAGTACTCAAACCTTGACCTCAAAGAACATCGAAGTGTTTTAGTGAAGAGGTAAAACGGGCTGTTATCTATTGCAACGCTGGGGATAAATTAGGAGAAATTTTATGCGGTTATATTATTAAAAGGCACGACTTATTATGACTTCAAAAAATTATATAAAGTTTTCTTATCCAATAACTTCCAAATATTGAGCAAAATATGAGTATGTATTTATAAAAAAAGAATCCATACACTAGCACTGCTAACATGCACTTTTTTAAGTAGAGGTTTTAAGCGTAATACAGTACGCGACTATCATCGTTTTTGGGGAACATTGCCAGAAAATATGGGTTTATGATTACATATTAATAGACTATGACAGAACACTTCAAGTTTCTGTAATAGAAAATTCAGATATATGTATACAGACAACAAACCAGACGAAATTACCACAGCTGTCTATTTTTACACTTTTTCTAGTAATGCACGCGCAACTTGTTTGTATCTCGATCACGTGCAAGAATTTCAAAATAATTATGTTTAAAAGCGAAAACGAGTTTAAATAGATATTTTCATATCGTAAGAAGAATAGCGCTTGTCTTCTCAGCGTTGCCTTCAACTAAATTACCTCGGATAATGGCAGTAATCCTGTTTCGGTTTGTTCAACACCAGTCAAAACTAAACAAAAAGCAGATAATCACATCTCAAAGTCGACGCGATCATTGCTCGCCCTTACCAAGGTTTATAATAACAGTGTTTCGAGTTGGAACGGATAAAATGGTAATGAGCGATGTAGCAAACGTAGAAGGTAGCGGAGGCGCGCTAGTGAGATGCCCCGAGGCACTCCCAGCATTTCTTTCAACACCCACAATGCTGTGTGTTTAATGTGCACCTAACGCTCGCTATCAAAGGCGTCTCAGTGAGCTTGAAAGGATTTAAGATTCGCAATCCTGTTGCCGTAAACGAGATAGTCATTTAGCCAAGGGCGAACACTTAGTTGGCTTTTTGTTTAGCTAGTAAACTGCATCTATGAAGCTGCAAGCAAAACAAAAATTACCGCAATAGAATGAGTAGATTATCTTTTAGTTTGCTCAAGATATTTAAATTTGCTTAGAAATAAAATGAGGAAATTTGGTTAAATAAAAGCAAGCAAAATATTTTTGAAAATTAAACGATTTTCAACTTCAAAGATAATTATTACCCAAAATACATAATTCGAGTTGATGAATATATTAGAGATACATATCACACAACTAATTTTATAAAGTTATAATACTTTTTGACGCACCTCTGGTTAATTTATTGGGTACCTTTGGTTAATCCGTATTTAAGATGAATAAGAACCAAGTTCACAATGCTTAGGAGAATTAATTTTTATTTAAATTGTTATTATTTTGAAGTGTAATCACTTACATAATTTGAACACAATAAACACGCAACAAGTTTTTTGATCAAAGTCGAAACTGTCATCTCTGACTATATTTTATATATATTTAATTAAGTACCTGTTCATGGCTTAACTATTGAAATTTCGTTGATTACGCAATAATTAATTATACTCATAAAATTAATAACACATCCTTTCTATTTCGATCAAAGACTATCTTTGATACTCTAAAGTTTATCCATTTAGCAGGCGAGAAGCTTACACCACAAAAAAATATCACTAACGAGTTGCCGGACGATCCTAGCTCGGCGTCAATAAATAGTGATTTTCTTTCCAATTTAACTTTAACACTGAAAATTAAACGATGTATCTTTAAAATGTAAACTGCAATTTAAGTGCACCGTTATCAAATACGTTGTAGACTGCACAAGCAAAATAATGGTCCAAGACGATTGATTTATGCATTTGTGGCCAACAATTTGCTGTGTGTTTGTATCAATTAAAGGAAGATATGAAGACTTGAGGAGAGTCCGTGATTTATAGAGTTCATTTAATTCGATCGTATAAATTTCAATTGATGCGATGACGGCTTTTGTCGTTGCTTTAATAAAAGTTAATTCATACGACCATTAGTGATTGGCGTTGCAAAATTTTCATTAATAAAGAACGCTTTTATCATCTGCCTTTATCACTCACGAATCATTAAACGTTTATTACTTTGCTTCATAAAAGTGTCACATGATTTTATTTTGACTAATTAATTATTACTGCGCTGCTTTGGGAGGCGTACGTCTCGCAGTAAACGGAGATAGTCTACGTAATGTAGTATGGTTTAAACAGACCAAGATCGAAAACAAAAGCAGGTCATATTCACAGTCATACCAAACACATTGAGGCTAAAAAACTTCCGAAAAAAATGACGTTTCCCTAATCACCGCTGTTACTACTTGTCTTAATTTTCGATCGAGGTCTGTTTACACTCTGTATAATATAGAAAAAAAAAACAGGACGGATAATTTTTTTATTCCAAATTACAACATGAAATGTTTTATAGCATTGCTTAATGCAGGCGTCCTTCGACATTTTATTCTGAAGTCCTTTGATGAAGGGATCCAGCAGTATTATCGGCCGATGATAATGGTGACCATTATTTTAAATATTACACGCCACTGTAGTCTACTACTATGTCATATTTATATAATATTGTACAAAACATGCACAGAATCTTGAAAATATTGTTTGTCAGCAGTTAATTTAGAATGACATGTTCATATCAATAACGTGGGAATATAATTATAATGTCGTTAAAGTGAACCCTTCTGACCATTTTGTAGGCAAGTTTCGACGTGAAATTGTTACACTAACTAGGTATCTAATAAGGAATATTTGAAATTTCAAACCCAAAAGTCCGATAAAGTAAGCAGCCGATGTTATGTTAATGTTCTGAATATTTCAATAGTTCCAAACAACCGAAGTGTACAAGATAAAGGAATGATGAAACATACGGCGATCTATATCGTACGTAATTAAAACGATATTTAAACAATCTCGCAGTATTATCAAGAATGCGGCTGTCGGTGACAGTAATATATTGCTGACATAAAATCTGGAGATTTGGGAAGATATCACTTCTCAAATGGTTTCCGCTCGGGGACCCACGATCCTTCGGTCGACAAACGTGAAAAAATTATACCGAGAATTCAGATCAATCATTAATAAATTTGAATAGAATTGGTAGTGATTTCACTGCGCGATAAGATTTTTACCGCCAGAATATTTAGTGTATCTTATTAGTATTCATTATCCAGGATTTTTGTTATACATCGTGTATATCCTCCTATATACCTACTTTCCACATATTTATTGGATCGGTAATACGGTATTTTAGAACCCAAATTTTTTATAATAGAATATTTGAATATTACATTTTGATATTATCTCAGTGAGTGACAATATTGATAGGTAAAATATGAACATCTAAGTTTTATAATTTAGTTGATTTATAATTCATGATAATCACGTAAACGATAAAGTAAAACATCGTGAGAAATCCTAAATGTCATAGACTTTAACAAGGAATACCTTCTTAACCTAAACATAAATGTATATTGAATATTCTATTATATTGTAAGGAATAGCTTAGGTTCTTCTTAGGTAGGTCTAGTGAAGACTAAACCCCAAGGAGATTGAACTATTAGTCCTGACTAATAGGGCCCTGGCCCAGTGGCGGGACTTCCATAGAAGCCCAAAAGTCTTAAACGTTAATTGTGTAATGTCTAGTTTATATTTGCTTATTATGGGGTCTTTATTTAATAAATTGCTTTAATTAAATAACGATTTGAAGCTTAAAAATTATTATTTTGTTTTTTAAAAGGTAAATTGGGCTTTTGGGCTTCTATGGAAGTACCGCCTCTGCCCTGGCCCTGTGTGTCTAAACCCCCAGTGTTAAAGTATATGTGCTAATCTTATTAGTACTCTATATGTCTATTTCTCGCATATTTCGAATCAAATTTACTTCAATGCTTCTTATATTGAATATTGATGCTTTAATTACGGTAAATCCAGGTGTACCCCTGAAAGCCAAGATACTGAGTCTCCATCAACGTATAGTAAGTTCATTACGAGGCGTGAATCGATGCTCCCAGCGCTCTCCGCAGCTTTCAAAGAGCGTTTTATCTAAACATCATCAACGAGATAAGATTGGTAGGTTTTACGGCCACATCACGAGAATAACATGTGTCAATACATTGCTGTTGATGGAATTTTTTAGTAATGTAACTGTTTTTATAGCGCTAAGTCCGTGTTCTCGGCTAGATATTAAATTTTATGCTGATGCGTATACATATGTATTATAGATGAAAGTAAAAGTGATAACAATGCTGGAGCAGTATTCTATATTTCCCACCAAGAAAATACTGGCTATTATTTCAAATTCAGGGTATATTCCTCTGACAGTGGCGCGTGTACTGAGTGTATAATACATCTATTATGTGATATTTATGACACTATCGTCTTATATATTACAAAATCGCTCGGCTTCTTCTGAAATGATCACAAAAAATTACATCACTTTTTTACAAGACAAAGTAAAGGGGTTGATTGATTGATTGAGTGTACGAAATAATGATTAAAAAAAAAACGTAGTCTGGCACGGGTAATTGTTAAAACTGCACATGATGGTAAATGGAGCTTAATTAAAATATAGTAGTGACTACTGACTGCCAAGACATGGCTACAATAATCCCTAACCAGCCGGCCTGATGCTAACTTGAATGATCTCAGTACGAGACATACATACATACATAACCTTATGCCTGTATTTACCGAAGGGATAGGCAGAGGTGCATTTCTGTAGCCACATTTCGCCAGGTATGTATCAGTTCCTGCCCTGTGGCAAGGGGGCGTTAGAATCCCACCACGGTATCCCCTGCCTGTCGTAAAAGACGACGTCGCGGGCGCCCACCCACAACCGGGCGCCCGAACCAAGCTAGTGGGGGGTGCAACTGCGCCCCCTACAACTCCGAGACGGCCAGGACGTTTACGTCTTGGAGGCGCACCGGGCGGCTGCGGCATTACGGTGGGCGCTTCTCGCTCACGTACCGTGGTCGCCCCACTCGGCGCGAAGATGGCCACCGAGGGGTTTTGGTCGGTATGTCGGTTTAGGGATTTTTGTTAGGGACCCAGCCCGGCACTAACATCTGCGCGGACATGACGTCGCCGCGCGCCGGGCTGGAAGACCGGTGACCCCGACATACGCTTCGCAACATCAAGTTCGATACTAAATAATACATTTCGTGTGTATGTCAAATTCACGTGGACTGAAGTTCTATCAAGTTTGTCAAGAATCTCAGCTATTTTAATATGAGAAGAGTTTTATTTTCAGCAGCGCAATTTTTGCATGTTTCGTCCGACCGTGTTTGTACTGCGAAAATACCTCGTTTGCCGTGCATACAAAAACCGCATCGGCGCAATAACCAAACGAAAATTTACTTACTTTTTTAAAATTCAAAAATGAAACCAAATATTTATGTTTTTATTGACCTACTTCGTTTCAGAAATGTGGGTAATAATTTAGCGACATGAGATATGGCTGCAGTAAATTAAAGCAAATTGATGCATACGCTAATGAAATGGTTGTAAATTCTAAGGAATACGACTACACCTAATCTAATACATAATATGCCAAACAGTATATACAGTACTAGCTTTTGCTCGCGACTCCGCCCGCGTAGACTACAGGGTTGGGTTCAGAAAGAAAATAAGTTGTAGTCTATTTTACTCCACAGAGTCCCATTTATGTCCATACCAAAAATCATTCAAATCGGTCAAATAGACGTGAAACTTGTGCTGCCGCGCAACGGCCGGCCGGCGCGGTACATCATAATTGCAGGCTTGATCATTTTTTCGCTGCGGTGTTATTTTAAAACTGCGATATCTTCTAAGATACCTACTCATTGAAATCAAATGATGTGAAGGGCAAATTTCTTTTAAATTAAATACTTGTGATGAATAACGTATTTATTTGGATAAGAATTAATATCATCTTTATGAAAACATCTTCACAAATAATGCTTTATTTTAGAGCAAATTTGGTTAGCATAAATAAGGTTATAGTGAGCCAGCCTCAAAAGATAGACATAATTATGCTGTCGTGGACTTTTTTTTAGAACTTTTAAAGGGGAACAATTCTGTCATACATTATTTTAGCCAAAGTTTAACCGTTTCCGCAGCGCCTGCAGCGGAAGCTCTCATAAGAAAAAAAAGCCCCCGATTTAAAAACATTTATTATTGGTGCTTCGCTCGTATTGGTCTTAGCGTGATGTTATATAGCCTATAGCCTTCCTCAATAAATGGGCTATCTAACACTGAATTTTTCAAATCGGACCAGTAGTTCCTGAGATTAGCGCGTTCAACCAAACAAACAAACTCTTCAGCTTTATATATTAGTATAGATATGTTGTCTCTGAAGTTATTATGTTAAGGAGTGAAGACATATATTTTTTTCCGTTTTGCACTAAAGATTCAAAGACGAATTGATAAGGCGATCTTATGGGCTAGCTTGGTATGATATGGATTAAAATATAAGACTGCTGGTTCTTACGTTAGATAATAGAAGTTTATTGCGGCTGACATGGATGCTGAAAAATATATTTACTTTTTTTGTAATCAATGGTATACCAATTTAAATCCAGCACAAACCCGCATCTACTAGGTGTATAATTTTATTTTAACATTTTTTACCAGCACTTTTATATTACGCATGTTTATTTACATAGTATAAACAAAAGTCTGCATAAGTTTTTCTCTATGCATTAAAAAGTCTATGTTCTACGATGGCCTTATTACATTTAACATGATTTTACTAGCACACGAGAGACTCACAAAGCCCATAATAGTACATTGATCCCTCTGAAACAAATAGGTGTTAATTGATTGCCCCGAAGCTCCCCACCTAACGGTGTTCGCGGCAATCTGTCATTATTTCAATGAGCCATCATCAAAATGTTGTGACTTACTCGAGTCGAGGTCATCGCGATCGCTACGAGCTATTGATGTCTTGCACTTATTGTTTTCAATGCCGACGCTATCAATCACTCTATACAGTTATAGATGTGAACCAAACTTAAAATGAATCATAAAGACCTTAATAACACTAGAATTTACGGGTCTTCTTAAATTAGACATACGTAGAACGGATGCCGATACAACGCATTGTAATTTCTGTAAGCCTATTAGAATATTCAGGTTATAATGTACTGAGTATTGAAATGCATAGGTACTCGTACGCTTTGAATGGCTTTCGCTTGAAGATTATTGTGTTAGCATGCAATGAAAATTGGTGTTAGCATAATGTATGTATGAGATATTTTCTCACGCTTAATATTGTCGATTTGTATTGAAGCTTAGTGTCACTTAGAGATATGAGAATGATATACTGAAGAGATAAGTCAGCGTTGGTCAAGTAACAAAATTAATTTTATTAATCTGACCCATGACCCGGACTTTAGAAGTGTTACTTGCGTTTCCGTATATTCAAATTAAAATATTAAATTTGAATGTTTATTTACATTTTGATGAATTTTAAAATCCATGTAATACGCGGCAAATAATTTAAATACCAAATAAGAATACGGCATACAACTAAAACGTAATTTCATAAAAGATGTTAGGTAAATACATATTATGTTAAAGTGGTGGGGCGTTAGGTACTATACTCGATTAAGCCACTTTTTTTAAGGATCAGCATGAGTAGACAAAAATACTACATTACAGAAAGTATTTTATATAACATCTAAGAACAAAAGATTGTTTCTATGGTTCCAATTTCAGTTCAGGTAAATGGTAATTGGGTTTGACAGCAAATTCATTGCACTCTGGAATCAGAATGCGCAAATGTGCCTTAGTATGAATGTGAGTTATTAAAATAAGTCAAATTAATGAAGTTAGTTTTACCGTATAAGTTTTTAGTTCAAATAAGTCTTCGTGTTCAATAAAACCGCAAGCAATTCTCAATGCAATGGAAAAAGTCCGAAACAAAGCGTGAATGTTAGAATGCATTTTTCGAACGCCGATTTTCAATATTAGAACAATTTGTATAAAGTCACGATTGGACTTCATGTTTGAATAGAGTTACATCATTATTTTAGGACGTAGAATCGAAATTTACGTTTTGCCTTTGTGCCTTTTGAGAAAAAAGGTGTGTCGGTAATAAAGGTTTTATTATTTAAAAATGTCTAACGACGGATGCTATGTAAATGTTTATGAAATATTAATTAATCAACGCATACATTCAATAGTTTAAAGACAATTTCATAATAATTCAATAGGTAAGTAGAAAAAAGAATAAAAAGATTGCTTTTGTATTTTGCACTCGCTGAAACATTTTTGAGGTTAAAATATTTCGTTCAGATCTTTTTTGTTGTAAAAATAAAAAGTCTTCGTAGTTTTCAAAATAACTGACTGCCTCGTGGTCCCGCGGTACAAGTATGTGCCGTGCGATCTAGAGGTCCTGGGTTGGATTCCCGGGTCGGGCAAAGTGTTATTGGGTTTTTCCATTAGGAAATTCTCAGTAACAGCACGGAGTCTGGAAATGTGCCCGAAAAGCGGCAATAGGCTCGCCCCCAATTACGTGGGACTGATACATACATACCGGGCGAAATGTGGGTGCAGAAATGCAGAGGTGCACCTCTGCCTACCCCTTCGGGGAATACAGGCGTGAGTTTATGTATGTATGTATGTTTTCAAAATAGTCGCATAAAAAAATCACCCAGTATCCGAAAATATTTATTTCGGATCAAGGTGTTTGTGACACAATCTACAGATACCCACGATACAAGACTTATTGTGTGTCTGTAATTCACATTTGTATTTATTTTGGAAGTATTCAAATATGTTGAAAATAGAAGTGAAATAAATTTATTCGTTAAATCGCATTCAAAGTAAAATAAACGTCAGTGAAGGCGACGTGAAGACACCGTACAGTTAGTTCGACATTGTTTAGTCCGGGCATACATATGCATCGTATCCTACATCGACAATACCAAGACAGGCGAGTTATTAATGCCTCCGGTCGTGCCTCTGTCGCCACTGACTCAAAATGCGAGAACAAATTCCCATCCACTGGGATTTTGTGGTTGTTTAAAATTATTTTCTCCGATTGTCGTCGTTCTAGTACTGAAACGGAAATGCATGATTGAAAATTTGACAAGCGGGTTATTTGATGGAAGAATTTTTTATGACGAATATATATGTATATGACAAATATAAGGCACCTAAACTTTTCAGCTTATGAGGATCTAAAGAAAAGATATGAAAGAGGAAAGAAAATTAATTACTAGCAATCATAATCAGTCCTGTTCTAAATTTTAAGGTTTTCTTTTCGTACATATTTATCAGCTGTTGCCATCGTCACTCGCCCATTTTCGCCTCTGTCTCGTCTCTTTTAAAAGTAATATTTTCATTATAAAATGTAAGTAGAGATTGAGATAGTTACGGATGGTGGTTTAACACGCACCCATCGTGCAACAATCACTCCAACATCACACGTCGGCCAACACGAACAAGACGCGAGACAATTATGTACGCTGCCGCAGGTTTCGCGATTCTTCGTTTTTATTGTTCCGGTGTACGTCCCTTTAACTCTCTTACTTTTTTCCAGAATTTACTGAGAGCCGAGACAATGTATACTTATTTTATGCACCTTCATTGGTTTTGCATTATCGTGTACGCCTATCGTTTTGCGGTGGAAAATTTGAGGTTTTCGTAATTTATTTAATGGTATATTGCCTTTATAAGTACACTGTGGAGATAAAATGTATCCTACGCTATTAACTGAGGAATGTTGTGTTTATGTATTTACATTATTTCTTATAAATATTTACCTGGAATGGAACATTTGAGTAAAATCAAGTTTGTTATTTTTTCTATATAAGCTTGTAAAATCGACTATTTGTATCAAATGATTAGTGTAGTGCAGTTCAAAGTCTCTAAGTTGTCAGTCGTCGCAACTCTAGGGCTTCTCGCATCACGAGTTTAATTTACTTTAACAATATACACTGACATCGCTAGAACTAACCACTTTAATCAAAGCCAAGCTCAAATAATAAGGAAGTCATTTCATGGATTAGATTAAGCAAAAGTGCAAACGGACCATCTGTAGGTAAGAGATCGCCGCCGCCAATGAATAATTAATTGAGTGGTAGAAAGGCTCAATATAAGGATCTTTGCCAATCTCTATAATCGAAGGAAAGACTACACTGAATCGGCTACTTCATGTCAGATTATTGTATCAATCGTAATGTATATAACATTTATATATTCTGCTATATTATATGATACTTCTTGCTGTAAAGCAAAAGTTACATCTACGGCTTAATTTTCACATAATTCTTTATTGTAGAGAGCTTAAGAGAAGAGATAAGTAATTAAATAATTTGATTCATGTTTGACGTGGTGGAAAGCCAAAAAGCCCTTCCTCGTTTGGACAATTCAAAAATAAAAAAAGGAAATAAGATTACCCCGTCAATTTTATTTAAATTGCAAAAATACCTGTTACGATAAAGCTAGCGACAAAATTCGAAGTGGATGTTGATTAACTATGAGGATTTTTATTAAAATCCTTGTTTGGTTATTTGTCTTTTTAATTTGTCGCGTGCAGGAACGGTGATTAATCGCTTGCACTTAATGGCTTTTACTTTTTAAACCCTTAAACACGTAACGTTTCAGCTCACGTCGCTTTACATCGCATATTTTGTAATTAACGTAAGAATAAATTTTCATGTATGGGTCGAGCAAAACATGTTATTGTATTGCGAAATAAAGCTATTTAGAAATAAAGATGCTAATAGCAGCTGTAATAAATAAAACTATCAATACAAAGTCTACATTTATAATTTAAAATCAATAATAACTGACTTCTTTAAGTCTGATAGGTTCCTAAGATTATTAGGTCCTTATTTAGGATTTGCTTTTTGGATCAGAGAAAGTGTTATTTAGTATATTTTATTTACGAAAATCTTGTATTCCAATACGTAGTACCTCATATTTGATTAGATAATAATGAATATTTAATCAGAACTTTAAACTTTGTACTTCGTTTATATGTAGGTACATATATTTTGTATCAATAGTTTTGGAAAATTTCACTCCGTTTATTTACATTATAAACTTCTACAATATTTAAACCACTTTTTAGTTGGTTTTAGAATATGCCTTTGCAGTCTCGTTAGAGATCCCTGCATGTCTGGAGAGGCACTGACGATGCATCGGCTGCTGCGACCACAATTCACGTTTCAATGAATTATTTCCATAAGCCTACCAGTTTGCATTTTAGATTGTGGTGTCTAAGGCCCCACGCAGTAATAAGTAAAACGGCCTAAGATCTTTAGGCCATATGTATATAAGTAATTTTTCTGTAACATTTTTGATAAGTCCACATTAATTATTTTTAAAGGCGAAATGATTTCTAAATTTGGAGAAACAAAAAAGGTCATGTAGGGTACAAATTGTAAGCATTTCAATCATTAGTTTTTTAACGAGCCTAGAATAACGTGGACTAAATTTTAAGTCCGCATGTAGTTTAGTCTGTCGAATAATTGTTTTTATGACGAAAAGGTTGAACAAAATGCGGTTAGAGAAAGCTGGGCTGCTTATCTAGTAGGTTATACATACATACATAAACTCACGCCTGTATTCCCCGAAGAGGTAGGCAGAGGTGCATTTCTGCACCCACATTTCGCCAAGTATGTATCAGTCCCACGTAATAGGGGGCGAGCCTATTGCCGTTTTTCGGGCACATTTCCAGACTCCGTGCTGTTACCGAGAATTTCCTAATGGAAAAACCCAATAACACTTTGCCCGACCCGGGAATCGAACCCAGGACCTCTAGATCGCACGGCACATACTTGTACCGCGAGACCACGAGGCAGTAGGTTATATAGAGTGTAAAAAGACCGTGATCGAATACTAAGACAGGTAATAGTTAGAGTGATCACATACATATTATATTGAGTTTAAAAAGAAACGACAAAAAAAAAATGGAATTTTCCTAACTATAATAATTAAATGTAGGTATGTGGATTAGGAAACCGTAAATTTTTTTGTCGGGATTTTTTATCGTCAATGTGCTTGTGATCACCGTAACTATTATCTCTCTTAGTATTCGAACACGGTGTTTTTACGCCCTGTATGACCAATAATGATAGCTTAATCGTTTCTGAGTTGAACAGTTTATATTAATTGTTAAATGCCCGTGAATCCAAAATAAAATATCCTGATTTCCATATCATAGAGGTCATCCTAATCCTGGCAAAATATTCGTTGGCAGACGTTTCTCAAAACCACTAGAATGCAGTTAAAGGTTTTCCCGCGATCAGAGGGTGCCGCCGCCGTGTTAACGAATGCTTTTAACAAAATACATTTCTATATACTTCAACGTGTTTTTGTTGAATTTCGATGTGCGCTCCGTTCGTATAATGTTTTATATATTAGCTTTTTAGGTATATTGAACGCGAACTTCAGAATAGTAAAGGAATGAATAAAACATTACGAGTATTGTATTTGTATCAGTCTAATATGACCTAAATTGTTCATGTGTAACAACAATTTCTCCGTTAAGCATTCTATCTCTCTATTTCTATAACAAATATACATATTTACTGTCTAGCGATCTAGGCAGTTCGGAATATCTACAGGTAGATTGATGGTCATCATCATCAGCCCATATACGTCCCACTGCTGGGCACGGGCCTCCTCTACCATTGAGAGGGTTTAGGCCTTAGTCCACCACGCTGGCCTAGTGCGGGTTGGCGGACTACACACCTAAGAAATTCCTGAGAAATTTTAGGTGTGCAGGTTTCATCACGATGTTTTCCTTCACCGTTAAAGTACGTGATTATTCATTGTGAATACACACATAACTTCGAAAAGTCAGAGGTGAGGAGAGATTGATGGTAGTTTAACACAAAACAAGAGGCTGTGACTTCGATCCTCGCACCGAGACAAATGTTTGTGGGATCGATAAATATTTGTTTCAGGTCTGTGAGTATGTGAGACTGAAAAGTCACTCGTAGTGTACAAGTGATACCCACTACGCAAGACTTTTATCTTAGTGTGGGGTAAGAACTATGTATGTGACTGTTCGGTGTAGGTATTTATTAATTTAATTTAAATGCTTTTGATGTGATAATTTTAGCAAGGAAAGTCTATTTAATATTTTTTTATTCACGCCTATATAAAGCGTGAATACAGTTAATTGTATGAAATTGTTTTTATACTCGCACAATAACAGCCGAAACGTGTTTTGCTACACCGCGGTCGGTCCTCAATGCGCTGATTCTATAATACTCTCATAAATAGTGAGCAAGCTAAACGTGTCGAGGTGTGAAGAACACACGCAGACTCGTTTGAAAGAAACTACTTTGAAATTTTAAACGGGCAAAATAATTCCGTTTTAACAGTCAATTTAGCCCGCAAAAAGTTCCATTAAAAGGTCTTTGATCGTCGGCAACTTGCGAGTAGCTACCGTGAAGTGCTTAAAGAACGTCTGAAAAATATTTTTTGTTTGTGTAATTTTATAGTAGCTCCTGTATTCTTTTGGAGTGGAAAAATATTTGACTAAAGAGAATAACGAGGATAGTAACGAAGATAGTGAATATATTTCTTGGTAAAACTTCATAAAAGAGACTTCATGAAAGTATTGTGATAGAAATTGTTCCACGAACCGTAGAATCTAAGGCAACAACAATATGTATATGAATTTAATTTTTAGAGGATTGATGATCTTTTCTCTATGGAGAATGTCGGAAATATATGAGAAGACGTATGAATGCAGACGAAGCAAGAGAGCTATGACAGGATCGTAACATATGGGTGCGTATTCCGCAGCCACCCGCCGAGACGAAAAAGTCTCGGTCGTCTCAGAGTTGTAGGGGGCGCAGTTGCATCCCCACTAGCATGGTTCGGGTGACCCGGTTGTGGGTGGACGCCCGCGACGAGCACAGGCGACAGTGCCGCCGCCCATCTCGGGTCACTTTCAGTGAGGATCCAGCGACGCTAAGGGCCCCTTTCAGTCGCCTTCTACGACAGGCAGGGAATACCGATGGGAAAAAGGCCTGACTACGTATGTATTATGTGAATTAGTTTTTTTATCGAAAGGAATATACTTAAATGGACAAAATTTTGCTAAAGGATGACAGGAGATACATAAATAATGACTCCTTATGATACAGATATTTGTACACTCAAAAAACGACAAAAATATTCTAAGAAAGATTATAGCATAGCTTTATAGAATTTATACAACCATCAGACAGCCTTAGATGTCTCATAATAGACACGTCATGATACTGAAATAGGAAGATTATAATATAACGTAAACATCAAGCATGAAAAAAAAGGATTTTATTATATTAATAGATTCAACTTTTATATCATTATTATATTATTTCTGACCACCAGACATATGCGTGGTCGAAAAAAATAAACACAGATCGATATTTGATTATTTTTATTCATAGCCACGAATAGATAAAAATGTAAAGTGCACCCACCGCCCACATAAACAGTAAACGTCAGAAATTTTAACGCAATCGACGTCATTCCCACAATAAATTCGCTCTCAACAAATCGCTGTGCACTGGAAACATTCTGTATATCACGTCCATAAACATTTTAACGCAAAGTTTGCTTTGTTTCTATTCGTGTCTATCGGAACGGGATTAATGGCGAATCCTCAAGTGCTAAATCACAAAGTGCTCGTAAAAAACACCTGTCGTCGGTGGGAATTTCCACCGTCATGATCTTGATTGGCCGTACTATTTTTATTATAGCGTGTCGTTTTATGGATTTCAAACACTTTTGCGCGTGAATTTGATTTGATTCGCTTTTGTTTATTTATCTATTTGGAGCATACAAGTTGTTTTATTGCAAGATTTTTTGTTAAACGCCAACACAAAAACGATGGGGTGTTATGAGTTGACGTGTCTGTGTGTTTCTGCTGTCTGTGGCATCGTAGCTCCCGAACGGATGAACCGATTTTGATGATTTTTTTTTGTGTGAATTAGTCTAGAGGGTTCTTAGCTATGTTTGATGACGATTGGTCCAAGATGGCCGCCATCACAAAATAACGGATTATATATTATTTGACAATTCATTCTCTGCCTTCTGTTCCCTACCACATGCAAAAAAAACTGATTGTTTTATGCTGCTGTATAAATATCATACTTTGCGTTTCCAACTATTGACATGGAAAAAAAAGTAAATTAGATTATGACAGGGTATTTAGCAACAAATATAATATGTCTGATAATATAGATGAAGAAAACAACATCCAATAATAATAATCAAAATGACGTACGGTACAATTGTTTTCTAAACAGACCTGCTATCTAATTTCTATAACACCGGAAAATATATTATAAATAAAGATTTCCAAATTTACTGGTAATAATAATTCTTAATATAACTATAGGAATACTTAAGTATAAATAACGTTCGAATGTGGGTTGTTTTGGATATATTGTTACGTATATAATTTCACGAAAATTGATCCACCCTTTCACTCGTAATAAGTAGAGCAATTAATATTCTCGCCTTTTTTGGTCTCAGTGTTTTGTTACAATTTTTTGTGTGTTTAAATTGATTCTATCAAAATACAATCGATTGTAATTGAATCCATCTTTATATCACCCACGCTTTTTTACAAGTTTTTTTTTTGTTCACAATTTTGGACTTTGTGCCGTAGAATAAAGTCATCATCATCCATCCATAAGCCAATGGAAGTCCTGTACATAGGCCTCTCCTAATGACTTCCACAGGGACCTGTTGGAAGCAGCTTGCATAAAGAATGTAGAATAAAGTATTAATAATTAAATAATATTTTCTATATGTGTTTTTACTCGTATGTTTAATGTATTATAAAGCTACCGTTTATTCTTGTTCAGTCTGTATTTAAGTTAAAAACAATATAAAATGATAAGCTCGACTTAAGTTGTAATGCTGTCACAGAAACCGATGTGAAATTACATCATCGCTTTATAATATTTCCGTAAAATACTTTATCATTAATAACATACATACGTATATACATAACTTCACACTTGTATTCCCCAAAGGGGTAGGTAGAGGTAGATTTTTGCACCCACATTCCGTCAGGTATCATTATTAAAACTGTAGTATGTAGTAGAATCGTCTGCTGGTCTTACAAATATTTACCAGGGAACAACATGGACTCTCAGCTTTCGGTACTAAAACTAAATTGCTTACAATTTATACTTTATGTGTACATTTTTTTATTGACGATGTTTTAGACGACATAAGGCAACCCAAGTGATTTCACGAGCCTAATGTAGTATTGTAATAACTGGACAGTAACAAGCCTACAAATCTTTTGACCTTTTTCTAAGCTTTTCGAAGAACCTACTAATTCCAAAGTACGAATATCATAGCAAGCTTACTACATCAAACACAGTGATATTTTATACATAATCCGCCTCGTTCAAAAGGAACCTTTCAAAGAAGATTTCCCATAAAAACAGAATCAGCCGAAGCCACAATACTTTATTGTATTAGCTTTCCTCCCCTTTGAAAACATCACGCAAAAACCTTTCCTTTACGAGGTGGTAAAAATAAACGATCATAGTGTACGGAGATATCAAACTGGTAAATTTCCTCGGAGGAAACACGTTTGTTTATTGTTTAGATTTCACGGTACACCCCGAACTGACTGTTGCCAAAAGTCGTTAACACTACGCAGAGGCACGTTATAAATATCTGCGGCTAGTCTTGTGCTGTGTAACTGCTTCGTACTGAAACTATTTAATTGTTAAAATTCTTAGACGACCTACACCTCTTCAATGACCTGAAAGTTTCAATATTATATTTATATATTTTATTATTATATATTATATTAATTTATATATTTGCTCTTTATCCAATGATAATTGTCAAACCAATTGTTGTGATATTTAAACAATTTACCTCTTTGCAGTGAGAAATATAAGTGATACCCACCATCTTATGAGACAGTTGACGGTTTTATATGTAAAACCGTGTGGTAATAGACATGCTTTATGCGCTACATTTAATAATTATTGCTGCTTCTCTCCTGTTGGTCGTAGGTTAATTATATTTACCCTATAGTCATCCTCGATGAATGGACTTTTCAACTCAGGTTTTAATTCAAACCAGTCGTTTCTGAGATTATCGCCTTTAATCAAACAAACTTTACTTTTTCAACTCTATAATATTAATAAGTTAAGGCATATTAAGGGACTTACTAAAATTTGAGGATATATCAACAATCATAACGTATATTAATGGACTAACTTGTCATGTTTAATATGGGCTGCTGTAAAACAACGAGGCGGCTTTATCATTACTAGCCCATATAAACGGGAACGTTATAACTTAAATGTATGTCGCGTAGGCCAAAATACAAGACGTTGGAACCTAGCCCGACCTTAATACCATTGAAGAGCTTACACCCCACATTGTAAAGAGAACCGGCGGCCAGTGTACGTGGAATAAGCGGATAATGCCGTAAAATTGAAAATTTCAATACCTTACCAGGACCAAGGTATTTTACGACATACGCCAACTGCTTTGATCCTATTCTCTGCTCTTACTAGGATTTGAATTTTTGTAAAATAGTTCGTAATTTATACTTGGACTTTACTAATGTCACATCCTTGTTTGACTTTACCAAAATTGACTTAGAGGTTTACGCGATTTTTTTACAGTTGCCTTTATAAATTTGAGTGTAGAAGTAAGATATGATTCAAAGTTTCATCATCATCATCAACCCATATACGTCCCACTGCTGGGCACGAGCCTTCTCTACAACTGAGAGGGTTTAGGCCTTAGTCCACCACGCTGGCCTAATGTGGGTTGGCGGACTACACACCTAAGAAGTTCCTAAGAACTTTTAGGTGTGCAGGTTTCATCACGATGTTTTCCTTCACCGTTACTTCACACACAAAACTTCGAAAAGTCAGTGGCGTGTGCCTGGGGTTTGAACCCGCGACCGTCGAGATTCTCGACCGCGTGCCTAAACCTCGAGGCAACAAAATACATATTCACAAAAATAAGAGTTTATTTCATGGGGGAGAAACATATACTCAGTACTGCAAGGGAATATAAAGAGACGAGTATCATGCACCACCCTTCTATTGAGGTGTGGCACCAAATGGCGATGTGTTTTATTAACATGTTCCTGCACTTGTGCCGGATCCATAGCAGGTGTGTGGGGCTTTAGTATCGGAATTTTTTACCACAGTAGGTGTTTGATATCGTTAAACACCGCATATGAAACACCCACATTGTTCTCATTACAAAATATATGGATGATATGGAAATTCATATTATTGTTATAAGTACAGCACAATAAAGAATAAAAGAAGATTAAAATTTATTAAAAACACGTAAAAAGGGTTATGATAATTACCTAATTTTATAAATAAATTACTGTATTTTATCCTAAACTTACCCAAATTTTTGATTTCCAAGCTAATAGTGTCTGACTTAAAATGTTGTTGTTAATATTTTTTTTCAAATAAATCTTAATTATTGAAACTGTATATACGGATCACGCTTATAATACAATAATGACGTAATTCAAAATCATTTTTCAGAATCAACAAAAAACTGATTTTGAACTTTAAGTGTTTTTTTATAGATTTCAAGGAATCATGACTGGGTATGTAATCGATTTTTAAAATAAAGGATAATCAAATTATTTTACGATATACGCGTGAAGTTTATCTGCATATATTTATTTTTAAGCTTAGTAGAAATTATTATTTAGACATTTTTTTAATGAATCGCCATTCTTGTCAATGCAACACAACCTTAGTCCTATTATGGAGTTTGGTGCCAGAGTCACAGAATAACGGTGGTTAAGTTTCAGCCACGCTCTAATTCACTCCTGTTTGTTGGCTATACTTGTGTTATTAATTAAAATAGTGGCTTGCGGGGACTTCGATACTGTTCATAATTATTAATTAGTTACAGAAGTTGGCAACAAATTAAATAAATAAATATATACACCCAACAGTCATATAATTGGTTCAGACTCCACTATAAGATACAAGTCTTGTGTCGTGGGTATCATAAACTACGAGAGACTTTTCAGTCTCACAAACACTCAGATCCGAAACAAATACTCGTATTTGTGAATCGCACAAACATTTCACTTGGTGTGAGGATCGAACCCGCGGCCTCACATTCCGCAAGCTGGTGTCTAGCCAACTACACCTCAAGGCTGTCCATTTAGTAGTGTAGGCTAAACTAATACCGTATGCTCGAATTCGGGATAAAAGAAAGCTTTCAGTCCATTACATAACCAATAGTTTATGACCTGAGGTCGAAATGTTTTGAGTGTATTTAAGGATGTTGGAGACGTCTCGTAAAACATCTCTTAAATTTGCCACAATCTGGATGCAGACAGTTTTAATATATAAATAAAACTGCTCTACGTCGCACATTAAACGACAAAAGTTACGACAAATCGAATTAAAGGGGACTCTTGGACAAATTGTAAACCTCTTCTAGGTGACTACCAACTTGTACTGCTGTTCTAACTTACACCTTTTTGCTTGCGTGGCCTTTGTTATTCTTGTTTTTTTTTTTTTCTCTGACTAGCACCTTTACACAAATGCCCCTGAAAGATTAGGCAGTGGTGCATTTCTGCACTTTAGTACTGCACATACATACATATTTGTCCCGCGAGACCGCGAGTCAAATAATCTTTGATTTGGTATAAAATTTTATTTAATTGAACTATCATAATAATCCTACTAAGGCAAAAACGGTAACCAGTATTTAATTATCATTTTAGCAATATTTTTTTAAAGTCTTATATAAGATACTTTAGAACTAATGTGTATGGGTCCTTCTGTTAAAGTTAAATTCAATCCACTATCTTTTCTCAAAAGATTGCACACTCAACTTGTATCAATTACCTAATAGTCTACACTTACTTTTTACCTAGTAAAAAATGTAGTTAACTCACATTTCATCAAGGATAAACGCTAAGATTTATAACAGCATTAACTGAAGCGTGCACGGATCATTTAAAAAGAAAATTTTCAGGTGAGCTCAAGATAATGATAGTTGAGAGGCGGCGGACTCTTAACATCCACTCCATAAAAGCTTTTCAGCAAAATGAACTGTAATGACAGCGAAAACCACTTTCTAGTCCAATGTTTCTTTTTGTTCAATGCGTTTAAAGCGGAGTTAGACTAAAAGGGAAGTGTTCTGAATTGGAAATTGTAGTAAATGTATTTTCAAGATCGTCTTAGGTTAAAGATGGATTACATTCTTTAAATTGAGAGCTGTGGGCGGTGGACACGGAGCTCGTTGAAACGGGGAGGGGGGGGCGAGTGTTATCTATACTGTAACAAATGTTGGTTCTATCAGTAAACGTTTGTTTTGGGTCTTATGATATAAATAATGTCCCTGAAAGAAATAGCATATTTTAATATGGTACCTAAACTACATGTAGACATGCCTGGAGAGTGTTAATTAAAATATTGATTAATGGTTGATGTTGTAGGATAAGGCTATGTTTAAAGGGGAAACCGCATGACTCAGTTATCACGATAGTAAGGAGATTCAATGCTTTCACCCTTTGGGTAAATAGGGTTTACAATGGTGTTAGAACTGCTGTAAAAAAACCCTGAACGCCTCCACGTACGGCCGACTACTATACCACCATGAACAATGATTCCATGAACAGTGAAATAGCGGGCAAGTAATTTTACTGACTAACCTCAACGAAAAGGAGAACGATCCGATGAAAGAATAACAATATTAGTCATTATGTCTATAAAATGTTACATAGCTGAGCTTAGGGTGCCTTTATAACCAAGAGAACTTAACTCTTATTCCATCACGCTTACATAGTGCGACATAACAGTTTTCATATTGCTGTGAATGTCTTTTAGAGGCCTACGTGCATTTGTAACCGTTCTAAGCCTAATGATTTTATTCCTAAGCCTAATGTCTGTAAAACGTTGAATGAATTGGAATTAAAATACTACATTGGTATTATTAGTTAGCAACCATGAAATTTCAAAAAAGCGAACAAAGCATTTTCAACTAAAGAATTGAAGGTCATTAACTTGAAATCTAATGCTTCAAAAGATTTCCAAGCGTTGATTTCATTAATTGCAGCCATTGTGCTATTCAAATGCTTTCGAAAACTTATTCAACTTTGTAGTCACACGCGTTGTGAATGTAAAACTTTCGGTTAATATCAAAAGGTAACAGACGCGCCATCTGATGAGACATACATGGTACGCCATATGTTCTTTTTGCATACAGTTTTCATAAATGACATTCATGAAAGTTTGAGTACCTACTATTTAACAACCATTACTGAGTTTGGTTTAAGTTCTTGCTATTGTTTTGTGGCAACTAAAATCATTAGTTCGTTCCATTTTATTATAATTTCATCATCACCATTAAAGTCTACCTACAGTACCAATATTCCACGTTTTAATGATGTAGACCTCACCGTAAAAAAAAAAATATAATTATTCTAAAACGTTTGGCGTTATAAATAAATAAAATTTTAATGAAAACTTATAAAAACCGTAGCCCGCTGGATCGCTTGAATCTGTAAAAAATGTATTTGCTTTGGTACATAATTAATTTTGTTTCGCTGCACTAAAATACAGATTTAAATAAAAAGAAACCTGAATAAATTTCTTTCAAAATAAATCAGCTAACTAATAACGTGATTCTGGAAACACGCCTCTGCCTTCCTTTTCGGGGATGCAGGCTTAAGTCTACAGAAGTATTGCGTACGAAAATATTCTCTCATCTGTGCCTGTTCCCGAGAAAATAGACATATCTATATGTATTTCCATTTCCATTTTCCGCTATAATTGATCTTGTGATAGGGGACTAAAACAAAAAACCTTATAATATTTTACCCGACATGAGAGTACCTGTATCTCAGTATCCTACGACCTCTCGATGACATCCTACGAGGTGAAGCGACAGCTCTAGCAAGGCAGGCACATAAATGTATTATATGACAATTAATTATTTGACAGCCCCGTGGCGCAGTTGGCTAGACACCAGCTTGCGAAACGAGAGGCGGCGGGTTCGATCCCCGCACCGAGATAAATGTTTGTGTGATCCACAAATATTTGTTTCGGCTCTGGGTGTTTGTGAGACCGAAAAAGTCTCTCGTAGTTTCCGATACCCACGACACAAGACTTGTATCTTAATGTGGGGTCAAAACTATGAATGTGACGTTTAAAAAAAAATCCAACCTTATTTATGGCACTACTTAGGATAATCTTTTTTCTTTTACATTTCTTCTCCACGGTTCTGTGATAATGTAATTTTAAATCTAAAATGTCTCATCTTTTTTTTTCTTTATAGCCAATTATTATTTATGAGTCACACTTATATTGAAACCAAAATACATAGGTATATGATTTACATTCACGCACACTAAACCAAGCTTTTGACAGCTTTTTGAGTTCCACGTAAACTAAAATTGTCCTATATAAAGCATACATATCCAATCTTCAATGTGTCTAAATGGAAACCAAGATACAATTTATCGAAGTAAAACCATCAGGCGGCGTGGGCATCGGCCGCAAAACTTAAACTTTTACGTTTTGCTCGCTTGAACACTGCAACTTTAGTGTCTGTTTAGTTTCGGGGAGCCAGTTTATGTCGGGCGACTTTGAAAAGTACGTACGTATTTCTTGCAGCCACTTGGAAGGTGAAAATAAAATGTACTCGAGTTGAGAGCAAGAAGTGGAGACGTTTTGACGTCCCTTTTTGTCACTTAATACTTGCTTGTGAATTATTATGTCCTTTGATGTTCGAGATGG
Organism: Hemaris fuciformis; assembly: GCA_907164795.1. NCBI lineage: Eukaryota > Metazoa > Arthropoda > Insecta > Lepidoptera > Sphingidae > Hemaris > Hemaris fuciformis. The sequence continues at coordinate 10,061,980 of OU015442.1, forward strand.
TGCTTGATTTTTTCGCTCGCTTTTTACATTTTATTGTTTTCGTTGGATCGGCGCCCGTGGAATATCAACGTCAAATTTCATACTTGGAATCATTTATTATAATTCTATAGGATAACAGAGACTAAATGTACTCTTGTCAATATCCCTGAGGGAGAAGGAAGAGGTGAATTTTCACACCGGTATATGGCTATCAGTTTAGTTTTTTTGAAGTTATACTTCTTTTGGCGCGTTAGGGAAAAATGATGAGAGTGAATTTTTGACGATGCGCGCGCACACCGACACCAAAAAGTTATTCAGAAAAAGTTTGTTTTAAATTTTAAGAATGTAGAATAGTGACAGTAATAAAAAGGGATTGACATATTTTTTTAATTTTAAGTAGTTTTGATTATTTTATTTATTTGTTAGTATATCTATATTGTTAGAAACTAAAATTTAATTATTCAAATCTTTTAAAATGACTGTTATTTGACCTGATGCCGTAACTATAGTAACCAAATAATAAGACGCGTAAAAACTTTCAGGCCGATCAAGAAAATATACGATCTGTGTCGTTTTCCCGCGCTTGCTCTATATTCGCCAATGCAGTGTTGCCACCCACACCAACTTATTTCTGACAATATATATATATATTGAATATTAGTGATAAAACTAATTTGAATAAACTGTTTTGAGTGCATTTATAGATTTGAGGTTAATTGTCGGTATGTATAATTTATTTACATCGTTAATTAATTATTACATTATTATCTAAAAAAAAATTTTTTTTTTCGTTTTGTTTTATTTCTGGTATATTAACAAATTTTATGTATAAATAAAAAAAATAAAAAATTTATATATTTACAAACTCATCATACTAATAATTTATTTATGGAAACACCCAGTAACATGTTGCCTCATCCAGGTACTGAACCCAGGACCTCTAGATCCCACGGCAAATATGATTATGCAACGAGACCATCAGGCAGCTTATCGATATATGTTATTATTGAAACATTTTACAAAAATCTACGTTGTGTGGTCTGCCCTCGAATTTCTGACAACCGATTCGACGGTATACTCTTCATTTAATTGAACAGTCGTTCGCTCAGTGTGAAAAAAAATTATAATAATATTATAAATACATATTTCGGCTCCGGGGTGGACAATGATGACTTATTGCCTGCTCCAGGGTGATGTATGTCATCATAATCATGATGATTAGACGTTTACATTACTTGCGTGGGCATTATATATGAGAAATGAAACTAAGTCAACTTAATGTCAATTTGCAGTCTACTGCAATTTCAATCGCTAATACAACTTTAAATATAAAAGGCACAAGGCACGGGTGACTTCTTTGATAACCCAATTTCTTCTTCTTTTTCGTGATCAAACAAGCGCCGCTCGCAAGAAGGCCACAGCGGTGCGCCAGAGGGCTACTTCACCCTTCTTTCACAACGTGACATCTCGATGTACGTGGTGTCGCTAGTGACGCTGTGTCGTCAAATATATAAAATCACATTATATTTTAAGAAAATTTGTATTTGCAATTATTTAATCGCGACTCCCCTTTCTGTGATCAAAGCTCCTTATTCAAATTCAACTTTAGATATTAAAATGTTTATTGACCATTATGTGCCGAATGAGTCTTAACAGAAAGAAACTGTCTCTATAGACGTCTCGGAACGTTTTTATGAAACTAAAACGATGTCAACAGCGTCCGCAGTCAAAAATATCCTTAAATTAAATTTTCTTTTCATGGAACTGCTTATTGCTTCTGTCTGACTGAAATATCAGGCACGAGCTCCTTTGAATTGCATAAAATGACCTTTTTAATGTTTTTTGTAGCTGTCATTTATTACTGCGGAACCATAAACTAAATGCATGAAAACGGAGGGAGTACACATCTAAAGAGACCTCTTCGAAGTGCTCATTACGCCATTTAGGATGTCTAAGGGAGCAGTGAAAGTAATTACATTATAAATCCATTGTTTATCTTAAAACTTATGTTCTTTTTGCTAATAAATTCAAAGTGAGCATTATAAAAACTAGATAAATATTAATAAATTTTGGGTTTATAATTGGATCAAGAGAAGAAAAACAAAATTGAGTAGGTAACAACACAGTGGAGATACATCAAATGGTGACCTGTTTATAATAATTATTTGCCAAATAAAATAAAAAGTGTATTTAAATACTAAGTCAAAAAAAATAATTCTAAATATTTTTTGACATTAATTCATGACGCATTTAACTATTTTGGCCTCACCGTATGTACTTTACAAACTTACAACCTAGGTGAGGTGTTTCCTTGTTGCTGTGAGACTTATCAAAAATAAGTTTGTCTACCATTTACTGTAATAACCATGACTTATAAAACAACATAGCCCGAGTATTGAGAGTTGCGTGGATACTTGCAACTTGGGTAATGGTGCCAGGTGCATTTATTAAAACGAATTTAAAATGCGTACGGCAAAGTGACTATTCTACGCTAAATAGTACCTAACAACAACAAAAAAAAAATTACACGGTATGCTATATAGATCTAAATATTTCAAATATAACGTTGTTTCAGATTATAAAGCATTGAAAAACAAAAAAACAATACTACAGGCTTCCTTAAAAATATCGAAGTTGAGAAAAATGTATTTCGAAGTTACAAAAATACGGCACCAAGAAAACCAAGCAATTTCATACAACCACTATGTGGCTTCGGTTATTAAGACGTACAACTTCTGTTGAATGCGTTAAAAGTTAAGAAAAATGTCTGCAAAGTATGTTTTATAGCTGTTTGATGTCGACGTCCACTTTACGTAAGCCTGTGGTCGTGAACAGGCTCACTAACGATTATAACGAGAAATGCCCTTAGCTACTCTTTTAAAAGACTTTCAGTAACATTTTATATAAATAATTTAAAGGAAATATTTTTCTCTTCTTCCATTCAGATTACTTATATTATCCAAGAACAGTGCTTGAACATTTTAATGCCTAAAATAATTTGGTTTTCGCCACCTCTTTAGCTTCTGATGGTAAATGTGGTGAATTCCAAATAGAGTGCTCTCAGATAAGAAATTACGATTATGTCTCACGAGTCGATACAATTATGTCGGCTTGATACGAATAGAAACACAAAGGATTGTGCAATAATCGTTGTGAGACTTCCCATTAAAAAATGTAGAAATTATATTAATTTCGGGATTACAATAAAATATCTACATATATACAAAGAGTGATTGCCTAAAGGTACATATAGGCGCACGGTCGAAAATCTCGGCGTTCGCGGGTACAAACTCCAAGCACAAACCTCTGCCTTTCGAAGTTAGGTTTATTCACAATGAATTTATCACTTACTTTAACTGTGAAGGAAAACATTGTGAGGAAACCTGCACACCTAAAAGTTCTTAATTTCTTAGGTGTGTAGTCCGCCAACCCGCACTAGGCCAGCGTGGTGGACTAAGGCCTAAACCGTCTCAGTTGTAGAAGAGGCCCGTGCCCAGCAATGGAACGTATATACCTACAGTCAAAACCGATTATAACGACATCGTTTATAACGACGTATCGGTTATAACAACGAAATGTCAAGGTCCCGGCGGAATCTATATAAAGTAACTAATGGACCCGACAGACGTTGTCCTGTGCACAATTTTGAATTCAATTTTTTTTTTCGATCTAAACCATTCTCAAATCAACCTGAAGACACACAAAAAAATTAATCTGCCTTCTTTTGAACAGAGAATATAAATTGTTTAAGATTTTGGAGTTATGTTCTGATATGCGAAAAATTAAAATCCCAGAACTCGATCACAGCGCCACCTATCTGGTCCAATTGCAAATCTAAACCATTTACGAATCCATTTGAATCATGGACCTAACTATAAAATGAGAAACTTAAAACCTTACAATGAGAAGCCAACCAACTCATCATTAAGTTTTCCTTGGATCTAATCGTTGCGTGAATCACATTACTCAACAGTTTTCTTAAAATAAGCCGCATTTCATTGCATAGTTTAGGGTGTTTTAGATTTCGAACAATGATGACTACCGAGCCCACTCACAGTTGTAAATTGTGTTTCCTTAGTTACGCAAAATAAATTTCTGAACGCACGCATAACTATTTGACAATTAATAAATATGTCAATCTCTTTTCATTATATTCTACATTTTAAAAATCTAAAATACACAATTATTCGAATATTGTGGATATATGTTGTCGATTCAAAACCCTTATTTAAATACGTTCTTTAATTTGAGGGGGCCTTTAACCGCATCGACGGGATAAACATTACATATTTGACAGGAAATTTGCTAAAACAGTTTATATGGGAAAATGAAATTGCTGTTTTTACTATCTTCCTCGCAATTTTGCAATAATTTCTCACCGCCTAAAACCTTCCCTGGACTATGACAAACATTTCAAAACCAAAATCAGCTAAATCGGTCCAGCCGTTCTCGAGTTTTAGTGAGACTAACGAACGGCGATTCATTTTTATATATATAGAAGATAACTATTGTTTATAGCAACTATCGGACATAACGTCCGAAATATACGGTCCCTTCAATATCGTTATATCCGGTTTCGACTGTATATTGTTAGTTTTCCTATGTCTTACCAAGTATGATACGAGTAGTTGTCAATATAATTTTATTTGCAAGAATTAAAATTATCGCCAAGAATGTCTCACTAGAGGGCCATTTAGCAAGCTCGATGACTTCATAGTTCATTATGTCGAGTTTTTATTCAAAGCCTCATCTCAAGATCTAATTAGGCTAACGGCAGTAATTTAACTTCGTGGAAAACAAAATGTTTACGAGCGTTAAACGTTGAAAAGTCGACGCTTTGAGTACCAAATTAAGAAAAAAATAATTTGATCATAAAGGGAAATAAGTACACAATTAGGAGAGTTTATCAAAGAAAACCGGCTAATATTCTAGGTGTAAAGGAAAACAGGGCTGTAGTTAATTAAAAAAGTCGGAGTACGTTGGGAGGTATTAACTTGTTTTTCTTTTGCTCGCCTTATTAGTGGACTGAGTCACGCTTTCGTATTATGTTCTGACAATGTAAATACAAACGAACACGTTTTAGTCCAAAGTCAATACCTTTTTAAATTAATTCTATGGAAAATATTCTATTGTTAGGGAAAGAAGTCTGTAATAACGTCTTTTCAAATACGTATGATAACCTTAATGTATTTAATACAAAACTTAATATTTATGAATGGATAAGGACGTTCTTGCTTACGTATTTTATTACATACAAATATATATTTTTTTAGAAATACGTCACCTACAGCGTTTCTCGTTTGTGTTCTTTTTATTATATTATGAAGAATTACAAGTGTATTATTACCGAATAGTCATTTATGGGTGCGTGTGTGTTCACAAGCAGAATATTAATGGGAGACCATTATACTGAAAAGCGCTAAATAGGATGAATGGATATAGAATGAAAGATTTTTTGGTATTGTGCTACCATCTAACATAATCGGTTTGTATTTTCATCATTCACACAGATTAAAGGTAAAAGAAAAAAATATATAGCTTACATCTTTAAAAAATATTCGCAAGAAGTTGCTGTCGGTGTTCAAAATAGATGATATACAATACAGCTTACGTAAGCCTTTTAATACGCGATTTGCTAACTTTAAACTACATTATTATTAAGAATTTAAAATAAGAACACCCCAAAGGCACGGAGCATTGAGATTTCCAAAATTAAAACTATTAAAAACAATCTGTTATAAGTCGTTTCATTACAAATGTACAAACCGACAGACACTGACGTAGAAATAAGTTTTCCCGAGTTAAGTCTCATGAATATTTATCTCGGTTTCTGCGGGGAGTATAAACTTTGAACGTTTCCCACTTGATCAAACTTTACTCTTAAGACAGCCAAGGGAGGCTGCGTGATCCGCTACTTTTTAAAATTGCATACAAAAATATGAGGGGTTGTAGAGTAATTTAGAACTTTAAAACGCTCTTTACGCCGTTGTTCGTATAAAAATTGAGCAATATTGGTGCTTCACTCACCCATTCTACGGTAACTTCTTGTACACCTTTTTGTGAAAAATGATAAGTTGATAATGCTGAAAACCCACGACTAAGCAGCTGTTCCTATAATTTTCAAGTTAGGGGGAGATTGTTGATGCATAAATTTCGTCGGTGTCGCTTTGGGAGTTCTTAAAGTGCTTATAGAAATAATTTGCTGATATTATACAATATATTAGCTTGTGAAGAAGTAAGATGATATAGATAAGGGTATCTGAAGCGTAAGGGGTATTTCTACTATGAAGTTCTGCCAGTTCTGATTAAACACCCGTGGAACAAGAAGCGAGCCTATTGAAATTATTCTGGCATAAGTCTACCTATATTCCGAATTGCTATAGTTTTTTCTTATAGAAGCACCCAATACTACTTTACTCGATCAAGAAATAGAAGCCCCCTTGAACGCACGCCACATGCTTATGCCGCTAGTTCAGTAAGGCATTGAAACGAGGTTACAATTGATCAATCACAACCAGGGCTGGGCAAAATACATGCTTTGCATTAATTGAAATACAAATTACAAAATACTGTATCGCAAGTAATTAAAATACGAAATACAAAATACATTTAAGTAAGGTATTTTAAATACAAAATACAAAATACAGTATTTTAGCTATTTTTAATTGAAATACAAAATACAAATTACAAAATAATGCATATTTATTTGTTTTGAATAGTTTTTTTTTAAGGTGGTTTTTGTTTTGTTATTGCAGGTCCTGATGAGCACAAACTTAATACTAAATGAAGGCTAAATGTATTTTAATAAATGTATTTTTGAAGCCTCGAGTATTTGAAATACTAATTACAAAATACTTCGGCTTCACGTATTTGAAATACAAATTACAAATTACATTTTAAGAAAGTAATTAAAATACAAATACAAAATACGTATTTGTATTTCAATTACGTATTTCAATTACAAGTAATTCAAATACTGCCCAAACCTGATCACAACACCCATGATAAAAAGTAAACCGCACCAATAACTTTGAAAAAATAATCGATTAGTAGCCAATTAGTACACTTCTCTTACTGAGTCACGTATGAACAAGTTTGTTTATCAGAAATTTCTCATTATTTTTACTTGTTTGCGTCGTGTCATGTACTCAAAATCCTTTAGTAAAAACGAGTCCAGCAAAGACAAAGTGTACTCAAACAACGTTGGGCCTTCGCACAACTTTTGTTTGGAATGAGAGGTAAACACATTAGGTAGCCTGTTTGTATAGGCGCCGTATTACTCAGCGGGCTTGTTTGATCCGAGACAAAATAAACCGGCACTAATCAGGTACAAGTTTGGCGATTTGGATTTTTAAACTGTTTGCCACACGTGTTAAAGATGTTCCCATTTGTCCGGAATTTGTCTCGGAGGTTTCATATTAGTTTCGACTGGGTTTGAGTAGGAAGTAATTAGAAGTGAAACCACTATGTGTATATGTTTTTGAATAGTATAGTCTTAATACAATGCATGTAGTTTGGATGTTGATAAACCACCGAAACAAATCAATAAATAATTTCTAAACAAAAACATTAAATAGAGTTTATAAAAGTTACCATTCATTTAGATTTTCAAACCTGTATATTTTATTGTTGTTTGCTATATGAACGAGGTTTTTGCCAATGCTGCTCGGTAGCGATTTCGTATTCTTGTCCTAATATTATAAACGCGAAAGTTTGCATTTTATGGATGTTTGTTCCACTTTCACGAAAAAAACTACCGAATGTATTTTAATGAAAGTTTACAATAATATAGCTTATACATTAGAATGACACATAGGCTATAATTTTTTAAGATAGTGTGTGAATTGTCCAAAATATATAATCTGCCATCTGCGAGCTATTCTGGCGTATCCTGCAAAAACTATAGTTTACACGTACCTATAAGAATAATATATGCATAAAAGAAATGTTTATCTTAATTATTCCCTAAAATAATTGGTAATTAACTTGTTTGTACTATGAGTCTTTCATCAATTTTAAGGGTTTCGAAAAGTGCTGTTTTTGCTCAAATTACGCTAAAACCGCGTAAACGAACTTTAAGCGTGAAAGCACAACACAGGTAGTGTTACTTTTGCATTTAGCACAAATACTCATCCCACAGGAATCTTGCATATTTCCGCGATATAATATAGTCTATATTACTTCCCATTTATGTAATAATTACATATATACAAAAAATAGTTCAAATTGGTCAATTGGTTTAGGCGTAAAAGCAGCATTGACATAGTTACTTATACTCATTTCCACGGGAATACTAAACTTTTCAGGGATAAAAAATATCCTATTTTATTTGGGTGGGTTCCATCTATCTCCATACCAAAAATCATCGAAATCTAAAAATACAAAACTTTCCTCTTTTTGATAAGACCTTCAATTTACATTGTATAAAAATAAAAACAAATACACGATATAAAAACAACATTCGAACGGTTTGATAATACACCCTCATAAATCGAATACCAAAAGAGCGGCGCATCTGAAAAATTTCGCAATAATTACTCACAGGGCTATTAACAACTCAATCGACAATAACTCACGTGCATAAAATACGGCTCGTACCGCACGATACAAATAACAAGACATGCAAAACATCCGATTCACTGCTTGTTTGATATCAGCACCGTAAATTATTTAACAGGATCGCATTAATCTTTATCTCGCTCACCTGAATTATATACGTTCGGCCCATTCTATAAAGAGTTTTAATTAGGAGGCGTTCGATAAAATGTGTGGTCCCGCCGCGTTATCATTTGACAAGAGTTAACCAATCTCGAAGGCATACGTAACGTCCACGAGAGTTAGTATTTAGATTAAGATTAATTTCTTAATGATTTATTAGGTGCATTCAATGGAGGCGTCTTATTTGTATTATTTTTTAGCGTTCGACTTTTGTTGTCTAGATCCCTCTAAATAGTTGGTGCTATATTCTTATAATATGAAGCGAATATTCTAAATTCAATAATTTTATAAATGAATTTATTTCTTTATTGCGCTTAGATACTAAATCAATGAACGAATATAATGATTTTTTTTATACTGATTATAAATGAAGATATAACAACAAATATTTCACTAACTAGGAAGTACAATAATTGCTTTATTAGTAATTTATGAAACCAATTTCCCAAACTCCTTCAAAACTCTTTAGAGCTGTTCTTGTTTCGAATATCCACGTGAACCAACAATACTTGCGCAAACTGTCTTTATTTAACTTGTATTTAATATCAGGGACGTGTTTTGTGGAAGTTCCTCGGGCATGTATCAACCAGGCGGGTTGTAGCAAGTTTAGAATTTGTAATTGCTTACATTTCGATGTAAGACTCGTTAGAATTTGTTCGTTTGATGTCGTTCCAAACGTTGTTATTATTGTTGATATTATTGGCTAGACTAACATGGTCATTCTTTCAACTATGTTTAATATCAATTACTTCATACATACGATATATTTATGTGTCACTAACACTATTATTCGTTGTAAATCTTAGGACCCGAGCTGTAGTTGCTGGATGTGCGTTTGTATCTTATTTTGTTCCAAGCCTTAATAGTGGATTAGAAATATATAAGTGACGTTTAAATGCATTTGAAATGATTTTGGCTTTAGAACTAATCGCTTAGCTCAATATTTCCCAGGCAAATGAAACTACACGTCAACTTCGTTATCCTGTATGTCTTTGTCTTTCTAGACCAATACTGTTCACCTATGACAAATTTCTATGATTTTTCATGAGTATGCAGCGTGCATCGCTTTTCTTCGTAGTGGTTATCTGTTATCAGCGCAATTAACTCCTAGGTTATTCAATCCATTGAAAAAATGTCATCGTAAAAATAGAAAAGACTGCCACTACTGAAGAGATTACGTTCAACGACAATGAATCTCGTCCCCCATAAATTAGAATGCCTAGAAATTATGGCAAAATCTTGAAAACACACACCATAACGAAACTCTTACAGAACTTTATTTAAGCGAGTGATATTGCTTACCTCATCTCCTCAAAGAAATAAAGCGAGCAGTCTAACACTATTTCAGTATGCTAGTTCGTTAATCTAGGTATACAATTTCGGATCTCTTGTGAATTTCCTAATCTTTCGGAGAGCTCCATCAATGGATGTCAGTGAGTAACTTTTACTGAATGGGCAAAATAACTTCTGGGATTAATTGTACGAACATGTTGTAGTACAATACTCTTTGTAAACACTGCGAGAAATAAGGTAAGGGCATATGTAACGCATGTTTATAGTTTTTTTTTTTATTAAATTAATGTTAATGCTAATAATAATGCTTTACTTATTATTATGAATTAATATACTCCAAGCCAGTTCCATAGAAACCATACGTTATCAAGAACACGTAGTGGTGTATGATGGTGACTGATGAGTTAATAATACCTAAGAAATTTTGCGATGTTATGTACCAAAGTATATGCCTACACCCTACACCCACTACAGAAAACTCGTATCTCATTGTGGGGTTAGAATTATGTATATATTTGACAGTTGGGTGTATTTATTACATACATTATATGTAATACTTTTAAAAGCGGGTTTATACCAACTACTTCACAATAACTATAAGGTAGTATATTTTACGCTACTGCAGATATTAGGCACAACATACAAGTAAATAACAAATAGGTAGTTTAAATTAATGTACTCTGTAAAAGTATGTGCATATATGTATTATGTTGGAATGTCTGAATAGTACTTTTGTCTCCATGCTGTTAATGTCGATTTAATATTTATTTTTATTTTTTTATAAATGTATAATATATTTAGGCACGCGGTCGAGAATCTCGACGGTCGCGGGTTCAAACCCCAGGCACACACCTCTGACTATTCTAAGTTATGTGTGTGTTCACATTGAATTATCACGTACTTTAACGGTGAAGGAAAACATCGTGATAAAACCTGCACACCTAAAAGTTCTTAGGAATTTCTTGGGTGTGTAGTCCGTCAACCCGCACTAGGCCAGCGTGGTGGATTAAGGCCTAAAAACCCTCTCAGTTTTAGAGGAGGCCCGTGCCCAGCAGTGGGACGTATATGGGCTGATGATGATATGCCTATACATTTTTGCATAATGGTAGGTACGTGACATGGACCGAACGAATAGATAAAGTAGAGCTTAGCAAAAGCAAATTCCATTACGATCATGCAAACGCGTATGAAGTTTAAATAAAAGAAAATTATCAGTTTAATAATTACATTTAAATCTCTCACAAAAACGTACCGGCTGTATAGACGTAATTTAATCTCAGAATTATAATTGGGGTAGCCTCCTAATGCCGAAAATTCGTGAAATTAAACGTTTACACGATCGTAAATTATTCACAAAGTTTATCGCTAGTGAATATTTATTACGGACGTAATTAGGTTCGTGCCGCGAAGGTTTGCGCAACGGGAGTCTATCTAGGTAAATAAATTAAACATTCCTTCAGAACGTACACAGTATGCATGAGACGATTCGGGATTGTGTAATGTCAAAGTGGAATAGGAAAACACTTAGGAACTGTTTACACGGATCTGCTCAAGACTCCCGAGTTAGCAGCGTCTTGAGTTCTGTTTGTTGTTCAAGCAGTTGAATTTGCCGACACTACTTACAATTTAGACTGCACGTCTAATTCGGGTTAATCTTTTTTTTGTGACCATACTTTCTTCTTATGTGAAAAGTTTTGCTCAGGTTTACTGATCTGTTTTCGTTTTTTATCATACATAAAAAAGTTCCTATATGTTAAGCAATCACCACCGTTGAATACTGTTAGAACTTGAAGATAGTAAATGAAATACTTCAAGAGTAACATTTATTGAGCGGTCTTTAATCTGACGATAATTATGTTTCCTTTCAGTTTTCTGTGATGAAGGCACTGTCTAAAGAAAGCAACATGGCACCTGATGAGTGCAGTGCGTTCTGAATATTTTGTGGACTGCGAATAAGGACTACGATCGCCCCTCGACAATCTACACATTTCCTATTTGATCCCGTAACGTGACCTACTTGCGTGCTTCACAATGTTGGGTTATAAGCCTTATGTATATTAGCTATAGAGTACATATATCCATCCACCAGTGTATTAGGTATCTAGCAATCTTACTCACCACGCGTAAAACAACAGTAATGCTTGATGGAGGAATAATCCCGGACGAGCCATTTATACTGCAATTCAAGTTGACTATGGCGGGACTCTTTTTCTTATAGTTCGACTGAAGTCTCGTTATAATTGGAGTAAGTTTTTTTTTGCTTTAAGTTTGGACTAACATGTTAGTTTGGTGATTAATAATAATTATCAGTACTAACCAACCACTAACCACCTTATGTCCAGAAGAAATATTGGTAAGATATTTTCCCAAAAAAAAAATGCCACTAATATCGATATACTTATTCTGAATAAAAAAGTTTTTCGGAATATACTGCAAAAATCAAATAAACATATAAAAGAAATATATATGTATTTTTATTCCATAAAATAAACATCATTTACTTTTACCTCCAAAGTAAAAGTATTTTATGTAGCATTGTTGTCCTCAAAAGGTTTTGTAAAGATATTTTCGCTTGTCTGGCGAAGCAATTGGAACATAATTTTCCGATTAGTCCGATCCGAATATCTCGTAAAATTGAAAGGCGCTGAGTCGCCTGCGGCTATATCCTTCATTAACTCTTTCCATTTAATTCTTAAAATCTCTTCCAATTCTTTTGATTCAAACGATTTCCCATTGTTAAGATTTCTGGGGCGAAATTTAAATTTATCTTAGCTCTTTTTAAAACCATACCTTGACAATTTATAATTATAAATGCATCTGTTTATTTCTAAACATTAATTTACTCAGGAAAATAAATTGAATTTGTGATGAATTTAGCATAATTTTAGTCAGATTAATCATAAAACTTTATTTTGTTTCAAAAATTTCCAAAAAAACTTTGCTAAGAACGGATGAAGGATATAAGGAATACAAAAGTATTGTCAGCTTGAGAAAGCGAGGCCATTAAGTGTATTTAAAGGGTGTAATTAAGGCAATAACCCTTAAGATACTACACCAACTGTCATTGATTTTATCGCGTTTTTATTGCTGTCTCCGTGCACCGTATGGTGACATTCGTTGTTGAAAAAATAAAGGCCTAAATATTTAGTATTGTTTGTTACATTCTTTGTTCCGATACAGGATAGCATTCATTTTTATAAAAATAGCTTGGAATATCGACGAATAAAGATGTATTATTAATACTTTGTAACTCTCATTTTGTCATTATATTTTGAATTATTTTAATAAGTTACTAAATAGTATTGTGGCGACTGTGGTGCATTTATTTAAAACATATAGTTTTGGACCTTGGTTCAATTAAAGTAACTAAATATTTGCGTTCATCATAAATTGGTCTATGAGAGTTTATTTGATTATCGTATAGAATTGAATACTTAACAATACCTTCAGGCGTTCATTTTGTTTATTGTTTGAACTTAAGTAGAAGCTAACCGTTAAATGACATAGGTACTCGGACGTTGCCATTCTTTAAACATGTTTTGCCCTAAGATAAGGGCAAAAGGAACAAGCGTATTGACTTTTTCTGGGCAAGAATTTCGTAAAGCCGAAAGGTAACAACAGTTTGTCCGACTTAGAAATCGATTAAAAATCTCTCGACCGCGCGCCACGCTCTTATGCTGCGGGGCAACGATATAGAGTGTGAAACGAGAAGACGTGGATTGTATAGCCATATCGAGGTCAATCTAAGTGGTCCATAAATCGATCCTCGACAGCCCCGTGGCGCAGTTGGCTAGACACCAGCTTGCGAAACGAGAGGCCGCGGGTTCGATCCCCGCACCGAGACAAATGTTTGTGTGATCCACAAATATTTGTTTCGGGTCTGGGTGTATGTGAGACCGAAAAGTCTCTCGTAGTTTCTGATACCCACGACACAAGTATCTTAGTGTGGGATCAGAACTATGTATGTGACTGTTGGGTGGATTTATTTATTTATAAATATGTTCAAATCTGCATGTTGTGATAATTACTTTTATATTTAAACTTCTTTAGAAACATCAAATCAATAATTATCTTATTTGAAAAACTCAAAGAGATTGATTGCGCATTTAAATTAGATTAAGTGCCGGAAAAACATTTTTTAGATATAATCCGTGATGTCAATTTTAAGTGAAAATGTAAATGAATATAATAAAAACAAATACGACGTACACTATTTGTACAAAAAGCTTCAGCTATGAAATATACTGCGTCACAAACTTCGCTCTAACTCTAGTTTCATAAATATTCCGCGTAGGTACATTCAAGCTGCCTACAAATTGACCTTCTGATGATTCGGCGTATTTTAAAATAAAAGGCGAGGCCGTTCTTTTCTTGACCAAGTATATTAATTATGGCATGTCAGGTCAAACCGGCGGCCTTTGTTCGGCGACAATCAGTTCGTCTCGGTTGCCCTTCATGGTTTTTTTCGTGTAGTAAGTTGGCAACATCTGTTTTTGCGGTCACGCGCAACCGTGTCATACGAAATGAATGATAACCATGTGTCAGCTACTTTCCTCTCTACTAGATTAGTGAGTGATGATGTTTGTCCACTTAACTATTTGTTTAATCCGACATACAGAACTGATTATGGATATTGTTTGTGTCTTTTGAAAAGATCCTATAACACTATGGATTTACGTCTTTTAAAGGGGAATCAGAGAAAAAAAGGACGGTTAGAGCAATCTCTCAGGCAGTGATCAAATTAACCGAATAAAAAGGAAAATAAAAATTCTTAACTCTTATGGCTTTCCTGCGAGTTTAAAGTCCCGTGCAGCTTGACTTATCCTTCGCGAATATCGTCTGCAAACAATAGTAGGTATTATTTTTTCATAATGCTAACAACTTAAAAGACGACATACACTTAAGAGCATAGGCACGGCTGCAATCACGGACACACTCCTGTCCGTGCTTCCCAGTGCATTTCTGCATCCACGTTTCGCTCGCTGTATTTCAGTGTCACGCTGCGAAGGGCGAGCCTATTTTCGCTTTTTGAGGGGATTTCCAGACCCCGTTTTGTGGCTGGATATTTACTAATACCAAAAATCCAATTACACTTTACCCAACATATAAATCGAGCCTCTAGGTCACAAGACACATACGAGTACATACTTGTGGCACGAGACCACAAGACAATCTGATTTAGTACTATATCATCATCATTATCAGCCCAAATACGTCCCACTGCTGGGCACGGGCCTCCTCCACAACAGAGAGGGTATATTAGTACTATATCACTGATACAATATTTGTAAATCTTAATAATGGTTTGATTGTTCTTATATTAATAAAATAATGTTATCTACTTTTTTCTCTGTTCCATATGAGATTTAGCCGACAAAGGCGCGCCGTTTCGAGCGAAATGTTTCACGCATTGTCGCACCAACACGTGGTGACACAAAAACTCTGAACGATTCTCTCTAATTATGAGCGCTTTTGTAATCATCCTACGACTCTGGGAACACTTGTTCTTTTTGAATATGCCGAACAATAAGTATACAACTTACCTTAACTTACTTAACTTAATTGATAAAATGACGAAAATTGTTCTTATTGAAGAAAAATGTAATAGAATATTCGTGCTATGTTTGTTTATTTTTATATGCTTGAACTTATTCAGCATTGATATTATACATACGTTATTGCGTTTATTTATTTACTTATTCGCATAACATACATGTAAAATCACTTAAAATCGATTTGTCAGAACTGCAGCCAAGAAACGTCTTTTGGTGGTTACGGAACCATTTTTAGTTTAAAATGATACATACATACACAATATACACATACATAAACTCACGCCTGTATTCCCCGAAGGGGTAGGCAGAGGTGCATTTCTGCACCCACATTTCGCCAGTCGCCTATCAGTCCCACGTAATAGGGGGCGAGCCTATTGCCGTTTTTCGGGCACATTTCCAGACTCCGTGCTGTTACTGAGAATTTCCTAATGGAAAAACCCAATAACACTTTGCCCGACCCGGGAATCGAACCCAGGACCTCTAGATCGCACGTTATATACTTGTACCGCGAGACCACGAGGCAGCCTATAAAAAATTTACGTTTTCATTATCATCATAATATACATTTAATATTTATGGAACTTAAGAAAACATAAAAATTTCTATTTTGTTTCGGGATTTTTAGCTCAATGTGTAATCACCGTAACTTTTACCTGTCTTAATTTTTTGACCACGTTCTTTTTACACACTGTATATAAGGAAGTAAAACATTCCATCATAATCATCGTATGACGTCCTCTGCAAACCAGTGCCTGTTGGAATCAGCAACGCATTTTCTGCGACTTTACAAGGTCATCATTCCATAATTTAAGCGTTAAACAGAAAAAGACAATAAAGTCAAGTTTCTACTTGAAAGAAAGAGCACATTGCATTGCACATTTGAATTTTATTAGTAAATGTTTATTATTATGCTCAGGTAAAACTACACAATGACGCTCCTAACGATGCTAATGAACAAAGACGACTTATGAAATATGCATATTAAAGAAATACCACCTACAACTACGCAGGAACGCAAGTCACATTCAAAAGACATTCACGAGGGGTTAAAATTAAATTAGCGACAAAAACACCGCTGCGTAGAGAAATTTAATTAATTCTTAATTAACTATTGGTATTAAACAAAGTGGAAGCTCCGTTGAGCATGCTCAATACTTTCCTCCTAACATTGTTAAAGGATTAAGGGGTAACATCGAACTTGCCAACTCTCAGCTACGCGGCGACTTAAAATATACATGAAAGTGTGAGACGTCCCGAGCAATAAGGATTCTCTTGAAGTCAGCAGCGATATACCGCTAGGAAAGTATGGCGGGGACTGTCGAACGAGGAACTAATTAATCCAATGAGCGGCGTCTTTGCACTAACGAGGTACGTCGTTTGTGCGCCATCCTTTCTATGCCGCTGAGAAATTGTGTTTCGGAAATCGATGTTGACGTCACCGCCCATGCGATGCGAAAGCCACGTGTATTGGAATATCACGATCAGCTATGTGTTATAATAGCTTCTTAATGAGAAATTTTTCAATATATTTTTTTAATTAAAGCAGTGATGGTTTAGGCGCGCGGTCGTGAATTTCGGCGATCGCAGGTTCAAACCCCAGGCACACACCTCTGACTTTTCGAAGTTATGTGTGTATTCACAATGAATTATCACTTGCTATAACGGTGAAGGAAAACATCGTGATAACACCTGCACACCTAAAAGTTTTTAGGAATTTCTAAGGTGTGTAGTCCGCCAACCCGCACTAGGGCAGCGTGGTGGACTATTGCCTAAACCCTCTCAGTTGTAGAGGAGGCCCGTGCCCAGCAGTGGGACGTATATGGGCTGATGATGATGATTAAAATACTCAAAACAAAAACCGTACATATAGTAATTTATCAGATACAATTAAATACACAACAAATATAGGTATATGTATATAATATACCTATATGGAAAACAAAATCAAACAACCTTACCATACACGAGTATTTATAGTTTAATATCACCTTAGTTTTATAATAAGATGCGCCTACTTTATTCGGCGTTGTTATAATATAAAATTTGTCACACACAAATCTGAAACAAATTGAAGTTATATTAACCGTCGCACTTGAGACTATCGTCCACTTTTTACCCCCATTATTTTATACTGAAAAAACATCGACAAGGCAGTGTTGAATGAGGAATGAAGATTGCGTCCCGTGCTCGGCAATCGATCAATTTACTTAAAACGTCAGCGGTGAGCTCGTCTATATCAATTGAAGGCTGTATCGGCGTATTTGTAAGGAAAACGTCAAATAAATAAATCACAATGCGCGCCGCCATTCATCAAACCAACCGTTTGTGTTTATAGAACGTTTTATTTCACATCAATTTGATTGGTGTTCGAGTTCGTATTTTGCTAAATGTAATGCTGGCAGAAACGAAATCAGTGTATAGTATTGTATGAGCTTGATGAGTATTGTACATACATTGCGACGGCTCTAGTTGGTTCCGCAGTAAAAATATGTTCCGTGAATAAGCGTTGCATCCACGTTTTGCCAATTACTGGGTAGCTTACAGCGGTTTTACTGACACATTTCGAAATGCAGTACCGCTACATACAATTTTATAATAGAAAAGTGTTCGCTTTATCCGACCCATGAATCGAACCCACGACCTCGAGATCGCACTACAAAGACTTGCGCCACGAGACGCCTAGGCAGTCTTATCATACTAGCATAAAAGCCTGTAATATATTAAGGAACGATAGTTGCAACAGACACTAAAAAAGACAAAAAATCCAGAATACCGTCCCATAAAGCCGTAACACTAATCGTAAATGATCCAATTCGGTGAAAATTAGTTCCATTCGCTCGACACTCGAGGAGCACAGGCAAAATCGCAAGTGAAAACCAGATATCGAGGGCTTTCGTGATATTCGCCGTTGTATAATAGACCTCGTTAGTGGAACTACGCTCGTCGTTTTGGGAAGTTACTTTTTCAAGTCATTGAGTCAATCGTTTATCAAGAGCTTGTTGTGTTAACTTTCGCATCGGACGGGCAATTCAGCGATGTGGACTGAACGAGACTGGAGTGTGTTCAAATATGTTTTATTGAAAAGAGTTTGCGCTGATAGTTGGATGTTTCGAGTGGATGGGGTTTGAATTGAGGTTTCACGGTGTGTTTTAGTTACTGTCGCTATGGTGTTATTTAATGTCTCACTTACTTGTGTCACTGTGGAATCACTCTTAGTAACACTTAAAAAATAACAAAAAAATAAGCATGATGTTTTGCAGATTTATAATAATTCCCGCTTTATTTAATTAATTTATTTTTGCAATTGTTAATATGATTTCATTTGTTGGAATTGCTATGATATAGAGAATTAATTCAAAAATAACAGTTTTTAATATTCATTCTGATTTGTAATATGTATATGTATAAATAAGCGCTGGATAAATTAGATATGCTATTTTTTTTCTAAAATCCCCTAGGTGTGTAAGCAACCTCGCCACAGACGACGTCAAAAAATATTTATCACATAGGAAAAAAGGATTTTGATAATTCGCGTAATTACACCTAACATGATAACCCTAAATAGGATATTTCCCAACCTGGTTTCTTGTTAAGAAGAGTCACGTCGGACATCAGCCTCATTAGATGGGGTAACTGGGCGAAATTTTGCCACAGTCATTTCCCTTCGTATTGTGCTGAAAATATTTTTATAGCCCACGGCTTGAATGGACGCTGATCAATTGCTGATTGTCATCACTCAAACGTTGTTTATTCAGAGTGAATTGAGTAGAGCGACCTAGTTTGTAAGCGGTGAATTAGAGGGGCTAGTCGCTCTCCATCCCCAATTAACCGACTTTAGAGTATCTAAGCGGATTCGTTGGACGAGATATATAAACCTATTGTGCGTTTACTGTATTAAATAGGTTAACAAACAACTCAGTAAATGTGTCAATGGCTTGTAGAAATTGCAGAGTGCTCCAAATTGGCGCACATCATACATCGCGTTTCGTGTAGTCGTTTATTTCCACCTCTTTGTTCGTCTAGATTTTCGGAACCGTGTAGATAAGTGGTTTATGAATGAGAATAATTTCTTTATTTATTTTAATGCTGTATTATGATTTCCATGATAAAGTTTTTCTGATAAATGGATACTCGAAAGTCACCTAAAATTGAACCCTGTGAGGTATGTACAAGATAAAATAATTTCCGATGTACTCGTAAACACATCACTTCAGTTGATTTATTTTTATTCTGATCATTTTTGCATAGTCTTAATGTTTTGTAATAATGAAGGTATACCTATTTAAAAAGACTTTGAAAAGTCGTTCAATTAATTTTATATTTTTACATGTAAGGTTTTTATGCGATTTGCGTTATTAGCTGCACCACAGCAAGGAATTCAATCAACTTATGTCGAGATTCTGTCGCTTAAGCTTCATTGGTACTTCAAAATACGACCAATATGTTATCAATAAAAGAGTGAGTAAAATACATTTTACGAAATTGTTAACTAAGGCTTTATTTAAGGTTGAAATAAAATAAATTATAAATGTATAAAACTTCATTTATCAAATATTATTTTATACCTTAGAAAAGTTGTTTTGAGTGTGCGATTAACTTATTAGACGCCTGATATCAACCTGTCAAATATTTAAGATTCAGAATTTTACACTTGCTATGTATCGTTGCGTCATGTACAGGCATTTCATAACAGTTTTTATACAAAAAAATCATGAGTTTAGTCCTTAGTTGAAAATTAAATTATAAAAACATTTACATGGCTTTGTAACTGCAATAAGAAGCAATAATATTCAGGTGTATCAAAAATTTTTAAGGCTTCCGTATAATTGATGTAGTCATTAATACATAAGTATGCATCTATTCGAATAAGTAACAACTAATGACAAGAACGTGAAAACGTTCCTTTCAAAGTCTCTACGTTCGAACCTTTACTTCTACAAACTCACCCAGAATCAATTAGTAAATTAATAGTAGTATTTAGAACTACAATTTATCAATGATGTCATGCATCAATTAATTATCTTATCGCACAATAAAATTGCTTATTCAGCACTACCATAGAAACAATTTGTGTTAATCGTGTGTGTTAAATTTGTGTGATTGGCTCAGTTCATTTCATTCATGGCGAAACTGTCCTGTCAGCGTTCACATATCAATTATAATGAATACAGATAGACATGATGTGTAGTTTATTTGTTCCTCATATGTGTTTTGATATGTTACAATAACAGAATGTCGGGACGAAGTTATTCATTCTTTGTTTCTCATTGCTCGCGTTTCATAAACTTGACTGTCACCAGATTTTTTGTTCTGTAGTTCTGCCATTGTTTGGTGGTCGCAACAAGATGCACAAGTGCTCATTGTTCTGCAATAATAGAGTTTATTCACTATTTGATTCTATTATTACTTTTTGTATGATTATCGACAATGCTTCGATAAATTTTACATAATCTGATGGCGACATTGTTAAAAAAATTCACTGTGAAACATTTTTGTCATAGTTGAAATATAGAATAACATGCTTACCTACAGTAATATCTACCTACAGTAAATTCCATAACAAAATATAAATTAAACACTAATATTTTTGGGGACAACTGATTTAAATATATGTAGCTTTGTCTACTCTTGAAAAAACATTAAAAAGCACATAGATATTTGGTTGGCTATCGTTTTTATAGATACTTTAAAATATTATTTTCGTGTTAGTCATGAAAATTCATTGCTAAATTCTTTACAAGTCTTTAATATATTAATAAGCAAATTAAAGCATTACACTTCACATTAATCAAATTAAAGTCTATATTTTACGCAGAAACTTTCAAATTAATTAACTTCCAAATATTTTCGTACTCCTTTAATCCTTAAAATTTGTCTTTGAAAAGTTTCCTTTTAAAACATGAATTTGGAAAGTATTTAACAAAACATAAATTTGAGTGGAAACGTAATGAGCAGTAGGCATCGACAATCTTGTTAGAAACTCTATTACGACGGACCTTACTTTATAATATGCTTTAGCTTTGGTTTTCTTTAACATCGTCGCTTAATTAATTAATGTCCCTTTTGGAGATAGGAAACAAACAGTTACAGACGAAAACATGTTCTCAATTGTGCCTTTTAAGGTCTACATTCGTTTGCGTAACGTTAATGCGGCATGAGATTTCAACAAAATTACTTCATTCAAAAAATAAACACAGAAGTTAGCTTGATAATGTCTGTTGAATTTTGTACGTGAGTATGTATTACCTTGAAGTGTTTTTTTTTTGTTTTTTTTTTTTAAATAAGCGTGGAAAATTAGATAAGAGATTTATACGTTGTATGCAATGTAAAATATTGAACTGGAAGTTTTTACTATAATAATGCTTTAACTAAGTGACATTAATTTATTTCGTTTCCTTGTAGTCATTTCATGTCCAATTCTAAAGTATTTTGTTTGGTAGTTCATTGACCATTTATGTACTTTAATAGTTTTTACAATTTTACCTTTTTTTTAACTATTTGTCAGCTCTAACAGGCTATTAAGTTTATACTTAACAATTTAAATTAATGCTTTCACATGATGCTATTAAATATGGCTTAAAGTCATCTTTGATTATCTTGCAAAGCGACAGAAGCCGTAGAGTTGTGTGCTTACCTAGATACTATCCAAAATGTATAAATAATATATAGAACTACACATCTCTGCAAAAATAATGAATGGTGTCTTAAATTAGAAAACCTCTTGCCCTGTACCGTAACTCGTTAAGTGTCATTCGAACCAAAGCGGTTGTCTTGTATAAGTTTGCATTATAATTGGGCAAAACGAGAAAGGGCGTGACTGGTAACAAATTTTTTGTGTTTGGATCATTACTAAACTACTCATATTATCATGTGTAAGTAAATACTTTTACATTCAAAATAATAAAAAATACTTTTTGTATTGATTGTTATCAGTTGCTACATACTTATATGTAACACCTTAATAGAGGCAAAACTAAAATACTATATTAATTATGTGATGCCCTCGAGGTTTAGGCGAACTGTCGAGAATCTCGGTGGTCGCGGGTTCACACCCCAAGCACATGCGACTTTTCCAAGCTATGTGTCTATTTATAATGTAAGATCACGTACTTTAACGGTGAAAACTTTGCGAGGAAACCTGCACACCCAAAAAAATCTTCGAAACCACCAATCTGGACTAGGCCAACATGGTGGACTAAGATCTAACCCCTCTCAGAAGTAGAGTATGCCTATGCCCAGCAGTGGAACTTATATAGGCTGATGATGAGAATGAAATTCATTATACGATAAACAATGTTTCACTATCTGAAAACATCACTTTAGATCACAATTACGTACCTATTTCCAAACCGACCTAGTCACAGAGGCCTTTTCAAATTTGAATAGCTACAGAAGGTTAAACAATTTAAATTAAAACACATTTTCAAAAGCCCATATATTATATTTTAAACTGAACCTTGGACAGTTCTTTTATTCTGTAATATACCGTAAAATGCTTTAGGAACTACTTTGATGTAACGAATAATTTGATTGTTTTATTTTTTATAAACGCATCCTTCATAAATCAGACTCAGTTCTATTTCAGGATATGCCCACAGAATTTAGCAACCACAATCTAAACTACAATCTAATCACACTTACACATACAATCACGTCTGTATCCCCCAAAATTATACGTGTATATTTCGATACCTAATTTTAAAATCATATGCAACGAAGAGATAGCTTATTATCGTTATTCTGACCTTATTCTAGACTCCCTTAAAACCTTTTAATACTGCTCCCAAGTGGAGAACCAAACCCGAAGTTTCTTGATGGCATTCACACATAATATTGGGTTTACATCTAAAAAAAATGTGCATCGCTGACCAAATAATCACAATTTCTTCGACACCTCAATCTGCTTTTGCCATGGAAAATTTATTGACCATTTTCTATCGAGCTTTCTGTAGTTACTCTCTACTGGGTCGACACGTAGACTGTCCCAATGATTAATGGGCCACGGGGCAACTGGGCGGGACGTCCCGAATCAGATGCACGTGACGTCACTGAAGTAACGTCCGAATAATATTTCGCTACAGGCAAGCGCTAAATGGGTTAAAAATTACCGTAGACTGGGGCATTCTACTTTTTAATGTAGGCAATTAGGCTTTTGTTCCGTTTTCACATTTTCAACGTGAAAAATATTAAGTTTTGTGTATTTTATTGTTGTTATTGTGTTCTTTTTGTCAGCGTGTTGATTGGGAATTAAGCGTTCATGTTCTAGATTTATCTGTACGACAGGTTTCATTGCTTGTATTAATTGATGGATGTTCTAATACATTGAGTAATGACTGTAAAGCTTGGATTAATTTTAGCTAAATTTCTTATCAATTACTCAATAATCGTAAACATATTTTAGAAATGTAAAAAGTTACACTAATTGAAATTTATATTACAATAAACAATGTAGTCTAGTGCAAAATATGTATTACAATTAACATTTTCATTCATATATAGGTTTTAATTACATTATGGTATTAAAGTTTTAATTAAAATTAAGTAAAGCGCATGGATAAGGGCTGCTCAAGACCGGGATGGTTGGCGCCTACTCGGTGAGGCCTTGGTTCAGCAGTGGACGGCGATAGGCTGAGAATAATTAAAGTAAAAAAAAAAGAAAATTTATACTTAACAATGTATTTAACAAACAAAATATGAGCACGTAAATAAATAATTCTCCTTTTTATTCTCAATCCTTGACACGTAACCATCTGATATGAAAGCGTTACTTCGTAGTGCAGAAAGAGGTTTTATGGATTTCTCGTCAGTTTACCCTTCAATATCCGGTTTGAGACACCACATCCGGCGGAACGTTCTGGCCGATGCGACGATTTCCACGAATCTTTTAAAATTTGGAAATACGAAATTCTCGTGAAGTTGCGCCAATGTTTGTGGTCGGCTTGTCAATGGATTCAAGCCGTCTCAAAATAGCTTAAATCAATGGATGTTGACGTTACATAAATTCATGATTAGTTTTATTAGTCTAGCTCATTTTTTTATAAATATGTTTCGTATTTAATATATTTTCTTCTTTTTTTTTCACTTGAAATACTTAATTTCACTTGCTTTATGTATTCAAGTTAGTCCTTTATAAAACAAAAAGAAATCGAATACAGTTGCTTACAGCACAAACAAAGACATGAACAAGCGGTAATATACGGAACCGACGCCTACATTCTCCTGCATAATCCCTATCAGATCCAATATTTATCTCTGCAGTCCAGTAAATAAAATGCGTTTAATAATAAAAAGTCTAGATTTTCCCCAGCCACTGGCATGTGACAGGTTTGACAGTGTGTAGAGAGCGGAGCGAGACACAGGATATTGGACAGTAAGCCGTTGTTTCATCGAAACTTTGGCTTGGCTTAACTTCGTCAGTATAATTAATTTTATTGGAAATGTAGTTGGACGTGCATGTAAAGGTTGAAGCGTTCGACGTGTACGATCAATATGTTTCTTTCGTTCAATGGTGTTAGATTAAACTATGAATTAAATTAAAATGGTTGATTATAAAGTTTGAGAACGCTCTTCATAACGTTATTAAATATTTTCTCTTATTTCTTTAACTGCACTCGCATTAATCTCGTAAATAAACAATTGTCAAGTGTATATGTTTAAAATTTATATTATGTAGAATATTTAATTCGAGGTACCAATTTCAATAGATTCTTCATATTTACGATTTGTACGGTGTTATAAATATAACTATAATTAAAATATATTTCAACTATGGACACTGTATTTCTCTTCGTCTCTGCCCCAAACATTATATAAGTAACTTTTATTTAAAATAATCACCAGAGCAAAACGTAAAAACAACAGTTCAATAATTAATTGGTTGTCCATACATAGTACATTTAATTTAAAAATGTTATTTAAGGTCATTAATATTAAGAATGATCATTCGTTTGAGTTCAAGAATATTGTTAACTAGAGCACAAAAACATATTCCATTATTTCTCAAAATACATAAAAGCATATGTAAAAATAAGTAATTCGGAACGTGCGTTATTAGCATTAAATTCAAATTCCGGAGCACCTATTTAGAAAAGTAGGACATGAATCAATTTAGCCCATTTCATTGAATACTGTAAATGACACATTAATAAATAACAAGCGGGTACCGTGCGATATAGAGCTCTCGGATTCGTTTTTCGTTTGTGACAAAGTGATTGTCCTTTAAAAAATATGAAATATGCTCAAAAAATTCGCTCGTACTTTTCAACATGGGACTTAAAACACAATAACTTAAACATGCGTGTAAAAATACATGTCTATCTTCCCTTCGGGAATACAAGCCTGAGTGTGTCATCATCATCATCATCATATACGCCCCACTACTGAGCACGGGCCTCCTCTAAGACTGAGAGGGTTTAGGCCTTAGTTCACCACGCTGACCTAGTGCAAATTAGCGGGCTACACCTAAGAAATTAGTAAAAACTTTGTGTGCTCCTCACGAGTGTTTTTGAATGCATTAATAAAAAAAAACTAGTTAATCCGCAAGAAACCATAAAGCGCTTACAAATGTATCAAACAACTGCATTGAAATACATGAATTTGTGTGCTTGCATAACATGGCCAGTGGTTCGAATAATTCAAACGGCGTTACCTAAAATAAACATAAAATCAGTTCTATTTCCCGCCTCGGGGCTGCGGAAATGCGGACAGCGCAGCCTGTCCACTATGTGACATGTCCGGGCGACCAGGAATATTCCAACCGTCCGCAATAAATAGATATTAGTAAAGTTCTATTGGAAATTTAAGAGTTCAACGGAATGTCTGGTTTGGCACTGTTTTTGTGTGCTTGTTTTCTTTTAGCAATTTAGAAGTTAGATTGGATTTGTAAAGTATTAGCATTCCAATGCTCTGTTCTTAACTAACATTTCGCGATATTTTAAATCACCACTTATTCACTGTTTCGTAATATATACATAAATAAATACACCGAACAGTCACACACATTGTTCTGACCCCACATTAAGATACGAGTCTTGTGTCGTGGGTATCAGAAACTACGAGAGACTTTTCGGTCTCACAAACACCCAGACCCGAAACAAATATTTGTGGATCACACAAATATGTATTTGTCTCGGTGTGGGGATCGAATCCGCGGCCTCTCGTTTTGCAAGTTGATGTCTAGCCAACTGCGCCACAGGGCTGTCAAAATAAATATGTACATACACCAACGCATGTATTCTGCACCTACACCTTACTTAGCTCATTGTTTTTTCGTCCCACGTAATAAGGGGCCATTTTTGGACACAATTGCAGACTCCATGCTGCTGCTAAGAATTTCGAAATTGAAATTCTCAATAATATAATGGCTGATTCAGGAATCGAACGAAACCAGGACCTCTAGATACCACGGCACATATTTGTAGGTGAGACCAGGCAAATTCTTGTATTGCGAGATAGTTCGCTAAACATCTATGTAAGTGCTATTACAGTACACCATACATACAATTATCTCTCATCTGTATCCTTGGATGTGTACGTGTAGAAATATATTTGTGACCTGGTTTTGCCAATCAATGTGTCTCATTATTAAGGCTATTACCATTTGCCAAGCACTTTCCATACTTCGTACTTCTACCTAAAACTTAATAAAGAATGATTCCTTAACATTTTGCACGACCTGGGAAATGAATCTAGGACTTCTCGATCGCATACCACACACTTATGCCGCAGGACAAGCAACGCAGTCTATAAATAGCAATTCTTTATTAATAGAATCCAAAATCGGGTGGCTTGATTGATGCGATGCTGTTTTACTAAAACTAGGCAGTACACGATGTACTGACTAATGTGTAACTAACTTTATGTTCACATTCCCACTATTTTTGACGGCTGTTTTCTTCTTTCAAATGTAACAAATGCACTTTTTTATTGATGCATTCGCATTATTTGAGTGAGCATTAATTGATTTGAATTATCATGATACGAACCTTTTGATTTAATCTGTTTATTCCTAATGATCTGTCATGCAAATGAAAAATGTGATACTACATATTATTTCGTATTTTCACAGGTCTGGCGCTTTGCTACAGGGCTCCCTTTAGCTTTTTATTGTAAGAATATGCAAGTCACTATGGCACGACTATGGCATTTGACTTACCTCGGCTAACGACTGCTGTTAATTGACTACAGCCCGAGCGACAGTTTAATTTTGTCGCCAAGGCACTAAGAGACTCGAAATTTCAGTCTCAGAAACTACCTTGAATTCTTAATGACATGACGCCATTAAAAGGTATGACAAGCCTGTATATTGATGTAGTTTCAACAATGTTAATTTTACGGCCAAAGGAGGTAACTTATAGTTGTCAATGTAAATCGATGTCACCAAAAATATTTTATATTACCTCTTTATCATACTGCCACCATATCAACGTAGTTCTGTTTCATTTTATGTGTTTGAAGGTCTTAACTAAATAATTAATAAAATAAATAAAAAGCCAAAGAAATTTTGAGTTAATGCCCTAGAAGATGTGATATGGAATAATTTTACACCAAAGAATGCCAAAAGGCCAAGGAAAATTAAACTATAATTGGTGATCAGCACAGTCGACAAATAGATACCTAGTTTTTTTATCTCCATTGCGAATAAATAAATAAAATACCAAAAAATATTTTTTTAAATTAATATTGATTCGAAATTAATATCACAAATCGTAGTGGAGATTGCGTTCCAATAATTTTGCCTTTCATGCAGCTGACCATTCGAGCACGGTTTTGTCAGATACGCTCCCAGATTTGGCACACTGGACGACGGCTGTTCAGTTGCGGTTGTGGTCACTTTATATATTGCGATATTATAGATTTTTTAGCCAGTAACCGTTAGTGGAAACAGTATTGCTTTTTTTGGGGCAATTGCTGCGTTATCTTGCTACCGGAGTACGAATTGTGCTTATGATTTATAAATTATATTTTTCGATAGATAAAATATTATGTAAAGATAAAAATTGTAGGTACCCTCAAGGCTGTTTGACTAAATTTTTTAACTTTGATCGACAGAATCTATATGAAAGCGGGTAACTCACGGGCAAAAGCTACAATCTGTAAAATAGAAAGACAAAACACGTTAAATGTATAATAAACGTAGAAAACGGTGTATGGAGTAACGGTATACCTAATCTTTTTATTTAAATGAATTAACTACTATACATCCATACACTGTATTCTCCTAAAGGAATCAAACCCAGGACCTCTAGATCGCACGGCACATATTTGAGCTGCGAGGCAAGGAGGCAGTCCAAAGTAAGTACTATAATGTATTTGTAATAAAGAAGTTTTTTTTTTTAAATGAATGAAAAAAAGTAACTAATAGTTAAGATGAACAAATTAAAAAAATTGTTAAATGGAGTAAGTCGTATTGATATCCGCAAGTTTTCAGTGTATACAAAACAATGTAAAATTATGTCGTGATTAAATATGAATTAATTTCGTATTATCGCATATGGTTTGGCTACAATCATCAGTCGTCCAGCATAACCGTCGTCTACACGTGTTGCACGCCCCTGAATAATGATCGCGTTGTGACAATCTCCTGGCATAACTATCACGTCAACCATGCAAGAAATAACTTAATGGAAGCCCCGGTGGTGTGACATGCTCCGTCTGAGCTTGCCAACATCCATTGAGAACAAGGGCTGGCGAAGATGTTTTACGAAACTTACAAACATCATTAAAATACTTATACACTAAATGAATTCAAGAACGAAGTAAGGACTTTCTTAAAACTGCACTAAATAAAATGACATAAACACTAACCCAATGCCAATAACAATTTATACGGATTATGATAAAGGCACAGCACAATAAACCACTTAGGCTAAGTGCGACTGTTGTAAACTGATAAAGAGAGATATGAAATTAAAGCGATTTTTATATCTTGCTTAATGTACTCGTATTTTGTGGCCGTTTTTATTTAAACATTTTGGCGATTTCATAATTTGTTTTCGCCACAGAATTAACAAGCGACTCACCGAATAATTAAGTTATAATCGAAGCGCAAAAACAATATACATTAAATATATTCTAAGAAACGCAAGATAAATAACCGAGTATATAAAGCTCAACAAAGTAGGGAAGTTAAGAAGTACCGTTCAGATCTTCGTCTTGGAACTTCGCCGCTTCAAAAATTTAATGTGTCCCGTAGCTACAATGCAAATGTCTTCAGCTAAAACTGCACCCAAGGGCCGTGCTCTGGAGCCATTAAAGAATAACGTTGTAAATAAACTTATTCCCCAATACAACATCAATCCAAAAAGGTTTTACTTATAAACTCTTAAAATTGGGCCTTTAAAGGATCGACGGAGAAGGAAATAGACATTCAATATGGGTAAGAAAGAGAAAGATGCAATTTAAATGAATAGCGGTAGGATTTTTTTGCCTAATCTATAATTATAATTTTTCATAATTAATAATTCATTAGTGACCTCTTAAAAAATATAATAAAAGTTAATTTTAATTAGTATCCCGTAATAGGCCTTCCGTAGTACCATTAAACTCACTTTTTAAGCAAATTGTAAAGAGCCGCTCTTTATTTGAGTGGCGTATTCTCATTTTTATTGCCTTGGTTTATTTTGCGGGCCCTCTTTGTTTCTTTCTTACATATAATTGAGTAATGTACAATCGTACGGCTACTTTCGATATTTTATGACTTTATTATCTTCTACTAGCGGTTAAATCACCCTTATGGGGTACTGAGCAGGAAAATTTGATTAGCTGAATTTTGGATTACAATTTCAGAACCTTTTGCTTACATACACAGCATATGCTTTGTATGTAAGCAAAAGGTTATACAAACATGTATTAGGAGATTCAATTAATTTTTGAATAATTTATATATAATAATATATAAATTATTTTCAAATAATTATATGCGATAAATAGAATAGGGTAAGAAGTTTCCTGTCTTTTATTTCTCCCTGGTGTTCAGTACAATTGTTAAAATTGAAGGGGGTTGAGACGTCGCATACCTGCCTCTTCCTTGGACGCTCAGACTGTATATTCTCTACAAAAAGTAGCATACAAGCATATCCCAATGCGGGATAGAGGATAAAAAAGCAGCGATGGATACTTAATCGGCAATATGTTTATTTCTCTTATCTACATACATACATACATAAACTCACGCCTGTATTCCTCGAAGGGGTAAACAGAGGTGCATTTCTGCACCCACATTTCGCCAGGTATGTCCCACGTAATAGGGGGCGAGCCTATTGCCGTTTTTCGGGCACATTTCCAGACTCCGTGCTGTTACTGAGAATTTCCTAATGGAAAAACCCAATAACACTTTGCTCGACCCGGGAATCGAACCCAGGACCTCTAGATCGCACGGCACATAGTTGTACTGCGAGACCACGAGGCAGTTTCTCTTATCTATAGGATAGAAACCTGCATGTACAAGTTATACGTGCCCAAAGCCATCTCCTAAGTACGGGGAGTCTAACAACCTGCAGCTCAGTGTGATGAACGACTAAATCTTAGTTCTTCAGAGTCATATTAAAGGCACGGAATAATTAGATCTGTCATATGGATTATGAAAGTGCGGACACAAATAAACTTGTAATAAAAGCATTCATAATTAATTAATTGTTTCAAAAACAATTCTGCAGTACATAAAACAAATAAAATACTTTTTCCGTACAGTAGCTGAACTCAGAAAAAAATTAAATAGCTTTACGTATAAGTTTTCCCCGTAAGAGATTTTTAAATTGAAAAATATTAATTAAAGCTTAGAACTGTTTAAGCTTAAACAACTATGAGGGTAAAACAAAGTTGGAACACTCGACCGAGTAAAAAATGAAACTTTAAAAACTCAGTAAAGTAACGAAAAATGCGGCTTAGTTGAAATTGCAAACTTTGTTTGTTTAATCCAGATTTTATCAGAAATATAAAGCGAGATTGGATATTTTTGTTGTTGCTCTAACTTTTTCAAGGGAAAAAGCGGATGTGTGTCTGGAAAAGTATATACCACCTGCGGCTTTTGCAATGATTGAATATTTAATGAATAGAACAAAGTATTTGTTTTGAATATATATATATACCTAGAACGTATAGGAATATTTTTTACATGAGATTGCGGTATTGAAGATCGTCTGAAGATTTAGAGGTACCCTTACACGATCTCAATGTCGCCTGGAATATGATTTGATCATCTAACATACTAAACCAACGAGTATAATATTATTTATAGTAAAAATGTTATCAACATATTTTTATATAAGTTTTTGAGGAATATAACCGACAGATAAAAATGCCTCAGATTGACACATTAGCAATCAACGTCTTATTTAACATTTCGTTTTTTGAACGCTTTTTTGACAAGTATGACCTATTTTGAATTAAGCAGGGGTTTAGTGTCTTTTTAAGTTTTGTAAGACAAAAAAATAATCACAAGTGATCATTAATAGAACGTCTGATCTACAACACAAAGGAACTGGAACAAAATAATTTTCGCTTGCCTTTTCGATGTACGTATCGAAGTGTTACCGTACAAATACAATTATCTAGAATTAAATGGAAACGTAGCCGCCACGAAAGATCCCTTCATTTAGTGTCTACATTCCTCTGAAGTGTTTACTTAAATTAAGATACTGTGAAAAGATGGAATCGATCGCGGCCAAGCCTCGCGTCTGAGAGATCTTAATTATTCTCAGTAACTAATGGAAGATTTTTTTCTTGGATTAAACCATTTCGAAGATATTATATTAAACTTTTTTTATATCGCTACACGTTATGTTTTCTCGTGTCTTTGCTTTGTTTTACCTTTAAGCGTATTTTTGAAAAAGATTACTGGAAATATTTATTTTAATATTTAAATATGCTTTTTTTGATCAGAAATCCTTCAAAGAGACCTAATTTATTTTGAGATGAAAGAACAAATTAATGAGAAATTAACACAGTAGATTTATCATTAAACATCTAACCTAACCTATATACTTGGAAAACGAGTGATTCCATAGTATGTTTTGAATATATTTAAACCTAAAGTCTTTAAAATAAATGTTTATAAATCTGAGATTTATTAAAGATATAAAAATAGGTAAATTATATTTCTTTACATTTTTTTTAAACTTGATATTATTATGCATAGTATCGTTTATTGTCGTTGTATTTTATGGAATAACCCATAATAACATTCAAAAGTATCGTTCCTTAATAAGTATCATCATCATCATCAGTTAGAGAGTTGCACATTATACGAAATCCGTGGATTCTAGGAGGAGTTTCGTAGCTTCCCAGTGTTATTGCCATACTACAATGCTTGCTGTGTAGGATAACTTAATCCAGTAGTGCTTCGTATATCCTAAATTATACGTGCTAGTGATATTCACGTATCTTAGACTAGATTCCCTTGTTCGATTATACGAAGGAATAAATTTATATGTTCCAATTTTCGCCTGTGATTTATGGGATACTATGTTAAAAAAATAACTAAAATTACGCTTGCACAAACACTTCTTCTCCCCAACCTTAATTATGCTTGATGATATTTTGATATTTATATGGTTTTTTTTTTACGATATGTTTTATTTTTGTTGATGTAGAATTTAACCTATAGGTACACTTCGACTACCTTTCATTTCTCTTCCTACATCTCCATACTTGGTTGTCTTGAAGAGATCGCCTGATAAGGCCGTCTATTTTACTAATCTAGTCTTCTGAGTACAGTAAACTAAGGAGTACCTTAGTTTTAGTTTTGTAACAATAAAGTTTGAAATAAATAAAAATATATGTTAAGAAACATTATAAAGCACACATACACGAACATTCATATATCTATCCCCAGAGGGGTAAACAGAGCTGTAAACTGAACACTCGTTTCGGTATGTTCTCAATAAATAAATCTAAATAATTTAATATGTTTACCATTTTTTTGTAAAAAAAATTACGTTAAAAAACTAAGCGTTGCTTGGCCTATGCTAATCGGTACCACCAATTATTCTTTTATCAATATAGATACATGTCAGCTAAATGGATTATTTTCAAGAAAACATCTATCGCTAGAGCTATTTGTTCCACTCTGTCCCAGTGGGACTCTGGCACTTTCTATTAACATTATCATATCTATAAATAAAAGATTTTGTTTCAAAATCGCAGCAAAAAAATGTAGGGTGCCTACGTATTTCAAACCTTTTTTGATATTCCTTTTGAATTATTTTTTTCCTTTATGGTATTATTTCACTCACCAAAAAACCTATCCAATGTTTCACACATTGTGATTGTATTATAAGACGAAATAGCACTCACTGTGGACTTGAATCTCTAAGGTATAATTCCGTTTAATATTATAGATATGCTTTAAATTTCGCCACTTGGCTTACTTTCTACTGAAGGTCCATTTATAATTTGTCATATTTCAACCATCAATCGATTCAATCATCGATCATCAATCGATCGATCAAATCATTCCATCGATATCTTAAGTACCTAATAAAAATTGCGAGCGACAAATTCAGGTAATATCAAACACACTTAAATACTACCGGGTAGATCTATGTTAATAAAATCATTTCTATAATAGATACAGTGTTAGAAATTAGAATATCTTCCTAAAATACTAAACTTTACCAATGCGCATAGCCACCCTATTAACGCCTTGCACCTGTAATCGTTTTATTTGGCGTTGACATGAAAAACTAAACCGAAAAAGGACAGGTGCGAAATCCTCGCGCGGCGGGGGTCCAAAAGACCGACCCATAACCTTAATTGATAGGAATCGTTAACCTTCAACCGCGTTTCCTTCAACTGCGATACCAATCTCACTTTTTTACTTGTTATTTTATACGTCGTCTGGTTAGCGCTCGTTTTATTTTCGGGTGCCTCCGATGGCCGCCGATGGATAGTTATGCCGTAATAAACAGGCCATTCTTTGTCATGTGATATTTTCTAGATTGTTACCACGATATAATACGATCTGTTTGGCGCCGTCGTTTCGTTTACCGTTTATAATGTCCGACGTCAAATTATGGCGGGCTGAGTGACATTGGAGTTATTGGTCGTTTAATATTAATAATTATTTCTACGTGAGAGTTACACATGTGTGATTAATCTGTGCTTGATACGTCTTTGCTGATGTGATCGACATAATTCTGTATGGAGGAATATACCGTCGTAATATAATCTTTTGTTTTCTGTTATTTTTACTCTTACTATTATTGATTGAATACTTTCTTATTAATATCGAAATAATGGTATAGGATTTGTATTGAGCTACTCTAGATTCAAACCCTCATTGAAGAGTTTAATATGCATGTCTATGTGATTATTGTAATTGTGAAAAATTTAGGCGTGAAATATTATAATAGATATTTTCTTCCGCAGCAAAAAATAATCTAAAAAAGATAAAAAATAACACATAAACACTTAATTTGCTACGAATTACCATAAATTAAATCAGATCGCTCTGTTCCATCTCGCATTCTAAGCCTTCGACAAGTAAAAAATCTTCGCTGTAATCAATATCATTTGAAATAAATTAAATAGGACCCACATTTGTTACTTCGACCGTATTTTTGTCATCGATTGTAGATATTTAGATCCACAGACGTCTATAAATTTAAACAAACATAAAATAAACTGTGGATCGGTTTTGAAAATGCTTGAACTTTTTATAATGCATTATAAATTTTCATATCGATTTCATTTCGTCGTGTCATATTGCGTCTATTGACGTTGATTGAAAGAAGTTTGGTTTTAAATTTGAAAATTATTAGTTATTTTATACTAAATTAACATCATACTCCAGCATACACTGATTTTATTCGAATACAAAATGACGTAAGTACATATTAACAGCTGTTTCTCACAAGTAGGTACGTGCGTGGAATTAGTTTTCATACACCTTCTAATGTTTTTCTTGTAATTAAAACGGTGTGAGCTACTTCTCATAACAGCTGATATAAGCACTAAAAGTCGCGATATAAATCGGTACTGCAATTTGGGGGAGAAAAGTGATGGAAAGACGATAATTTGGTAATTGTATTTTTTTTTTCTATTTCGGTCATCTCTTACGTACTTGAATAAACTTAATAGACCTGATTTATAATATATGTAAGTGTTATCATTAGCCCAAAACTGTGAGGGTTTAGGCCTTAGTCCACCACGCTGGCCTAGTGCGGGTGTGCGGACTACACACCTAAGAAATTCTTAAGAATTTTAGGTGTGCAGGTTTCCTCACGATGTTTTCCTTCACAGATAAAGCAAGTGATAATTCATTGTGACACACATAACTTCTAAAAGTCAGAGGTGTGTGCCTGGGTTTTGAACCCGCGACCACCGTGATTCTCGACCGCGCGCCTAAACCTCGAGACCATCACTGCTTCATTCTAATTATAACACAATTATGTTAAATTCAGCAACCTTATTCACATATGAGTTGATTTAGAATTATAATTTCAATAATATTGAAATAACTTGCGGCAACATGTGGGATGTAAGAACAAACCTTAAATTTGCATAATTTATATTTTCATATGTTCTAAGTAAAGCAGAGGTACTGCCTCAAGTGTGTATGTACATACATATAACAGCCCACATATGTCCCTTTACAGGCTTGAATCTCCGAAAGAGTAGGCAGACGAGTAAATGTAGAGAATGTTTCATAACTTTCGAGAATTCGTGCTGCTATTGAGAATTTCCTAATACAGAACCTCAATAACACTTTACCTGGCTTACCACACACTTATGCCATTGGAATTGGCAGTCAAAGAAATTTCTAAGCGTAACTTTTGTGTATACGGGATTTTTCTTGATGTTTCTTTTCATCGTCAAAGTGCGTTTTATCTCATAATCAATTCAAGCATCGGCTACCACGCTCGTAGCAAGCAGTGTGGTCTCCTATGATCTTATATTTTTAAAAATAAATTTACTATCGCATCCCTAAAACTACAGATAAAACGACAGTAAAATACATCTAGATGATACTTAGACCCCGAAATCCAGTTGAATTCAGAGGCAAAAACTATCAGAGATAAAATATCGATAATATCATCGGATCTCAATTACATGTCTATAAATAAGGTCGAAAAAAATCTAAAAATCGTTTGTCTACAAACATTTTTTTTTCTTTATCGCACCGGTCACCTCCTCGGCTAAATGGACAGAACAGGTGCATTTAAGTTTTTATAAAGTCTCGCCGATCATAAATCGTCTTTAGTAACAAGGGTAAGCTTTAACTTTTTAAGAGTGTTTTAAATAAGAAATGAGCTCTCACCGAAGTTTGTCCAAAACTTTGAAGTACCGAAGAGGACAACAAATTTGCAAAACTAACCGCCCTTGTCTGCTCAATAAGGGTTCGATATCATTAAATGGACATTGTGAAATTTTATCAAGTGATCACATTTTATTTATATTATACAGGTTTCATTTTGCAAGTGTTCGTAGCTTTGTTAGTTACACAGCTGTCTATAGAACAATGGACCTTCAATGTTCAAAACGAGGCAAAATTTATGTTATCCAAAAATATTTAGTTATGATCTTATTGAGATAAAATTGCTGTTGTAGTCTTTCAAATTGAGAAAGAGTAAAACTTAAATATTAAAGTTAGAATTATATTCAGTTAATATTATTTGTTTAACTAATCATTGTGACGTCCACAAAAGATTCACTTTTTAAAAATCAGTAACGCATAGGCGAGCATAGTTAGCACAAGTGAAAAAAATACTGGGACATAGTATAGAATAAAGGGTAATATGCACTTCTAGCAAGTCCCAAAAAATCGCACAAAGAACTATTGACAAGTAAGAAAATGAGTTGATTACTTCAATATATTCACAATATATTCTGAAACAAACTGTTAAATTCCTTCGACTGATAAACATAATAAATCGAGGAAGGACATCACTAACAGAGTATTTACAATCCAACCACTCCTTTTCTAATTACCGATCGATTCACCCGGACGTATTAACAATTAGATACATTCCTAGTTAATAGTTATTGCTGATAATATCAGAGTAGTAAACAAGAATGGACCATTTAGCATCAATGATCCAAATGCATCGAATACAAAAGTGAAATTAGTATTAAACGTAATAACCATACCATTATGTCTCCATGCAGGAACAATTTATGTTAAGTCGGTAATAATGAATTTATTATGATTGTAGCATGGTAATCGTTCCTTTCAAAATTACATTGTTTCTTTTGAAATGGCCTTGAATGAATGTCGAAATTAATTGGATTCCAAAAACTTGGCGTTTCATCATCATCAGCCCAAATACGTCCCACTGCTGAGCACGGGCCTCCTCTACAACTGAGAGGGTTTAGGCCTTAGTCCACCACGCTGGCGTAGTGCGGGTTGGCGGACTACACACCTAAGAAATGCCTAAGAACTTTTAGGTGTGCAGGTTTTATCACGATGTTTTCCTTCACCATTAAAGCAAGTGATAATTCAATGTGAATACACTCATAAGTTTGAAAAGTCAGAGGTGTGTGCCTGGGGTTTGAACCTGCCACCGCCGAAATTCTCGACCGCGCGCCTAAACCTTGAGGCCATCACTGCTGCAAAAACTTGGCGTTTAATTTTCTATAAATAATCAATAAAAATATGTATATTTTGTTTTCCTATCTAACTAAACTCGTTTTAGTTGTTTTAACATTACATTTAATTTTATTTATTAATTTACTTTTGTTCAGATATTTAACATCCTCTTTGGTAAGTCCATGGTGTATTAT
This sequence comes from Hemaris fuciformis, assembly GCA_907164795.1. NCBI lineage: Eukaryota > Metazoa > Arthropoda > Insecta > Lepidoptera > Sphingidae > Hemaris > Hemaris fuciformis. The sequence continues at coordinate 10,100,247 of OU015442.1, forward strand.
GATTACAATCTACCGTACCGTATTCTGGCAGTAAGTTTTGTATCAATATTAATGGATATAGAATCTGACCCGATTTATTAGCTATCATTATATGGTTCGTTAATATAGGACAATGAATATATCGTGCGACCTAGTATTGTTTTTTTTTAAATTGGTTGTGTGATTGTTTGACAGTTCACGGTCCTTGAACACGAATAATATTATTGTATCAAATTGAAACTAATTTAAATTTATATTTGAAATGTGGTCATTGTTTGTTGTGTGTGTTTCATAGTACCTAGTATTTAATTAAAAAATAATTGGAAAAAAAATATGGAAAAAGGTTAGAGGTTTAAGCGTTCAAACCCCAGACGCACACCTCTGACTTTCCAAAGTTATGTGTGTACTAAAAATAAATTATCACCTACTTAAAAATTCTTAGGATTTTTTTAGGTTGTAGTTCACCAACCCTCATTAGGCCAGAGTGGTGGTTTCCCAGCGATGGGAGAAATATGGGCTGATGATTATGTATGTTTAAAAGGAGGCTTATAAAATCCTTATTATAAAGAACTTGCTTTAGGTACAATATTAAGCAAAATAATCTTTAATGTTCAAATGTGAAAATCTAAGTATTAAGTTCAAGCTAACCTTCAACTCTGTCAGTCCATTGGCATATAAGGTCACATTATATTAAAACTCTTTAAGTTTAGATCCACTCATATTCCAAACACCAGTAATTATTACTGGCTCTCTAAACCTGTTTATACTAGGACAAAAATGTTAAAACGACAAAAAATAATCATACCAAAATAAATCAATTAAAAGGCACAATCAATCATTCTCATCAAAACATGCCAAAGATGACCCGCGCCAAGGGAACCTCGAGATTGAACCCAATTGATTCGACATTGAACTTGAAAATGTTAGCAGAAACCACTTAATGTCTCCAGCACACTTAGACCCCCCGTAATTATGGTATTTTGAATAGCAAGTCCGAAATTTTACACCGGAAAGAGGTCTTCTTAAATGGTTTTGTTAATCGTGAGTCATGGACGATTGTTTAGTTCAATTTTTATGTACGAACGTCAAGTATGACGAGTCATATTAATCTTTATGAAACAATCAATTAAAGAGTGGGGGAAATCTGGATTAGATGGTATCGGAGCTGTGTCGGCATATGCATAGCTTCGTAAAGTTCGTATTCCGTAACAAGGTTATGCTTGGAAGGAACAATATTGATACTTTTCATTAATTCTTTGTATTGAAATTTTGTTTACTATCCTAGGAATGGTTATATGCAGAAATAGATTATGATGAATCAGAAATAGATCGTGGCGTCATGTTATCTAACCCAAAAATGTACTTTGTTGACAAAGAGAATACCGAGCCATAATTTCTGACAGCCCTGTGGCGCAGTTGGCTAGACACCAGCTTGCGAAAAGAGAGGCCGTGGGTTCGATCCCCGCACCGAGACAAAATATGTTTGTGTGATCCACAAATATTTGTTTCGGGTCTGGAGTGTATGTGAGACCGAAAAGTCTCTTGTAGTTTCCGATACCCACGACACAAGACTTATATCTTAGTGTGGGATCAAAACTATGTATGTGGCTGTTGGGTGTATTTATTTATTTCTAGCACTTTTGATATGATCCAAAAAATTAATACAATAACTAAGCAAGCAGCTTGCTCCTACGGCACAAGTATGGGGTGTAGATTTTGAGGCACTAGGTAGGATTCCCGGGTTAGGTAATATTTTATAATTCATTTTTTTTCCTAAAAATATTCAATAACAGCATGCAATAAAGAATTATCCAAAAAAAGGCAAGAGTCTGTTAAAGGCATGTCTCAAATAAATAGTAAATTAAAAAGTCTACAGTAATAATTTACTGAAACATCAAACTTTAAATGACAGGCAAACTCTACTAAAATTCTACTTCAGACCTTAGTTTAAAGTTAGAAGTGTTTCTTTAATATTTCATAAACGTCGTTGTTACCATTAAATATTCTTAATATGCGTACAAGAGTAAACTTAAGAGGTAGTTTTAACTTTTAAACGTAAACTTGTTAGTTTATTTAGTTAGTTTAGTTGTTGTTTTTATAATTTATTTATTTTTTATTTATTTATTTAAGCAAAATTTCTGACAAAAACAATGAACTATGAGCTATCTTATAAACTAACTTACGGACAAAAAATTGAGCGCCGGTACTTAAAAAAGGTAACCCTGAACTTTAAGCACCAGCAACCTTCCATTTGTACAGGTTGAGTACGTATAGGTAAAAATTATAAAATAGTTATACTAAAAGTGAAAAACAATAATAAAGAAAATTAAGTTTGCAAACAATAAAAAGAAATAAAATAAAAATCTAGTAACAAACTAATTTCTAAAATTAGATCTAATTAAATATAAAAGTGTGTGAATGTATGAATCGTATGTGAGTTTGTGTTTGTGTGAGTGTGAGCGTATGTGAATGAAGGTGCAATTATCTTAGTGTATTACTACTAATTGTTTTTCCGTTTCATCGTAACTAAGTTTTAAGAGCCAATTTAAAACTGTGTTTTTACATAAGACTTTATTAAGAAAAATTATTCGTAAAACATTATTAACTTTATTGTATAAATATTGCCCCAAAAATAATAAAAACGTTGTGTAAATTGGGTTCTGCATATATGACTACGAGGAACTAAGTTTAAGCGTCTACTACTTTGGGTGGAAGAGGAGCAAATAGAGCTAAGGGCGGTACTATGCTGTCTTAAAATAACTTGCAGAATAAATAATTGTCTCACTGTCAATACCTGGCAGTTTTCATACAGTTCCTTGGTGGGGAAACGGAAAGGTTTGAATGTACAGACCTTCAGTACTGCTCTTTGGGCTCTTTCCAATTTTAGTAGTGACGTCTTTGCAGAACCACCCCATGCGGTTATACAGTAACTCAAAACCGATTGACACAATGCGTAATAAACCATTTTTATAACTTTTATTTCCGCAACATTCCTGAGATGTTTAAAGACAAAAATGAGCTTACGTGTTTTACCTGCTAAGTTATCTATATGTTGTTTAAAACATAATCATAATCCAATTGGGTAATGTATATTTGCATTTAAATCAAATAAAAAGTATGTAAAATTGCCTTATTGTATGAATAACATCTTATATTGTGTGTGATATTGTAGTGTTATCTGGACACTACTGTTTGAAAAAGTATTTTTATTACACTAAATGTAAAAAATAGGTTTAATTGAGCGATGTTAATTATTGTCTTTATTCCAATTGTTTCGACGATGTACTTCTAAATAGTAGATTTTAGATCAGAAGGAGAACACAATGATAAACACGGTTAATACCAGAATTCGCAAATTTATAAAGGAACAAACTCGAAATATAAATTCCGATACATAATAAATCAAAAATAATAAATAGGATCAAAACTGCCACGTCGTACTATACTACAAAGGCCAAGATGTGGTATGTTTTGGTTTCGATCGGTCAGTTATTCAAAGTATTGTCAGTGATTTAATTGAAACAGCAGGGGCCAGAGCGGATTCTGTTCCAACACCCATCGGGACACAGGAAACAATGTTTTGTATGAAAAATTTCATCTAGTACATTTTAATTGCCTCCATATAGTTTAATTAGAAGGGTAGCGTGTTGTGCGTTATTAATGTTGTACCATAAATGTATTGATAGTGAAATATACTGTCTGTGGCTTACGTCAACAGATACGAGTAGTTATACTTATTAGGAATATAAATGTTTTCGGTGCTCATTAAAATTGTTATACTACTATTGTATTTTGTTTACTTTTGGAGTTTCTTTTTTGTTAACATTTAATAAAGAAACATCTATTTTCGATGTTAAAAAAAATTATGATAACATAATTTTTACAGCTAATTTACAAAACAGTGTTACCGATTTTAAATCAGACAAAGAAATTTGATATGGTTTTCAAAGAATTAGGATCATTCTAGATACATATGTTTTATACTTATTGCGACTGGGTGAAATCAGTCGAAGTCGATGGTAATGTCCAATATCATCATTGCCTTGCCCTGCTCCCAATTTCATTTGGGGTCGGCGCAGTATGTTTTATCCTTCCAAACATCCCTATCAGCCGTCATGTCTTCATTCACCCCTTTTTCTTTCATATCTTCAGTCACGCACTCCATCCATCTTTTCTTTGGCCTTCCTCTGCTCGCCCATCCATCAACTTTCATATCCATCACCTTTTTTCCTACATATGATTCATCCCTCCGCATAACATGCCCATACCACGACAGACGGTTTCCTTTCAGCTTTTCTATCAGAGGAGCTACTTTCAGGCTTCCTCTAACATATTCATTCCTCACTCTGTCAAACCGTGTTACACCACACATCCATCGCAACATTCGCATTTCCGCTGCATGCAGTCGTCTTTCGTCCGTCTTCTTCGTAGCCCAACACTCCGATCCATACAGTACGACAGGTCTTATTATGGACTTGTATATTCTGCCCTTCAATTTGAGGGGCATTCTGGGGTCACATATTGTGGATGAGACCTGTCGCCATTTCATCCATCCTGAGTTGATTCTCTGCCTTACGTCCCGGTCTATGTCTCCGTCGCTTTGCAAAAGTGACCCAAGGTAGCGAAATTCGGAACAAACTGGTATCGAAATTCCATCGAGTGTGACGGACACAGAACTTGATAGACCGCCATAGTCGCAAAACATATATTGTGTTTTTGTTTTGCTGACTTTAAGGCCAACATTACCAAGTCTATGCCGCCACACCTCCAGTCTGTTCTGCACCTCGTGGCCACTTTCTGACACCAGCACAATGTCGTCAGCAAAGAGCATGCACCAAGGTGCCTCTTCCTGTATACCTGCCGTAACAGCATCCATAATCAACAGGAAGAGGTAAGGGCTAAGAGCCGACCCTTGGTGCACACCAACAGCGACATCGAAACTGGCTGTAAGACCAGCTGCTGTTCGGACTTGAGTACTGCATTTGCAATACATGGCGCGAATCAACTGCAGGTACTTCTCTGGCACACATTTCTTCTTAAGGGCCCACCATACAACTTCACGTGGAACCCGATCATAAGCCTTTTCGAGGTCAATGAATGCCATATGCAAGTTCTTGTGTGCTCTTCTGTATTTCTCGCACAACTGGCGAATTGCAAAAATGGCATCCATTGTCCTACGGCCAGGCATAAAACCGAACTGGTTCCGTGAGACCTCACACTCCTCTCGCAGCCGTCGCTCAATTATTCTCTCCCATGCTTTCATAGTGTGTGACATTAACTTTATTCCCCGATAATTGTTACAATCTTGCACGTCCCCCTTGTTTTTAAAAATGGGCACCAGATAACTGTTGCACCATTCGTCCGGTATCGTGTCGTCTTGCACCAACTTATTGAAGAACAGAGTCAGCCACTTCCACCCAACTTCTTGTAAGACCTTCCATACTTCTACTGGTATTCCATCTGGTCCAACCGCCTTTCCATTCTTCATTCCACTCACAGCTTTCTTCACTTCATCAACCTTAATTTCTCTCACTAATCCCACGTTAACCGGTATATCCTCAAGCAGTCTATTCCAATCATTCTCTTCATTCATTAGTCTTTCAAAATAGGTTCTCCACCTAGTTTTGATTTTTTCATCGTCTGTTAATATTCCTCCCACTTCGTCCCTTATACACTTCATATGTGTAACATCCTTCGCCTTTCGTTCTCTAGCTTTAGCCAGCCGGTAAATATGTTTCTGTCCCTCAGGGCTTTCCAGAGACTCGTATAATATGTCCTGTGCCTTTGCCCTGGCGACAGCCACGGCTTTCTTAGCTTTTTTCTTACACTCATCATAGTCCATTTTCTTTCGTTCTTTCACACTGACATTTCCTACTTCTTCACGCTGCCATTCCTTAAATTTTTGTTTTTTCTCCTTTAACACACTCTGTACATCATTCGTCCACCACCATGTATCCTTCTCTCTCATGTATTTGCCTTTCGACTCTCCTAACACTTCCCTTCCCACTTTTCTCACGCAATTACTCATTTCCGTCCAACAGTCATTCACACTCCGTGTCTGCATATCGCCCATCTTAATTATATCTTCTGCCATTCGTCTCTTAAATTCTTCTGCACTATCATTCTTCTTTAGCAAATGCCATTTTATTTTGGAGGGGGTTCGCGCATGGGATTTAGCTACTTTTACCATGATCTTTGTGTCCAATACCAACAGGCGGTGCTGTAAAACTAATTCCTCTCCCGGCAATACTTTACAATCCTTCACGCAATTGAGACTGTTGCGTCTGAGGAGGAAGTAATCAATTTGTGTATTATGGTGTCCACTTTTATAGGTAATAAGATGGTCGTCTTTCTTCTGAAACCAAGTATTGGCAACAACCAGATCCAAAGCCGAAGCAGCTTGGAGTATGGCTTCTCCATCCTTGTTTCGGCTTCCAAATCCCCATCCTCCATGTATTCTTTCATACCCCTGTCTTACTTTTCCTACATGTCCATTAAAATCTCCTCCTATAATGATCTCTTCATTCATATTTACACCCATCATCGCACAATCAAAGTCCTCCCAAAATCTTTCTTTCTCCACGTCATCACATCCTAATATGTAGTAATGTCCAATAATATTATAAAATTATTATAAAAATGTAATAAAGTGTAAAACATTTAAAACACATGTTTTTGAAACTCTATAAGAGTTTTTCCAGCTTAGAAAACAAGATCGAGTAGATCTTTGTAATTAACTATTTGATTTCATTTTAATAACTTTATCAGCAAATTAGGTACAAATCGATACTTAACGTGTTTGCAATCTTTATCCACATATTCGATTTTAAGTAGACTTTGAGCTTTTGATTTCTATATAAAAACACGATAACAGTATTCAAGAATCGTTAAACTATCGTATAATCCAAGAAACCTAATAACCCAGATCTCGTGGCATCCACAACGATCAATTCTTTGATAAATGGTTTCCTGAACTAATCTCAATTCCGCAACTTCGACAGTGAAGATTAAGGGGTACAAAATGCTCCTAAATACCTACCGCAGTTTAATACTAGTCCTCGAAGTCGGGCGTCTTGTTGCTCCTGACAATGGATTGCATCCGGCATTGTGTCGCAGTTCTATGGGACGTATTATTGGAAGTTGTATTGTTTTTGCAAATCCCACTTTGAGGAATATCGTGGGCTGAGGTGAACTCAATCTATTGAATTTACCTTGCACAATGGTTTCTGTTAAAATAAACGCATAATTGAATTTGATTACTACACTTTCACCCTGTTGGAACGGATTTTGATAACTTTTGTACAGAGACCTGATGACCATTACATATTTAAAGCTGTTATAATGATACATTGAAAAGTTTATTTTTTATTTATCTTTATGTTATCTGGTGGTTGTAGAAAACTCATTATTATAATCATATTTCTAGTCTCAATGTTAGTTACATTTTGACTTTTGATTAATTTGGAAATTAATTGTTAAATGTTTTAATATTACTGAATTTTTTGAAATTTTTATCCTGTAAAGTCCTGATATATAAATATATAAATATTCTAGACATAGAGTTATTACGGTTGCATAGATCGGTTTCTATTTTAATTGAACTGTTAATCATTAACATTGCATTTTGTTTAATTGAGCACACAGCTGATTCAATTTATAATAGTTGTTCCAAGGAATTGTACTGATTGTAACTCGAAAGAGAAATCACTTTGCGGGTTTATTGTCCTCACCCGGACAACTTTATTGTGGTGAGTGACCGAGATCGTTTATTTTAATTTTTAATTAGTTCCCTTGTTGGCTTGTTAAGGATATTGGTCTGATTTTATGACGGCGACCATCTTGTTAATTCTTAGTAGTCATTATTTTATCTGATGAGGGAATATCTACCGTGTTCCGAGTAATAAAAATAATTACAGCGTGTTAAACATTCTTCTTACTTTCTGTATACTTCTTTTAGTACATATATATGTATAGGTATTCAAAACTTTGTTGGATGCGTTGAAGTTTCCAGCCTCTATATGATTTTACGTGTCTGAAGAGTTAATAACATAGTGGTGTGAAATGACGTGAATTTATATTCGAGGATCATTTTTATAAAGGCGTAAGTCACTTAGATGTGTACCTTATGTAAAAATGAGTACTATAAGAGAATCAATTGTAGGAAGAAAGAAACTATGAAAAGAAAAAAATCCACAAGAATTTTCGTTTTATATAAATTAAGAATCACGTGAATCTAACATGTATATTATATTCGGACTAGTACCTATTAAATCAACTGCATAAAACCTATACGTATTAAAAAAATAGAGCGAAAGCGGCTTATGACAAAATAACTATTGTTACCAAAATAAATGGGTCACTAAAAAGGGAAAATAAAACAAAAGACGAACGAAACAAAGAGAAATACTATAAATCAGTTGTTGTGGAAGTGTCGCCTTTTACAAAAGTATAGGAGCATACGGCAGACATCGGCCTGTTAAGTAGAAATTTATTGTTCATCATGGACGAACAAGTCTCATTCTCGTAAATTTTTGTGTAATACGAGTGGATTGATGCAAGATCAGACCCGATAAGTAGGGAGCGGAAATAATTGGAAGTTTTTATGGTGATGCCGAGAGGTGCGTCGAATAGTAGCTGCAACAAACTTACTCGATTCTACATCCATTCCCCCAACTTTTGGTTTGAATTAAGGTCGAGATTTGTATGATGTTAATTTAATTCAGTTTGTGTGACTCTTGCTCGGTAATGGTGGTATCTGTTCTGGTCGTTGAGCATGTTTTAAAATTAGACTTTGTTTGTCCGAGACCGGGTATCGTTGGGTTGAAGTTAGTGACTAGCACTGCAATGATTTTGGGTACTTAATTAATCGGTTTTGTATTTTAATGTACTTATTTCGTTATCTCAATCTTCTGAGTAGCAGTTATTTAACATAAAATTACAACAAAATACTTCGAAGTTTGTGTTGTGTTTAATTGTAATTTGAGAAATACTCGTTAATTCGGTTGTGTCGCTTAATTATTAGATTCTTTTTGTCACGCTATATTAAAGGTTTCCTTAATTAAAAGTCTAGCCAATTAAGCAAATAATTGTATAATAAGAAACAATCAATCATTATAATACATCGATAGGTATTGTGTAATAGTTTTGATTCATCATTATTATCAGCCCAAATGCATCTCACTGCTGGACACGAGCCTCCTCTACAACTGAGAGGGTTTAGGTCTTAGTCCACCACACTGGCCAATTGCGGGTTGGCGGACTACACACCTAAGGAATTCCTAAGAACTTTCAGGTGTGCAGTTTTCCTTCACCGTTAAAGTACGTGATAATTCATTGCGAATACACACATAACTTCGAAAAGTCAGAGGTGTGTGCCTGGAGTTTGAACCCGCGATCGTCGAGATTCGACTCGACCGCGAAACCTCGAGGACATCGCGACGTTTTGATTAATTTTCTTTTATTTACGAATGTTGACGATGAATGAAAATATTGAGAAACCTAAATGTTCAGGATCTCCTCCAAAAAAAAATTACATGGGAACCCGTAACCGATATTTGTACTTGCCACAGACCTGTTGGAATAAGACCTATCGTCTTTCAATCGTGTATAAACTGTATGCGTCGCCAACAGTGTTACGTCACTGATATTATTACAATACGTAGTAAAATATTTAAATCAAAATTAAGTTTACAGGTTAATCAATTCTATTCTACCGACTTAAAGTACTAATAAATTTCTTTGATAGGGTTTACAATTACTCAGTTATAACAATTATTTATTTCATTAAGAAAAACATTTGCTGCACTACAGTCTAGCGATCATAGGTAAGATTTCTAAATAAAATAATACAACCTCACGCCTATATTCCCCGAAGGAGTAGGCAGAGGTGCATTTCTGCACCCACATTTCACCAGGTATGTATCAGTCCCACGTAATAGGGGGCAAGCCTATTGCCGTATTTCGGGCACACAATAATATTCTAAATAATAAGCATATTTAAGTGATATGTTATCTTATATTAAGCATTCAATTGCTTTAGTTTCTTAATGATGAACATTAAAATGTTGAAATCAATTGTTCTAAGCCAGTAATACCGAAACTGGCCTACCGCAGCCCCACCATACTGTTTCCCAAACAAACACTTCTGTACACCACGGAGAGGGAAAACAATCCAAACACTTCCAATCGGGAATGTTTCCCGTAATAAAAACCGTTTTAGTATCTCAATATGCGCCCCGTCACCGTGCCGACCTAAAACTTGTTGTTCAATGTACGTTAGATTTATTAGGACATTTATAGTTCAAATTTAACGGTCAATATGTGTGGTACTGATGGAATGTTCGGGGATTGAAACACTCATAAAGTCCTTGGATAATAATGTGTGACAGCCTCGTAGTCTCGCGGCACAGTTATGTGGCGTGCAATCTAGAGGTCCTGGGTTCGATCCCCGGGTCGGGCAGTGTTATTGGGTTTTTCCATTAGGAAATTCTCAGTAGCAGCACGGAGTCTGGAAATGTGCCTGAAAAACGGCAAGAGGCTGTTTCGTGGCCTGTTACGTGGGACTAATACATACATGGCGAAATGTGTGTGTGTGCAGAAATGCACCTGTGCCTACCCCTTTGAGGAATATAGGCGTGAGGTTATGTATGTACGAGTATGTATGTAATAATGTATCATGTTTGTTAAATTAATACACTGAGACAACAATCCTTAAAACTCTTTAACTTAGCTTCTCTAATCTTAAATCTTTAACCTTAAAGATTAATCGCATCAATGCTTCGTCAATTCTTGGGGATGTGAAATGACAACCCGCATTAATTTAGCAAGGTAGATAAAAGATTAACTCCTATGATTGTAGAAGGAGCTCGTGCTCAGTGGTAAGATTTACCAAGACTGATAGAGAATGAAGTACAAGTGCGTACTACAGGAGATAATTCTATAAAAGATTTGTTTGTGTCGAGTGACGAAAGAGATATATATCTCACTTAACACAATGGCGTGCCGTTAATAGAAATTATAGGTCTTACCACCATTTGTCTGTGTGCGGAGAAACTCTGGTCTCTCGTTGCACAGCCGGCTTCTAACAAAATCCACAAAGAATTGTAAGCGTATTTTACTTCTCTACATAAAACGAAATGAATTATTTAATCGAAAAGAACTTCAAGCACATATTACAGCAACAAATTGTCCTGATTTAATAAATTGAGTCGTAATAATAAGATCGCTACTAGCTGCTGTTAGTACACGTCGCTTATAGCCCTTTATGCACTGGAATAAAAACGAGAATCTGCACTTGCGCCTAACTAGCTAACTGTGAAATCTCATTCGCACAGCCTTAACACACTGTTGCAGTTGCAAATAAGTAACCTGACGATTATTCACACCCATCGCGTCGTTCCAAAAGGTTTTATCTACATGCAATTATTATGGCAAACATGATGTTAGACCATGTCAATAAGGCACTAATTGGCGTGCAGTGAAAAATACATACATGGATATTGTATCTGAGTTGTTGGATACAAGACTTCCTTTGACGTTCCAATGAGCAAAAAATAAAAAAGAGCGCAGCGGTGTTGTGATGAGCCTCCGGTACGTTTATAAATATTTATTACCTAATTATTGGAGGTTGGCTTAACGCCTTCAACAAGGTTTGCAGCCAACGGCGTGCCCGGCTTAAATACGACTGACAATTTGTATTTTAATTCTTAATAACATCGTATGTTATATTTTAAACTCGTTAACGTGGTAATGAAGACGTCAAGCGCTCTTCACTAATAAATGGCAAACATTTCGCAAAAAGTACAAGGTGTGAGGAGAAAGTTTCGTGAACCAAAAAACCAGTATTTTTTAATACAGATCTCACTATTCTTAATACTGATACTCGTATAAGCACTTCTATTAAATGTTATCTTACTATAATGATCTTTTTATATTTATGTATGTTTATTTATATGTTATTTATATATATATATGTATTTCTTTATTATTTTTTTCTATTTCTGAAGACAACTGCCTGAACTACAACCTTTCATTCCGGTCCCGTAGGTTGTCTGGAAGCAGCTAGCGATAAGACCGCCTATTGTGCCTATACTTATTGTCTTCATTGTTTTCAATCATGTAGTATAAATTATTGTATAGTGTACTAAAAAGTATAAATAAATAAAAAGGCGTGATGTCCTCGAGGATTGAGGCGCGTAAGTCAAAACATAATCTCGGCGGACGCAGGTTCAAATATCGACTCAACTTGTAAATGTTTGACAGAACGGCGCAGTTGGCTAGATACCAGTGTTGGGCAAAAGTTAACTGACAATTAATTAATTGTTAATTGCTGCCACTGCAATTAACAATTGATCAATTGTTATTGTGAAAATGACAAGGAACAATTAATTAATTATTAATTGCAATGGCAACAATAATTGTTAATTGTTAGTTCTATTAACTTTTGCCCATCACTGCTAGATACTAGCTTGCGAAACGAGGGGCCGCGGGTGCAATCCTCGCACCGAGACAAATGTTTGTGTGATCCACATTTTTTTTTGGTCTGGATGTATGTGAGGCCGATAAGTCTCTCGTAGTTTCTGATACCCATGAAATAGACTAGAATCGTAGTGAGGGTTCAGAACTATGTATTTGGTTTGGGTTTATTTATCTAGTCGCATGTGGCAATGAATAATGGCACATGCCAATTACCGGGAAAGAACAACACCTAAAAGCTTATAAGAACTTCAAGAACTTCTTAGGCATGTAGTCCGTCAACCTGCACTAGGCCAGCAGCGTGGTGGACTAAAGCCCAAACCCTCTCTGTTGTAAAGGAGGCCTGTGCCCAACAGTGAGACGTACCTATATGGGCTGACTATGATGATGATGATGATTTAAAGAAGTCCCATCTGTCTCCTTAAACTTAGTCAAAATTGGTTCAGTTATTTAAAAACAAACAAACAGATAGTGTTGCTATCGCGTTAATAATATTAGCACGGATAGTTCAAAATTAATTCTGACAAAGAACACAATTTTTATCACGTCATATAGATAAACTTTGAGCTAATTAACATAAAAGTTTTATACGTAGCACTAACATAAACATTTTAGTTGTCTCTGTTATCTTTATCATCTCAATTCACTTATCTAGTGTTCATCTAGCTTTAGTATACTTCTTCTAATTAAACTCAAACACAATATAACACAGAGTTCGAAATCGTATAAACCCAACCAGTATCAGATAAAACCGTGTTTATGTTTTATATAATATAACCCGACGCATTTTAATACGCTGTCGATATGAAACCTGTTTATCCCACGAAGTCTCGTGCTAAATTATCAAAATGTGACGTTTTATCACAAAAGAACAGCAGTTTACACTTAAACAAGTGTCGGGGATACTATCGCCTCGAAGTTATGCCTTTACTCACCTTATTAAATAAAGGTTTATCAACAACGTGGTCATGTTGTCAACCCGCGGAGACAATGTGAAAGACTAAAGTGGATTCATTTGTCTTTTGTATAAATTCTAATATAGAACATTACAATCTTTAATTAAAATATACTTTAATCAAGGGTTATTATGTCTTTAATGGTTTAATAGCTGTAAGCAGGAAGTAGAAAACATGTAATGACAGAAAATTAAAATGAATTTCATACAAATTATTTCAGACTCACACAATTTATCACATAATTATTGACAAAATAGTTTTTTTTTGCCACAAGCTTCATAAAAATCATGAAATTTGGAGGTGTGAAATAGTTCGGAAATCTGAAGGTAGCATACTCGTTTGACTTGAGGACCATGATAGAAGTAGCAAGACATGACAATTTTTGTTATTTTAGTAGTAATGAAAACTTTTGTAAGAAAGACAAAAAGAAAACGTTACATTCTACTTTAGTATTGAATGTAACTTCATAAACGATATGCCCGTCTAAACTAATAATATTTAAGCTAGTGTTGGCATTACAACGTATTCTAGGGTGTCATAATATTTCAAGGAACGTATGAAATTTATATTAATTCATAGAAAATTGTCTGAACAGGGTTTAAATAAATATATTATTGAGAAAACAAACATTTTAGTGCTTGCTATATTCATTTCTTAGTATGCTATGCGTACTACGTATAATAGTAATTATTACGCAAATTTTCTAAGACTGACCTAGAGTGAAAAAACATCATTGAGTTTTAAATAAAAAATATATTAAAAATACTGGTGTATCGCATTCATGATTCTATTTTCGCCAATTTTAAACACGTTTTTATCACATATGTTACTCAAACATGGACGGCTTATAAAATGTCCACTTAACGATGGACAATTACCTTTACAAGCAAGGAATATCCATCCTCAAGTGCCATTCAAATGTAAGCAGATAGAAACACTTAAGACTCGTAGATTACGTGAAATTTATGCATTAATATTATTTAAAGAAACTTACGCACGTTACTTGAACTAGAATTAAAAATTAAAATGAACATCGCTACGAATTATTTATACATTATTCAAATTCAATTTTAAATATGCTTCTTATTCGGTAAATCTTTTTATTTTTTAATTTTATTTATATCACAATACATAATTAAGATTGAAATTACAAGGGAAATTAATGAATAAATATCATGCAATCGTATAAATTTATATCTACCACGTACAGAATATGATTTACCTTTGTCATTAATTTGAAAGAAATAAATATTAAGAATTCCTCGTGGTCTAGCGGCACATGTATGTGCCGTGCGATCTAGAGGTCCCGGATTTATTATTATTGGGTTTTTCCATTAGGAAAATCTCAGTAGCAGCACGGAGTCTCGAAATGTGCCCGAAAAACGACAATAGACTCGCTCCATAGGACTGATACATACCTGGCGAATTGTGGGTGTGGTAATACACCTTCGGGGAATACATTACATAAATAAATATATATTTTAAAAATTGGTAAAGAAAAAATAAAATAATCTTATTTTTAAGTAATAGTAATCTTATTTTTTATCGCTTCTCAAAGCAGCAAAAAGTGTATACAACTTTCTTTCTACCGTTTGTTCAAACTAATTATGATCACTGTTAAAATACCAAAACAAAGGGCGTCTATAATTTTCCCTCACCAAATAGACAATTCTGATGAATTATATGCGCTTGCGCAACCTCTGCCTACATTTTTAGCCCAAGGCCTTACACCATAGAGCATAGTCGGACGTCATTCAAATGTTAGCCACAATCAATCAAATGGACAGGATAAACATTAGTTTCGATTTAACAGTCGTTAAAATAAACAAATATTTTTGTCGGACTCTCGCATCTCGGCATGTGTAATTAACGTCACGACTTCATATTTCTCCTTCAAGTGTGTTCTTTAAAATAGACGGCAATTCTTCATACTGTTGACACGAGTCCATATGGAAGTTTTAACTTTTTAATGTCCTTTGAGGCGGATCTTTGGCATGTATATCTATGGGAATGTACTAAGACGCTTTATTACTTGATGGTAATGTCTGGAAAGGTTATAATTTAATTGGGCTATAACTTATAAGTTATTGTTAACAAAGCAATCTAAAAAATACACTCTAGATAAAAACGTAGTTCACTACTGATTCTAAGTGGGTTGATTTTATTACGTATAATGGCGCATTTAGTATCATAATTTTAAAGTGTCTTTATACACATTTACGTTATGTACAAGCTTGTAACGCCAAAAGGATAGACAGAGGCGAAATTCTGCATAAATCATTTATCGTATTTTTCTAATTGAGTCATAAACAATAGGTAAAAACAAGGATTGAGGAGTACATCCTGGAATTGATTTTAAATCGCTCTACTGTACAGTGGTACAGCAATGCACTCGACTTCATGACCAAAGAAGCCCAGACAAAAAGGGTTATATCATTAACGAAACCACCAAACTAAAACTGAATGAACTTCAGAATTGATCACGTCCATCATCATCATCATCATCACCAGCCTCCCTCACGTCCACTACTGGACATAGGCCTTTCCTATGGCACGCCATAGGAATCTCGATCTTCGGCCTTCCTCATCCAACCACTGCCAGAGGGCATCCTACACTACGTTTGCGATCACGCCAAACAAGATTATATTTCATCTGACCCATACATAATTGGAATATTATACAGTCACCGTATTAGCATTATAAATATATCTTTTAACTTATCTTTATAGCGGACATAAAGATACTAAAGCCAAAATCAATAAGCCTCGTCGCAAATCAAGTACAATTTCTAATCATATAACTGAATGACTCACGATACGCGATATGGTCATTTCATTATATCTTTATTGGACGTAAAACACGAAACCCTATATCAAATTCCATTATGGAAATATAAAAACGCTTAAGATTTTAATAAAATTTCAAACATTTTAATGCTCACTGAGCTTTTATTAAATTTAAAACTGGCGTATTGAATTTACTTCGTCGTGTCCAGTTCTCTTTATAATATAGTGAGTAAGACTTAATTAAAAGTGATTTATGATTAAATCCTCGATTTCTTCATTTCTTATTGACTGAAGAAGTAATATTATAGTTTCAATTGGGAATACAGAATTTCGATATAAATTTTCTGTGTCTATCATGACATCTTTATTAGGATCTTTTATAGTAACTTGATTAAACAGCTGAAAAGTACTCACAACACATGTAAGAATTAGAAGACGAAACTTATTGAAGTCAAGAATATACCCTTTATCAATAATGCATAGACTAAATATATTATATTGATACGATACATAGTTTTATTTCTTCTGACTGGTGCATTAAAATCCTATATTTTTTAATAACCTTAACAAAATATAGGTATATTAGTGCAATAAGCTTGCTATAATGATATCCGACAAACAAAACTTACATCTGTTGTGACTACGGGGGTATTTATTAATTTATAAGCAAATATAAAAGAAAGAGCATCTATTCTAGATGCCGTTAAACTATTAACCATTGAGGTGACAGTCCATAGTGCATTTAGCAGCTGTATTCATCACGTAATACTAACACGTGCCGACGTGATAACAGAGTAGGTATCATCAAACTAACGATGCACAAAAATATTTCCCGTGTTGCTTGATGCCCATCGATTAATCTGGACATTCATTTTTTATTCACTTTTTAAAAGCACACGCTATGTCTATACAGGCTGACCACACACCGTCCATTAGGGTTTATTAAGAGTTTAGTCAATATTGGTAAATGTTTGATGCCTCCATGACAGTATAGCGATGCAATTAAATTTGCCTGCATGTTTCGAGTTGAATTACTAAGAGCGCTTGGCTTTATCGACATTCTGAAAATTAATTGAGTTAATTGATGACGGGACGTAACGTTTTATCGATCTGTAAATTAATGGATTTTTAAGGTCCATAAAAGTTAACGTACTGAATAAGTTTATGTTTCGTTTTGAATAAACGCACGATTGAATATTACAATGGCTTCGATAAATTATTAAGATGTCATAATGTATCTTATTTTAAAACACAGTTTCGGTAAATAATATCAGCTTGCATACATTTTTGCTGGGACCGGGCCTTCTCTACTATTGAGAGTGGATAGACCAAGGCCTATAGTGGACCAAGGTTTACCATGCTGGCCTAGTTCTGTGTTGATTGACTTTACACTAGTAAGAAATTATTTGGATTTACCTTGGGGTTTCAAGAGTTTTCGCGCTGGTTTCCCTCACTATTAAAATTTTCATTCATACGAGTGACACAGATATTCATACATTATCACCCCGAAGTATTAATAAACTAATAAGGCCTAACACAGGAATCGAAAAAGGACCATCTCCGTCGTACGCCATACAGCTATTCCGCAGGGTGAACATGTTTTATTTATGCGAGTTTAACTTAATTATGTATTTTCATAGACGTAGCGTCGAATCGTAAAACATGAGATAACGGCCCTAGACCACTGACAAGTTGATTGAGGTATCACGACAGACCACGCACCGCAACGTCTAGGCCGTCACGCACTTTTATTTTATTACATATACTCGTAAAATTTAAATGAGTAAATATGTATGGCATGTATGTATGTTATTATCTTTTTTTTTTTGTTTACACCAACCATGCTTCATCTCTCCACTACCCTAAGGTAGACTGTTAGAGAATGCCACAGACATTAAATCCGCCTATATACAGTTTGGTGTATGAAGTTTTAAATAAATAAATAAAATATTTTTTTATTCGATGTATGTATGTAGCAAGTTTTTCAGTTTAAAAAGAGGCATAAAAATCATTCAAGCAAGAATACAAACGTTTGTAAAGGCACAGAAGAAAGTCACACAATTACACAGATATGGAAGTTTAGCTTTCCTTCACAAAAACAGCGAGTACAAAGGATGTTTGCAACATTTTGCTTTGGCGCTTTGTGTACGCAGAACTCTTTGAATCTCCTCAGCTCAATCTGACGCCCTTATACTGCAAAGTTATGGTGTTGTTTGGTAATACCTATAACTGTACGGTTTTATTAGATCTATTCCTTACTGCTACAACGGAAAGTCTTCATAATTTGACAACCCTATACTTCGTTATGTTAGTAAAGCCGGCAGTGTTTTAAAAAGTCGTGGTTTCCGAGATATAATTATTATGTTTTCTAATATTTTTCGAATTAAGAATGATTTTTAATAATGTTGATGGCTTTCACGTGTGGAAAAAATTATCAGTCCCTTTCTTATCTGATATGAAAATAGATGTATTATTAATACTATGACTATTTAACTATGTATATGTTACGAGGTAATCATATATGTTTGTCGCTATCCAGGCGTTTACAAGTACCCAAAAGCGAATGTAAAACAACTTACAATCTTAGATAATACTGTCTTATATGTATAGTGTCGTGGGATTATCATTATACGAATAAATGTATATATAACTTTTAAATATTAATTGGTCAAATCTATACAAATAAATAAAATTGGAGTGTCTGTTTGTAATATTGAAATAACCGCTTTTTAATAAATGCATATGGATGTATACACGGTACATATACCAAAATAACGTTTTTTACAATTTTTGTCTGTCTGTCTGTTTGTTCCGGCTAATCTCTGAAACGGGTGGACCTATTTTAACGGGACTTTCACTGGCAGATAGCTGATGTAATAGGGAGTAACTTAGGCTACTTTTAGTTTATAAATTTTCTTATTAAAAATATTTTTTTCGCGCGGACGAAGTCGCGGGCACAGCTAGTGTGTTATAAACTATGTACTGAGCGAGTAAAAATTTGTTCAGCGAGAGCGCTGTCAGTACGAAAGTCGGTCATAGTCCAATTTTGAGACTAAGCAAAAAGTTAGTGTGCGGACGTGAACAGGTAACTCGTTGTGTGGACGATGGAAAATTTGCATCGTAATGGATATTCAGGCTTTCGTAGTCAACGCTTGTATATGCGCTCTTAACAGCGTATGCGACGTCCACACTCATTTACAACGTCCGTAAATTCACGATAGCGAGCATTATGCTGTTTTTAAACGTTTTATTTTATTGGCCAACAATTACAAGTATCGGAAGCGTACTCGTTGGAGTTTGTGAAATACATGGCGTTGCAGATTGCGTTCGTGTCGGAACTTTGTGCAATGTGACGTCGATGCGCAGCTGTGCTTCAATTAGTTTATTGTAAACAATATTATACGAGTTTTACTTAAATACAATTTTGTGTCTTTCTTCATGTTATAGGACGAAACAAGACACTATGCGTTTGGTAGCTTACACTATTCAAATTCATGAATTAAACCTAATTCAAAGAAGTCAGTACAAAATGATTGTTTCATTTTTAAGTTTGTGAACCATATTTAGTATTTTATATATTGTATATAATTTTTAATGTATTAATCAGTGCTTAATAACTTAAGTATACCTTTAAGTGGTATTAAATAATAATAAATGCTTGTACAAGTTAACAATTAGAAAAAAATTAAGAATTGTGCCTTAAGTTTGAATATACAAAGTAGATAGATTTTATGCCAAAATGTTCATATAATACATACATACATACATAAACTCACGCCTGTATTCCTCGAAGGAGTAGGCAGAGGTGCATTTCTGCACCCACACTTCGCCAGGTATGTATCAGTCCCACGTAATAGGGGGCGAGCCTATTGCCGTTTTTCGGGCACATTTCCAGACTCCGTGCTGTTACTGAGAATTTCCTAATGGAAAAACCCAATGACACTTTGCCCGACCTCAGGACCTCTCGAACCCAGGACCTCTAGATCGCACGGCACATACTTGTACCGCGAGACCACGAGGCAGTCATGTCGATGTTCATATAATATCTTACAAATTATGAAAACTCCCAATAGCCACAGAATATTTCTGATCCAACACAAATTAAATCTTGAGTCACAGATAGACTTATTAATCTTCGAGAACAATCTTGACACGGAACTAATATACACAACATTTGTCTTGCAGCATGCCTCGAACCCGCAATAATTTCACAGCCTGGTGTCTAACTCCGCCACGTAATTGTCAATGAAGCTACAAACGTCACACACATCAAAAAAAGCCTGATATATCGCTCTACGTGCTTCCCGCAGTTTTGTTTACATTGTCCTATTTTTAGAAAGGATTCAACAATGGACATTGCGCAGAATCAAGACCTCAGAGTCAATATGTCATATCATCAATATTGTGGTTGGGAGCAGACAATTCAGATCAACGTGTGCCCATTATTTGCGTGTGGCCCGCAAACAAGACCGTGGTCTTTATGACTCGCGAAATATATTTGTCAGTGTGCATTGTGAATGCTGTCGGAGATAACGCTCGGAGCTTTAATACCATCGACATCTGCCTCAGGTCTTTATTTATTTTAAACGGATAAATTTTGCTGGAAATACGCAAATATTTCTTGGTGCGAAGCTGCAGCCGAAGCAAAATTCCGTTCGATTTAAATGATGTAGGCAGATAGTTTTAGAAATATCTATTTGTTTTTGTATTAACATATGCTTGAATTAAATAGAATAGTTATTAATTTATATATTCAACAACTCATGAGTCTCGACGCGACACTCGTCTCATACATCTCGATCTCGTCTTTTCCAAATGTTAGGCATATTTGACTGAAAATGAAATACGTACAACGCGTGTTTAAATAATTTTTTTTAGATATCACAATATTATAAATGTAATCTATAAAACGTATATTTTTCAGCTTCCGATACCGAATAGATTAGTGTTAGCCTTCCAAAAATCATTTTACTAAATCGCATAGGCGTTTTAAAATCTCCTTTTGGACCATAAACTAAGCGTGCCGGTAGATGTGCAGACCAGCGCTCGGACTCACTGGGCTGTCCACAATCGAAATGAAGCAAAGGCGTCTCCCGTCGACCGCATTGTTCCTTTGTTGTTCGCTTCTGGCCAGAACCTTTGTCCGAGAATTGTTTTATACAGAATGTAAGTCACGAATACCATGTACCGTCTAACTGAATAAGGACGCTCTTTCTGTGCCCTCTACCTTTGGTCGGTTACATATTTCCAATCTCACGTGCAACTCTATTTAGCGAATGTGATTGTATCGATGAAGGCTTATTCTTTTTTTGAATTACTTTGCAATTGCGATTAGAACGTGTGTTTTAGGATGTTTGTAAAATAAACACTTCCTTACATTTGGCTATTCTTTGAATGCTATTCAATTATTACACTGGCTCAACTAAAGTTTTTCTTAGGTGGTAGGTAAAACTACACTGTAATCAGCCTAGGTCATGACAACAGTAATCACTCACCATTAGATTAATCCATACATTACTTTGGCCAAAAGAAAATTGTGAAATACTTATCGATGCGCCTCAACGGAGAACGTTATGACGTCATGCCTTCACACGTCACTGCATCCATAGTTAACACATGTTAATTGATTTTTCATCTAATTTCTTTACTATTTTTTAATAAATTACAAATTGTAACCGTTAATTCCGCGTTACTCTCCTGAAAGTACCTATACCTAGAGCAAAAATAATGTGAAGAAAATTATTTGCATCAATCTGCACGTGACAAAAGTAATCACAACATGAACACAACATAAAGTAAGACGTTCGTGTGATTCCCGTTTAGTTTATTGTACAACGTATTCTGAAATTATTTGCAGTGTTAGTGTAACCCATCTCAATTAGGAGGTCAGACGAACTCCTTTGTATTGAATAAAACCATAAATGTCCAATATATACCTAACAATTTCATGTTCGACGTACAGATAGTCATTCGTATAGAATTACATTGACATAATATTGCATTATGTAATAATTGATTAATTAAAAAAAACTTATTTATTTTAAAAGTGGAATAACTTTATAGGTAAAATCGATAGCTGCGTGGCACAGCGGGTTAGCCACTGAAACAAGAGGCCGAGAACGCGGTTTCGATCACCGCACCGAGACAAATGTTTGTGGGATCCGCAAATATGTATTTGTTTCGAGTCTGGGTGCTCATGAGACTGAAAAGTCTGTCTGCATCTTAGTGTGGGATCAGAACTATGTATGTGAATGGTGGGTGTATTTATATGGATATTTAAAATATAAAGTGTAGGTACTAACTACTGAATTTTAAAGTATTGTTCTCTTTAGATTAAGTTATGATTGTAATTATTATGAAACTATACTAGAACATATAAAAGAGATTTCAATAAATTAGCATCATGGTTAAATTATGAAAATTATTATTACTGTAACATTAATGAAATTAAATTTTAACTATTTCATAAAATATATTTTTAAGTCAAATCATTAACTTTTTTATGAGAAGTCTGTACCTAAGTTCAGAATCTTAATTAAAAGATGGATCTTTGATAATGAAATAAGTGCTAATTGCTTTAAAGAACATTAAATCTACTTGGGTATCAACGCTCTGGCGAAGGTCCTGCTAAAACTGATTTAAATGCAAATCTAAAATTTTCATTAAGAAATGTCCAAATTTAATGAGGATTAATTACATGGAACAAAACGAATTTTCCACAATCAGTGAATTTTTGTCGAAAGAATATATTTTAAAACATAATTTAGTTAATAAGTAGTTTATAAAAAGAATATTTATATGATCTAAACACGGTTGTGCTTACAAACTTTCCGTCTTATCTAAAACACAAACACTTATTCGTTTTGACTGCTTCGTGATCTCGTGATACATGTGCTGTCTATCGGCTTTTCCACTAATAAATTCTCAGTAGCAGCACGGAGCCTGGAATCGTGCTCGAAAAACGGCAATAGGCTCGCCCCCTATTACGTGGGATCAAAACAAAATTGACGAAACGTAGGTGCAGTAATGCCTCTTCATCTTCGGGAATATAGGCGTGAGTGTATTCATGTATCTATTTATTCTTCAATTGATTCTCAAATCGTGTTTATTATTTTCTAAGCAACACGTATTTTAATGTTTTTAATATAAACAAATATAATAATGCGTTTCTTTTTTAAATCCACTACAAACCATGTTTATTACATTGACATTTTCAAAAATATAATAAATCCACATTATGTAGTTGTAAACAGAATGACATATTCCACTTGAACTGCAGAATATTTATTAAATTCATTTCCAATGTTGAAGTCTGTCGGAATAATAAATTGGCAACGTGTCACGAGCCTGGTCAAAATATATTGGACATATTTCGACGAACTCCATCATTACGCCGGGCTTACGCCGACCAATTGATTATTTGCGTAGAATAATACAAAATAGTACCTAAATGTTCTATATTTTCTAGGGGTTTTCTCAAAGGCTCGAACCTAGAGGTTTTATCATCATAATCAACCCATATACGTCCCACTGTTGAGCACGGGCCTCCTCTACAACTGAGAGGGTTCAGGCCTTAGTCCACCACGCTGGCCTAGTGCGGGTTGGCGGACTACACACCTAAGAAATTCCTAAGAACTTTTAGGTGTGCAGGTTTCATCACGATGTTTTCCTTCTCTGTTAAAGTACGTGATAATTCTTTGTGAAAACTAGAGGTTTGCTTATTCGTATCTATTTGTACTATTAAGTTGTAAGTTTCCTTACCAGGCCTCATGTTCTCTCCTTCTTCTTAGGCCCTATAAACGCAGCGTGAACTATCATATCGGGCCGGTATAAATGTGTCGAGAACCAGGTGCGGTGTTGTTACTAGCTGTGTCTTTAAAAAACTTATATTTTCATATTAGCACAGCTCTAACTACCCGTAGGCAACAGCTATGGTATTGAAAAAACTGCTGTAAAACCCTGTCAATACGATCCCAATGACAAAGGCAAAATAAAAGGCACTAGTAGTAGCGCAAGATCAAGAGATCTCCAAAGATTTACACAAAATCATTTCGCAAAAGTGAATACGTACGTAGAACACACACCAGTGTTAGGGCCTCCACATAATTCTTCCATACACGAATCCATCCACGAACTTCGATATAGAATTCAAGAAAGTGCAACCGATGCGGTTTCGTTACGCCACGTCGAATACTAACATATTTCTTGCGGCATTCGTGAAATATTGGAATGAAATTGTGCTGGTAATGCATGCAAGAGCAGAATAGGGGCACGGTATTGCTTATGTATTCGCCTCAGTTAAAAGTAGAACATTTCTCTTTGATATTTTGCGTCTAGTTAGGAGCGATACACCTTTGAGGGATAAAAGGCTATCTTCGAACCATATAAATTATGAATGAAAGTTACGGTATGGAATAAATTTTACACGTCTCATTTTGATGTTTCTCATCGGAAGTGTCTGAGGAGTTTATGTGTAGATCTGTTATGCATGTTTTATTCACAGAATACAGTATGATTTTATTATAGAAATGAAATTATGAAAATATTATCCACCATTATTGTTCCGGAATTAAAATAGGCTTGAGTAAATGATGGAAATGGATTAAACATCCGACTAAATCTCCGTGCGTGTTAAATCTTTTATTTTGTATTTTGCAGTATTTTTTATTATCTCTTATTTATATTTACAAGATAATGGTAGACAAATACAACAGATTAATTAATTGCATTTCAAATGATAGCATTTAAATAAACTTAACAGGAGATCGAACTTATTCATAGCTTATTATATTAATACTTCAACCACGAAGAGAGTAAGTCTGTTGGCGT
Organism: Hemaris fuciformis; assembly: GCA_907164795.1. Classification (NCBI taxonomy): domain Eukaryota; kingdom Metazoa; phylum Arthropoda; class Insecta; order Lepidoptera; family Sphingidae; genus Hemaris; species Hemaris fuciformis. The sequence goes on from OU015442.1 coordinate 10,125,272, forward strand.
TTACATATTTAATCAGGGTTGTCTATGATAAACCCAGCAATTTATCGATAATATAAAAAAACAATGACGCGTCCTAAAAAAAACTCAATAATTCTACGTGGACTTCTAACATTAATATGAACTTGTAAGATATACAGTAAAATATAAACCCGTGATTTCGAATACTCAGAGTAGTACAGCTAATGCTTATGATCTTAGCAAAACAATCTAAGGCAGAATTTACAAATCCATTACGCTTAAGATTTCTTTATCTCGTCTTTATAAACTCTACATAAAAATTGACATTTCAAAACTCAACCACGTGAACCATAAACACATGGCATAAACATTAAACAACAAAATACCTGAATAATAACGTTTAACAGCTCTACCATATTGGTCACTACATATCCAGACAGTATTCGCTCGTGCCGCACTTGACCTTAGTGATATCTCAAACTGATGTTCAGATAACCGCCAACATAGCTCCCAGCGGGACGCTGAGACCTTTGCCCGCCAATTCTCTGACGTCTTATGTCGATAGTGAGAAGGTAAAAAGTCGCTCAGCAAGACACCGAGGGACCAAGAATAGATTCGTCATAGACTACATGACTGTGTAACACGTTTGCTGTCGTGATTCTGTCTATGGGTACGATAAAAGGTAAGCTTTGATATTAAGCTGTCAGTAAAGATGTCGGAGATTTAGGAAAGGTTGTGCGAACTTTTTGTTATATCAAAAACTGGTTTGGTTATTAAATAATACAAACTAAAATTTAGACTAGCATAAATAATTATAGGAAAACAATTATTTTGATTGTCTAAAAGACTGGAATGTTTTCGTGTAATAATATGTAAATAACATGAACAAACATTGTAACCACATATATATTTTTGACAACATAGGAAGATATAGATCTTGTATCTAAGGATTAAAACAACCAGAGATAAGTAGTAAGAAATTATCTAGATGCGGGGATCTAACTCGCGGTTCGTGATGTCACAATTTTGCCTATAATGTTTGAATAGGATCATTTCTCCTAGTGTTGACAACAGCCGCAGCATAATAATTTGTTCCACAAAATTCATCATTCATATCACAAACAAGCGTGATGAAAAAATTAATCAATCAATTTTAATCGAGTAATTAATGATACAATTAATCCCTTTTGTTTGTTACAATTATTCTCATTATAAATGCCTCTCTAGAGTCAGTCATTTTAATATTCATTGATTGGTACAAATAACCCTGACAAATGAAAATCGTATTGATAATTAGGTTATCATTATCGTAGAGAGCGTAATTTGTATGTACCACAAAAACTGCATATACCTACATATATTATTTTGTTTTATATATTTTATGCATATACTTAACTGAGAAAGAAAGAAACAAAATAAATGAAGCGATAAATGTTCCCAACCGTCCATGAATGAGTGGTAATCATCCATCCATCAGCCAATGGAAGTCCACTGCTGGACATAGGCCCCTCCTAATGACTTCCACAGGGACCTGTTGGAAGCAGCTTGCATCCAGCGACGTTAATTGTTGTTGTTGTTGAGTGGTAATGTGTTAATACATTTGGAGATGGAAGGTGTATATCCTAGGAATATGAGAATTTTATTAAATATAACATTACCAAAGACAAGAGATGTAGAGAAAATTTATGAGAAAGAAAGACTTAAACTTTGTTAGAAAAAAAAATGCCCATAAACTTAGATTACAATCGTTTGTCAAAAAAAAATTTGCTTAAAAACAGAAGCAAAACAATAGTACCGATATATAAGTTTATGGCACTTATATTTTTATCTTACATATCAAAGTATCCACATTTAATGGTTGATAAGAGTAAGTAGTTTTAGAAAAATATTAGCAAAGAAAGTACTCTATACGAAGCGATAATGGTCAATAATATAGTATCTGCAAAAGCGTGGAGCCATAACAGAAGCACATGCTACGTTATGGATACTTGAAAAACGAGTAATGCACTAGAATATAAAAATAAGCCAACATTACATATTCATTTTGTGCTTTATGCTAACGTAATAAAAACCAGTTTCGTAAAAATACGGGAGAAGATCAAAGACGTTACAGAATTGTAAACAGCGCCGGTGGAGTTTACGTTGTATAGTATGGGGGTAGTTTCAACAAAAGGGTATAAATAAAATAGACGCCCATTGTAGCGATCAGGCCCGATCGGTGCATTTCCACAAGGTTCTAGGAACGCCATCAAACTTTCACCTCAGCTCCCTAATGAAACTTGAAATTGCATCGATTCAATCGGAATAAACACCGGGTCTCGATAAGTAAGTTTTAAATGCTTTCATACGAACAGAACATAATATTTGAATTGGCAGCCCCGTGGCAGCTTGCAAAACGAGAGGCTGCTGGTTTGATCCCCGCACCGAGACAAATGTTTGTGTGATCCAAAAATATTTGTTTCTAGTCTGGGTGTTTGTGAGACCGAAAAGTCTCTGGTAGTTTCTGATACTTACGACACAGGACTTGTATCCTAGTGTGGGGTCAGAACTATGTATGACTGTCGGGTGTATTTATTTATTTATAGAAACATAGTAATTTTATTTGTTTTAAAAAGAGTTCCAATTCAATTTTAAATATTAAAAAATATCTGCGCGTGCTAGTTTCAGTTCTATGTTTACGAGAAGTTTTCTATTCTCTACTTTATCGAAGTAAAGTTTTAACATTCAATTTTTTGCTAAAAAAATATTTTTACCAAAGAATTAAAATATAAACACTTTTAATTTGCGACGAAACAATTGCTTTCTATAAAATGGCTTGCATATATAGAGTATTTATTTTGAGATATCAACCAGTATAAAAAAAACTGTTTTTGTATGCATTCACATACTACATAAATTCACGCCTGTCTCCCGTTAAGGTAGACAGAGACTACAGATCGCCAAAAAAAAACAGAATGTAACGCTTAAATTATTCCGAAATCAGTACATCGTATAAAACCTTACATAAGTATAAGAGAAATATTAAAAGTATAAGAGACGGAGATTCAAGGAAAGTAATAAAGTAGTCATGAGTGAGCTCAGTGAGAAATCATGTGCCGACTTTATTGCAAATTATATTTCGGAGTCCCCACACAGTGGATTTTTCAAATGGGTTATTCTAAATCTAATTTTAGATGCCGCGAATGTTTGTTGTTCGGAGAAATTCGTATATTTGTCATAAAATTCGAGTACCCTTCGCTGATATTGCCAAGGATTTACTATGATGTATTTCGCTTATTGTACTTTATACGACCTTAGCGACGTTTATAAAGTCAATAACATTTACAGTAGGTACCTATAAGTTCCTCTATAGTAACTTACTACCTAGAGTAGGTAGCAATTTTAAGAACACTCCAAGCATTCAGAGAATAACTTAATTAAGACATACAAACAATTATATATTAGTTTGTGAATATTCTAGAAATTTCAAAATAAAATATCGATGACGCTAAAACCAGAAATAAGGCACTTGAAATTATTTGTTCATACTTAAAGTTATATGGATTCTTAATAATAATGGTAATTTCTTTATTTTTCAAAAATTCGTGGAATAAATATTTGGTTGGTCTCTTTTGGCACCGCGGTACAAATTGGCGCGTGGCTTCGAGAACCTCCATACTGTACCATTAGGAAATTAGAAAATTATCCAAAACCTCTTAAAAGGCCCATTTATTATGTATGCTCTTATATGATTAAGGTGTTAGTATATATATATGATATAACATATTATTTCGTTTTAAACTTATCAATAACCTATTTATAGTACGTACCTACTTAAAGCGTAAAAAACACGTATATAATATTTTTATTACACATTCAACGCCAAGAAAGACTGAACGTCATTTAATATGTACACTTTATATGAAGTCGCCGTTGTTACGAGAGAATTTCAAAGAAATCTAACTGAAAATTCCAGTAAAAATGCAACATAAGAGAATAGCATTCGAAATAAGTGAAAATGGCCCGTTTTAAGGCGCCTCAAAATTTCAAACAGAATATACGTCATTTGTGTCAAAGTACTGAAATTTTATCTTTTTACGACTCAGTGTACGAGTATATAAACTAGAAGGCATGAAACAGAATATGTGAACCAAAAATAAACTCGTGCAGAGTTATGGAGGCCGACAAAGTCTTATGTTGCAGGAACTCGTAAAATTAATCAATTTCCAGGTTTTATCGCGTGAACTTTACGAATTAAATTTAATCTTGAGGTATATGGTTACCTTCTGTTATATGCGCCATTGTCTCGCAAATGTGGATGAAAGATGAAATTGTATGTTGTGTTTTATGTCCCATTTTCCTATAGGCGTGTTTGATTTTGATTCTACGAGATTTGCTACAATTTACATTATGATGTTAGATTTGCTACGATTATAAAATCATATTATTTTATTCTATTACAAACGGGGATGTAGTTTAAGCGCAATTTTATAAAAATAAGTAGGCTCATAGCCCCCGATAATCAGATATGAAAACACAATTGGCGAAATGTGGGTAAATGCACCTTTGCTTACCCTTTAGAGCAGCGGTCGGCAACGCGCGGCCCGTGAATGTTAGCATTAGTTAGCATTTTCATTTTTTCTATGGGATATAACCAATTATACCTACATAGGTGTTACGTAGAATCGAGGGTTAATATCACAAGTGCGGGCCCGCCTATTGCCTGCCAAAAGGTTGCCGACCACTGCTTCAGAGTAATACAGGCGTGAGTTTATGTACGTATGTATGTAAGTACCTTTATCCTTTTCACAGGATGTTTTCTATCGCTATAACAAATAACAAAAAAACAAAATATATAACAAATGATTTAGGTATGAAAGCGCATTTCAAAGACGGAATGTCTTCCGCATTTATAAAATAACTATGCATTGATGATCAAAGAAAAGGATTTGATAAGCCCATATAATATGGTTGCTGTAAAATTTATAGGTTAATTTATTCCAATCTCGGTTACTATAAAAAAATAAACCTTTACCCACCTTTGTAAATACTAGAAAATACGCAAACATTTGCGTAACAAAATTCTATATCATTGTTAAAAATGAGTAGCGAAAAGTTAAACTTTTCGAAATTGTAGCTTCAATTACGTTAAATTTGCTTAGGACAGGTTCTATTTACAGACACTGAACCTACCTAATGTATATAATGTTAATAAGTTTGAATAGCAATATTAATGCTTGGAAGTTATACCTGTGGTATAAATTATTTTCTCTGTTTGAATAGCCAAGATATTAATACGATATTTTTGTATGCTGGCATAACACACATTGCCTTGAAAACAACAACTAATACTACTTTTTACTTTTTATATGGGTGCATCTCTGCTTACCCCTTCGGCTAATACAGGCGTAAAGGCAATGTTAGACTACTTTTTATTCATCATCATCATCAACCCATATACGTCCCACTGCTGGGCCATGGGCCTCCTCTACAACTGAAATGGTTTGGGCATTAGACCACCACGCTGGTCTAGTGCGGGTTGGCGGACTACAAACCTAAGAAGTTCCTAAGAACTTTTAGGTGAGCAGGTTTCATCACTATGTTTTCCTTTACCGCTAAAGTACGTGATAATTCTTTGTGAATACACACATAACTTCGAAAAGTCAGAGGTGTGTTCTCGACCGCGTGCCTAAACCTCGAGGCCATCACGAATTTTTATTAAATTCAAAAATATACATACATTTATATTTAATTGCATGGCTATTGGCTAACCTACAATCATAACCGTACCGAGTAATGCGATAGCTAAGGTTTAACTTTATTTCCAACAGTTTAGCTGGCATGAAAATCATTTTTAATAGAGAGCTATCGATTTTCCACAAAACTAGCTCTCATATCGCAGCATTTTATTATTATAGCGAGAAACTCACGCCTGAGTACGCCCGGATAACCGGCACAATCGATTTTTAAGTAAAAAGTAGAATAAGCCACTTCATGGAACTTCGGAGATTACCGGCTCACTGAGGCACTTTACAGTCGAATTTTATCCCGGCATAACTAAACTTGACGTTTAGATTTTATTGAGTTTGACAAACAAAATATTTCAGGCTTTGGAATGCACCGATTGCTTCCACGCTTTGTACTACTCTGTGTATCACGGCGAGTGCTGTAGAATTATACAACTTTTGTACATCCTCATTATTCGATTATAGGATACGTGTGCTGATAAAAAAGAAGTTACAGCTTAGTCGTAGGTTGAAATTTTCGTGGATTTGTTGGAAGTATTCCTGCGGGAAGATCGAAACCCGGGTCGGACAAGTATTGGGTTTTTTAATTAAACATATTTTTAGTAATATTAGTCAGAAAAATTGTGTCCGAAAAATAGCATTACACTCGAGTTAGAAATATAGGCATGAGTGTCTATGTATGGACGAAATTTATCCCTATTGCTAAGAATCTATCTGGCTATTTAAGATTACTCTCGTAATATTTGAAAACAGGCATTTATAAAACCATTCGCGATATATTGAAGAGCTATGTCCTTTGCGTAAAGTAAAAACGAGTATATTAACAGTCTCTTTCATCATCAGCCCATATACGTCCCACTGCTGGGCACGGGACTCCTCTACAACTGAGAGGGATTAGGCCTTAGTCATTAACAGTCACTTTACATGTATTATATTCTATTCATTTTTAATAACTGGATAAAATGAAGAAACATTTTTTATAGAAAAATTAAAACTTATACTATTCCAAAAGCAGCCATTAATTAAAGAGCTTGGCTCATATAAATCCTCGTAACTAGTGCAAACTAAGTGAACTAGCGTCCTATAACTGATTAATGACCGTAACATTATAGTGTTATGAGATAAAAACTTGCACAACAAAGATGGATATGGATGTTGGAATAATTAAAGTATATGATGTTTTAGTCCGGCGACCCGCACCAGGCCAGCGTGGTGGACTATAAGATCCATTCCTCTCAATTGTAAAAGAGGCCTGCGGCTAGCAACGGAACGGTTATGGTGAACTTTACGAATTAAATTTAATCATTAGGTATATGGTATTAAATAAGTTATCTCTTATATGCGCCATTGTCCCGCAAATATGGGTGAAAGATCAAATTTTATAATATTAAAAAAAATGAGAGTATGAAGTGGTTTGTAATAAATAATTGACCTACTCCGAATTAAATTATACTGAAATAAGTTGTTTGAAGAGCACGTACAACTGAAAGTATCACAACTGTCCTCCGATATCCCTAGACAAATCTAATATATAACTTTTAGTAAACAATATGTTTACTATGTAATAAATCAAAGCAACCTTCAACTAAAGTGGAGATACAGAAATACAAGAAATACGCTTACATTAACAAGAGCATTGCCAACGTCTTCGCTGTCAATAAGTTATCACGCATCTATCGCTGATATTCAAAGGGACGGGGATTTGGTGTTTGTGGCCAAGAAATATAGCAATATTCTCTGAGTAACTAGACAAGTACTCGGCTCACGAATACCGAATAAGATAAAGTTATAACCGTCTATTACGTGTTTTTATTTACTCGCCTATCATACCTACATTGTGAATTTTGTGGTACATAAACATATTAGAAGCTTGGGTGATTCGAATCTAGGAGTACTATAGACGTAATTAAAAACGAACTACCATTTACTTATTCTACATTTCAAATAAAACGACTATAATCAGTGCAAAGCTTGTGTCAAAAAAAACAAAATAATTCAGATCATAAACTTCATGTCTAAATTATTTTAGTTTTTTTTATTATAATAATTTTAATCAAATCATCATCATCAGCCTTTACACGTCCCACTGTTAAGCATGGGCCTGAGAGTGTTTAAGGCTTAAATACTTAAGTCTTATATCGGTATTAATCCATACAGAAAAAAACTCATATAATGAACTTGTTAGCGCTACATGTTTCCAGATAAATGTCCTTATCCCATTATCCTTATTTTTTCTTCAAGCACAATACAAAGCATATAACATTTGATTGCTTGTGTACTAAGGCGAAACACCATCGCAAAAAATATTTCTTGTTCCTATTAGTAATCTGGATAAGTATTAAATTCATAAAAATATTGATCGAGACCAATCTCTTTGAGTATACGTAATACAGATATTATGCCACGTTATTTATGTTGTTTGAGTCGGCTTATGAATGCTAATTTCAGTGAGAGATATCTCTCATTTGGCGGCATCCGTCAACTACTGTCCGCGACTAATAAAGTTATTTGCTGAAATGGAGTGGAGACTACTCTATTAGTCATAGCGGAGTTGCTTAATTTGTAAGGGTTAGGTAAGTTACGTATGTCGTAGTAATAGCTGTTATTGATATTGTTTGTATTAACTACTATTGAGGTATATAAATTTGACTTCCTTATAATTTCATCTTATTTTTTGAGTCAACACTTACATATATAAAACTCTCATGCAGTCGGATTATTTTAATCAGTATTATTTCGGCGTATAACAAGTATATGATATTATTATTATAATTTCATCATTTTGTTTGATCTAATGCAGTTTTAAAATCCATATCAAGTTGACCCTGTGTGACATTAATTTAAGGCTTTATAAAAAAGAAACGAAATTTTAACCAAATCTCATTTAATTAATTATACAATTTTCATAGACCAGATGATTATGTAAAAAAATATTATGTTATAGGTATTATTGTATAACTATTTTTTAATTATATGCTTAATTTAATACATCGATAGCGTAACAGTTACTAATTTCCCTAATAAACATATAAATAATAACTAAATGTATGGATAATACAAATAATGTGAAAAATGATAGAGGACATTCATAATAATATTTAATATTATGGACCTTACTAGTAAGCTGTTTTAAAGTTCCAATACTTGGCCACATGCCTCGTACAAAAGCTGTACGTTTTCACAAAATCCCGAAAACGACTCCTTATAAGCGCAGCGCAGTATATTCTCAATAATGCACTGAGCACTATATTAAAGAAACACTAAGCTGTGCTAGCTAAAATATTTTTATTAAATTCCACTGGAGGCTGTTTCGTCGCATTCACTCCAATGCAAATGGCCGTGCACTCAGTACCATCCAGACAGATATTGCACCAACCCCTTTATTTATAGTTAATACGATCCCAGTGTTGTTATTAGACGTTTAAAACAATGCCCATGTACGCCAGTTGTTGTGTAACAATTTATTGTTTTGTAGTATTAATTTAATTAAAATAGTATAGGATGTGATAGCGTCGTTAAAAAAGTTTAATTATTCGCCCATAGATTTCATAATGATTTTTTAATTGTAAATCACGATTAATAAACAAGTGGCACAATGTGCAGAGATTTTCAGTATCTATTACTGTCAGAATTAAATTGCGATATAATTGTTCATTTAGATTTGATGTACATACATACATACAGACTTCTGATCTTAAGCCAACGACATGTAAATATGTAACTACTTTCTAAACAAAACAAACTATATGATTCTGTCTAACTATTTATTTACTACTATGTGTGCTGATTATTGCGCTCGCCTAATGAGATATGATTCTTGTTCTTACCCATTGATTATTCACTTATTTGAATGGTACGTATTTTCTAGTAGTAATTATTAATTTTCGGTATTAAGAACTCATCAAGTTTTGTTAAAAGTCCTGTTCATGCAGTAGCATAAAAAATAACATATTTTGGATACAGTTCCATTATGTCCGATTCTTCAAATAACATTGCATAAAATCGAACCTCTACCGTAACCGCGCAAATAAATTTGTCACGAGACATATTCATAAAAACACAAAACTGATGATTTTCTGGCTAGTTGAACAAATATCTCTTTCAAGACGTCAGGTATGGTACAAAAAACAGGCAGATGTTGTCATCGAGGCGAGAGCTCGAACAAAACGGGGGACTGCCCCATCCTTTGTTAAGTAAACTAAGCATTCAAGATGTTCCCCGAATTACAAAATGTTTAGCTATTTGTTAAAGTCCTATTAAGTTCTGTCACTTCGGCGCTGACTTTGCAAAGTTTATCAGAAAATCCTGCGGGTGATTTTGAACCTTATAGCTTAGGATTTAGAGTGTGAATTTTGTCTTGTTATTTATGTGTAGTCTTGTAATTGTCGTTCGACGCAACGGAGATGTCCACAGTTTGAATGAGACGTCGATAAATTAAATTCGTTTCCGCCGTGTGAATTCCAAGTTGTCTCAATTTGTTTTCTGTTACGCACAATAGGCCACTTTTTGTTGTCAACATTCTATGTGTATTGGATTAAAATTTAATGATTCGAATGATGGTTCCAAAATACAAATATTTGAAATCTCATTCAATGACCATCTGAGAAACATTAATTTTAAATGAAAAATCTCAGGTATATTCAATAGATTGGACATAAAAATAATGTACAAGAGAATAGACAGAATAGCTCTTGACATGTGAAGAGGCCAAAAGGATCACGCATCATTGCGCAATCTCAACTCCGACTACGCCAAAGACAATAACTAATATTATTTTTATCTGTTAAGAGCTACCGAGATATGAAAAAAAAAATACTCAATAGGCATTCGGTAGACGCAACCCAACACTGTGTAAATAATGATAAAAGTATTTGCTCTGTAGAGACGTACAAAGATCAAAGTAAACACTTGGTTACGCCCACCGAGCGGTTATTCTTCGTTGATACGATAGAAGTTTAGTAGTTGATTTTAATTGTCAAACCTTTCATCCGACACGTCTTTCATTTCCTTCATACTTTGGAAGAGGGCTTAAAAATAATTTGGTTGATTGAAACAATTGGTTCTGGGTACCTTCGTTATTTTTAGCAACCTTAAGATTATGGGTTTTCTTCCGACTTGATCTGTAAAAATAAGGATATCCCTAGACAAACAAGCTTCCGCAGGGGTGTTTTCGACAACTACGGTCACCATAATCTATATTAACTCGGTTGAAGCTTTGGTCAAAACATCGGTTTTAAAAATCAACTGAATCAAAATTTGTGCGGGCGTGAGTGCGTATGAATGAAATTTGTGATTTGCTAATAAACTAAACGTCAGACAAAACCTTTATTCGAAGCCACATTTCAATTAATACAACGGTTCACAAACAGAGCCACTACCCGCAATCACACAAATTAAAACAACAAACATTCGCAACACAATAGATTGTAAATAACGCGTGCGGTCGGAACGAACAGTTTGCAATTACTGTCTATGCAATCTAAGGTGAGTAAGGTATTGTATCGGGCGGGGATTTTCCCAGCCCAAATAGCGTTGCTTGTCGAATTTCACGTGCAATTTACGTTCAAAAGCCTATCAGCCGTAGCTAATGTTTTCGCTAAGCGAATCATTCCGATTGCGACGCAACTGAGCCTTTTGGTTTTCGGCAAATTGCTTACACTTACCGTCTTGAGAGTTGTCATTAAATTCCCTGTCGACATTATCTAGAATGTTCTGTGCTTTGTGTTTTAATTATTATTGTTGGAAATTATTGGTTATCATGTTGGTCCCGCGGTACAAGTTTGTGAGTTGCAATCAAGAGAACTATTAAGTCTATGTGGGGAGGACTATGTCCAGCAGTGGATGTCTTAACGCTAATGATGATGATGAATCAAGAGAGCTAGTTTTGCTACGGAGATCAAGCTGTGGTGTTTTTTTGCATTAATAAATTTGTTGTTAGCAACACGGCAATCTTAACGTTGATGTAGAAATATTTCATACTCCCGTTGATTTAGGCATGAAATGTATAATATTGATGTTAAAATACAATTATAGTGTAAAGTAATTGTGTTATGTCTAGTTATCATTTACTTAGTCTTAGGATAGTCACGTACATATGTACTTGTGAATATTAAGAGAGTTAGTGAACATTGTTACACTAATTCGATCCCACCTAATATCATTAACGATTAAATTTATTAATATAATTACCATCACAATTAGTCTCGTGATTCGTTATTTCTTATCTAACCTCTCATAAAACTTGTCATTATATTTTGAATTACCAATTTCTTACTTCAAGTTGCAAATTTTCAAGTAATAAATGAATCATTGTATATACGAGTATTAAGAACGGATATTGATAAATGAATATGTAACAAATTTGTATATAAAATAATACTACGAGTAGTTTATATTGACACTTATTTTTTTAATATAAACATCCGCGCATTCGCCTGTATCTACGGTAGTTAGAAATGTTTTCTACATGTGCCAGGAGTGAGTCTTTTTCAGCTTAACAGACACATTTTTAAACCTCGTATTGCTACTGGGAATAACCTAATAAAAAAAATTGTTACAATTTAACCTGGGAATCCAAGATAACGTCTCCATCACACGCACTATTTTGTTTAGGCAAGGAAAATTCCATTTAACATAATAAACGCAGGGTCGTCTAAATAAAACATCGGAAAACCAAAGTTATTTCTCGCCATTCTACACAATTATCCCATTCTGCTCAATTGTTTCTTCACGCTCTGCCTATTGTTTTTATAATGTTGCCAATTAAAATTCGAAAAAAAGGAGATTCAGGATTGTTTCCAATGTAGAAACATAAATGTATAAAAAGACGAAGTACAACATTAATTAATGATGTTGCTTTTATTACAAACATGGCAAAAAATGATATCGCTATTCTTGTAATAGGACCAGCTATACATAGGTATACTGATATATATCAGTCCCACTTAACAGATTGGCGAGCCTATTGTCGTTTTTCGGGCACTATTCCAGACTCCGTTCTGCTACTGAGAATTTCCTAATGGAAAAACCCAAAAACACTGCCCGACCTGGTATCGAACCCGGGACTTACTTGAGCCGACCCGGGACCTCGAGACTTGTGCTGCGAGACCACGAGCCAGCCTTCAAAAAAACCTTGCCAGAAAAAAATGGTTAAGATAGTTTAATTAAATTGATGCACCTTATTATAAGTATAATAAAAATCCACGAACAAAACACACATAGTTGCGGAAACGTTTGGCCTCGATTCCTGAAGGATTGTGTTACTATTCAATCAACACATCCTTGTTCGATTGATGTTAAGGGAAAGAGGGACCCAAACAAATTGCCGAATGTTGGTATATTTACTTACATGGATCGCTTTCGGGTCGTACATCACAGGAAGTATCGCTTACCGACAAATTAACGGATACAAAATATTTGCACGGATATTTTGTGGCGATATTTTCTATTGTAGTGTTGTTTTTTGTTTCGATATTCGATTTTTGTGTGGTTTCCGTACTACTATTCGGTTTAATTTAGATTTTTAGTTAGCGCAGCTTGCTATAAATGTATAAAGAATGTGAGTTTGTATTCTTGAACTTTGTTATTATAATTCCTTTTTTTAGATTTTTTTTACCTAAGCCTCGAGGTTTAGGCGCGCGGTCGAAAATCTCGGCGGTCGCGGGTTCAAACCCCAGACACACACCTCTGACTTTTCGAAGTTATGTGTGTATTCTCAATGAATTATCACTTACTTTAACGGTGAAGGAAAACATCGTGAGGAAACCTGCACACCTAAATTTTCCTACAACTTTCTCAGGCGTGAAGTCCACCAACCCGCACTAGGCCAGCGTGGTGGACTAAGGCCTAAACTCTCTCATTTGTAGAGGCCCGTGCCCAGCAGTGGGACGTATATGGGCTGATGATGATGACGATGATAAGAAGTTTTTGAAATAAATTCAAAACTGATTATATTTGTTACGATTTAATCGGTTACTAAACAGCCGAACAGATTTTGGTACCTAGTTAGATGAGACACACTGCTATGTATGTTATTGAGAGAATATTTCCTTAAATATTAAGGAATTAGGAAATTTGTAAAAACTACATTAAGAAGAGCAATCAGCAATGTTTATTATAATAAATAACTTTTATTTTATTTAGAACAGTTGCTTTATATTAAATTTATACTTTCAGTATCATGATTCAGTCATAGTAACACATCATTTATGATCACGATAAATTGATTATTGGAAAAGGAGTTTTATTTTAACATTACACAAAATGTAATATCACAAACCGTCTTGGAGAAACTTATAAATATTTCAAAACCTTTGTCCCTGCCACCGAGCTCCTACGAGTATTTTTCGTCCGATGCAGCTGCAGGAATCATAAGGGTGTCACATATACTGATTTACGACATCTCTTGCTGAGACTGTACCAACTCCATACCAACAAATCATGCAGTGGATTGGAACGCCGCGCAATGATTCACTTGAAAGCCCACTAAAACTCGTCTTTATTGCTCAAAAAGAAATTGATTTCAAATTTTACTGCATATTAAAATAACCTTTACTTTTAAAATAAATTCTGTGCAGTGCTGTGAGTTTGTTACACAGGTGCGAAGCCGCCGACTCCCCACTGCTCGCTGACCGTATATCAATAAACATCGTTTCGATTAATCGAAAATAACTTCAGACGTTAAATACGAATTTGCTGAATACAAATTATCATTTATTATCGCATGCGTCGGTGCATTGGAAAATTAATAATGATTTGTAGTCACGTAAACATATATATTCATTACAATGGCGCTGGGATGCAGCGGGTACAATACATATATAAATGCTGCGCAAATGTAAGTATTTTTATTGTTAAAGACGCGGTTTTAGAACAGGCTGGCTTGTTAGGCCCACGAGACTAGTATGTGCCGTACGGAGAAGAAGTATTGGGTTTGATTCCAAGGTACAGACAAAATAATATTGGGCTTATCAGATAGAAAATTCTCAGTAGCAAAGCGTAGTCCAAAAATACACTCGTTATACAGAACTTGAAAAATCGCAGGCGAGAGTTAGGCGACGAAACGCACTTCTACCTACCTTTTTGGCTATAGGCGTGCGTAAAACATAGCATCTTTAGTCGCAGGTTCGGACCCCAGGCACACATCTTTGACTTAAGAAGTGATAAATGAATCATCATGCAATTTATTTCTTTTTAAAAATATGGCCAGCATTAATATACGTATCTAGACTTTAACCTCTAATGAATGTGGTGGAACCCATGAACATTTTCTCATTACTTCATTGTAGTAATATATGCATTCACGCACTTCTAGATTACTAAACTTTGGAAAACCGCCTCAATGATCTGATACGTTCTTTGGCAGCAATGTCGAAATTCCAACGTAGTTAAATCGATTAAAGTTAGAATGGCGATATTAAAGCAATCGCTAAACTTAACTACCGTAGACATCACATTAACTGCTCTTTGAAATGTAAGAATGTTCATGTTTTTGTAAAGCGATTGTGAATGCTTAATGGCAATGACCAAGCTATGTTACATTTTTGCCCCATCACGTCTTACTAATTGAAGGCAAACTTATCTAATTATGTGATCTTGATTAAATACCAACCGGTAACCGAGCGTCCAAATAGGTATCTAGTGGTATTTAATTAATTTGTGCCACTAATACTTCCGATACTGTGACCAGCCTTCAATCAAACTTGAAGGTGATTAATTTAAGCCTATCTGATATTCGACGATTCGTTTCAATGCGGCTCCACAGAATATAAAATTGTGAAGGTGTACTTTTTTCTCATTTTTACAACGGTTTTAATAATTTATTATTTTTTGTTAATAATATTAATGAGTAAATACAACAATTAACTCTATTAAAAACATGAAAATAATATTGCTTTAGTCAAATGAAGCCACGTGGTTTTATTGAAGTCATAATCTCATTTTTCATTGCACCTTTAAATATCTGCTATTCTGTTCTATATTTTTTTATTATAATCCGAAAATATAAAATAAAATGTCAACTCTACGTATTTTTTAATCTATGGCATGCCATCAGATCTAAATACAGTCCATTAAAAGCGGCGATTGATTGGGCGGGTCGTAGGTAACTTTTTTATCGAACCGCCACAATCTGACGTACAAAATATTATTGGAGCCGTGATGAAGATTGGCGTATCTGCCAATGAAGTATAACGTAAACAATATTTACGAATTTCGTCTATGAGTTAACATTTTAAAATTAATAATCATTGTTAAGTAAAGATGTTTAGATTTAGGTTAACGTCACTTTTTATAGAACTTTCCCATCAAAAGTTTTGATGAATTAATGAAGAGGTTTGCGTATTTTTGATTCTTTTTTTTTTCAAAATTACCAGACAGTTAGAGGAACGATTTTGAGAATACATTAAATTAAGTTTCGTTATTACTGTTCCTTATTTGCTGGCGGATTTACATCGGGTTAATATGAAGTAATTATTATTAAACAAATTACTCTTATTCTCTTAACCAAAGCTAGCATTTCCTTAGTACTATCTAAAACCATCAACTTATTAAAAGCGTCATCCAACGTGGAATGCAATTTGCAATGATTTGCACCCATTAAGCACGATGTCTAGACAGAAAATTCCTTTTGCATTGCGCAACTCATCTTAGCGACAATTGTACCATTTACAGTACTTAAATAGAAGTATCATTTACTTGGTAAATTTGATTCATTGCCGTCTTCAGATTGAGTTCGTCTTTATTGTTATGACGAAATAGTGTATGACTTCGTTTGCTTTGATTGAAGCTTGGATAATAAAATGGACTTTAATAGATAAAATAGTTTTATTAACACGAATGAATTTTCTGGCTTATTCTTTTTTATACTATCCCAAAAACGTGACGTCACCGATAGTGAATACGGTGTAGTTCAGATAGAGTAACAAGCAAAAAATATCCATCTCACATCATTCAATATGATCATGCTGGTCGACTTAAATTTTTCGTCAGAATCTAGTAACGACAAGTTAATCTAGACAATACTTTCTACAGACTACCAGTATACATTATTCCTGAAGAAATAAAAACTATTTCAATCCCCATTTTGTGTGTATCTTAGATCGTGAACCAGACCAGAAATGTCTCTCATATAACAAAATCTAAGATCACTAGAAAAGGGGATCGTTTCCTTACACTGTAATTTTATTGCCCGTTCGAAAGTATCGTTTTATCTATAAAGTAACGTTACATAGTAAACAAACAGAATTTCAAGACTGCATTTTTCAATTCACCATAATATTCTATTCAATCCAGCTTAAAATAAATTGTCATCCATCAAAACCTTTTACAAATCTAATAAAGCTTATTTTTTGTATAAATTTGCCAACCACATCACTTCACAATCCATCAGTAAAACAAATTCGAAAAACGAACGCAAACACGAATTGTAAAATCGTTTTGAAGAAATTCCAATACAAGCGTTTCGTGCAGTCGAAAATTGTTTGGATTGAGAATGACTTGAACTCTTGATAGATTATTAAAACGTTTGTCGTGACGTTAATAGATTCCTCGCACGGGGCAAACATTGACGATGTTATTAAATACATGAAATGCAGTTTTCATAATGACGGTCCCCATGCCGTTGGTTCTGTCAGGGGACGTCGGGGTGCTAATGTGTGCTAAATGACTTGTATTATCGACACGCGTCGCTAAATAAACTATGGGGTTTCGAGTTTTTGCTAAACCGCGAGTCATTTTCCGTCACTTTGATGCGATTTTACATTTTGATTGCATAGCCGGTATTTATGTATATATGAATGTTGTATTTTTTGTATTTTTATTTCGTAGCCACGATTCAAGTTGACATTATATTTACTGAAGCTTATTAGGTATTAAGAAGATATTGAGATCTCAAAAAATGATGTCACTAAGTTTTATTACAAACCCTTATTAAGTACGATGGTTGATATTTGTTATTAAATCTAACAAAAAATGATAAAATATATCAATGTATCCATCCAGTATAACATCCCTTTCAATATTACGATATTGTAAAAAAAAATCATTTAATAATAATGCACACTATCTCAACATCCATATTTTGAAAGCTTTATAAGTGCAGTTAAAAGTTAATTTTTGATATTCTTAATAAAGTTATGTGCTTCTTAAAAATCTATTTCGGGTCTAAATGTTGTGATACATCATTTAAGCCTTATAAAATAACTCCATGACTTTACATCTCATATTTTGGTACAAACTGAACGCAGTAATATTTATCGCATATATCGATCAAATTCCACGTAAGCCGCACTCGGTATCCATATCGTATCTACGAAAAAAAAGAATTTCTAATTGAAGACCAGTTGCTGCTGTTATAAGCATTCTAGTTCGCGTTACAAGGCTCGTCGGTCATCTTATCATCTCCATCGAACCGCCCACAACTGTCAAACGAACAAAATAAATATGTTATTACTAATGCGCACACCAGTTCCAATCAGATAGCCAGTAATCTCTATTACAATTAAAAAGTTTCGAGTTCGAGGGCCGCAATGAGTCGCTGTTCTGGTCGGCACTTAGCTGGTGAGTCGGCGGAAAATGAAATCTGTCTGCTGCCATTCTGAGTGCAGGTCGCGCCTTTAAAAACATTTCGTCATTTTTGACGGTTTCACTGAAACCTTTTACGTGGCTCGTTTTTTCTTGGGTATTTTTTTACGGAGACGGGATGTGAATCAAATTATGCATTATTTCCTAATGTCTATAGCTTATTATGTACAGCATAATTCTACGGCGTTATTTACAGCACCGGTGACTGGTCTCGCGGCACAAGTATATGCCGTACGATCTAGAGGTCCCGAGTTTGATTCCCGGGTCGGGCAAATTGTTATTGTTTTTTTCCATTAGGGAATTCGAGAGCAGCACGGGGTCTGGATATGTGCCCGAAAAACGGCAATATACTCTCCCCCTATTACGTGGGGTTGATACATACCTACCCCTTTCCGCAATACAGGTGTGGGTTTATGTACCTATTGTAGGTATGCTTATTTACGTTTTCACATAATCGAAATATTTTCGTAACAAATTTCCTTAGTGTTAAAAGGTCAAACATCTGCACTAGACTAAATCCCTAATACATTATAGGTTACTATGCATAGGTACACATTATATACTTACATTTTATAGGTCTGTGAGTAGAAGTCGAAATGTAAATTTTATAAAAATTATAAAATGCAAAATTAAGATTAATTATTATATTTCAAATAGGAAACTGACGTAACCATTAAACGCACTCGCTTCTTTTCAATGATAAATATAAAAAAACGGCGATGAAAATTTATTTTCACTTTCTCGCTTCATAAACGGGACAATAGACAAACAATAATGGGGAAAATTTGCATTCACTGCGAGCATTTTTCTACCATCTTCCGCCGGAGACGACGCAGCAGACTCGCTTCATTAAACGCCAAATTATCAACACTCCATCCTGAACGCGCAAGGGAATATCGCCATTAACATTGATGAAAAAAGAGCATAAAGTCGCAAATGCGTATAAGGCTTATTTTCAAATGCAATCGCTCGGAATGCATGCGATTTTTGCTGAGAACTTCATCAGATCATAACTCTTCCAGTGGAAAACTGATCACACCTCACGCGGAATTCTTTACGTGAAAACATTTTCAACTCTATTGGAGACAAAGTAGGGATTATTTTAACAGTTCGTCGCATTGTAACTTATACTTCGCGACCCCAACGTATTTCATTCCTGCTTCTTGCGTTTAATTGTTTTGATTTTAAATTGTGAAATGAGATATGCAAAAATGGGGTGAATTTTTAAAAACGCAGCTTTTTCCTCTTTGGATTCGCGTGAGTTTTAATTTCCACAGTTTTATTTTCCCAATAAATATGCAGAGATTCGACGGCCATATTGGGTGGACTAATTGCAACGAGCGTTTTGTTGAAGCGTCACACAGATTGCATGAAGTTTGATTTATTTAAAATAAAAATTGTTCTCAAATACTGGTCGTTTAGCTATTAAGCGTTATTTTATTTAAATTGCGCCAACTTTTAAACTTCGTGTGTAAAATCACGTTCTTATTCGCAATAATAAATGTTTTAAGGCAATGTATTCAAAACCTTAACAAAACTCGATGCGAGGTCGAGTGTCATCATACGTTTTCGAATCCGAGCTTGTATATTTATCTCGTCACGCTATTCCAAACGGATGAACTCGTGAACACACCGAACAAAGGACGAAAACTGGCATCACTAAAACCAAAAACGTGGTCGTTCAACAAAACTACGTTGCGTGTCGCTTGCGATCGCCCGCGGGTTCCCTTTTCAAATTTTCCTCTCCAATTTTAACTTTTTTCCGTATTCGCTCTGTTCGTAATACAATATTCATTGCAGGCGTGTCTGGGTGTGGATTCCGAAGAGAAAGTCCCGTAGCGAAAAGCCAAAACGCAAATAGTATTATTCTGACACATTTTGACAAATTGAAGTGTGATAGAGGCATGTCCCATTGTTTCGTCCATTTTTATTCGTAACTCGATTTCGATGTTTGGACAAAGTTCGTTAGTGATTGTCTGTGTTTGATTTTTGATTTATATGCGCTGCGTGGGACGCGTTGCTGGTCCATCGGCATATGTGGGTGTCCTTAATTCCTAGGTGTGTTTTTAATAATCGTTTTGAAATATGATTCCGGCGATTATATCAAATTATTTTTGATACCATATTGCGTATAAAAAGCTTATTGTGTATCTGACATGACTAAATTAATAAAGCAACGCCAATGTATTTGGAAATAATTTAATATTAAACGTGTTTCAGATCGGTAGCGAACATTTTAGTTTAATACATAAAAATTACAAGAAAATATGGTGAAAAAATAAAAGGGGTCAGTGCTGCGTAAAAAGCTTTTAATTTATTTTTTTTATTGGTTGAACTCTGTTATTATACTACATCAGAAGTCGCGAACAATTCGTGCGTACGAAAATCGACGTTTAAAATATTCATACATTTAGCGCATTGTGAAAAAAGCCGGCGTACCTTTTTGATAGCATCACGTCAAATTAACGCTCACTCAAATAATTTTTAAAAAACAGACTGAAAGCTGTGCCGCTTGCAAAGATTAAACTGTGCCTGCCCGGCGTGTCCTTTACAAATTAAAAAGGGGTGCGCTTTCACCACATATGATTTACGAGCAACCGTTCTAATTACTCAAAAAAAATCATATTTACAAAGTCACAAAGCTGCGGACAGGTTGCGCTCATTAGACCCGCTCTAGGGATGCTGGATGTCAAGACCCCCAGGACAAAATTGCTATACATTATTCAAGAGACAGATGACCTAATGAAAACAGGGGCTTTATACGCACGCGATGCTGGAAAAAGCTAGGTCATTTATTTGTTTGATGTCTTGATGTTGTGTCAAAGGCAATTTGAACTATAGTTTTTTTTTTGTAAAATAGATTCTGATTAAATAAAAATGCAATAAGTATCAAGGAAGCTACGTGAAGTTATTGACGAAAACAATAAAGTAATATATTCATAAATAATTTTCGAAACAACTTCCGCGAAATTTTCTTACATTTATATTTTTATGTTATTACACAGCCCTAAAAATAGTTAAAACTTTATTCGAAACGGCAAATAGAATCTCTGTTCGCGAAATAAAAAGTCTTTGTGTTGATTACAGGGTTGGTTGTGCGTGTTTACTCCCGGAAGTTATTTCATCAAAAAATAACAACAATGATTTTTTTATGGCGTACTTTCCTCGTAACTGGACATTGGCAAATTTAAATATATCCCTGATTTCAACATTATAGGCAACCCTATGCGAGGGGTTCGAGCGTAAAGTAAATGCAGCAATCATAGTCAGCTCTCATTCGAATATTAAAATTCATAAGTGATGTTGAGAATTTGTTTTAAGTTGATTATTTTTTCCCTACTTATGCGAAAAGCGAAATTAAGATTATTTGTTGCGTAAAAGCTGAAACTTTATTAATTTAGAAGTAGAAATAGTTAGCACACTGGCAGGGTTACATTTTATACTGATTGGAATGCAACACATGCGAGTATTACACACCATCTCTAGGTATACCTTGAGTACAATGTTCGTTATCTCGACGGTTACAAACCACCTGATGTTAAGTGGTCATCACCGCCCATGAACACCCATAATACCAGAGGAATCATCGGTGTGTTTCCGGCCTTTGAGGAAAATATAGGCTCTCTTCTCGAAGGACCCTTAAGTCGTATCTGTTTGGAAATACCGCCGAGGCAAGCTGATTCCACAAAGATGTAGTGTAGGAAACACCGTTTGAACCGCACTGTTGAGGAACGCCATTCATCCAGATGGTAGGGATGAAACTTCAATTTCAGGCGTGTGGTGCGGTAATGAAAGTCAGCAGCAGGTATTAAACCAAAAATTTCACTCGTACAGAATAACACACATAATTACTGTATGTCTATTTTTTTCCAGACGGCGGTACCAACCTACTGACCAACACGATCGGATAGGCCATATCTTACCACGCTCTAAAGACAACTTTTTACTCACGAAAATCGTAGACACCCAAGATATTTTTCTTAACAACATAAGTGGATAAATATAAATGCGATTGAAGTCACTCGTAAAAGCTAGTTGTTTATAATCGAATGACCGCACTTATAACGTTGCATCCTGCTTTTCGTGAGTGCCATACATTATTCTTATACTTTATTATTATTTTTATTTAATTTATTACTTTGACTCTACATGAGACAATTGAGTATTAGATATTTCTATTATTTTATTACTACTTCAGTGACGAAAATGGTTTTTAATTTAATTTATGAATATACATTGAATTACAAATAAAACCCACATAGTAACATTTTTCAAATATCACGAATTTTATCAAGAAACACAGCACTATGGTATCATCAATAACGTTTTAATAAGCCCTGAGCTTATCGTTCGTTTACACGCAAGTTCCGAATATAAAACGACAAGTATTATGATATGCAAATCATTTTTAGGGTTCAAATAGTAGACACTTTTTACTGATATTTTAAAATACAACTAGGATATATTTCAACATACTTGACGCTGATATTATTTTTCTATAAGCTGAGTACGAAAATGTTTCTCAGAGGACAGTCGTATAATAAGCGTAAAACCCGCTTTGGTAATCTGTGTTAGTGGAACATTCGGGATCAGATTGTGTACAGTATATGTATATTCATTGCAATAACTAGTATAAAAAGTGATTGAGTATTTAAATGCCTAAATTCTTTAATAGCTTACTGAGCATAGCGCCAGTGGAATACATAAAGATAGACGTTGAAAAGAATTATCTTATATACTTACTATGCGGTACAGGTAGAACTATGATACAGTCAGTTGATACTACCACAGAACAGTTAAATACATTTAAGTTGAAGAGTTAAATAAACGTAATAGGGGGCGAGCCTATTGCCGTTTTTCGGACACATTTCCAGATTCCGTGCTGTTACTGAGAATTTCCTAATGGAAAATCCCTTTGCCCGACCCGGGAATCGAACCCAGGACCTCTAGATCGCACGGCACATACTTGTACTGCGAGACCATGAGGCAGTCATGAGGGACTGATACATACCTGGCGAAATGTGGGTGCAGAAATCTGCACTCTGCCTACCCCTTCGGGGAATACAGGCGTGAGTTTATGTGTGTATGTATGTATGTAGTTAAATAAACTAGAAAGGTAATTTCAGCATGCCGAGGGTGCCGTACCTACGATTAGACTATCATATTATGCTTGACACGGCCGCTTCTTAGTAATTCGGGTAGCGTGTAATGTCAAGACTTTTATAAATGTGTGACAATGAATAGAAGCCCTTCATTTTTGTTGGAAATCGTAGTAGAATGAATAGGTGACAGGCAAGCGGCGACACTCGTCCCCATACAAAATACCGTCTATTTCCCTTCTAATCTTATTCAGCTGTTCTGTGTATACTACGTTATCTATATGACCTGAGAAACTTATAGGTACAATAAAAATTTAATTATGCTAGTGAAAAAAGTTTTTAAAATTCAAATAGACGGAACCGTTCGTAAGATAATTGACGCCAAACGGTTTACCGAAATTTTGACTAACATTTACAAGAATTTATGGTATTAACGGGGTTCTACGGTCTCATGCCGTGACATTTAACGATAAACTGGCCCCATATTCAGAACAACGTGTTTATTGTACATAAAATTACTATCATATCCGACTGCGTGTTGATAAACAACAATATTTTGAATATAATATGCATAAGTCATGTTAGTGATGTTTTTATAATGTTTTATTGCTAACAAACTTGTTGAAAGTATGCAGATTATTGTTTGTAAAAAATGGATGTATTATGTTAATTATATTAGCTTTGTTCAGGCGAACTTGTTTCGTGATACTCGTATCTTGTACCTTGGCTTTGTGCTTACTTGTTCCTTTGAAGAATATAAAAATGATTTAGAAAATTACTGAGCTTCGTGATGAATAAAATAAATACACCCAACAGTGATTAGTGGTCAATAATAAAAAATAATACCATTGGTGTAAGAACTAAATCAAAACTTGACTTGACATACCTTTTAATTTTTATTTGAAAATACTCTTTTCCTGTCTTCTAGATAAGTGAATTTAATTTTATAGTGTTTTGGGCCTATGTTTCGAAATTATGGTTTAAAGGAAATTGTATG
The DNA here is from genome assembly GCA_907164795.1 of Hemaris fuciformis. Classification (NCBI taxonomy): domain Eukaryota; kingdom Metazoa; phylum Arthropoda; class Insecta; order Lepidoptera; family Sphingidae; genus Hemaris; species Hemaris fuciformis. Next base: position 10,149,634 of record OU015442.1, read on the forward strand.
ATAGGACAGTAATAGAAAAAATAAATCCTCTCGATATCCTTAGCCTATATTTTATAACACAACTATAAAATCACTATTATCTAATGCGATTCCCCTTTCATTAGATATTTCATCGATAATTTCAAGCTTAAATGAGATAAGAGATGATATACAAATTAAACATCTTTGACATTTCAAGATTACGAACATCAACGATATAACGTCGAGACGAGGATGTAGAGGCCAACGGTCAGCTTAGTATGGACACGATCAATAATTCCAATTCCACGAGCAATAAGTCAGATAATGTAGTGATCAACCCAATAGGTAGGTTAGAACCAAAATCATTTCTAAATGTACTTAAATATGATCGAGGTCGATATCGAGACTATAAGTGAATGCGAAACCGATTGATATTTATGACATATCGAACGCAGTATGTAGATTATATAATAAATAAATAATAATTCATTGCACAATAAAAAGATTAACAAGAATTGCAATTTTTTGATAAAAAAAAATCACATATTTTATTTGCGACGCAAAATTATTATCAAAGAGGAGTCACTGATTTTTTTAGCAATTAATAAGTATTTTATGGAGGCGTCGATCATTTATCATCATCACCAGCTTCTCTCACGTCTACTGCTGGACATAGGCTTCTCCTATGGCACACCACTGGGCTCGATATTCAACCCTCCTCATTCAACCACTGCAAGCCACATTGAGTCGATCATTAATTAATAATAATATTAATGGACCTAGTAATAGCTGTTATATTGAAAGTTTCATCACAAGGATCGAACTTTGCTAATGAAGCCATACGAATATAACTGTACTTAATTATTAAGTTTTATGTTACTAGCAATGGTTTCAAGTGCATCGTTTAACAGAAATGAAAATTTCCTGGATTTTATTAGTGCGTTGTTTTATGATAACGATACGTATAAACCTTGGAGTATCTTGTTTCATAATAATGTTAGTATAAATGTCAATAAAACTTGTTCATGGACATTCCACATAATCCTAACGTCCATACACATGAGTTATCACAGCGATGCACTTACGATCTCTGTGTCTCCGACATTCGTGCTATCTTTATCCAATTTGTTACCCTTATCAAGAATTAAATGCGTTTTAGGGCCATCGCTCGCTAGTTCCTTTTTTCTTTTATTAATTACGAGCCATATAAAGCGCCGTCCACACCCCAGGACAGGTGATAGCTTTTATACCCATTTATCGATTAATCATTTGTAACTCGATGAATTTAATATCCAATGAATAGGTAACATTTTGAATCTTCGTGGATTTGATGTTTGTCACGATAATTGTGAGTGTTATGATGTAATATTTTTAATATACACAGCCTAACTACGTATAATGAAACAGGTCTTGTGTCGCCATTGTCAGTAATTTAAAGAGAGATTTTTCGAATTTACAATGGAACCAACGGTTTTTCGTGTTCAAAGATAGACAAAGTTCTGAGTGTAACATTTTATCGCTGTAACAATTCTGGATCACGAATTCTAATACTTTGTTAAGTAATTTGTAGTTAAAAATTATAATCAAAAGGCGTTAGCGATTTATTGACAACAACTTAGATAAGAGATATTAAAAAAATTACTCTGAAGTATCCCCTGTAATTGTACCTTAAAATTAAGGCATTTTGATAAGGTTCTTAAACGTCTAAAGACACATTTTAAAGAACAAAAATGCAAAATGCCACTCATTATAAATCACAAAATCATTGCGGCCTGAAATATTCTGAAAAGTTGTTAGCGTGATTAGAATTTCAAAGGATAAATTAAACCGTTTTTTATTCACCGTTTTCAACTTAATTTCTCAACTGAAAAACTTTGAAATACTAAGTTTATAACAGAATTTAAATTTTTCAGTAAAGTTTAGTCCTTCAACCTGCTATTTTATTGTTTCCACCTCATAATTTCACTCTTAATAATTTCACGTCTTTTTAACTTGCGATTTATGCAGTTTTACGGAGATGAGCTCGTTTTTAACTTGAAATGAAATCTATCTATTTCATTCATTTCTTGAACTTGACTAAAAATACACGATGTAAAAACGTTATGCTAATTTACACACTTTTTGCAGTCAATCAACATTTTTTAACTGATCTAAAACAGGACAGCTACTTATGTTATAAAAAAAAAGTATTTCACTGCACCTCGTGATATTATGCATGCTAAATATGTACGATAGAAATATGTCACAATCTACCTTAATTAAAGAAAAAGTATTTTATAAATAATATATTAACAATATGCATAATAATGTTATTAGAACGCACCCAACGTCATAAACAGTCGTATTTTACAACATTCATTATGTCACACGATGAAAATATTATGCACCCTTATTACATGCAGTCATTTGTTAATTAAAAATCAAAAATAATGGAAAAAATAATTAGAAATCCCACCTGTCCAGTTAATAATTTTATGTTTTGATGCCTGCTCGGACCAGAAATTACAGCAGTCATATGACATTTACCATGTCCATACAAGTAAAAATAATTCAGTTTAAAAGTTTGGTTGACACTCTGTAGTTCCCATAATTGTGCGCTTTTACCTACTGCTCTTCATTTAAATTTTATATTTATTTATTTTGACGATTCAAAGAAAATTAGTCCTCTGTGCAGATGCACAGATATTTTTGGAAGTCCCGGGTTCGATTCCCGGGTCAGGTTAAGTGTTATTGGGTTTCCTCATTAGAGAATACTCAGTAAAACACGGAGTCTGGAAAACGGCACTCGCAAAGCTCGCCCACTTCGGACTGAGACATACCAGGCCAAATGTGAGTGCAGAGATGCATCTTTGCCTACCTCTTCAGGGAATACATACGTCAGGTTATGTATGTATTCTCATACTACACAGGCATAAAAACATTAAAACTATTCTTCGTAGTGAAAAAAACATATTCTGCATATCGTATAATAACAATATTTGAGAAATTTCCTCGCCATGTTAAGTTGCCACAAACCGTTGGACTACGACTTCAAACATGTCAATTGCAAGAAATAACAAAATCCTAAATTTAGTAGATACCTAATACTACTTTTTTGTGCGTCAGTTGGTTAACTGATTGACTGATAACTCCACATTGACCTAATTCTTTAGAATATTTTTTCCTTTAAGCAAAATAAGATATTCTTCGTCTTCAATATTAAACAGATACTCAAGTGACACATAAAAAATGACCCATTAATCCTAAAAAATGCGTCATCAAGAAAAACTGCTGAAATGATGCGTCGTGACATGATTGCGTCAAACCAAGTCACTTTACACCTTAATGGATGGCGGTTACTCGCCAAAAGACAGTTTCCACATCACTTAACTTTACTTCCGACGTAATCGATATCTTTTCACGTAAAAATCCGGAGAGGTGTCAATACGAGTCATTTGAAACTGACAGTAGATGTCACTTTGAGCGGTTGTCGGAAGCCTTACGTTATGTATTCGGTATTTACTATCGAAATGTGTCGTGTGTGCGTTTCCGTGGCATGGGAGTTGCCTTATGTATTTTTGTAAGGATTCTCTAATGTGTAATTTAGGGGTTACAATCCTCACTGTATAAATATATTGATAAAAGTTTTTTGAGTTCGATTGTTGCGTATCATTTTTTAGTCTTTAGTCGGTTACCTCTCGCCAAAGAGCACAATTAGTTAAGCCTGTTCGATAGACTGATCGGGCAAAGAAACACACATGCGTGAGCTACTATGGAGGTATTTTTCTGTAAGTATTTAATATATCATAATATGGAATATACGTATATTGAGTTCGAATCGATTCTTCCGAAGAGATTGGCAATATATAAGTGATGATAACTGTACACTTCCTTTCAAGCGGTTGAATTATGCAAATGATTCCAAATCGTTTACGTAGGCTACGATTTCACAATAAGAGGAAACGTTAACTTTTGATGTAAAACATTCAATGTTTTATAGTAATAAACATTCAATTACCACCCAAACTGTGACCAATTTGGGTGTTCCTACACGAGCATAAATAAACCGTAGATAATTGTCCAAAATTTTGATTGTGCGTTGAAGCTATCGATGGACAGATGGTACGATGCATCCGATGATTTTATGACTCAAAAGGCAATAAAATATGTAATCTAGTGACGAAATGTTTCAATCCATATTTGTAGTAAAAATTAATTTATAACATAATTTCTCTTCATTATTCTTTTTTTATATAATTACCATTTCAGACGCAATATTGACCGTTACAGTAATCTTGCCAACAAACGTTTTTGAAATAGATTATGCTTAGAAGTTATGATAAAAGTAATTACAACAACTTTTCAGTCTCATGTTTTAGTTAAGAGGGTAACTAAAGCGAATTTTTTTCAACGCAGCAATTTCCTTGAAAAAATTTGAAGTATTTCCAGCCTCACTACTACAGCAGGCGGATTTTGATCAAAATAAATAAATATAAATAAAATAAATAAATACACCCAACAGTCACATACATAGTTCTGACCCCACACTAGGATACAAGTCCTGTGTCGTGGGTATCAGAAACTACGGTATCAAAAAGAACCAAATATTAAATTATAACTTATCCATTGCTATACATTTCGCTACTAAAATAGTATTTCGAATTTATTTTTCCTATTGTAAAGGGTTTCTCCTGTCAAATTGACAATCCATTGGCAACCGTCAGTTGACGTATTTAATGGGGCCTGCGGTAATTTCTGGTATGATAAGTAGGTGGGTCATGTATGATTTCTTGCTGCTCCTATACTATTCAATTTACAAAAAGATAAATATTCTTGTGGGAACACAATCTGGAGCACGTATCTTACGAAATTTTGCACCCCACCGCCACCAAGTGGTAATTCAGATATGTAAATTATCATTCAATTAAAGACTCCATTGTCTTTAACCATGGACGTGACCATTGTTTTATACAGGTGGAGTCAGAACAACCACACCTTTATTTATAACCCTATATAAATAATTCAATAGTATGTTATACGATGCTATGCACGATGGCACTAATTTGAATTAATTTATTCGACCCAATTTTTCAAAGGAATCATAAAAAAGTTTTTATGTGAAAACCGTGTGATACAAAGTTCGTATATTTTGTGTTATTGTGTAACTGTGCGTAAGAAACAAGCAAACAAGAAACAGATGTTTCCTTTGGTGTTTTGATTTACCGTTAAGAAGAATCGCGGAGTTCTTTTTGATATTATTTTATGCGAAAGTATGACATCATTTGAGTTACATATTTTTTTTGTTGTTTTAAATATTAAGCCAGTCTTATGTGATTTGTTGCTTTTAAATTCCGTAACACAATATATTAAACGAAGAGTTTCAACACCGTCATCATGATACCAATAGTAATGTATTCTTTCCTACTGACTTGGGTGTTGGTCCTGGCAACTATTGATAACTTTAGTTCTGTTTTAATAAAAAATCGACTAGCTACAAATTACTTTGACTATTCCTTGACTTATCTAACTAACTAGCTATAGCATATCCCATTAATTTAAGCCTTTATCTTCACCTAGAATCAAAACTAGTGAAGGTGATAAAATTTTACTCAAAATATGAATTGATGACGTCAAGTTATGGATCAATGAAACTGTAGGCGCTATAATAATATAATATTTACAATCAAGCATTTAATCGTTACCTTTTTTTTTATTCAATCTGTATTTTTTTTACATGTAAATGCGACCAAAAAGAACATGCAATGAAAATTTTGAAAGCAATTTCGAGCGAAAGTACACACTGTTATGGAGTTGTAAATGAATATGAAGCCAATTGTACTATTGTAACTAATTGTAGTGTCAAAGATTTCAAGGTGTAATTAATGCTTTTGATGCGGTTAGCGTTGGCAAGGTAGCTGTTTCCACATACATACGTACACTCAAAAAGAACTGCGCCACGCGCTGCTCTTCGAAATTTACCTCATCAATATTTTTTCTGCCGATAAATGATTTATTTACCTTTTTTTTAAGAAAAACAATATACTCATTCTAGAAACTACCATGAGAGTACTAACCCAAAATACTATTTATAAAATAATACATACATGTTACCCTATCGGGCTTTGGACAAATTGTAAAGAAGTAAAGCCAAAGCCAAAAAAAAACTGTTTTGTCTTTCCAAATGTTGGACGTTTTTGTAAAAAAATCTATAACATACCTACAGGGTTCTTAACAACCTTTTGCCCATTGCCGTTTTAATCTGTAATTAAATTGAAATCAGTGACTGCAGTAATAGTGAATCAACACTTCGCCATCCCTATTATTGGAACCTTATATAACGACTACCACTTTAAGTCCCATTTGTCCATTAAATATAATAGGTATAGCTATATACCCGTGGTGCGTTCATTGCGTCTAGTTTCACCAATTGTATTTATCTTTTATGTCATGGTGTGGAGGGAACTGGACAACTCTTTGTTTCCAACTCCTCCTTAATATCTTTTTTCTGATTAATTACGTTGCGGGGTCATGACAAATTAGCTCCCCTTAGATTCGCTAACCTTCAGTGCTCCAATACTGTGCGTGACCGTACTGGCTTCTAATAGTAAGTGCAATGAAATCAAAACAAAGATCATCCTTCACTAATCAAAACAATCATAGGGCTTGCCCATGAGGGCAAGATATGAATCTAGAAACAGTCTACAAGTGTGTTCATTGAAGTCATGCCGCTGTAGAACTGTTGAAAAACATTCGACTAAAGAGCAATAGTAAAATGTACCGACTTTTATCGACATACTTAATACAGAGCAATTAACCGCTAGGTATCTCGAGGCAGTTGGCGAACCACTCTGTTACGGCACTTATACACATGATAATGATTATTGGCAGACATTAGCTACTGTTGTTACTCTGTCGGTTGTTACTCTGCATGATGCCGGCTGCATACTAAGTGTTCTCAATGCTCTCAGTATTTCTGCTTTTGAAGTGCCTGGCAAAGTAAATATGGGCCCGAGTTTACAGCTTAAAACTAAGAAAATGTTTAGGTACGTTTTAGTTTAAGTGTTTCGCCGTCTTAATCCAGACGCAGAAATTCTGTACTTAAGCGCTGAATAATTCTGTTTGACTTGAGAAATATGTTTTATTCGTGAGGTGTTTATGAAATAAATGCGAAATGAATAGCAAATTTGGCTGTACGTCAAATTAAAGACTTTTTATTCCATTTTTGTGAATCGTATTTAAAGCTAACTCTTTTAAGATTCTGTATTACAAAGAAATAATATACTTGTACAATATACTAACTCAAAATATATTCAAAATTGTAATTCGAATTATAATTGCCTCAAAATTATTCTAATTTCAAATAATCCAATTAGATTTCCTTATCTCATTGCGAAACTAATAGGCGGTATTATAATAAACCATAAATACAAACACCGAAATAAAATTAAACAAGCAAGAACATAGAGCACACTAATAAGCCTAATTCTATTATATTCAATTTATGGGCAACATTCAGCCTCCGGTATTACAAACGTGTTGGCCGTCTGACGTGAGTGATTGAATCACACTTTGAATTTCTACTGCTGTCATAGTATCACGGTTGATAACGTGTGATGTACTACCGGCTTTATAATCATCTGTTACTTTCTTGTATTAGACACAAAACGAATGGAGTTGAATTATAATATCACTTTTTTGTTGACGTTGTTTTTTTTTCACACTTACTGTTTGGATAGAGGATAGAGCATGAAATGATTAAGCAATATGTTTATCAGCACATAATATGTTCAGTAGAACACCAATCATTGTAGAAAAAAAATAAAAAGGTTCGGTGCATGACAATGATTGTGCGTCTGAGATTAAAACCATACTTGTGTAGATTGACAATTCGTAATAAATTAAAAGTGAGGGACTCACCTGTGTTTCGACGACTCAGACCTGGAAAAAATAAAGACTTTTAATTATTGTTATTCTTCATCTGCTGTCATAGATGGAGTTACTGAAATTTTCTATTAAGTGTTCTTTATTCTAATATTACAAAAAATCCACAAATACTATAAAAAGAAAAATATATTATGATCGGAATTCATAATTTATATAACAGAAACTTTGTTAATAATAAAAAGAAATATACCAAAATATATTTTCTTTGCCTCCACTTATTTTTATCTTGTAAGATATGGAATGCATTCTAATAAGCACGAGCTCGCATGATGATCGATCCTATTTGAATCTTGTCTCATTACGAACAACTGTTTCTCCGGCTACACACATGACACATTTGACAAATTTAAAACTGCCATCACGAAACACGACTTATCCAGCAATCTATATTATCACTTGTTTAACTCAACCGCAAACCTATCTTTGTTGATGAGGTAGAATAATTTATGGTCATTATATCCAAACACAGTCATAGATGCAGTAACAATCATTTGTTTTCCCGGTCCACCTCGCTTGTTAAACAAAATTTTGACATGCGGTTCGAACGTGGGCGTCTTTCTTTCAAGCGTGTAGGTTTAAGACCACGTGTCATAATTCTTTTGTTCTGCTTTCTAGCTGTGTTCGGCTCACCCGTGAGGTTTGTATGCAAAAATGTATTTGTTACATTTGTGACTCGGATTTACTTTACCGTCATGTGGATTTAACAATGCTATTGTTAGATGAATTTCATTAGCTTTGTTTCCAGAGGGATCGATAAAACAACTACTATACTTGTTTTAGTTCACATTGAGTTAAAAAAAATCGTGAGAGTAGTTAAATTAAAATCAAAGGACGTTTTTAAGAATTCAATTTGATGAAAGAGCCAGCATAAGGGTTAGGACGAATGGAATGAGTCACTAGTGATTTGAAAAAGAATAAAGTGTGTCTGCAACTTTATGTTTACAACCAGAACCCACCATTGTAGACCTTATTCTCGTTGAAACAGTGTTTAAAATCGAATGATAATGTTTTGCAGAATGGTTAGTGTTAAAGCGGTGGTCTTCGTTGAGGGTCGAGCAAGCTTTTTCCCGTGATCTGTATCAGACACACTCATCGATGCTCCGCACCGACAATACAATCGAAATCTCGTAACTATCGATATGGTAATGTACCGACCGATGCATTCCATACCTTTGTGTACTTATGTTGATGAGGTGGGCGAAACACCATTGATATACATTCGATGTTATTGTTAATATTATGAGGTGGACTCGATTTTAAAAGGCAATTTATTCTGTCTCCCGATGGGACATTAGATAATGGTTACTCACTCAGTTTATTTTTTCTATCGTGAAATGTGATGTCCGATGTCGGATATTGATCCGATACGCCGTAGCTACAATCTCTTAAGCACTTTTTTAATGTTTTCCAACGAATTTATTCTAAAAAAACTCGATGATTATTATATTGTTTACGAATAAATATATACAGTATTCTATTTTAAAATTATTCTGCATTTACAAAGACATTCATATGAGGATAAATCTTCATTAAAAAGTGCGTTATTTAGACCCTAATTTAAAAAGCAGCTATTAAATTTAAGAAACCCTTTACGTGTGACTAACAGACTATGGCCATAAAATTGGTATTTACCCAAATTAAACGTTGTACGTAATTGATACAAATGGTTGTTTCTAGTTAAAAGTAATTGAATAAGACTATAGGCGCAAAAGAAAGGGCTGTGGGTGATCATAATTTACGGCCTCATTGGTCTAAGAGTGCAATATATTAATTACGTCTATCTTATATTGGAGCAGTTAAAGTGGTTTTATAAATAGTGTGTGGTTTTATACGAACAATTTGAACGTTTTATTATAATAGGCGCGCGGTCCAGAATCTCTGCGGTCGCGGGTTCAAACCCCAGACACACACCTCTGACTTTTCCAAATTATGTGCTATATTCTCAATGATGTGTCACTTACTTTAACGGTGCAGGAAAACATCGTGAGGAAATCTGCACACCTAAATTCTTAGGAATTTCTTAGCGTGGTGGACTAAGGCCTAAACCCTCTCAGCTGTAGAGCAGGCCCGTGCCCAGCAGTGGGACGTGTATGGGCTCATGATAATGATACATCTTGGGCTAGAATTTTATGTATGTAATTACCATCTATATATATAAGTCCAAATATATACGTCAGCTAAGGAGCGGCTGTTATCTCTCATTGACAAAATAAAAATTTTAGTAATCCTACAAGAAAAATAATTATAAAATACATATAATAATATAATTTGACAGCCCCGTGGCGCAGTTGGCTAGACACCAGACTGCGAAACGAGAGGCCGCGGGTTCGATCTCCGCACCAAGACATAGTTTGTGTGATCCACAAATACCTATTTGTTTCGGGTCTGGGTGTTTGTGACACCGAAAAGTCTCTCGTAGTTTCTGATATCCACGACACAGGACTTATTTTTATTTATTTTTTTATTTATCACACTTTATTGTACACCACAACACATACAGAAACATGAATTAGGAATAAAATAGGTAAGAAAAAGAGTGGAACAAATGGCGGTCTTATCGCTGAATGCGATTTCTTCCAGACAACCGTAGGATGGACTGGAAAGTATAAGAAAAACAGAGCGGGTAATAATAATATCTACTTATATATAAAATAATATATGTGACGTACAATTTTGATACGAATAAACTAAACACGAACTACATACGAATAATATAAAAAGAAAACAACAATACAAATACATATGAAATATACTACTATGTACATACATAAATACATATATCACAAAACAAATAACCATTTACAATGACTGTGACAAGTAATGTTCCTTTACAAGCTTTTTAAAAATAGGAAGTGATTTTGCTTCTCTCACTGACTCCGGTAGTTCATTCCATAACCGAGCAGCATTAACAGTGAAAGATTTACTGAGGAACGAACTGTTATGTTTCGGAATTTCCAAAACCAAATTCTCTGAGGATCTAAGTGATCGAGCATGTGTGCTACATAGGAAACGAAAACGCTCTTTGAGGTAATGGGGGGTATTGCCGTGGAATAGAATACAATACAGGAGTGAGAGAATACGAGTATTTCGGCGAAAGCGAATTGATAGCCACTTGAGCTTATTACGAAATTCAGAAACATGATCATATTTGCGAAGTCCAAATATGAAACGGATACAAAAGTTCTGGAGACGCTCAAGTTTATCTATTTGGGCTACGGTGAGATCGAGATAGCTAGCATCAGCATAATCAAGGAGTGGAAAAAGAATAGATTGCACAAAAAATAAATTTAACAATGCACATGTTGTGCAACAACAATAAATCATTCCATGTTATTGACACTAACAAGTATGTTAGTAAATTTTATTCTAGGACAAGAGATAATTTTTATCTCCCTTTGTTTATTAAGAGACAGATAGCAGATGTGCTATCATATTATATTAGGGTATCAGCCAATAACTTGGCTAATAGACTATGCTCTATTGAGCAGATTGATATAAATTCAGATTATAGAAATCTGAACATTAAGACATTGCATTTAAATTAGGTTATAAGACAATAGAGACAAACTCTGGCTATGTTAGTGAATTAGATATAAATTGTAGCAAAAATAAGCAGGCTATTAACTTGGTTCATCAAAATATACAAGGTTTAAACAATAAAGAATTGGAAGTAGAACTTTTTCTAAATTCAAATAATATTGATATTTTGTGCTTAACTGAACATTGGCTGAAGTCCCATCAGTTGATGTTTAACTTTAATAACCATCATGTTGTTAGCACATTCAACAGAACAAATATGATACATGGGGGCTCCTTAATAATTATGAATAAATTAATAAAGTATAAAGAAAGAATTGATATAGTGAGACTTTCTGTTGAACGTGTTACAGAAATAGCTTGTATTGAATCTGATCAGTTTATTGTTCTAAGTGTATACAGGCCACCATGTGCATTGCTTTTATCATTCATGGAAATCATGGAAGATGCTTTGCACAAAATATGTAATTCGAATAAAGGGGTGATTATTTGCGGAGACTTTAATATAAATATTCTAGAAAACTCTCAGGCAACCAGTAACATAATAAATCTTTTTAAATCATATAATATGAATAATGTTTTCTTTGAACCAACAAGAATCACTGCCACAAGTGCAACATGTCTTGATAATATTTTTACAAATGTTAAAGTAATTTCAAGTGTTATTATTAATAATTTTGATTCTGATCACTGTGGCCAGTTGGTGTCTTTACCTTTGCATACATGTAAAGTAACAAGCAAAAGTATTACATTTGTTCCTATTACTGCTAACCGCTTAAATAATTTTAAAACAAATATGGAACAAAATCTACCCAAGTTGTCCTCTCATCAAGATGCCAACAAAATGTATGCATCCTTATTTGGTCATATAAATATGGAACACAATAAGGTTTTTAAATCAAAAACTATTAATTTGAAGAACAGTTTGACATTTAGTGAGTGGGCAACTACTGGTATATTTAAAAGCCGAAATAAATTGTATGATTTATATAATGAAAGAATGTATAACCAAAATCCGGAATTTATTGCCTATGTAAAATTATATTCTAAGGTTTTTAAACGAGTTTGTTCCGCTGCCAAATCAATGTACCTTAAAAATAAAATAAAATCAGCCCCAAATATAATACAAGCCACTTGGAACATTATCAATTCTGAATTGGGAAGGCACATAGCACACCACAATGAATTTAGGATTCAAGTTAATAATAATATTGTTTCAAAAGACACTGAAGTGGCCTCTGAATTTGAAAGATTTTTTACAAATATTCCCATAGTAACTACTCAACATCTTCAGTCGTCTTCTAGGTCTGCTGTGTTACTTCTTGAAGATAATGTTCCTCAATGTGATGCATCGTTTGAATTTACAGCAATTAGTCATTATGATATTTTAAAAGCCTTTAAAGAAATTAGTAAAAAAAAGACTAAAGACTTGTGGGGAATATCAGTAGTTACTATATCCTCTATTATCAATATTATAGCACCTCACATGGCAGCTGTGTTCAATCGTTGCGTCGCATCTGGAGTATTTCCTGACCTGATGAAGCTTAGTAAGGTAATACCACTTTTTAAATCTGGTGATACCTCAGACCCTTCAAATTTTCGACCTGTTTCTGTTTTACCAACTCTTAGTAAGTTATTTGAAAAAATTATACTTAATCAATTACTGAACTTTTTCAATAAAAATAACTTACTTCATCGGAAACAGTTCGGATTTACTAAGGGTAGATCAACTATCGATGCAGGAGTTGAACTTTTAAAAACTGTATTCAGGGCATGGGAAGAGTCGCGGGATGCTATTGGCATTTTCTGCGACTTGTCCAAAGCCTTTGACTGCGTCAAACATGACATTCTTGTCAGGAAGCTTCATTATTATGGCATTAGAAACGGAGCTCTCAATCTTCTGACTTCGTATTTGAATAATAGAGTCCAGAGGGTTGACGTTAATGGAAAACTTTCTCCAGGATCGTCGGTTACCATGGGAGTCCCACAGGGTTCAATTCTTGGGCCGTTTCTGTTTCTCGTGTACATTAATGACTTGCCTTACTACGTAGGGGATAAAAACGATATAGTGCTGTTTGCGGATGATACATCTCTTATATTTAATGTAAAAAGACGTCTTGATAATTTTGACGAAGTAAACAATGCACTTCGTAAAGTTGTTCAGTGGTTTGATAATAATAATTTACTTTTAAATGCAAAAAAAACTAAATGTGTAAAATTCACAATGCCCAATGTTAAGCAATTAAAAACCACTGTACAAATTAACGGTGAAGAACTGGATCCTGTTGCGTCTACTACATTTCTGGGCATTACGGTAGACGCAAAACTCCAATGGGGACCGCACATTCTACGATTGGCAAGCAAATTAAGTTCAGCGGCATATGCAGTTAAAAAGATCAGACGTCTGACTGACGAGGAAACGGCAAGAATGGTTTATTTTAGCTATTTCCATAGCCTTATGTCGTATGGTATTCTTTTGTGGGGAGCTGCTGCGGATATTAACACTATTTTTGTTTTGCAAAAAAGAGCCATTAGGGCTATTTATAATTTAGGTCCCAGGGCTTCACTTAGAGAAAAATTTAAGGAAATAAATATTCTTACCGTCACTTGTCAGTTTATATACGAAAACTTAATGTACGTCCAAAAGAATCTTGATAAATTTAATAAAATTTGTAATGTACACAATAAAAATACTAGGAACAAATGTAATCTTGTACAACACGTAACTCGTCTCCGGAAAGTTAATAACTCTTTTATGGGGCAATGTATACGCTTCTATAACAAACTTCCGAAGGCTATTAGGGAGCTTCCCCTGAATAAGTTTAAGGAATCAATTAAAGATAAACTTTGCAAAAATGCATACTATAAAATTTCAGATTTTATTGAAGATAAGCCTTGGGAGTAAGTAAATTGATCGGAGTTGTATCGTGTTGCTACAGTTTGTATCGCTATGACATGTATCGCTATGACATGTATAGTTATGACATTTATTATGTAAAAATGAAACAATGTGAATTAAAAAATAATAATAATATTGCTGTTTTTAAGAAAAAAAAAATGACAAGTCGTGTTGCTGAGGGAGTTTCTTGCCGTTTCTTCTCCACAGCTATAACACGTTTCGAAGCGGCAATAGTTTAAAAAAAATAAGAAGTGTAAAATTGACGATTCAAAAGAGCTTGTAAAAGTCTATTTGAATAAAGATAATTTGATTTGATTTGATTTTGATTAAGTGTTATTTTCGTGCAGATGGGTAGAAAATTCCGCAATCTTCTCAAGGACCCCGCAGCTGCAAACAATTTTCTACTGAGTTCTTGTAATTGGGGGCCCCAGGATAAAGTTTTATCAAAAATAACACCTAAATTTTTCACCTTATCACTTAATGGGATAACACATCCATTAAAGGAAACATTGGGTAAAGATTGAACTTTTGAGACCATCCTGGGGCTGCCAATAACAATGACTTGGGTTTTTGTGGGGTTTACCTTTAGACCATGCGACTCACTCCAATCACTAATGCTTACGAGATCCTTGTTTATAGTAGCAATCGCCTCAGCTACTGTGTCTAACGGCGCATGACAGTAAATTTGCAAATCATCTGCGTAAAGATGGTAGGACGAAGTTAATTTGTGAGAAATGGTGTTAATAAACAGCGCGAAAAGTAAAGGAGATAAAACGCCGCCTTGAGGGACGCCTGCAGACGTGTTACGCCAAGAAGAAACTGCGTCTTCAATACGTATACGCTGACGGCGGCCCATCAAGTAACTACGAAACCAGTCAATAACCTTTGGAGATATGTTAATAGAGCATAAAGTATTTAGCAAAATGTCGTAGTCCACAGTATTAAACGCATTGCTAAAATCAAGTAAAGCAAGTACAGTAATTTTACTGTTATCCATAGCAGCTCTGATATCGTCTGTGATATGCACCAGCGCAGTAGTAGTACTGTACCCAGGACGGAAGCCGGATTGAAATGGATTAAGAAGATGGTTATTAGTAAGAAAAGAGCTCAGCGGAAGGTGTATAAGATTCTCAAGGACTTTGGAGAGGAAGGGAAGAATAGATATAGGACGATAATCAGAAGGAGATGCTGGGTTACCTTTTTTGGGGAGGGGAATGACTTCAGCATCTTTCCACAGTGATGGGAAAGCAGAATTAGAGACAGAAAAATTAAGAATGTGGCAAAGGATAGGGAGAATTTCATCTAAAATGGGAAGTACCATGCTGCGACTGATGCAATCGGTGCCAACTGCGTTAGAAGTAATTGATAGTATGCTCTTCTTAACATCACAAACAGAGAATTGACTAAAGACGAATTGAGAATAATTAGGGCGTGGGATTAAGGAGAGATTTTTTAAAGTTTTATCTTTAATAGCCTTATCAAAATCAGGCACAGCAGTAAAATGAGAATTTAAATTATCAATGTTTATGTTACTGGGTTTCGATTCTGGACGAGATTTTCCAACACCCATCGAACGAAGAAATCTCCAAACCTTAGCTGGATCACTATTTTGTACAGAATTATGAACATGTCGGCGTTGAGCGTTCCTACACATCTTGTTGCAGTGATTTCTGATAGCTACATATTTTTCCCAGTTAAGTTGAGTAGGACGGCGTTTAAATTTAGCTTTAGCTGCAGATTTTTTTGAAATGACTGTCTTTAGATCATCAGTTAGCCAAGGAGCAGGCAAGTGCTTTATTTTAACGGCGCGAACCGGGGCATGCACGTCATAAAGGGCAATAATGTTTGAAGTAAATATCTTAATTTTGTCATCTATGGTGTTAGACGTAAGAAGTGGAACCCAGTCAATGTTACCAGCATCCTCAATAAGTTTTGCGGAATTCAAACCCTGAAAGCAACGCTGCATTCTAATCTTACGTTTAATTTTTGGAGGACGTGCTTTATAAGATACAAAAACGAGGTCGTGGTATGAGAACGAGTCGGCTGAACACTGTCCATGAAACTCGACAAGATCAGGAGAAGAAACAATAATAAGGTCAAGTAAGGAAGGGTTAGAATTAGGAAAGTGATGAGTAGCATTAAGAGGGAGAAGTGATAAGTTGCAAGAATTTAGAATGGAACAAAGTGCCGAAGATCGGTAGTCGTTCTTCAAAAGACATGTGTTAAAGTCTCCCATGATTATTGTGTGACTGTACGAAGGGGTGAGGTTTATAAGAATTTGTTCAAAAGAAGAGAAATAATTAACACGAAGGGAAGGACAATAATAAACACCGAGGAGAATTTTAGAATGGTGGAGTTCAACCTCCAGGAACAGGTGTTCACCGGCGTTAGACGGCGGCGGTTGACTCGACATATCAATAACAGTGTATGACATTCCAGATTTTATGTAAATGGCAACTCCACCGCCGCCTCCCATAACACGGTCGTTCCTGACAAGCTGAAAACCGGGCAAGGAGTAGGGGAAAGTGGGGGAATTGGGAACACTTAACTTCAAACGCTCAAAAGTAATAGAAACACGTCACAGATATAGTCAACTTTTATTACAACATAAACTATGCTTATCTAACTACTTATTAATGACAAAATATTCTGAAAAATCAACACTATACCAAAGATATAAACAAAAACAAAAAACATTGTCGTTCCTTTTTACCCGATACCCTATGGGGTAATTGAGATCAGCCCGCGGGGGAAATGGGAATGGTATAGGTATTGTATGGTAATTAGGAACGACATATTAAAATCTTTATAATAAACTAACATTTGACTGGTTGGCAGTTATCATACACGTAACCTCTATTAGTCTCGCCGGCAGTACATTTTTCGTGTGCACAGAGCTTACAAATGGAGAACATGATCCAATCCTCTGTCGGTGGGGATTCTTACATTTCATTGCACATTAATCAACAAAACTCCTTTTTTTTTTGTAAAGCTTTTTTTAAATTTCTTACTCAGTTCTTGCAGTTTATTAGTTTCAGCAAATCCATAAGCAATACTTCGTAGTAAACTTTGTGTTATATACCCTAAAGAGTCTTGCAGCAATCAAGTATGTATTTTTCTAGCTGGTCTTCTTGTTCTTTCTTAAATACACTACACCGACCTTTTTTGGTATTGTGAATTCGTTTTGTTTCAATTGTTTGAATAATGTTGTTTTTGGTATTGAGTATGTAGTATCAGCTTTGCCTAATGTGAGCTTTTTACTTTTTATATCTTCGATTGCACGATCTTCAATTTTATATTTTGGTTTAGTCTTTCGAATGTAATTTCAAGGCATCTAAAACAATTTGTAATATTAAAACATTTTTTAACAATCAACCAGCAGTACTAGAGTAATTAAGAAAGAATACAAGGGGTATTTGGGAACGTTCCCAATTACCCGCCTGACGTCGTTCCCAATTGCCCGAAGTAGTTAATAAATGAATAAAATGGCCGCCATGTTTAATAGTATTTTTTTAAACTTCAAATCACGTAGGGTTTGAAAACAGATAGTATATGGATGATAGTAACAAAATATGGTGGCTTCGAACTGAAAAATATGATAGTTACATCTATTATAATACACGACAAAAATTATAACGGAAATGCAAAAAACATTGTTCGACTCACTGTGACAGCACGTTTGCGGCTTTTTATTCTCACTTTTGCACACGTACTGAGTAGTGCTGAATGCATCCTTCGAATAAGCGTGAGACGGTGTGGTGCTGGTGGAAGTATTACTTACCTAGCAGTTCCGATTTACCCGCCGTTCTCAATTCCCCCACTCTCCTAATAGGCAGAAGAGAGACATGGCTTAAGCCAAGATTCCGAAACAAGAATGGCATGAAGATTCGTACAGTCAAAGCTGGCTAGCATATCAGGGAAATGAGCCGGAATACTCTGAGCGTTTATGTGCACTACATTAAAGTTCTTCGTGACACCAGAGAATGTGGATGACAATGTTTCAATGAGAGAAGGAACACCAGTAAAACTAGTGTCATCACTGCATGCGGAAAAATACTCTTCGGAATCGCTATTACTGTCACACATCATACCAAAAGTATATAAAACTGCACGTATAGTACCTATACCTACTCACAGCTCCACCTGCCGGTTGTTTGAAGAATTACAACAATGTTTAATATAAAACACAATATAAAATGGAGTAAAAGAAGGTAAAATAACTACAAATAAAGGTAGAATTAAGGTAAAATATACGAAAACAAAAAAAATGTAAAAAAACAAAAAACAAAATTAATTAAATTAAGAAAAATAATAATAATAAAAAAATGTATTAAAAATGGTGGGTAACAAAGCAGAAAAACAAAAATAAACAATAATTGAATGTGAATAATCAAATTTCAAAAAAATAATGAAATAATAGTCGCAGCACTAAATGTTACAAAACAAAAGCAAAAAAGGACACAAATCTGAACATACATTATAAAACAACACATTTGCAAATAATTAAGATCAGATTAAAAAGAATAAACTTACAACCATTATTGTTTATGGCAGAATCGAAAGCTAAAAATTCAGTTACACGATGCTATGGAACAGGAACATTGTAATTAAAATTAAAAACTGTCAAAGTGACACATGGAAATATTAAAAATTATACGGTACTTTAAAAAAAGAAACATAAACAAGTTTATTACCCAACCATAATTATGCGAACTACGATTATAAGCATTACGCGTCATTTCTTATTAGTAGCTGTGCGCTTCGATTTCGTCGTTCTAGTCCGCACCGTAGATGTTTTTATATTTTCTGCAACATCGAAGTTGAGATCGTGCAGTGTAGTTACGCGAACACGGGAGCCATCGGGACGAATAATAAAGACATTGCCTTCCTGTGTCCAGCACTTGGTGATGCCAAACTTCTCTCTGCCAGCCATGAAGAGGTCGTGGCGCAACTTTGTCAGAAACTCTGACATGGTGATGCCAGAACCCTTTAACTTCGTCTTGGCATACCATATCTTATCTCGGAGCACAACGTCATGCAGCTTGAGAAGTATTGGTCGAGGTCTCTGAATATCCGCGGAGCGACCTAATCTCTGGCATCTTTTAAGACAAAGAGGCGTAAAGTCATTAAACTGAAGGCGATCTTTCATGATGTTTGAAACCGAGAGTGCAGTGTCTTCGTTGTCAACCTCCTTTACGCCGTGAAGTAGCAGAATCTTTCTACGCCCTCGCATTTCAAGATGGTCAACATTACGCGCGAGAACCTGCAGCTGTTGTTGAAGATTGGAGAGGGCATTGGTAATGAAGGAGCGAAAGGTTACGAAGTCAGCCACCAAAGTTGATGAAGTACACGAAGCATTCTTCTGCAGCTCGGCGTCAAACTCGGCCATTCTCTTGTTGAACATCTCCATCATGTCCGTTAGCGTATCCTTCATAGACTCCATGTTGAAGTGTAATGGAAGTGTAGTTGAGAGTTAATTAGAGGAGACAGTGGTACCGGCAAGTACGAATGGTTATTAAACGATCATTAAAGTTTTTGAAACAAAATTCTGGTTTTATTGAATTTTTAAATCACTAGCACAAAGTAGCAGTCTTGTTCACTTCTTGACTTATATCCTAGTGTGGGTTCAGAACTATGTATGTGACTGTTGGGTGTATTTTTTTATTTATATTTATTTATTTATATATCAAGTTTTTGAAGAATCTTGCATAAAAGCATATATTCCATACGCATTCTTTCCAAACGATTTTCTCTGTACAAACAGAAACAATGATAATAAGCAATCATCATATAAACTTGAACATCATTGATCTAAAACTGGTAGTTTTATGACATAACTGTGTCCTGCTGCACGACTCAATTGGAAAAATAATTAATAATAGCCAAGAATCACCCACAAGTCTTCAGTCGTGAATATCAAAACTACGAAGAATCTTCTGGTCTTGTAAAAACTTAAACACAAAACAAGTATTTGTAGGTTATAGAATACAAAAATTATATAGCTTATTATCATGTACAGCTTATAAAAAGTGATTAAAAAAATATGTCAGTTGAAAAATATGTTCCCTTAATTTTCATAGTAGAAGTGAACAGTTTCTATTGTCGCCAATTCAGTGGACAGCGAGACGTAAAAACTTTAATTAAAAACGGAATATACGATGCAAATTGATATAACAGACGCGCCTGTGCTTCTACCATTGTTTAATCTCTTTCGGATTGTTGTTTGTTATGCGCAAATAAATTTCCAATAAAGTTGAACAAAATAATGGACATGTAGCAAAACGGTAACATTTGCTGGCAGTTGTGAGCTGCGTTATTAATTGGATCATTAAATAAATAAATAAATACACCCAATAGTCACATACATAGTACTCACCCCACACTAGGATACAAGTCCCGTGTCGTGAGTATCAGATACTACGAGAGACTTCTCGGTCTCACAAACACCCAGACCCGAAACAAATATTTGTAGATCACACAAACATTTGTCTCGGTGCGGGGATCGAACCCGCGGCCTCTCGTTTCGCAAGCTGTTATCTAGCCTTCTACTTCAGGAAATGATAATTATCATTGCATAATACATTCTCATCATCATCAGCCCATATACGTCCCACTGCTGGGCACGAGACTCTTCTACATCTGAGAGTGTTTAGGCCTTAGTCCACCACGCTGGCCTAGTGCGCGTTGGCGGACTACACAATTAGAAATTCCTAAGAACTTTTAGGTGTGCAGTTTTCATCACGATGTTTTCCTTCACCGTTAAAGTACGTGATAATTCTTTGTGAATACACACATAACTTCGAAAAGTCGGAGGTGTGTGCCTGAGGTTTGAACCCGCGACCGTCGAGATTGTTGACGGCCTGCTTAAACCTCGAGGCCATCACGATTTCTCATGAACAAAATTAACTATTTTTTGTTAATGTTCGGAGCCTAATGGAATTTTAAACTATCAAGACCTATCAATAAAAATCATAAAAAAACAACAGAGTATTGTCAAAACTTAAGAACGTATTACCTTAGACGATATCACAGAATATATGACCATCTACCAGAAGGTACAAAATGTGTTCACTGAAATCATTGTTTCCAAACATAAGTTGCACAGTAAATTCTTTTAAATTGACCATCACTTTGAGTTTCCGATCAATATTGAATTTTAACTTTTAAGGTGCCCTGCTGCGTAACGACACATCAGAATGGTCATACGTGGCAATGACCTGTAGGTTTTGTCACTTTTAATGTCTATTTAATAGTAAATTCACCCATAGATGCAGTAAAGTAACCGTGGGGCGTAATTTATAGTAGATTTTAATATTATGCAATTCTAAAACTAAATTTAAACCCATCAAAAACACATTTAAATTTAGAATGTATTTTTTATGTATGTAATATTTTGAAGATATGGCGTGAAGGTTCCTATTAAGCATGTTGATTTTTATTAGAAATGCAACAGAATTTTATGATTTACAAAATTATTGTATTTTTCAAGAATGAGCGGTAAAGATCCACCCAAAAACGGTTATTATCGAAATTTTATATAGTTTTAAACTAATATAACTAAGGGCAAAATGATAATGAACTAATGCGACAGTAGGTACATGCTAGTTTAAGGCAATATATTCTGCAGATCTTCGATCAATGACCGATCAAGATCTACGCATTGGATGACCTAAATAAATCCCTGTCTGGTTCTGAGTGCAAAACCTGTACATATGAAATTATACATAAAACCGCACCCACGATGTATATTTCCTATTTTAGAGCAATATTTTATTGAATTGAACTTTAATCAATGTCATGTCAGTTCATTCCCTAAGAGTGTTGTAGTTATATTATGTTGAAATAACATAAAAGACACACTGGCTATTAATATTCTATATACCAGGATGAAGAGTGGAACGAAGGAATTTCCATTGCAAAATGAAGCTAAGTGAGTCTCTACGAGATCCTAACATATTTTTAAGCCACAAATAAATTAATCTTTAATAAATAATATTTTACTCTGTAACGCATTATACCAAAGAAAAACAGGAAACAAAATATTATAAGGTTCTAATATGAGCATGTATCAATCCCACGTAATAAGGGTCGAGCCTATTGCCGTTTTTCGGGCACATTTCCAAATTGCGTGCGTTGGAAACACCCAATAATACTTTGCCCGACCCGGGAATCAAACCCGGAACCTCTAGATCGCACGGCACATACTTGTAACGCGAGACTATGAGGAACATTACTGCATACTTGATACAATTTTTCAATTCAAAGTTGCTCTGTACGCTTCATCAAACACCTATAAAACTAAGCTAGATATAAAAATATCACTTCACGCAGTCTCGTCACGAACATCTCCGTACCATTTCCATCCAACTTTCATACAATATTAATATAGGGAAAGCAGTACACAAATATTATTCTGTCATGTCAAAAACTATTCGCATTTCCACGGTCACATTAGTTGTCCTTTTTCGGCAATGTTGTTGATTTACTATCGCCAGCTACAAACTTTCCTAATAAATAAACCTTACTGGCCCTGACGTCAAACTCCATGGTGCCACAAGTATCTCTGTCATTGGACATTGCATGGTTTTTGTGTCCAAGTTACATTTTGTCCCTTATCCCCGCATAACATATTCCGTTTATGAGTAGGGTAACCCTAGCGAGTTACAATGTTATTTATCACTTTAGTTGGCTTATATGAACTTACAATTGTACAAGTTCCGTGGAATTTGAATTATATTTCAATATCCAATTTAGGGTTGGGATAATAATATTATATTTTGTGCACAGTATTCTATAACCAATAGTTTAAATAAATAAACTGTACGTTTTTATAAGATAACATTAAATAATTATTATTAAACTTAAAAAGTGAATTTTACACTCACCTCTAAACCTTATCTAAAGTCGTAGGCAGTGGGGTATATCTACACCCACATTCCGCCATAATTTTTATTTCCCACGTAATTAAAAGCAAATCTTTCCTCTTTATCGGGCACTTTTTATAAGCTGAACGTTTTCTAAGGTTTTTCTAATATGAAATCCTGGCACTACTTTGTCTAGGAATAGAATCTGCGACCTCTCGATGGCAAAAATTGAAGCTACCAATGAGGTAGTTAAATTTATGGATCAAAGAATAGAAACTTGTAAAAATGTGTTTAAAGTACTATAATGTTATTTAAAAACAATCTGCAGTCCCTATGGATTGATTTGATAATTTAAGCACTCGTACATTTTTTATCCACCGATGCGCATTAGGCCAGTGAGGTGGTCAAGACCCAGTCCTTTTCAGCAGCCTATTATTGAAAGAACAAAGCTTGGCCAGAAGAAGAAATCTGTTGGTTGTCTCTAAGAAGTTGCCTTAAGCGATAAGACTGCCTCTTGTTCTTTTTTATATTTAGTTTAGTTTCTAATGTTCTAATTTTTGTATACATGAAAGTCTATATAAATAAGAAACTATTATTGTTCAGAAAATGATTAAATAAATACAATGGACTTAATACTCTTCCACGTATTAGTAAGAATGCCTATTGTTTGACAACGATTTTGTTCCACGACACTTATTCCATATTAATTATAATGGATAAGTGTGTTTTCCCACAACGGGGAGTTTCAAATTTGTACCAATTTATTTCTAAGCGCATACATAACAAGTTAAAACGAAACGACGTGTTTCTAAATCCACTTTCGTATTGCCTGTAGGTGTTGTGTAAGGCTCTGGTTAGGGTGGGAACAGTTGTGATTTATTTGTATGCCTACTCTTTATAGTAAAACTGGTTCGTTGTGTGTAAGATTTGTGTTTGGGGCCACACCCAGAAAAAAGTGATCATAATTTTTAAGGCACATTTTTTCTTCAACAAGAAAAAATACTGTACTGTATCACGGAGACTTTCCCTGCTTAACTTGAGGCACCTAATTCACATAATATGAAATTTGTTGACTGCCTCGTGGTCTCGCGGTACAAGTATGTGCCGTGCGATCTAGAGGTCCTGGGTTCGATTCCCGGGTCGGGCAAAGTGTTATTGGGGTTTTCCATTAGGAAATTCTCAGTAACAGCACGGAGTCTGGAAATGTGCCCGAAAAACGGCAATAGGCTTGCCCCCTATTACGTGGTACTGATAGGCGACTGGCGAAATGTGGGTGCAGAAATGCACCTCTGCCTACCCCTTCGGGGAATACAGGCGTGAGTTTATGTGTGTATGTAAGAATGCGAGTGCATTTAGAGGTCACGTTTTCACTTCTAGGATTGTGCTAAGTATTATTTAGATTCTGTTAAGAATATCCCACTACGAGTAGTAGCAAGAAGTTCGTCAATGTGCTCGATAAACGGCAATTGGCTCACTCCCTATTAAGTGGAATATAAATAACTGATGAGTTAGGATATATGCCTCTGCTTACCGCTTTGGAGATACAGACGATTTTACAGAGATTCTTACGTTTTTATTATATGTACTTTCATCTATTATTTCTCGAAAGTACGTCAAGACTTTATGTAAGTCACAAATCTCTCTATGATATAATATAAAAATTGAAATATTCAGCCTATTTTTGAGCAAAATGACTGAGCTTACAATCTAGGCAACGCCTTATAAGAGAAGCCGCGAGCGTTTTCGCAAATCTTGCGAGTCGAAAGTTTGTATCGCGGAGTTTCGGAGACGCTCCTTTATTCAGTTAGTTAGCCCCGTATATGTCCGTGAGATATTCAAGTTAGTGGAACTCACAGCAAGACGGGCGCTCAACTTACTGCGCAACTTTGCAAAATGGACTCTTCATAAATCACTTGAAGTTAGGCGTCCATCGATGCCTTTTGTAAATTATACCTCACGCCACAGTCAGTTTTGACTGGGGTTCGTATAAGGAGACTCGGCCGAGGTGGTGCCACTGTCTCATAAAAGAACGATTAAAACTCAATACGATAACGTTTCCTACTATCAATGACATTATGCCAGCGACTTATGATGCCGGTGATAGAATAGGTATCCGCCAGAATAGCGACGTACCTAAGGTACTAAATAAATACTCCCAACAGGCACATACAATGTTTTGACCCCACACTAAGATGCGATAAGATACGTCTTGTGTCGTTGGTATCAGTATAGTCATACTGACACACATTCGGTCTTACACACAACAGGATTCAAAACAAATATTTGTGGATCGTGTGATCCAACATTATTGTCTCCGTGCGGGGGTCGAACTCGCTGGTCGAGTGTGTCTCTGTGCGTCTATTACGCTTCCTCGCATATACCCACTGAACCAATTTAGATGATTTTTGATATGAAGACAAATGTATCCTGGCGTAGTTTCCTTTGAGTCTATGCGTATATCACGCTCCCTAAAAGGAGGTTCTATCATTCAAAATTATTTCTGTTTGAATGTCTCGTAAGTCCAGAAGCATTAGTCTAAAGTGTATCGCGGAATCGAAATGTGCCGGTTAGCGTTAAACGTGTTTTCCACAAAGAAATTCTCAATAGCAATAGAAATGTAGAAATGTACCCGAAAAACGCAAATCTCTTACATGAAACTTAAAAAACACAGATTACGAAAAATGTCTTTAGAAATAACTCTGTCAACATCTTTGACAGAAAATGTATGTAGATTATCAGAACTAGTTTATAAGCATTTGTAATGATGTGACTCACAGTTACTAACATAGTGTTCTTGCTGGGACGAGTTTTTAAAACTAATAAACCACATACACCGTGCGTAAGGCAAAATTTAATGAAAATCACAAGTTTGTATCGTGCAAAGTTTAGCTTTACGCCGCGAAGTTGTGTCTCCACGGGCGAACTCAAGTTAGACTATAATTTGCTGACGAGCCACTTGCAAACTCCTCTCGCCCCCATTTCGACATCGTTCTCCTTTTTCTTCATTCAAAGTTATGACATTTTACCGCTATACTTTTTTTTCAACAAAACGGCTCCTCGTGTTTCTTATTTAGTGAACTTTTTCATTGGTTTATCAATTTATAATTTTTTAACTGTGTTACATTTTATGCTCGAAGTTTTTACTTGGGTTAACGAAGTCTTATTACGTGTAACTGCTAGGGGCACTGCAATTAAGTTTTGCTTACTCCAGTCACCTACATCTTTGATCTATGCTGAAAGAGAATTGATAATATTATTCAATATCTTTACTTCTATTTCTTGGAATAGACTGCCTCGTGGTCTCGCGGTACAAGTATGTGCCGAACGATCTAGAGATCCTGGGTTTGATTCCTGGGTCGGGCAAAGTGTTACTGGGTTTTTCCATTAGGAAATTCTCAGTAGCAGCACGGAGTTTGGAAATGTCCCCGAAAAACGGCAATAGGCTCGCCCCCTATTACGTGAGACTGATACATACCTGCTGAAATGTGGGTGTAGCAATGCACCTCTGCCTACCCCCTCAGGGAATACAGGCGTGAGTTTATTTATGTATGTGTTCTATTTCTTATGTCTCTTGAACTTGTCACGTATGGGGGGTTCATCTGATTGTCTTTGATTTAGGTCTTTGTGCAGCGAAAAAAGTCATGTGGTTGCTGTTAATACCATTATTTAAATTGGGCAATAGTTTAATTTAAAGTTGAAAAAGCCAAGATGAGCCAGTAGTGTAGTGTATTTTTGGTCGGTGGACTGACTGAAAAACGTTACAATGAATTTTTAGCAGAATAAAAATAATATCAAATAAAAATGACATAACATACATACATAACCTCGCGCCTGTATTCCCCGAAGGGGTAGGCAGAGATGCATTTCTGCACCCACATTTCGCCAGGTATGTATCAGTCCCACGTAATAGGGGGCGAGCCTATTGCCGTTTTTCGGGCACATTTCCAGACTCCGTGCTGTTACTGAGAATTTCCTAATGAAAAAACCCAATAACACTTTGCCCGACCCGGGAATCGAATTAAAAAATAAAACAAACATTAACCCCAATGTTTGTAAAAGAACTGAATGACTGTTAATCTGAACAATGTTTAATAAACTATAAACTGCGGGTTCAAAATGATATCAATAGCCAGTAATAACATCGCTCTATTTGTGTTTTTAAGACTTGTGGTAATCTGCACGTTGGAACGATTCGCACGCGTTTAGCGGTAGGCACGATCCTCAAACAGTCAATTGTTTGCAAATTTTATTTGTATTGACTGATACCGTTGTCGCAGAGATGAAAAGTAAGCTGGCACAGTGGAGCGTTGTCACAACGCTTGGGATTTCATTACTACTGCAAAATGTTCGTTAATTTACTCTGTTAACCAATGTTGCCAATTTCATACTTCGATTTTGGTTTATTTTAAAACGTTTATACATTTATGTAGTTACGCCAGTATTTCCGAAGGAGTGGGCAAAGGTGTATTTCCACATTCACTTTGTGTTTTCAGTTCCAAGTCCTCATAGGACGTAAACTCGCACTAGGCCAGCGTGTTGGACTAAGGCCTAAACGTCTCAGTTGTAGAGCAGGCCAGTGCCCAGCAGTGGGACGTATATGGGCTGATGATGATGATGATAGGACGTTATCTTTATGTCGTTTGTCGCGCATGTTTCTTTGGAATAGAACTCAAGATCTTTACATCGCATGTGGCACAGTTATTCCTTAGTGGCCGAAATATAATGCATATTTGGCAAATTGACAAAAAATATATTTCGATCATTTTGCTATAAAAATATTATATAACGTGAGTACTCTAAATGATTTTGTGGCGTATTAAATATATATTATTATTATTATTAAATATAAAAAAAATAACCAAAAATATATCATGGTTACATATTATTTTGTTACAGAATCGACAGAATAAAGACACCAATTAATTGTTACATTTATAGAGCTATGAGAGAGCGACTGTCGTCTGATCGCCGCTAATGGAATCCAAGCGTATCTAAACAAACATATTATTTGTGCAAAAGTATTATGAGAAATAACAAAACTACGCAACACTATTTATACGGAGCAAATCAAAGGAAAGTTCCCTAACACAAATAATTGATTCGGTGCTCCGTCGTCAGGGAAGTCTCAGTTCTATTTAAGTTTCCTAAAAGGAAATGAAAGGAAATCAGAGTCCGCGCCTTTGCAGTCTTTATCGGAACTTATCGGAATATTTCTTAGAAAAGAACGTTAGTGGGGCATTTTATTAAAACGACTTAAAGATAAAAATCAATTGTCTCTTTTGAGTGCGGAGCGCGCTATTCATTCTTATGGTCCTCGATATCTATTAAAAACAATGTTAAATTAAAAATATTGTACGTACAGATACAATTGAATTCCAACGATTTATCTTCAACCCAGTACTTTAATTAAACTTGGGTAAAGAATTCGAAGTCTTCTATTTGAAAAGAATAAAAACTACTCGTATTGTAATTATAAGACACACTTCGAGGAAAATTTATGGAATGTACAAGCATTTTATTACAAGCAATGATGGCCTCGAGGTTTGGGCGCACGGTCGAGAATTTCGGCGGTCGCAGGTTCAAACCCCAGGCACACACTTCTGACTTTTCGAAGTTATGTGTGTATTCACAATGAATTATCACTTGCTTTAACGGTGAAGGAAAACATCGTGATAAAACCTGCACACCTAAAAAGTTCTTAGGAATTTCTTAGGTGTGTAGTCCGCCAACCCGCACTAGGCCAGCGTGGTGGACTAAGGCCTAAACCCTCTCAGTTGTAGAGGAGGCACGTGCTCAGCAGTTTGACGTATTTGGGCTGATGATGATGATGAAGCATTTTATATACGATACTGACTTTCATCGAGTCCTTCTCATCAATTACCTAGCCACGTTTTCTGAGGAGAGTGCTGTAGTCACATTTTAAAGACTGCTTTGCCCCATTTGACATTTAATTGTTGAACAGCCGCATCGAGAACTATATTTTCGACTACAGACGCCAGCCTTATCTCCGGTTTAATGGAAATATACAAATACATACATACATACACGACAAATTCAAAATCAGCGCAATTGATCTCAATGTTGATCTCATAAAGACTTTGAGAAATCGCTGAATGCAGGCCCTATCTGACGGGGCGCTTTAGAAATCTTTGGGGGAGGCCTATGTCCAGCAGTGGACGTCTTTTGGCTGATGATGATAATGAACTCTCCATATTTGGTGAAGCCGTACAATATATAGTTCAACACGATCTAGTGGGCTTATAAATATATATTTTGTAGAAAAATACAAGATATTTTCACATTACCAGTAGCATCACATTTTGTCGTACCGTCCATATAAAAACAAAAAAATCTGTTCTATTTTCGACAATAACATTGATAATACCAATTTCGCAAAGTTGGGGTGTGAGCTTATTATTCTGTCATATGCACTCGATACGTTGACGGCATATAGTTTAATGGAAAGTATGGGGAGAAGGGATTCATGGAACAATGTCACAATGGCTACTCTGTAGGGTAAATTGATGCTCAACATTGAGTTGATGTGTTCAAATAATAATCGCCCTCCATTAACACGCCAGACTTGTCAAATTATAATCTGTCATTCTATATCTGTGTTCTAAGCTGGTACAAATACTATACGCGCTTTTGTTATATCAAAATACAAAATTAGAGGGTCTGTTCGAAACATTTAAGTACTCAAAATAGTAGCTGTACACAAGGGATAGGCAAGAACGAATTTCTGCACCCACGTTTCGGCAAAGTCTTAAATTCTACGTCACTTAAGAGTGAGCGTATGAGCGTTTTTCTGGCACCATTCCAGAATTCTGAATTAAAAAAAAATCCCTTTGCCCTACCAGGTAATCAAATCCGTGGGCTCTACATCACACTACACAAACTGCCACTAGGCCACTTGACATTCAGTTCCATATTTTATAATAAATAGTATTGTTATGTTGCGTGGTGGACTAAGGCCTAAACCCTCTCAATGGTAGAGGAGGCCCGTGCCCAGCAGTGGGACGTGTATGGGCTGATGATGATGATGATGATGATACTGTTATATTTATTGATTTGTGTGTTGTTAGCATAGACAAAACTGCACGAAATGTAAGGGAGAAATACTGAAAGGAGACGAACTTCTTAAGTAGGTTTATGGGGGCAATTGAGGTGCTCATAGCTTGCTTCTACAACGTCGTGGTTAAACCTAGATAAGACGTCTGAGACTACAAAATCCAGTAATCTATGAAACATTGGAAAGCCTCGAAAAGTTATGCGATGGTTTATATATTTCCTTAACGCGCAGAAAAAAAAAATACTTTTTTTGTTATCAACTTTCAATTTATATGTTGCTTTTTCACATAATATAAAAATTATGTTAAAGAATTAATAATGCAACGGTGTGACCACTGGAAACAATATTTTATTAATAAAGAGAATGGCTCCCAACTTCCCGACGAAATTCTAAGGAATCAGAACAAATCTTAGCTGAATGAGTTAATTAAATTAAATGCAATTGCGAGTACGTACAAAGTGCATCTGAGCTTTAAGGGGAAGCTGCACACGGATATCAAAATTATCCATCCTTTATAGAGTACATTAGTCGGATAATTCCAGCAAATTTTGCTAATTGAAATCCCAAATAGGGACGTAATGTCCACTTAAACCTATTTCCATTTGCGGACCGTAACAGTTCCATTTAATGACGTTATAAAAGCCCCAACAGACGTCATAATTGCAGTCACCCCTAATTAATTAATCACTATTGTCTGCGAAGACTGTGCCGACATAATTGATATTTGAAAGGACCTCCTGGACCGTCGCGACATTAATTTGAGCGATGGCTTCCAGGTTGGCTGTGAAAAAATACGTCAAGTTTGTCGTTTCGACACTTTTTTCAATATTAATTTCTTGGCGTGGAGAAGTATTAATTAGCTTTTTTGTAATTACAAATTGGGGTTTAGAAATCTAAAGCAGATGTTCGTGTTGAGAGATTTTTAATTTTTATATTTCAGTGAGTCTGCTTCGGACGTTAATTTGAATTTAATAATATTTTTTTACAGTGATGATATTTTAGACAGAAAATTTTAAAGTATAGTTAGTTGTATGAAACAAACGCATGTGACTCTTAATGATTCGGTTCCATTCTTTTATGGTCTGGCTCGATATTTAATGTCTGCCGGTTAATTAAACTCAAGATAATAGTACGACAAGCGAATTAAATGTTTAATCATAAGCTCACAGATGTTTTTTCATTGGTACCAGCCGAAATAACAGGTAAAAAGGTAAGAAGAAAATTTTATACTAATAAAACATATTTGAACTTTTTGAGTCATTGAATGTTTTTATTTTAGTGCTCAATTGTACCTGTAGCTTTTTGTGCTGAAAGAACGGACAATAATAGACATAAGAAAAACAGAACAGAAGAACCTATTACCTTTTTGGTAAAAGCTGTGGTTGTATGCGCATACATAAAATAAGAATTGTATAATATTCCAACACTACCTCCCCTAATGGATTAAATACGGCAAGAAACAAAACAATTATCAGTGTTGACCTTAATCGCAAAATAGATTCTCCGGCGGTTGAGTAATTACAGATAATGGGTTTCACAGTCCGAAACTCAAACATCGATGGTGGATCCGACACTGTTTGCCCAGACAAGTCTTGATTTATTAATTAGCTCCATCGGCAATCCCTCCCTTTGTCTACGGAATTGACGGTAGGGTGGGTAAACAATTTTAATTGATATCGTCGATGTGGATGGATCTTGCTAACGTTGCAATAATATTCATATAATTTAACTTCCTCGTTGTTACCGCTTCGACCACCTAATTTTTATTACATTAAGAATTAAATATCTTTGGAACGGACTTCGGTAAACTCTTAAGCTCAATTCAATGTCTTTAATATTTGCTTATCAATTGCAAAGGTATGGTGGGATCGTAGCGTTAATATTTTTTTAAGGATTGATGATTAAATTAACATATTATTTGCTTTTATGTACATATTACAACAAAAAAGAGTATTTGACTGTTGTTGCAAATTACTATAGACAATAAGCACTGTAATTTTTGTAACCAAAAATCATGCATATACTGGATTGACCAGAGTAGATAGCTCCAGTTTTTGGGTATTATTGGGCTGTAGTATACTTTTAGCACCAATTGAACTATAAGGCTTTTTTGACGATACTAAAAAAAAGTCTAAAAAATCTTTACGGCATTGAGTCACATTATTTTCTGTGTTTGTGAATATTTAAAGCATGTTATTTCATTTGACAACATAGTAGTTGTGGAACCAACTGTCACCGAGGTTTATACCTCGTCTAATGTCCATGATAGTGTCCAAACTTTGAAGGGAATTTAAGGTATCTTCGAAAACCTCGAATGATGTTTATTCAAGTGGAAGTAACGAATGATGCATCAGATAAATCATTGTTAAAATATCATTCTGCTCTCAAAGCTGGCACATCAAGCCGAACTATTTATAATCATGAGAAAATATGTGCGCTAGTCGGTTTTAATGGTTGTAGCACCTACAATATGATGTTATCGCAGTTTAACGTGTAATATACGACAGATATTTCGTGAATGGTGGCCTGGATGCATCAAAAACTGCATAACAAGCGTATAAAATTGTTTTAATAGCCAGTTTTATATGTGAACATCACATTTTGAGATAAAGAATTTGATCACATTTGCATGAAATTGTAATTAAACGGGAACATAAAAAATATTGTTTTACATCGCACTAAAAATTCATGGTCACACATAAGATATGTTTTTAAAATATAGCATCGTGTATGTTCACATTTATATGCAAGGAATGAATAGAGACGCTAAATACCTAATAAGAGAAATGTTTCTGTAATAAAATGAAGAGGAAATATTCATTGAATCTATAAAATGCCATATACAAAACTTCACTATAGGTTCAATACAAAATTTAATTTATCACCCGATTTGGAAAGCAGTCACTAGAAAAAAAACGGGCTAGAAACTAATTGTTACCCTTTTCAATTAGTTTACAATATTGATAAAAGATTCATCATCATCATCATCAGCCCATACACGTCCCACTGCTGGGCACGGGCCTCCTCTACAACTGAGGGGGTTTAGGCCTTAGTCCACCACGCTGGCCTAGTGCGGGTTGGCGGACTACACACCTAAGAAATTCCTAAGAACTTTTAGGTGTGCAGGTTTTTATCACGATGTTTTCCTTCACCGTTAAAGCAAGTGATGATTCATTGTGAATACACACATAACTTCGAAAAGTCAGAGGTGTGTGCCTGGGGTTTGAATAAAAGATTACAATATCCTAATCAAAGCGGCTCATCATTTCAATCACAATTTTCTGTTCGTTAATAGATATGTAGGTCCTAATATTCATATTAACCTAAATACTTAGCAATGCTGTGCATCCTCCTTTAAAATTGTTAGTATATTAATCTTTCCTTCACAGTGAAAAAAATTATGGAAATAGAGCAGTTAATCAGGTTTCATACGATATATCCTGTCAAATATAGACAGCGTATAAAATCATTTCGCAACAAAATAAAAGGAATAAAATATAAATATTTTTTACTAAACCAAGTAGATCTAACAATATAAAAAAATTAGTGAAACGAGAACTAATATTCACTTAAATTTTTCATTTCAGATCAAAATCTACAAATTTTATTACTGTTGAGGTAATAAAAAAGATATTCATAAAATATATATCAGAAAATGCAAATCAAAATCATCCAACGTCGGTCAATTTTTATTGCGAACATTTACCATGCGCTTCTGGCTCTCTCATCACGTCATTCGGCTCTCGTAGGCTACACCTAATGGATTAGCCATTTGTCTGATTAGCAACATCAATAAATAACGACCGTGCATACGCAAGGGTCAAACCAAATCGTTGATTCATTAAACTTTAGGGGTGAACTTCAATCGTATTCCGTTTGTAACGCAACCTCTGAACACACTAATTAGAGTAACCAAATATTGGACATTGTTTTATCATTGTGGTGAGCAAATCATGCTAATTGTTTGGCTCTGCTTTCAGTTGACATTACCTAGCACGTATACTTCTTGTCTTAGTACATAGTAATACATAATGTAAATATAATTATTATTAAAAGTACTGAGTCGGAAAATGTGCCTGAAAATGAGTCATAACCGTGGCATTTAAAATATAGCAGATGAAACGTTGTGTGGTGATGCACATCTGCCTATCCCTTCAGTGATAGGCATACATGATATGTGCGTATACATAATTATGTAAATGCGATCTGTAACTTATTATGTTTATGTAAAAATCACACACACAAAAGCAGGAATAATAAAAGAAAAAAAAACATATTTTTAAATTAAATGTTATTTCCAGCCATTGGCATGGAGTATACTTTAATACGGTTGAAGATTAAACATGTATCGCAATAGCTAAAGGTATTAATTGATGAAAAATTTCCTCATTGTATAAGAGAGACAGGTTAAAACAAACCAGATGAACATAAAAACCAGAGAATTTAAATAAAATGAATATAATCAAATGCAGACCGCCTTGCCGCTTAATTAGTACTTTGAGAAAACGTGTAGACGGAAGCAAAAGTTCAAAGGCATGCGTTCCTTTCGGCCAACAAATGCGAACTGACAAAATGTTAAGTCGGCATGAATTATGAGCCCCACTCAGTCTACCCAAGGGAAATTAAAGTGTCTTGTTGCAACTTAAAGACGCGCAGGTACAGTCTGCGCGTTTCCGTGGAAACGGAATAATTTAATTCCTCCTTCCCTTAGAAATTGGCTAGTGCATTCATTTGTTTTTATGTTTTAAGATGGTGGATTTGTCTCCGAATGATTTATAGATCTGTCTTATGAGGTTGCAATTTTATAAATCAATCTAAAAAGTGAATTTATGGCTAAATAATAATAATAATAAATACACCCAACCGTCACATAGTTCTGATGTCATACTTCTGACCCCACACTAGGATATAAGTCCTGTGTCGTGGGAATCAGAAACTACGAGAGACTTTTTGGTCTCACAAACACTCACACCCGAAACAAATATTTGTGGATCACACAAACATTTGTCTCGGTGCGAGGATCGAACCCGCGGCCTCACGTTTCACAAGCTGGTGTCTAGCCAACTGCGCCACGGGGCTGTCAAAATGATTTGAATTTGAGCTTTTTTTAAGAAACGAATGAACGATATTTTTATATTATTTTAATATGTCGATATATTAAAAAAGAAATATTAACAAAAAGACATAATAGTCGGGAACACAGTTAATATGCATAAAGATTCAAATTTTGTATTAAGTACTGTAAATCATAGATATTTCAAACTTGTTAACATTTCTCGGTACCTACAAGATTCGAACTTTCAGCCCCTCTTTTTGTAGCCTGCTCTGTAACCAACAGCGCTACGAAAGATGACGATATTTATGTTACATAAACTTTCATTAATCGCTTCTAAGCACGCTTCTTATTAAACTTACAGAAACACTAAATACAACTTCTTTATAAAACATTTTGTCCACAGCATTGTAAAACTCCAGCAAAAGAATAAATTGTTCTTAAGAAAACAGGCTATGAAAGCAAGAAATACATTTCCATCAAAACAAGAAAACAATACGATATACGGACAGACATCATTAAATGCTAATGCAGCCCCCTTATAAACGTCGGTTAATAATTGAAGCAATTCTTTTCTTGTTTATTTTTTAAACAGCAGACGGGAGGAAACCGAGGAGGGATGCATTTTGCATTGTCCTGGAAAATAGCGTCG
The DNA here is from genome assembly GCA_907164795.1 of Hemaris fuciformis. Taxonomy (NCBI): domain Eukaryota; kingdom Metazoa; phylum Arthropoda; class Insecta; order Lepidoptera; family Sphingidae; genus Hemaris; species Hemaris fuciformis. The sequence continues at coordinate 10,185,595 of OU015442.1, forward strand.
TCTTTAGACGCAGCGACCATAAAAATTGAGCTCCCGCTCTTAAAAACGGGTCAAATATAAAGGAATTTAAAGAAATATACAAAGTAAAACGTTGCTATTTGAATTAGTGGATGAAACTCAACGCGATGAGATATCTTCTAAAATATTAGCCTTGAGTGTTTTTATCAGCATCTTAGCATTGTGTGTACTTTTGTGTGGAGGAAAAGTTTTAAGGTTCAATATTTCTTGTCAATGCGTCTTGATTGCAGATGAAATTTGGCAGTTGGAGAAAAATAAAATATTTTTTCATCAATTTAAACTTTTGCTTCGAGTTTTAGGCGTGAGGGCTGCTGACTCACTATCTCGGCGACCACGGATCGAATTATAGGCCCACAACTGCGAGTTTTGGCATGTGTGTATGAATTAGTAGGAAATCAGTATACCTAATAGTTTTCACAATGATTTTTTTAAGAATAATTATGCACAAATGACCTATATTATTAATCCAGCTTAGAGGACTAAAATCTCACCCCTTCCAAGGGTGTTAATCCGGAAAAAATGTATGTCTCTTAGAAAAAATACAGCTATCTGTAAGTAGATATACGTTGTCATCATCATCATCATCATCAGGCCATCAGCCCATATACGTCCCACTGCTGGGCACAAGCCTCCTCTACAACTGAGAGGTTTTAGACCTTAGTCCACCACGCTGGCCTAGTGCGGGTTGGCAGTGGATTTATGTAGATAGGGCTAAATATGATAAACAAACACCTATTTATTGTATTATGTAGTTTGAAAAACAAAGCAATTCCATTATATAAAAAAATATTTAATACATTTAAACAATTGTAAATAAAGCGTTGAAAAAATTAAAGCAATGTAATTGCTGGCAGCAGCTTTTTTCACAACGAGGCTGTGGATTAGCCGTGGGGCTCATCAGGCGAACAAATAGGGCATGTCTGAAAACGGAATCAGCACATATGTACCGGCACTCCTGGGAAATAAATTGTTCTCGCTGCCTCTGATTGTAGCCTCGTAAGAATTTTTTTCATGGACTTACCTTATTTGCACGTTGGCTATTAAGAAAATTTGAAGGGAATTGTTTTGGGTTATATTATATTTTTATTTTAATACATTTTTTTGTTTACATTACTAGTGTTATGTTTTTGTATTAATTTCTACTTTTAGCATTGAAAATATACACAAAAAACTACTATTCTATTTTTCATATTTTTATGCATTCAGTTACTCCGGAGATATCTAAAACTAGGAGTATTAAGAGGAAAACGTACGTTACAAAGGAGGCTTTTGATAAAATATATTAAATAGCTCCTTTAATGAATTTACTGAGAAAGATCAGGCAGAAATACATTTCTGCAACCATGTTTCGCCTGGTTTGCTTTAAAGCTCACGAAAGAGGAGGCAAGCCTATCGCCGGTTTGGGGCAGATATATACCGCCACAGAAATTTTCCTTGTAACAAACAAAAGCACTCATTTTGATCTAGGAAATCTACGCGGGATTATTACACTATACCTTATTTGAAAAGGTTGTAAAGATCTTACTTCAGTTAGAAAAGTTTTCTTTTTCCCTCTTGAGGTACCTATGCTGGAAACAAGTCATTGTCAAAATATATTTGAGTAGAGCCTAAAGTTAGTTCCATATACTAAACAAAGTTTATTTATAAAATGGAAATTTATAGCAGTGAACTAAAACAGTTCCTAAATCACAGTGACGTCCGAACGACAGGCTATTTCCACCTGTCGAGCGCGGCACAGTGGCCAAATGGCCACGTTTCTTATCACATTATAACGTCTGATACAAAATCGAAGTGACCCAGTCAGTTGTGCAAGAAATAACTTCCTATTAAAGGTGTCCAGCTGTCCAATGCACGGCAAAGGCTTCAAGATGTAAGCGAAAGCGTTTTTATTTTTCACAGAAGATGTTTTAATGAATATACAAAAAAATAACCAAATGATGGATCCTTGATCACGAATTGACATAAGTAAAAGAATCATGATAAAAATAACAGCAATCGGGATTCCTAGTGGGGCAATCGGCGAGAAACTGTGGCAAATACCTTGAGATACCATAAAATCTTTTGTAACCAATAACCACATATTATATAAAACACATTTATAAATATGTATTAAGACGATCCGTTTCATGACAATTAAATTCTATTAGAGAACGTGATTAATAACTGTGTTAATTACGACAGCCCCGTGGCGCAGTTGGCTAGACACCAGCTTGCGAAACGAGAGGCCGCGGGTTCGATCCCCGCACCGAGACAAATGTTTGTGTGATCCACAAATATTTGTTTCGGGTCTGGGTGTATGTGAGACCGAAAAGTCTCTCGTAGTTTCTGATACCCACGACACAAGACTTGTATCTTAGTGTGGGATCAGAACTATGTATGTGACTGTTGGGTGTATTTATTTATTTATGAATTGCTAAACTAATGAATTCAAAGCATCATAGTCAATTTAGTCATATAAAAAAATTAATAGTTGCACAGTTAATCTGTACTTGCGTAGGTATGTCTCAAAATTAGTCACGCCTTATATTTCGCCCTAATATGGGGCAAATTCTAACGATTTGTAGACATCATAATACTTTGTTTGCATCGTTTGTATCAACTTTTACCAGCATACTACCTTAAATCATGTACAAAATTATCTAAACGTAGACTCTATGTACTTGTTATTTTCTATACGAGTACATTCCACTTTAGAAGGAAGCATACAGCCATGCAAAATTACAAAAATACATTTCGGAAAATAAACCGCTAATAGCTTCTAATTTGTTTGCCCTGATCGAAACTGTAATCTGTGTACACGTCGATTTTCATTACTCACCGACCGCTTTTATTGAGTCCGTAGAGCTTCGAAACTTTGCTCTATAATTACACCCAAAAAATATCCCACATTCAAATACTAATAGTGAAGCAAAAATAAATTTAGCGCATCTTAGAATATGATTTACGTGATTTGCATAAAGTGGTGCTCAGTATTTCCAGTGCAAATATTAAATACGAAGCATCTGGCCCCCGGTTTTAATCCACCTAAAGTGCCGAGAACCGAGGACGGGTCCAATATTCAAATCAAAGAAACACGAGGCTCACAACTCAACGGCAACATTAATATGATTTAGTTTCATTTTTGCCGAATAGTCCCAGAAAAGTTACGGTACGCCGTTCCCCGTGCGGCCCCAAACTTTATCCCCAAGTTATTACTCAGGTAAATACAGTTACAGAGAACTCCGAGGCCACCAGACTCCTTTTATACAAGTTCCAAAGTTGGCCGCTTATCAATTTCCGTAAATGAAAGGATTTTTGTGTTCATGCCCGCAAAATTGTTGTTATAATGAAGTTGTTCTGACCTGAGATTAATGCTTTCTATTTTGGTTGCGCTAACGTGAGAACAGGATAATAATAAAGTTGAAAAGCGTTGATACGCCGATTTATGTGCGTGCCGCACGGGAATTGAAAAAGTTAATGAATAATTCCATGGCAATGCGTAATGTTATTCATTGGTCACGTAACAGTAAAACACGCGCGAATAAAACAATGTACTACACAACAAATGTGCTGACATGCGGCTGTGCATAAAATATTTGTATGAAAATAATTTACGTAAAAGTACGATGAATACTGATGCCAAAAAAGCAATTTTAAAATTGTGTTCCTGCGTGTGCCTGCTGCGAAAGGCTTACAGCATTTTTAAAAAGAATTTCGCTATGAATAGTTTAAAAATACATGAATATCTTTTAGCATATTGCTATGCAAAGGAAATTTAATATTACACACTGTCCATACGTTACATGTTTATTTGATTGATATGAGAATCGAAGCATTTGTAGATTTCGATCATTGTGAGTTGTAAAAACGCAATGGCTATCTATATAGAAAAAGTAGTATTCTAGTCGAAATTTATGTTATATAACTGGTTAGTGATCTTCTTGGTAACGAACTGAGAGGTGGGATTCGAAGAACCCTCCGAATTCAACGTAATACAGACGATAAAAACGCCAAAGTCAAAGTCCCTATAAAATTTCTCCGTCTCTACTAGCATCAGCAATTCAGTAATATCAATTTATAGAAATGAATAAATATTCGTTGGCTCCGCAGTTTTAATGTATGCTGTTCAATCACGAGAGGACGATTTCGGGGTCGGGCAAAGAGATATTGGGTTTTCCATTAAAAATTCTCGATTCTCTAGGAGTCTAGAAAAATGTCCAAAAAGCTACAATAGGCTCGCGCACCCAATTCTTTAGAACCTAAAAACACAGCTGGTAAAAAGTGGGCGCAAAAATGCAACTATACCCACCCCTTCAAAAATGCAGCCTTCGGTGTATGTAAGTGCATATATGTAAATTTGAAAACACACGCACACAATTTTACAACACTAAAGCCGTCAACTGCAATTACACAAACACGAAGTGTAAACAATTATTATGCCAAAACACACCGCGCAGGAACATCTTGAGAAACGCGGTTACGATCTCAAAGCGAAGACTAGACATTTCGCAGTCAAAGCAGCTTGTAAAGCAAAGTACATAAATAATTTCACGTATGTATTAACATTCCCCGGTTCTACCTACAGAGTGCTTCAATAATGCAAGCGCTGGCTGTAAAACGTAGATGGTGTTCGGAGTGCGACGCAAGTCCGCTAAATGGCCCACGGTAAGAATTTAGTGATGAAACGTGCTTCAATATTCGAACGATGTGATAAAAGGAACCGCAGAACTGCCATGTGAAAATCGCGAACATTCTTGATACCAATAGAATCCTAATTTTTTCATTTCATTTCAATGTTATCCTAATACCAACTAATATTGTAAATTATTTTGTTTTCTTGTTCTTTACGATTGTGACGAGTATAGGCTCCTTAGAGTGAGTTGTAAGTTGTTGACATTATTTTCATCATCATAATTTCCCAGTGCTGGGCACGGGCCTCCTCTACAGCTGAGAGGGTTTAGGCCTTAGTCCACCATGCTGGCCTAGTGCGGGTTGGCGGACTAGACACCTAAGAAATTCCTAAGAACTTTTAGGTGTGCAGGTTTCATCACGATGTTTTCCTTCACCGTTAAAGTACGTGATAATTCTTTGTGAGAATTTCCTAATGGAAAAACCCAATAACACTTTGCCCGACCCGGGAATCGAACCCAGGACTTAGGATCGCACGGCACATACTTGTACCGCGAGACCACGAGGCAGTCTCAGTAACAGCACGGAGTCTGGAAATGTGCCCGAAAAACGGCAATAGGCTCGCCCCCTATTACGTGGGACTGATACATACCTGGCGAAATGTGGGTGCAGTAATGCACCTCTGCCTACTCCTTCGGGGAATACAGGCGTGAGTTTATGTATGTATGTGTAATTCTTTGTGAATACACACAACTTCGAAAAGTCAGAGGTGTGTGCCTGGGGTTTGAACCCGCGACCGTTAAGATTCTCGACCACGTGTCTAAACCTCGAGGCCATCACGACTTCGATGATGGCGAAGTCATCATGTAGACATGATATTTAAATCTGTAAATTAATTACAGATTTAATGTAAATTAAATTTACATTAAATAATACAATCTAAATTTAATTGCCAAATTGATTTTAATCACAATTTTTTATTAGTGTTATAGATTTTTGTAGGTAACATACTGCTATTTACCCCAGACAAAGCCAACCAGGTCTTCTAACTAATATATTCCTTCCGTCGCTACCATTGATACAATGTGGACGTGTTGTATCCGACTAAGAAGTTTATTGTGATTAACTGATTGACGAACAATCGTTTCTCACTTACTATTGAATATAATAATAATAATAATAATAACTCTTTATTTATTTCACACCACATGTACAGACTAAGCATATAAAATTAAGTATAGTTGGTGACATAAAATGGCGGCCTTATCGCTTAAAGCGATCTCTACCAGGCAACCTTGCAGGGAGAGGAATAAGCAAACTAGTTATGGACGGTGCTATATTTAATAAACTTACATAAAAATATATACTTGTATACAAATGTGAAAAATAAATACAATATAAGATAGACTTACATACGATTAAATACATATAAATACTAATATATATATAGTATAAATAAGTAGCGAGTTATACATCGAAGGAGCCATGTTATTGTGCAAAATAGTGTGATTTTAGTCTGAACTTGAAAATTTCCGGCGAGGACGATAGTTTAATGCTTAAAGGTAGTGCATTCCATAAACGGACTGCTTCTACCGCAAAGGAATGGTCATAAATGGAAGAGTTGAAAAATAAATATACTGCTCCATTGAACTCTTAACCCGGCCAATAAGGTAATCACTGTATGTCAAATTCGTCACTGAACATACCGGACTGCACCTGCGCCTTGCTTGAGAGCAATTCATGCATAGCCAATTGCTTATATTAACACAAAGCATACGCTATCAAAATGTTCACTAAGATTGTTTAGAACTTTATACTTTAAACCAGACCTTTCACAAAATACTTGTAACACACCAAACAACCTGATTTCCATTGTAATTATATTGTAATAACATCTTGTCCGAAAAATAATATCGCCCTTTTATGTGGAACTCAAAACAGCCGACGAAACGTGAGTGGAGACATATTGCTCTGCCCATCCTTTTGGCAAGTCAGGCGTGATGTGTCTAATCAAGAACTCCGCAAAAAAGGTTTTAAATTTAAATCTAAGTAGAATTATTTTCACTACAGCACATGCACTACTGTTTCGGGAATATTCAACAGCAAAACGTCAATGAAATGCAAACTATCATACACGTTTTCTTAATGCATAATTTCCCGCGAGACAACAGAAATGTTTGAAACACATAGGCAATTTGAACAAACAATAACGTTTCAATTCACTGTTTTATAACGATGATAGTCCGTGAATAGTATCCAAATGCTGCTGAATGATTACCCAAAGGAGTAACTCTGCAAATAAAGAGAAAACAGAATAAAATGTTCAACGAATTTCACTCGATAAATAGAAAGTTTCAGACGTAGAAAATGTTGGAGCGTGATGATGAATCCAATTTGACAAAAAGTTGGATACTACGTCAACACAGATATGAAATGTTTGCTTACTTTAAGGACATCTGGTTGAGTGGAGTTCAATTTAGTTTTGAAGAACTTTTAAAAAGCGTTAATAAAAAATATTTCAGCTATTTTAATTTACTTTTTAAAGTACTATAATTATGCGTGCAATTTACTTTATTGCAAATAACTATTTTACATTCCAATTTCAAGCTTATTTTTATGTACAGAGAAAGGACTCATGTTTCAATTTGTTTCCATGTCAATATTATTACTACATAATTGAATAAGTAAATATAATTGAAAAAGTCGTGATGACCTCAAGGGTTGGGCGCGCGGTCAAGAATCTCGACGGTCGCGGGTTCAAACCCCAGGCATACACCTTTGACTTTTCGAAGTTATGTGTGTATTCACAATGAATTATCACTAGCTTTAACGGTGAAGGAAAACATCGTGATAAAACATGCACACCTAAAAAGTTCTTAGCAATTTCTTAGGTATGTAGTCCGCACACCCGCACTAGGCCAGCGTGGTGGACTTAGGCCTAAACCCTCTCAGTTGTAGAGGAGGCCCGTGCCCAGCAGTGGGACGTATTTTGGCTGATGATGATGATGCTTTTTTCTTTTTATAGAAAGTATGTTTTATCAGATAAATCAACATATTAGCACATATTCATGTAAATCATTCGATTCAATACATCAAAAACCTAATAAACAGAAAACTGTACAAAGGGAAGTGGAAGAGCAAAAGACCAATCCATTAACATATGAGATATTAAATGTAGCGATAGGGGAGATGCATTACCGGCCGCTAGTACCCAACGGTGCATGAAGAGTTACGCGATCTACTGCATTTGCCATATTAGCTTAAATATACTGACGCTCAGATTTATAAATTAAATGCATTTAGTAATGTTGGATTTATACAAAAGTATGTTCCTTGCAGTAAGCTGAACCAGAAATTTATTAATTTGATTAAAATGAATTTAACAAAATACCTGTTGAAATGGGCTTGAAACCATAGACATTAGAACTTTAGTTATTTAAAAGTTTACTATGAAATTTTAACAAAAATGAACTCAAGGAATGACTCATCTAATTAAAAGTGTCAAAGATAGCCTCCGCTACATCATACATACGTTCATTGCCCTTCAAGGTCGAAGATTTGTAGTTGACCATCCAAAATCTATAGCAACAAAAAAAGAAAAGAAATTTGGAATGTCCAATTGAAGCAGAATATTTTTACTAAAAACATTATTAATTCAATATTCAATAATAATTTTGTATCTTAAAGACAGGCTACTAAAATTTACGCATGACTCACCATAAAACCTGCATTACCTTAACTCAAAGAGGTTACAGACATCAAATAAAATTGGCAGAAAGTACGAAAGTTTGTGTATAACGTTACCTGCAGTTCATTAGACAAAGCAAACTTCTGCCAAAGAGAAGACATGAGTTCACGAAAGTAAAATTAACTGAGTACTTAAGGATCCCTCAGGTAACTTTGTTTAATGAAACCTTTCTCTGAAGCACATATGACGTGTACATCATTATCGTATTTGATGTTTTTAGAAAATTGTTTTTTACCATGCCTTAAAGAAATTGCTGGCTTGCGTGTGTGTGTTAAGGAGACGGGAGATTAGGGTCCCTCGACCATACACTTCATGCTCTGTTTGGACAGCACCCTGTCTCATCAGATGATGTGTTATGAAAAAAAAAATGTATATCAGCCCCTACGCGCCCTATTGGTCTTAAATAATTTGGTGTACTTCAGATACTTTTTGTTCATCTAGTTTAAGAGCACGACAATTCATTAAGCGCATACACAAAACGTTGAAAACTCAAAGTTGGTATACTTGGGATTTGACCCCTCAATGTATGTCTCGACAGAACGTGCGTCTACATTTTTTATACCATCCTCCTACATCATAACAAGTGTTTATTTGTATAAGTACCAAGACAAGTATGTTGCGAGAAATGCAGTCACAAAATTACAATAACGTTTGTTACAAACTTCATTATATTGCAAAGTTTGTAGCTTCAAACTAAACTATGGAAATCTCTTAATGGCACCAGGGATTTCTGAACGGGTAGTTTCAAAGCACGTCTCGATTCTATGATTCTCGAATAAAAATTCTCCAAGCATTTTTGAAAAAGACTTACTGTGGCTAATAGGTATATTATAATTGTTGAATACAATTGGACCTAAATTTAGCTTCTGGTGACATGTAACATGCACGTATGCAAAGATTTGAGATAAACAACTCCACAGAATTAAATAAATAAATAAATACACCCAACAGTCACATACATAGTTCTGACCCCACACTAGGATACAAGTCATGTGTCGCGGGTATCAGAAACTACGAGAGACTTTTCGGTCTCACAATCACCCAGACCCGAAACAAATATTTGTGGATCACACAAACATTTGTCTCGGTGCGGGGATCGAACCCGCGGCCTCTCGTTTCACAAGCTGGTATCTAGCCAACTGCGCCACGGGGCTGTCAATAAACGTTGCTGTAATTACTTATAAATATTTACTCAAATGTACTATTTTATTTTAAAAGGGCAAAATGTATTTAAAAATATTAAGAATATCTTTTTATCCTATATGAACATGCACTCTGTATTTTGAATTTAAGTGTTCATAAATTACGGTTCATTTTCGTTCTATTTGTTTTCTTCTAAGACGCTCCATAGAGCGTTCTCGTTACCGCGAGCCACGCAGTTCCCAAATGACTTTATAGCAAGAAACAACCAGTAAACAAGGTGCCTTGTGCATCTGAAATTTAATTATTAACCCCTTGCGGGCCTGAATGGAAATGTTGAAATTCTTATTTCATTTGAAAAACTTTAATTTAAAGTTTGTTGCCAGTCGTATTCCTATTCGTGCGAGCAAACTGCACTTCCTTATAAGCTTATTTTCTTCACTGAGACTTGAAAATTTTCTTTAGATTAGTTTCTCTTGTTGAGAAAAATAGGATGGAATAAGGAATAATAAGCTACCGTCTCCTCTTAAATTGGACTTCGCTTCTTTTGTACGACAATTTTTGTTGGTTTACCCCGACTGAGAAAATGGCATTGCTTTAGTTATTAACAACTTATTTGTGTGGTTAAAAGTTGGGAATAAATTTGTAGCCGACGTGCTAACAGCTTCGCAGGTTGCTTTTTTCCTGTGAAATTCTTTTCTCATACATTTATACATTTTTAAATGGAAGGCTAGACAAAAAGCTTTTAAAATTATTCCCATGGCGCAGGTGAGGTAACCGCGCGAATGAATTTTCCGAGATGTTTTCAATGTGTTTAAATCTCAGTTATTAGACGGAATACGTGAAAGTACTGTGCCTTTTGTTAGATATATTAAAATGAAGGAGCTCAGACTGTACGCCATGTGCGTTGAATAATACGAATATGCTTAGAGAATTTATATGAAATTACACTTTCATCGAAATTAAAATGTGGAACGTATGTGCGGATATATTTCAAATTTTTTTTTATTATGTTATAAATTTATGAACTGGTTTTACCTTCACCATTCAAAAGATCACCTCTAAAGAGACGACTATAAATGATTTATAACTTCTGCCAAAGCTGGTGCAAGGTTTATTTGGTAGCCCTGAGTTAAAATCTTTTCAACTCACTTATCAACTCTGTTAAAAAAAGTCTTTACGTGCAACAACAGTCTAGCATAGAAATAACTCTTTCCCATTCCGAAGTTGCAGTTTATTCGAGGTACCTTTGAGCTTCAATGGTGACATATTTCGTACCACTCTAAATACGGCCAAGGGTCTAGAACAATTTATAATTTTGTGGTTTTTATTTTGTAAAAATACACGTACATGTGGGGTATTGAATTTGTATGTCTTTTTTAAGCAAATGTTTGTAATTAGCATAATGAATTGTTTTTTTTAACTTAATCAATATATTGTCGCAAAACCATATACGACGAGCTATGTCATCGCTCTTGCATAAACAAGAATGACTCACGGGCGGTCGCCCCACTGCCACTGCGGTGTCGATCGCCCTTTACAGTGTCTATAAAAAGCCGACTGCAAACGTCCGATTTATTGGGAAATTAAAAGGAATTTTGATTGAAGTTGATTATTTAAATTACTTCTCAAAATGAATTCTCCAATAATGATGATGTCATTGCTATTCTTAACACATCTGGGCCTCTTGCATCCGAAAAATATTTAGGCTTTTCCATACAATTAAACCATTTATTTATTCTATCCACAAAACAACAAAAATAAATTTACGTTAACAGTAACAATTTAAATGTGTTTATCAAGTTCATTTACTGTAGCATGTGTGTAGAAGTGGTGGCATAAAAATATGAAGAAAAAAATGGTATAAGTGTAGACTGACGCGCTGGGCATCCGTTCTCATTTATAGGTTGGCTTGAAGTTTTATACGCTAAGTTCAATTAATGCGCGACACCTGATCCAAACATAAACCTATAGATCCAACTCACTTTTAGTTTTTTTTTTTTATTATTATTTTATACATTTACTTAAATATGCGTTTTATTTTCTGTTACAAACAAAAACACAAATCTATTCTCGGTGTATATAAACAGTTTCCATTGAATTGTTCTAAGAAATCTTTACTAATATGTTTCACTAATACAATGTAGGTAATCTGATTACAAATAAAGGTTTCTTTCTATTTGATAAGCTTTTAACCTCGACCTGTCTTTACGCAACTATCCATGGAGATCGTAAAGTTGGTTCGAATGAGCCCTTAGTTTCCTAGCCAAAAAGCTTTCTATCCGAATACCCAGATTACAGAAGTACATAACTTTTGTTTGAATTAATAAATAATTATTTTGGATCTTTGCCTTACCTTGATTGGAAAGAATTATGTAAAAATTACGTTTAAGAACTATTATTAAGTAATTTGTCACTTTTAAGTATCATATACATACATACATAAACTCACGCCTGTATTCCCCGAAGGGGTAGGCAGAGGTGCATTTCTGCACCCACATTTCGCCAAGTATGTATCAGTCCCACGTAATAGGGGGCGAGCCTATTCCACGTAATAGGGGGCGAGCCTGTTATCATAAACGAAATAATAATTTTAAAAAAATCTTATATAATTTTTGTATGTACAGTGTACACACACAGACTTTACTATTCCTACAATTTACAAAGCCGGTAGGAATAGGTGACATTCTAAAATCGATAAATAATACAATAAATTGGATATCCAATGTTGCATTGTATTTGATGATAAACAAAACACCCCTTTTTAATCTTTATGATAATGCTAAAATACTTATATACTTAGTCAGTGATAGTGCAAATTTATTTTCATCATCATGGGAGATCGGTTGTGATTTTACAGTTCATGCGACGACATAAAATGGCTCATCCATACAATAATTCAATTCGTTTAATTCCGAACCATGTTACACAGGATTTAAGGTTTATTTTAAAATTTAAAACATCCGAAGTGCTAGACCACGCGGTGATTCTGCAAAAATCCAAACACCCAATACGATTGATATCGTACGTTAGCACTTTATTCTTCAGGCGTGGCTAAGCTGTATGAAATGACGTGACATTTTTCGTCGAAATGTGATTTGTTCGGTTTTATTTCTCATGCAAATTATCATACGCCTAATGGTACGCTTCGTTGTAGAGGTCACGATCTTGGATACGGTTTACTTGTACTTTAACTGGATACGTCAAAGTCTCTTTTATACTTGAGCGAACACACGCCCAATCATGATTTGTAAAATTCGTTACAAATATAAAAAAAAATGTATCATTATTTTTTCGTAGACTAAAAATATCCTTCTAGGTAAGGTATAGAAATAATATATCAAAGTAAATACATATTTTTTGTCAATTAAATCAAATGGCTACTATTATTTTTTTCAAGAATTGTTGTAGTAACCATTTATTAACCAATTACAGCCAAAATAATGACAGGTACCTATGTGAAATATTGCTGAACTCTTTTATCATAGTTTTATGACTTCACCACTCCACCGGAGGCCACAAACACAATATACCTACATATAAAAGTTTGTTACACATTTTAATGTGGTTATTTTATATTTTCTACACGTCTAAGGCCACAAATTATAATTCATAGAATATCTATTAAAGAATTAGAAAACTATGTCTTTCTCCAATTTCAGTATAAAACACTAGTTTTACGTTTTATAAATGGCGTTCTTGCTATTGTTTTGGTATTCTAAGCATAAATATGCAGTACATATTTTGATAGATATGTTGAGAAGTAATTTTTTACTTAAACTTAAATAGTAATGAATTAAGAAACACATAACATATAGAACCGTTCAAAAGTTACATTAGAATATCTTGTATGTTCAAGAAAAGAACAAACAGTATTTACAAAAAACACAAATTTTGTGTAAATTGCTATACATCAAAATAAATTTTATAAACCACTAAAACTCAGACGATTAATTCAGCCAAAAACGAATCCATCAAATCACATTCTTGAATAATCCCAAATTGATTATTCAAACATTGCAATCACAAATTGTACCGTTTATTTTGTTTGCGTAATTACTTAGAAACGTTTGCAAATACCAAATGTGATTTTTAAAATGGACCGAAATTATCTATTTTTGAATTTGAAAATCAACAATGGGTGTGGGAGCTATGGCATATTATTGAAAAATACTTGTTAAGAGCAATCAACGAGTAAAAATATTTACTATCGCCGACACGTTGGCATTCGCAATAGAATAAATTGTAACAAACGACAACAAAAAAAAACTCTCATCTGTACGAATAAACAAGTGGAATTTAATTGAAACTAGTTTGCTTTTATAGTTGCAACGGTTCAATCAAAACTACGTAGATATTCGAAAAATGTTTTTGTTTCGTAAACACTTATGTATGTATGTTTTGTGGAACACTTATTTATTTTAAATGTAAAGACTTCAATTTTACAGCTCCTACTATCTATCACTATAAATTAAAATTCAGTTGCTTTAATAATAGCCCTTGTTTTTATATATCGAAACATTAAGATACTAAGAAACATTAAATCTTATCAATATTGACAAATTATTTTAGAAATAAGAAATGATCCAGATTTAGAAAAAGACGTTTATCTTCAAAATTTTCTAGCATGCCTATCAACGAAAAATCTCTTTTGCGACTTATTATAACTTCAAAAGTGCAAATAACTTACTTAACAAGTAAACTCGGCTTGAAACGAAACACTAACTAAATTTACTTGATCCTTAATTTACGTACGCCGTATTAAAATTATTTGGAAGATTATACATAATTAAGTTATTGAGATTATAAATTATCGCCTTTCTCGTAGTTCTATTCTTTATTATTTCATTAAAAATCAATTCTGTGAAAGTCCTAGAGTTGTAAATAATATTCTTTGTCTATTAGAAATAATAGATACCATCTTAGTTGTAGAGAAGGCCCGTGCCCAGCAGTGGGACGAATATGGGCTGATGTGCCTGGGGTTCGAACCTACCGACCGTCGAGATTTTCGACCGCGTGCCTAAACCTCGAGGCCATCACGAATTTTTACAGGATATATTATGTAGATATATTTCTGATAATAATCCTAAATTGAGGAACCGTGATCTAATCATATAGCCCTTTAATGTCAACGGACTGTCGTAAAACCCGACGTATAGAAACGTTACGCGAAATTTTACCGAAATATAATCATGATAGAAACAATGCGTACATTTATTTCTAGACCCAATGCTAATACCATATAAAAATTCGAGCACCCTAGTTTTGGAACCATATTCATTAGTGCAAGTCATAGTAACCTGTTTGTTTCATGCTTAGTAAGTATACCTATGGTTCTAAGCCACTCCTTTAATGTATTTGTTTATTATATAAAAAAGTATGTATACGTATTTTTTTTAACTTTAAATATATACAGACATCCATAACCTTGAAAAGCAGAACGTGGCATAGCCCAGCCAAGACAACGATACTGCATGCTAAGTTTGTCCTTTAGATGTTTGATAAATTTTTAATTTCGCACAAATTCTGCCTCAGGCAACGTTAATGTCTCAAGACTCAGTAGAATAAAAGTGTCACGTAGGGAATAGGTGCGATTTTCACAAATGAGCTGTTTAATATTCAAGAAGCAAACGCCTTACCGTAACAACAGAGCAAATTCGAAAGACGAAGTATCGGCAACGGACGGCCCTTAATGTAATTATCATAATGGCGACCAATAAAAGAGAGGTTCCGAATTCGTGACACAGCTTTAAAAAGTACCATCAGGAGTGCCTGAGGCGGAAAACGTCGCATCTTATTTAGCGCCCTCGGGTAGAGGGCACCGGCTCAGTAAGGGTCTTACCTAATTATATTACGCACAGTGAAATAGCTGGACGTATAAAGAAATATATTTGCATAGTGCTAGTTTATTGCCATATTTATTTTTTCGAATCCAATATTTTTAATATATTATGGAAGAACTGGAAACATTTTTATTAAAATGTCTTCGTTGTTGAACTCCATATTATAATATAAAGTATAATATTCTTAAGCTGGCTCACGCAAACACCGCATTGGCAGCTGATGGTAATTGTAGTATAGAAGGGCAAGAAGCGATGACCACAACTCAGCTAAGCGGACGATAATTGTTCTGCGCGCCGAGTTGGAAGGCCAGAGACCCCGACATACCCCTTTCGGCCTCCCCCGAGGTACCGAACAGGGGACCTTAAGGAGCATTCCTCTCGTAAAAAAAATCGATGACCACTCGACCATTTCTTTACTGATTCCTTACAGACTGGCTCAGGAACGCGACACATTTGCATGGATCCGTTTGGCACAATTTAAATCGGACTTATGATAGGCACTATATAACAAAATAAGCATGTTAGAGACATGGAAAATATTATTTCATCTAAGATGATTAAACTTTCATAATTCGAAGGCGCTATATTTTTTAACTAATATTAAAGCCTTTTAAAGACAAAAACAATTTCACGAATCCATTAAGAATTAAACTAGTCTATTTAATCTTTAAGATCCATCCAACTTTTCAAAACCTTATCAAAACAAAAACAATCTGCATATCATTTCAAATATATCCAAATTTAATTTTAAATATTCCATATCAAGGGTTCGATATTGAGAGCAGAGCATTATTTTTTTATTTAGTAATAATTCTATATAACAAGCTATCCAACTTCGTAAATGCGTTATGAAAATTTAAAACCACCTTTGTTTCAATCACGTTGTTTGGAAAACACTTTGTGTTTTGTGTTGTAAATTATTTACATACCTCCGTTTAACCAAATTAAAAACAATACCGTTCGGGATAATGTTAACCCGAGGCTCATGAATTCTCTTTATTAATGAACAATGTTCCATCAACCTTTTAGATTTACGTATTTGTTTAATCAAAACCAATAAAATCAATTGTATATTTGAATAACACAATAAACAAAAACGGTTGTTACGGCTTTTAGGGCCTTTAATTGCTGTTTATTGTTGCAACTAAATGGTTTTAAATTAATTTCAGTAACTTTAACTTTGGAATGTCAATTGCTAAACATGCAGACTTACGAGTATAAGTACAGCGATTGGACCTTCTGAATGAAAGTCACAATGAGTATAAATTTGTATTGGATGAAATAAAACTGATTGAAATTAAAAAAATATCTTTATATAATATATTTATTTTTAAACCCAGTCACAAGATCTTGTCAGTAATTATGGCCCACGAAATCGAAAGCGAACCTATTACCGTTTAACTGGCATATTTCTAGAATCTGTACTGGGAATCGAACAAGAAGGATCAACAGAGCAGTATACCTAACCTTCAAATAATAGTTTCAATGCGATGATTTGCAAGTTTTTTACGCCTTAACATGTAACTATGACGAGTTTTAATTTAAAAAAATAAGAGCAATTTTTATCCCTGAATTTAAAAAAAGTGAAAAATACACCCAGTATGTTTTACTTCACCATTCAAGACCGAATTTTGAAAACTGCGGAGACAAAATATAAAAAAAAGAAGTCGAATTGAAAACCTCTTTTGAAGTCAGTTAAAATAGAACTTAGCGAATAATATCCAACAGTTTCGCCTGTTAGTTATGCTAGAACTATTTCCTCCATTTATAGATCTATCTGCCTTTGAAGTGCATTCGCGATGATTTAAATAAATATTTGATCGGCTTGCCGCGATCGAAAAACCTGGAACGATTTCGAATCGGCTACGCACGTCACCCTCGGGCAGTTTTTTCAGTATCAGAACGATGGATGAGCGGACAAAGGCTCTCTAGTCAGTTGTGAAATCATCCAATCAGTACTGGCAGTCCAGCAGTATTGTAACAGTTACTCGTATTGTAGAATCGTCTAGTAATATATCTTAGTTGACTGGCTTTACTCATTCATTTTCACGCTAGGATCAGTATATTTTTTTTTGTAAATTGTCAGTATTTAATAAAATAAAATGAAATAATTTTGAAAATAATTGGGATAAATACAAGATCACGCACAGCGCTTACTAATATATTTTTTTTAGATTCTTCTTTAAGATTCATTGGTCCCAATATCCTCCAAAAACCTGATTACATAGTTCGCCCGATATTCGTCTCTATCATCACGTTACATATATCTATATGATTTTTCGTTAAAGTATTACAGTATAAGCTAAACATAAGCAAAATATTACCAGCACTTTGAATTCTTCCCTAAGCATCACAAATCTTATTGAAAAATTAATACAATCTCAGAACAAAAGACAATATTAAAAACAGTGATATCTGGACAATCTCTATAGAGAATCACCCCTGTGTTATATTACACAATACGGGCAATTCCATTCAAATATATCGGGCGGTCGATCAGGCGTGAAGTCTTTTGTATTTGGAGTCACGTGTCGAACGACGTGCAGGAAACCAACGACGAATGTGTTTGAGCGAATCTAATGCACTCAAAACCGTGCGACATTAACGCGAGGGGTGGAATAAAAGATAATTTCTGGAGCTCGGCTACAGATATTAGCAATTGGGCCGCTATTACTGGGCTGGTTCGAGATGTGCAACAAAAGGCATAATTATGATAATTGCTATTAGGTGAAATAGTTTCCTGTGTAGGTTTTCCTCAGCCCCAACACAGAAATACTCACAGCGTTATCTTTTGGTATTTCACGTCCCATTGCTCAGAATACCGTTTTAATTTGTACTGTGTAAAGCGATATTTTTTTAATACTGATTCCTCGTGCAATATACTGGCGTTTTTCTTTGTTCGGCATTAAATTACAAAAAAATCTTTGCTATTCCTTGTTTATTAATGCAATTCAAATATTATTGTTTAAATTTTAATTATATGGCAGAATTTGTCGCTGTTACTACTAAATTATGCAAATGGAACGTTCACGCAGTAATCTGGTAGACTTGCCTTGACCTAGTCGGTCCCACTACCTCACAGCAAATCAACATGAAGGTATGTGTTAAATTTACTTCAATAGGTGAGATGCTGGAGGCCATAATTTGTTAGCGGTCACAACTCCACAATGGTCATACCCGCCATAAGTACAAATCCTAGTGTGTACATAACTCCATTTATATTCGTTTTCCGAAACAAAACTTGCTCGTTTATAAAAATAAAAACAAAAAACTTTTTAATATAAATTTGTATTATATTTTATTTTATTCTCCACGTGTCGAAATAATGAAAAAGGTTATATAGATAAAACACGCAGTTTCAGCACTAATATAACGTATATTGTTGCTGAAACTAACGTATTCTAAATTAAATAATGATAAAGATGTTATGTTATTATGTTATTTTAAATTAACATCTCCTAATGGCTTAAATCCATAACATTCAAACATATAATTTCTGTCTCACCTTTAATTTACCTAAAAGTTTACCTCGAGCACCCAACTATTCCCATTTAAATCACAAATACTATGATCGCTACAGCTGTCGCCGGCAACGAAGCTCGCGACAAAAGCCAGTGGGAAACCACGCGACTCGCCAGCGACGGGGGTGAACCGAAACAATGCGAAAACGAAACGAATTTCGGAGACGTATTATTTGCGGAAAAATCAATGGTGGAATGTTTCCGGTGCGGCGTCGGAAAGACTGATCTATTATTACTGTCCATAAAGAGAACTGGCTTTCCGCGTTCCACGTTTCCTTTCATTGACGATTTTATAAAAGCTGTTATTTTAATGTCAACATTCCCCTCGATTTGTTTAGAGGATTGTGATTGGTGCGATGTAATTATAGAGTTTATGTTTTAGCACGAGGCAAGGGTGATGGGGAAAACAAATTCTTTTAACGAATTTGCTTTTAAGTGAACATATTTTTCTGTGTTATTCTTGTTAAGAATAATTAAAAAGTAAAATTTTAGTTACTTATAATATGTATATTATTTAATTTCCCAATCTTAATGCTACAATATACATCGGAACTATCGTCTCGACTGACCTGTTCTGAAACCAGACTAAATTACTTGTGGGACAAATTTCTTCCTAAGTCTAGTAGCTATTTACGTACAATGTGCGAGCATACAAACTTTTGCGTTAATATGAAAATATTTTCTAATTACAACAAGTACTGAATTGTTATTTATACGCCAGTATTCTCGCCGCGCAATATGTTAATACCTACTTACGAATATTCGACGTGTTTATTTTTGAAAATATTCATAAAAGTGCTATACCTCTATTAAAACTTACTGAAATGTTCGGACTTTGAGCAGTTAGCGAAAAGTTGTTTATACTTTGGAGTATTGCACACGCTTCTAAACGAAAACCTTGCTGTTGCTTCACTTTTATAAACTGTTTGCTTTTACGTGTACTTTTATTATAACAGTATTATGTTCTCAAAATCTTCTTGTATTTTTCTTCCATTGTTGTCCACGTTCAGGTTAGTCCGTAGTCCTTTCATTGTTGAGTATGTCTTCAGAACACCTTTGTTGCATTACTTCTTCTCCTCTTATACAATGCATTATGTGTACGACAATAGAATTTATAAAATCAACACCGCGTATAGTGCTCTTAAAAATTCCTTTTTCAATTTCTCCCACATCTAATCATTTAAATCCTCACAGCGTGACGAATTCCTGATCAAATCAACTCTCTCGTACCTTCAAAATAGGGGAAACAAAGATCACAGTCCCCTTTTTATATTATTGACGTGTCGTGAACTAAATTGGTACCTTGGGGGAGAAAAATCTTGTTTCATTTGAAAGGTTAGACGTACATATTTTGGAAGGTGTTCGCCGATTTGTGCGTGACGTCACGTGCAATTCTCATTGCATTGGTGAGCGTTTCAAGAAACATACTCTGTTTCTAAACAATACATGTATGTTTTGTTTACAATCAAAAGTACTGCGGTTGCAACTACAACCAACTCATGATGTTGTCCTTCACCGTTTAAGTGCGTGATAATTTATTGCGAATACACAAATAACTTTGCATAGTCAAAGGTGTGTGCCTCAGGTTTGAACCCGCGACCGCCGAGATTCTCAACCCCGCGGCTTAACCTCGAGGCCATCACTACTTAATAAAATGAAATAATACATAGTTAATAAAAATTGTTAGTGAAATAATACATCACTACACATTAACATTAAATAATTCATTTTTTGTAGGTACATATTAAAATACAATCCTAAAGGTAAGTTATATATAAAGGAATAATTACGCTTATTGAAGCCGTAATTGCCAATCAATATTAGCATTGGGCATTTCAGTAAATACAGAGGCAGCCCAATATAGCCTACATTGGGAATTGCATTCCAAATAACTATTAGGGACTGATCAAGATCTTTCATTAAGTAACGCAATGGCGACTGAAAAGTTATTAAAGTTATGGGGAGATAGCGTCTAACATGAAAGATTTATGTGTTTAGGTCAGTTTCGAAAGAAAATAAACGATTTATTTCAGGATTGTTGGAGACAAGAAAACACTAGTTATTTTCAAAATTCATCCCTCATTTTATAAGTGGTGAGATTAAAGGAGTTGTTTGTATTTGTTATATTATTAAAACCCATAGTTATAAGTGTAAGCGACGTAATTACTTTAAAGTATTCAAGAAATAAAAGTAGTCTTTCTATTCTGAATATCAAATCCTCCTTTAAAGTACCCACTAAAAATTCAAGCCTGTATTTATGAAAAGGTAAGCAAAAGTGTAGAATATAGAATATTGTTAAATGTAGAATAATGTTTTTGTATAATATCTAATTCTTGCGCAGAACAAAATATTAACTGGCTAATTTATTTGCCCCGTGCTGGGTCTTTGACAACAACGTTCTTGTAAAAGAAATTCTGCCCTAAATTAAAATGATTAAAATGTCCAAATTTCTATTGGCCATCGCACAATGGCGTCGGAACCTGTCAATACTGTCCCCTACTGAATGTTTGATAATGACTGCAGATAACTTTGAGTGCGCCCGCATGTCGTAAGCCCGGTTAATTTTGTATATTATCACATCCAAAAGATTAATGTTTTGATTACTTTGATGTATTGATTATTATAAATCGCTTTGTGATCTAAATTAAGTTTAGTTATCTTTGTTTTGGCAGGAAGACCAAATTGAACTGTTATTTAGAATAGTTGCATTTCAGATTGAAATTTATTGGGTTGGTGCCTTCCTCGTGGTCTCGCAGCACAAGTATGTGCCGTGCGATCTAGAGGTCTCGGGTTCGATTCCAGTGTCGGGAAAAGTGTTATTGGGTTTTCCATTAAGAAATTCTCAATAGTAGCACAGAGTCTTGAAATGTGGCCGAAAAACTGGAACTGACACATACTTGGCGAAATTTGGGTGCAAAAATGCACTTCTGCCTACTCCTTCGGAGAATACAGGCGTGAGGTTATGTATGTATGTATGTGTATTATAAGGTTTTACTTTCTCAACGTAACAAAATCAATCCAATATTACCAGAGAGCTGTCATGCACTTAATTATTTAGTGAAAAAGAACAATGACGAGACTGACAAATATAACATGCGTCCACTATAAATTTTGCTTGTATACATATCTACCTTAGTACTATGTGTATGCATATATTTTTCCCGTGATGGCAACTTTATCTCATAATTGATCCAACACACATTAGCTTAGTCTTCTCTCCTATCGGTCATTCCTGAAATGTACGTCATAATTATCGTTATCAAGCATCATTTGAAGCGATCATATCGATCGAACATTTAGGAAGGTGCTACGTTTATTACCAAGTTTTGCGCATGGACGTTCAACACTGCGCTTGCATAATCCATGGTCTCTATTGAAGAACCTTTCTATCTACTTAAATTGAAATGTAGAATTTCTAAATAATAGTTGATGTGTCTAAACTAAAAAATCAATCTTATTCCGGTTTGATGAAAAATGTGAGACTCATCAATTAATGTAATTTAAAAAATATAAATTGAACAAACATTACGTCAATGACACCTGAATAATTTTAAAGCCAGACCGTAATTATTAACAAACCCAAAACCAACAGTACGTGTTAATGTCAACTACAAACTCTCCCAATCGATATCCATCTGTCTCGCTCCACCCCAGCTGTTAAGACCCCATTACCAAATAAATATATGCTATTTATTACATTGAGCAATTTACATACACTTTGTGAAGACATGTTTCTGGAGTTAAACGTTACAAGGAATGCAGGGGATGGGCTGGTAATAGAAATCTCTATGGGAATTTTTAATTTAGAAATGCATTTAGACAAAGAAAATGTATTGGAATAAGAAGTGTCTAAATTAAAGGCAAATGATTCGTCAGTCTATTTTTGTCATGTATGCTTAAATTTCTATAAGGTACTATACATAGTACATATGTATACTTTGTCTGTAATCTCGAATGGATTAGTAGGTATGTATTTTTAAACCCTATATTCGCCAATGTTTTAAATTTCCACGTAGGGGTTGGGACTAATCTCGTTTTTGGGTACGCTTCCGGAACCATTCCTTTATATAAGAATTTCCTAATGGAAACATCGAAAAACACTGCCCGACCCGACAATCGAACCCGAAACCTCATATTTATCATGCTTGTTCTGGTTTTTGTAGGTACTGTACACTGTAAATATGGAATAGGTTAACTTATAACAAAAAAAGGAAGGAGAAGAAGCACTTTTTTCGACTACTATATTCAACTGTCTATTTTACCCGCGTTGGGATTTTTCTTATAATGCATGATTAAAGACATTCAAAGTTTTCATAATTAATATCTTAATCAGCATTCTCAATTTTAAAAGTTAGATTTTGTTCACTTTATAAGCATTTAATTTTGATCAGTCTTTAATTAAATTAAGTTGGCCTTCGTAATTCTCCACAAACTAATATTAAATTCTTTCACATTTCAAAGACTTGCAAAAGTAAAGAGTCGTGACAGTTGAGAATTCTTAATTAGTGTATATTATTAGCATAAATATTAGGCATCGTTGGGGAGACCTTAATTTTTCATGGAAAAATAAATGTTACGACATTTTCTTGTTGAATTATTTTTTCAATTATAAGTTCTTTTGCGCAGTCTCCATCATTAGTAATGATATTATAAGTTATTCGTGGAAAATATAAGTTTTCTTGGAAGTTTATACTACTTTCTTGACGAATAAAATTAAATAAGTAAAGCTTCTAAAATTACAACCTTGTTTCAAATTCTTCTGTCATTATAAATTAAATGCGTCATTATAAGAATACTTTGTTTTTTGTATATAAAAACCCTTTTGGTTATTACTATACACTCCAAAATATACTTAGTATACAATACAAATAATACAACTACTATACTATACTATACTTTTACACCCATTTTTCGGCAGCTGTGTTTTTCAAAGTCAACTTCATCTAATAACACTTTCCCCAAAAATGGCATGAAGCTGCCGAAAAAAAACACCTGATCATAAGTTAGATGCTATCTAATTAAAGTGGCGACTGGCCAGAGACTATAGTACAATTGTCACAAATATGCGGCCTGTTAATTAACCACATGTACACATTCGGATCACGAAACGGTATGTACTTGCAATGGTCAATATGGCTAAAGCAGTGTTAAAACGACGTTTCAAATTTAATATACACTCTTAATATTTACAGGAATACAAAGTCGGGGCTGATAGTTGCGTCGATTTTTTGTAACCTAGTGGTACTGCTCTGGTGGAACTGACTTGTCTCTCCTACAACATCACTACTACTTTAGAGATTTATGAAACTTTGTGAAACACAGCAACTATTCTATCAGTCGTAGCATTTCGGTGTTAAATCAACTTGAGGGCCTACACAACGTTACATTCGTTTATCGTGACAACTAATAAAGAAGATAAAAATATATGAAATTGACATAAAAATCACGTAGTTTTCCAACACGTTATGCGAATCCTATTATTTGCATTTTGATCTTTACTTGTAGAATGCACATATTCGTTACTATCTTTGGATATAAGCTTGTCATATGACTTTCCTAAATTGCATCATAATATCATGTTGAGCTTCGCCCTAAACGGCAACAAAATACATATACCTAACTTTTATAAAAAATCAAAAGCAATATTTTGCAAATCACCGCATGTCGTCACAACGTGACATATCTTACTAAGCGAGGGGTGGAAAGAGTTGAACTTTAATAAGCATCGCCCATTTTTCACCCGAGTTCTTTGATTCTAAACTTGACAGATGGCGCAGCCATTGCGGTGTCGCATTCAAAGCGAAATGCTATTCATAAACGACAAAATTAAACAAGCGGACATATAGGGTAGTATATAACCGACATTTTCTTAAAGAACCATTAGAACGGAACTATTAAAACTCCCTCACTTGACATTATAAACAGCACACACCTATTAACGATGATGTCAGTCTCCAACACATTACCAGTTAATGGAAACTTTTAAGTACGTAATACAAGTAATGAACAACATTAAAAAACCAATAACGCGACACTGTCCCCTCGTACGAAACTTAGTTTTTAAATGGAATTTCTCTATTAGCCGGGGACATTCGACAAATGGAGAGTCTGAGTTCTGCATTAGAGCACTTTCAGCGATGCTCCGGGCAGAGCGTGTCCCGGAACGAATCGAAAGCTGTTCCATTGATGGAAATAAAAATAATAATTTGATTCGCGGCCAGGAGTATGCCTGGCTCTTGATGCCTGAGGCGTTTAACTTGTTGGATGAAATCAATTTTGAATTCACATTATCTTCAAATGGTTTAATACACATCAAGAAAGTCTATGAACCGAAATATAATTGTGAGCTGTACCTACATCATAAAACTAAGGTGAGGTTATGAAAGTGATCGACACGATTCAAATACTTTTTTAATTTTGTACTCCGGAATCATGATGTATGGTTTTCTTAACCAACTAAGAACATCAAACCTACAGACGCCTCGTGTTCACTATTTAGTGATTATGCTAAAATAATAAAAATAAACTTAATATAATATGCTCTCATGCTCCACTTCCTATAAGGTTAGGGTCGGGCCGATCAGTCGTGCCACCTTTATCACCGCAATCTACGAACCACTTATGAATAAGATGGCTAACTATATGATCACGATAAACTTTGCCATTACCGTCGTCTGTGCTACCAGTAAACTATGATCCTTTAAAACAATTGTTCAAAACTGTACCATTGTTATGTAATAGGTACACCGTTTTGTTATCTTGTTATTTGTTGTCTTTAGAACTCGTTCAGTTGTTGCACGAGATTTTTAGAACAACTTAGACGGTATTTGTATTTCAGTCTCAGTTTTTCAGAAGTTGTAACAGCAGGGACATCTAGCATTATTAGTATATTTCATCATTTATTATCATTATTATCGTATTTTTGTGGTTTTCTGGTTACTTACTCATAGACTTAATAATTTTTAAGCAGTAGGCGTAACTCGTACATTCGTATAGAAGGTTTGGATTGCAAAGTTATTAAAGAACTAGTCTTCATTTGATTGCTTTAAGTCCAATTGTCCCCTGTTTTGATTTATCGTGACACGCGTACACTTTTTTGAAGTGTAAAGACCCGTTTGTGAACTTATAAACTAATAATTGTTCTTTAAAGTAATGACACCTAAAAATCTTCAAATTCTTCGATATGTTTTGGCTTTTACGAAAACACACTAATTCACAATAAAATTAAGACTAACACCTGCCCAACGCGTAAAATTTAGACAAATTAATTTCCCTAAAAGGACTGGAGTAATTATAACTTTACTGTTATCGTGAAAAAATATCTCAACAATCCCACCTTTTATAGAGAATTTATTAAGGGTCGCACTGACGCCCTACCTTGCCCCTGTAAGTAACAGTTACGAAAGCGATACGTTTAAATTCTGAGAGCAGAAGTGTCGCCATATATCACCGGAACATAATTTCTGGTCCCCTATAAAAAGTGAAGTTTTTCCCGTATCCCTCGCGAGTGCAACGGGTTTGCTCCTTATATCCCTCATGCTCGGCCAAGTATTGGACCTGATTGTTTTTATGGCCCGGACCGTGGGTTATGGATAGTGTCGTACTTTAAATCCTTATGAGACACGTGTAGAAAATATTGTGTAAGGTCGACGGACGCTTGATGTGGGGTCATGCAAGGGTGAAAGGCGAAAAAGTGAAATCAGTGAAGTAAGTAAAAAAAGAGATAACAAAAAAATATAAAGAAAAGTGTCTACTAGTAGATTTTAAAAAGTGTAAGCAAATAGAAATATCTTAGCTAGTTTAGGCAAATAATAAGCCTTTATCTCATCCGTAACTTTTAGTCGACTCTAAAAATGTCATAACATTGATTAATGTACTTTCATTATGTGAACCAAATGATGATGATGATGATGCTTTTAAAATTCAACTAAAAAATTATTTCCAAAAAGTTATTTAAAGAACACTACAAACTGGAGTCATAAGAACACCTTTATTCGAAGTAAAATTTTAATGAAGTAACTTTAACAAGATCAAAAATAATCGGCAAGATGGGGCGAGCTATAAATGTCAAAGCACTGTCGAACGATTTGCAAAATTGAACGAATTTCAGTCATTGCGGGTAAATGCCCTCCAGATATTGATGAAAGTTGATAGCACTCGAAATTCTGACAGTAATATAAAACCGTGTCCTATCCAGAATAATCTCGACCACAATTCATCGGCGACCCCTCTCATCGCACCCCAAATCAAAGCGTTCGTCGCATCACAACGCGACAATAAAAAAAGGGAATATTTATTCGTTATTTGTTGTCGGTTTGCATTAAAACGAGGCGGCTATCTAGGCCTCAGCACCCTCACTATGGTCTTATCTAAGATCGGGATTGCATAAAATACACATTTCTCTTAGCAATGTGACAGCAGCCGGCCGGGGGACTACGCATCTCATTCCAGTCCTTGTATTGTGATCACTTGTGTTTATATTACAAATGTCCGTTTATTACAGTTTTCTCAAACAGCGTTTATAGGCATTTGAGAAGTGGGGCTGGGCTGCCTTCATTACTTATTATCATACGAAATATTTTTGGGAAAGAATTACAGTTGTTCATATTTTCTTGTTACAATAGTAGTTTACATTGTAATTTAATTCGATAAAAAAAAATATTATTTTTTTCTCAAAAAGGGATGTAGTGATCGAAATGATGAATTTTTCTCCATAAAAATCATCATTTCAATCACTACATTCGGTATACATACATACATTAACATACATATTTCGGCTAAAAAAGCTAATAATTTTTTCGGTAGATGTTTTTTATTTTATTTTTTCAAATACTCTTTCAAACCTTGTCCTACAGTTAAGCACACTAGAAATGGCACTTTCAACGACACGTGCAGTACCCCTGCAGGCGAAATTGGCGTCAGCGATAATGCACGACGTGCGATTCCAATGGAAAATTAAGTTTCGAAAGTGTTAGATGTTAGTGACATTACCTCGGGCGTAATCCGTGCTAAAGACAGTGTAATTAGTTGGAATTAAATTACTGGAATTGAAAACATTAATTACGTCTCGAATAATCTTTATTGCAAAGGCTCATGTTTCTCTTGAAATTTGCGTTTTACACATGCTTTTGTCATTACCAGCAAATTAAAGTTACGAAGCTAGTAAGTAAATTAATTAATTACACTCAACATAAGGAATGTTTTGACCGAACTTTGGATAAGCACATGTATTTATGGATAGTGAAAATATCCAAAAGTTTTCGGTAAGCCAATACCTAGACTAGAAACCAATATTCATGGAAATTATATACTATAATGAGTTTGGTTTGAAAGCAACCCTCTATCCGCTTACTTCAGCCAGGGCTGCCGAGCCGCCCGCCCCGAAATGGACAAATCACAAGCAATTGCAAATGAAATTTGAAAATATGGATTATTTGAATTATACAATATAAAGTTTTCGTTACCTCACAACTAATCACAAACTTATCTAGTTGCAATTACCAGAATGTAGATTTCGTAACATTAGAACTTGGCAATTAATAAAGTTATGCCACCAGTTTCAGTGCATTTAGGCCGCACTGTACACAGTAATGGTCCCAGTTTAGTCTGCAGTGGGCAATTACTTACAGCAATGGACCAATTAATAAGGGAGACTGTCTAACTGCGGACCATAGTCTACGAATGTGATACTATAAGATCCAGTTGCAAAGTTATTGAGTAATGCTTCCAATAAAACGTAAATGCCCCTCGATTATAGTTAATTGAATTTATTTCTCTTTAGTATATTTGAAAGACGGGATGTAATGTAAATAAGCCATAGTTGAGTTGAAAACTGAATGCACATCGAAGACTGTGAACGTTGATTTGAACCCAAGATAGCTTAGAGTTTTCAAAGTTGCGTAGTCTCGTCCCTGTGTGCCAGAAGGGATAGGCAGTTTTAAGAACCCTACGCTTTAGCAGCTTATCGCGCGCATTTTTGGACTTCGTGGTATTACTGGGAAAAATTTATCAGAATCATACCCATTGATCATACAAGCTCATCTACAGTATAATATATGATTATAATATAGGTATAAACCGCCCAAAAAATAAACACAATAGGCTCTTTGATGACATTAACACCAAAACCTGAAACATTTATGCAAATTCTCATGTATTAAATGTACAAGCAGTTTTGTTACTTCATACTTTATGTGCTACAATAATAATTCTAATGATTATGTAAACGGATAGAACCTTGTATATGTATGTCGGCGATACGCCAGAATTATCGTGTCCAGACTCCATAATAACAGAAACACACACACAATATAGCTTGGTTTATTTTCAGACAATTTCTAGTATAGAACTGAACTCAATGTGAGCTGCAATGGCCGTTTTATATAAAACCAACTGTCACTTAACGTATAACAAATGCAACTTCCTCTACAACATGTAATTGAAATTACTGTAGGTACAATTAATTATGAAATATAGTTCAAAAATCAACATTAATATTATAATGAATTTTACATCAATCATCTAATAATTTATTTTACACATATTAGTAATTTATTTTAATAATCAAACACTACTTTACAAATGGCGCTATTAACAATATGTAAATATAATCAGATGTTATTTATTACATAAAACATAAAAATAAGTGTCAGAATAATGTTATTTAATTCTTATTGATTTTACTTTGAAAGTTTCTGGAGTAATAGAAATAATTAAACATTAAATTAAATATCTCATGTTTTTAAATCAGATAAGCAGTCTGATAAATTTTTAGAGTATTAAAATTTTCAGTTTTGTGATCACAAATAGCTATTTAAATATTAATCTTAAATATTAATTATACAGTGGAATCCGTTTATAATGACATCGAAGGGAATTGACAAACACGTCATAATAAGCGGACGTCATACAAAGCGTTTAGTGAAAAAAAAAACCTTTTTGAGGTAAACATTTATTTAGATATTTATTTACATTTTGATAGATAAACATAGTATATAAATACAAAATAAAAATTGCACGTAATAAGTACGATATATGTATGTACATATTATGTATGTATGTTCGTACATACATACATACATACATATATGTATTTTTCATATTTCTTCTTCGGGAATCAATGAACATTTCAGAAGGTAGAATAATGAATCATGTCGGTCATTATAACCGGGCATTAATTATTAAAAAATGGGTCATAATAAGCGTCATGTCACTGTAAGCGAAGTCATTATATCCGACTTTTACGAAGAATTTTATATGAAAACCAAAGTTCGTTGTGTAATACGTCAAAATAAGCGGTTGGTCAATATAAACGGAGTCATATTAAACGGATTCTACTGTATTTATGTAACAATTTAATCATTATTTATTAGTTTGCGCCCATATGTACATACTACATAGTAGAAAATTCATAAGTAGGTATAGATTGTCCTATCTGAACCCGCAAGTGCACCCCATTCAAAATAGTTACGTCGAGGGAGCAAATTCATTGACTTGGGGCGAGTTTCATTAACTTTTCCAATGAATACAAGCATTTGCCTCCTATTTGTCACATTTGTTGTAAACATTTGGTTTGTCATCATGATAATTGTGTGATACATTTGATAACTTTAAAAGGCAGTTTAATAGAGCGTCAATCATAAATCCTAGGTTTTTGATAGTTTTAAATCTACCAAAAAGCTTTAAAAAGAGGGAAACGATATATCAAAGAAAGAAGGCAGAACAATAGGGTTGAACCCTATTGAAAAATATATACATCTACATTACACGTACATACATTTAAACATGTAGGTAGTATAAACGATACAAATTTTAATATTGTTGAAAACCCCTGCATTGGAGACAATCTTTAATCGCAACAAGTCAGACCCGTTTACGTTACGGACTCATAATTACATTAACTACGCAATGCATGTGTTACAACGGACAATGCACAGGATGTCCCGTTTATCAGTACAAATATATAAAATTGAAGTTTCTTTTTATAACTACAAAATATTCCATTAATATACACTATGTGTATGATTACACGGCACATGGCAAACTAACAATATTTAAAAGTTTGGTCTGCATGTTCTGGCTAATTTGTAAAGCAATTGGTCCAATATTGATAGGATCTTCTTTGGAAAACAACTGTAGATGCAATTTTTTATACAAAGTTGGGCAAATTTGATTTTGTTATTTTTTTCTAAAAAAACGTAATATTATTGAAAAATGTGTCGATCTTATTATGCGCCGCCCCAACATAAGACACTAAAAAAAAACAAATCAGTAAGAAAAGATTTTCGCAAATAAATTTGGATTAAAATTTTTCATTACATAACACATTTCATATTAATGCTAACGATTATCTTATAGAAGTTTGAATGCTCATTTCTTCAACAAGTACGTCACTAAATCAATGACGCGATGAAACAGAAAGTTTGTATCAACTGTATAGAAACCCAACATAAATTGTTACAAACAAATATGGAACATCGGAACAAAAAGCAATAACAATACCGGTCAAATACACCTTCGGTGCCAAGTTCCGCCTACACCGATACACGTATTTAAACACGTTCGCAAAACAAACAAAAACAATCAAACAAGCTGCCAGATTTATGATATCAATTCGTTTTAAAAATAGCATCGATAGAACGTCCTGTACATTATAAGAGGAGTGTCGCCCCACAGACCGGTCCAGACAAATTGTCGCACCCCATGTTCGCATTATTGCCGATATTTAATTGTTTGCGTAATTTATTTCTCTAAAACGGGGAATGTTCGCGTTCAGTATTGCAGACACGTACGAGTGTACGAGTGATTGTTTTAGGTTGTGAGTAGTGCCAGACTGTATAGAATGAAAATATGTATAAGTTGTCTGTTGTACACAGCTACAGCTAGAGTATCTATTGCAGACTGTTATACAGAAGCCGTTGTTATTATACTGACGCGACCTGATGTAGCCGTAAGATTTTTAGAAATGAATAATTTTACATTACCGTCACCTATCTCTTAGCATTTAATATACGAGTATCTCGTATTCGCAAAATGCATAACAGCAAACCAAGTATATTCTAGAAAATTGAAATTTTAAAACAGCGATTTGCAGAAACAAGTGTCACTTGCGGAATCATAGTACAAAACGACGAGTAGTGTTCACAAACTCAATTTTTAGTGTCCTATTGCGAACATATGAATGGGGCTACGTTTAAATTCATACAAGTAGTGGCAAGTGGACATGACTAAGCGCTTGCAATTTGGACAGCTATCGCATTCGCAGCGTACTTTCGTGACACTTGCATATTTCAGCGTTAGTCATGCGTGTTCAATGCATTCGCTGCGATAAATATTTTTTATTCCAACTATTATTCCGCTCGGCAGTTGTGTCGTTTGTATAATTGCTTTTACTTAGTTTACGCCTTTCAATTTATTTTCGCTTTTTTACAAGCCTCACGTAGCATTTAATTTAAAATTAAAGAACTTTAGAATACATAGTCCTTTCAACTTGCATACATGGTATTTTTTATTTGCATTTATTGGGAATTCGATCTCATTGTATATTGCAAAGCACTCGTCGATTTTATTGATATATATAAATATAGAGGGATTAGGCCTTCACCGATCACGTTGGCCAAGTGCGGGTCAGCAAAATACACACCTGAAAAATATCTTGCGGAGTATTTTGACTTTGCAATTGTCATTATTTTTGCCTTCAACCATTTGAACCCGTGTCTACCAAGATTTTGTCCTCGACCCCGCTCCTAATCGTCGAGTTCATCACGACTAAGTAGCATTATAAAGTCCCACAATGATAAATAATTAATTTCAACGGTCACTACCAGCATTTCTCCATCAAATAGATTAAAAACCGACTCACTATCAATAGATAAAACCACGCGATGTTCCTAAAACGCTCTAATTCCGTTAATAGGATTACACACAATCTAAGGCTGTCCATCAGACAGGTCGATAACATGGGTAATTTATCCGATTCGTGCAATAAGAAAAATGGGCCTTATCCGTGACCGGCTTATCTTAATAACCTTCTGTTGATATTGTAACCGAGCGTTATCGACTAAGTTAATGACTGTTATATTCTACTGCAATATTAGACTTTGCTACAACACTTTATCCTTGTCAGGGTTTTTCTCTCTTCCCGTGTTTTCGCTATCGTTGGGAATACTAATCTCCTCTGAAATACAAAGAGTCACGTAATAGGTGTCTGTTTGTGCCTAGTACAGGTATATAGATAAGATGGATAGCTTCATAGGAACAGGAATGGCAAGACGTTTGAGTTAGAAGGTACATCTATGAATTATAATTTACGAGCTGATCAATGCTTCTTTAAGCAGTTAAATCATCATCATCATCATCATCAGCCCACATACATACGTCCCTCTGCTGGGCACGGGCCTCCTCTACAACTCTGAGGGTTTAGGCCTTAGTCCACCACGCTGGCCTAGGGCAGAGAAATTAAGAAATTCCTAAGAACTTTTAGGTGTGCAGGTTTTATCACGATGATTTCCTTCACCATTAAAGTACGCGATAATTCTTTGTGAACACACACATAACTTCGAAAAGCAGAGGTGTGTGCCTGGGGTTTGAGCCCTCTAACTTCGAGATTCTCGACCGCGTGCCTAAACGTCGAGGCCATCACGACTGAAACAGTTAAATAATTGTCAATAATAGATATTAATGCTTAAGACTTCCTAACAAGAATTTCAAGTATATTTAACACCACAAACAAGCGTAAAGTTACCAAGCAGAAAATTTTCATTTCACCATTACGAATATGACATAGTAACTTATTATAATACCTTTTGCAACTGTATGGTACGGTTTACAATAACATGTGTATTCGCTATTTCTTTTATCCGAAAGTCCATCAAACGAGCATTCAGGTTGCCAGTCATGACTACTTCCTTGAAAAATATAAGTAAGTTGCTACCCTTAAAAAAATTGTTACGAAAACGAAACCCATAAAAAAATGTTTGGTTCTATCATTTTAGCTAACATTCGGTCACGAAGATTGGAGAGAAAAAAACAATTATGATGTCTCTCATTTTAGTACTGAGTTAGAAGCCGAGGAAGATATGAACTGGCACAAAGAATCCGTTTCAATCCTCTTTCGAAATATTCAACCGTACAAGAATAAATACTTAAAATACTTAAACCGTTCATGACCCATTCTGTATTCTATTTAAACTTTATCCCCTTTAGTGCATACACGCAAGTTTACGGCAAAGCTAAGTCTAATTGGGTCAATCGCTAGATTAAACGATAGGGAAAAGTTCCGGTTGGACAGCGTCCTCCTCAGACTAAGTACTGCGGTTTACCAACTTCTTTTTCCTTACTATTTATTTTGAAAACCATCTTGTGACAGCCTTTTTACTGAATAAATTTAAATGTTTACTGCTTGGGTTATTATGTGAAGTAACTACGACTTTTGAAAAAAAACTTATTTATAATACTTTCTGTTATTTACACACATTATTATATTTTAAATAATTTATTGTATATACTGTAGTATAAGTTTGAGGTGTACCACATTATATACAGACAGCCCCGTGGCGCATTTGGCTAGACACCAGCTTGCGAAACGAGAGGCCGCTGGTTCGATCCCCGCACCGAGACAAATGATTGTGTGATCCACAAGTACATATTTGTTTCGGGTCTGGGTGTTTGTGAGATCAAAAAGTCTCTCGTAGTTTCTGATACCCAAGACACAAGACTTGTAGATATCTTCATGTGGGGTCAGAACTATGTATGTGACTGTTGGGTGTATTAATTTATTTATACGTAAAGACATGCAGTAACAGTTTAAATTTGAATTAGAAATATTTTTGATAGTCCAACACCATATTTTTTTAAATAGATTTTATCCCACGTATAATGATTGCAATGCCATCAAATGTATAAATATTATTAACACTATAATTTAATACTAAATATTAACACTTAATTAAAAGAACAAAAAGGCATTAAGAGATTTGCCCGACCAATTAACGAGATAGCATCGAAATTTTAATTGCATAAAATTTAAGTATACGCGCACCTCGTTAAATCCGGTAATCCAACATCGAATATTCTATCAATGCATATTGCAAGAGAAAGGACGCTCGGATAGCCCGGCCAAAAGCGATATGTGAAAAATGTGACGTATGTACTTGAATAAAATGAACGACATGTCAAACCGTGCATTTGACTGAAAATCCAGTGAACCGCGAACATTTCCCAACAATGCGTGCCACAACCGAATTGCCACAAATCAGATCTTACCGCTACAAAATATTCGAGGCGTTTAAACGTATGGCAATTAATTTTCTTTTGCACGTTTGAATAAAGTATAAGAAAATCGTACAATACGCGAAGGTAAATTCAAGATTAGAAATACCATGGTGAAATCTGCTTTTCATTGTATAGAAATTGAAGATGTGACAGCGAATTTAAGTGACTTATTTGGTGAACGGTCTATATGCAAGGCTTAGTGCCATGATGTCTTAATAAAACAATAATTTACAAGAATGGCTACACCTTACTATCCGAGACCATAATTCCGACTCGTTTGCTATCGGCACGCCAGCTGATCCCAAAATAAGGCAGTTGTATAAGTCAGTTATGGGAAGTTTGTGTCGTGATACAATGTCCTTTCACAATTTTTTTTTTAACACATAAATACTTGTATCGAACGTACCCATCCAATTCTTCACATCACATTTCACAGACGACGTAGGGTTATTACTTAGGGTCAGGAAGATGTATCCAATTGGGGGAATTTACAATTAAACGAATATACCCGCCTTAACGCAA
Source organism: Hemaris fuciformis (assembly GCA_907164795.1). Taxonomy (NCBI): domain Eukaryota; kingdom Metazoa; phylum Arthropoda; class Insecta; order Lepidoptera; family Sphingidae; genus Hemaris; species Hemaris fuciformis. The sequence continues at coordinate 10,221,267 of OU015442.1, forward strand.
ATAATCTAAACACTTGGCAATCGCATTACCAGTTTACTAAAATTTCACCTTTTCTGTAAAAATGTATAACTAACATGTTACAATCAGGTGTAATGTAATGTGTTATGTGCAAAGGCAGTATAAGAATAAAATCCAATGATGCATGTTACCGTCCATATCGACGTTGAACGTTTCATACAACTAAGCTACCAAAATACATATAAAGAATACATTTTACACTCACTTAAAATTGATTGGTATTCTAAAATTCCCATCAGTAAATTTTTGGTTTGTTTCAGTAATCGTTTGCTCTACTACGAGGATAAGATTAATGTATAGCGTTCTAAGAGCAGCCTGTGTTAATCTACTTCCACTATTAATTATATTATAATCTAACCGTCATATTTTCTTCATTTATGGGTAATCGTCATAGTTTGCCAGTTGACTCTCTATTTGGATCACCTCCAATTGCCATTCCAATATGAATATCTATCCTAAGTTTCATCTTTCTGGCACTAGCCATTTGGAACGTAAGCCGGGAACGGACGGACATGACGAAACTACTGTATAAGGGTTCCGAGACGGTAACTACGGAACCCTAAAAAAAAGCTGAAAGAAATTTACGATACCTTTCTATATGTGCCATCGAGCAGATTCTATGAAATTTACTAGGCAACGGTTACAAATTTACTAGGCAACGGTTGTCGTTGTAAATTACGTTCACCGCTGCGATAAAACTCTGAACATTCTGAAGCTTTTGTCGCTGCACCAAACACTTGTCTATGACTATAGCGTATTTTATTTATTACCATAAAATTCTGCTTATGAATCTAAGTACAATACATAGTGTTCTACAACATATATCTAAACCTATAAAAAAAGTATACTTTGACCTCTGTTCTAAGCGTGGCTTGTATCACAGAGGTCTATATATTTACAGATCCAGATACCCAATTTTGAACAGGGCACACGGTTCTTAATTAAAATAAATTTATTAAATGATAATAGTAATACTGAAGCGGAGGAAATAGCCTTGACTAACTATACTATACTTTTTTTACAAATCTAAATTTAATTTAAAAGCATCTGGGTAAATCACACAATGTGAGTGTGCAAGTAGGAGTAAGTGTATAAGTGAGTGTGTGTGTAAGTATTTGTGTACGTGTGTTTGATATGTGCCTGATATGGAAAACATATAGGGTGAAAATAAGGTTAAATCGTCTGGATGAGGTTTTAAATATTTATTGTATAGATATAGATGGTTCTTTCGCTTTTGTTTATATGTTCCTTAATTTAAAAACTTAATATGTTTTGTTGAGATGTTATATGATTTTCAAAATATTTTGAGGAACGATAATTCTTCAAAATGTTAGTTAAAACTTACCTAAAGTAGATCCAGTTGAAAAAAAATATTGAGAAATATACATCTGACATGGTCTTTCGCTATGTATAGAGCAATCTTGTCCATACGTTATCTATATGAAAATTGGCCTGCAGAAAAACAATCTTCATAAAAATATAATAGATATTTTTTGTTAATATTTTTCTCATACGTCTAGTATTCCTGTTCCTCTTTTTATGATCTAATTTCTTCGTGAAAACCCCACCTAACATAAGGAATAAACGCCCACCAAACAAAAAGATTAAGCAAATTATATAATCTCGCAAAACGATGCAGGCTTTGACAAAGCGGCTGTGTTTATCATCGAGTTCGAAAGGAAACGCAACGGAGCGCGTAAGTAGAACTTTATTTAGTGGCTTATTTCTTTTTATGTGGACACGGCTCCGCAGAAATTAGATGTTTTATGAAATTGTTTTTCCGGGACATTAGCCAGTCCTAATTATGGCGCTCGCTTCAACTCGGGCCAATTTCTCTGGACGTTTTCACGTTGTCGGTGACAAAGTGGTACTATGGAAGAAAACAATTCTAGTGAGACGTCCTCTTTATAAGGCGAGTGGAAGTAATGTAAATTTAGGATGTTTGTGTTTTGTGTGTGAAGATGCATTGTTTTGACTAAACTATATAATAAACTATATGGCGTAGAATATGCAAGTTTAGAAAAAACAAAAACGTGTTGCTTAAATTACTGGCCGTAGCATTACAAGTATGTTAGTGAGTTTTTTTATAATAAATACGCCCGACGGGGCTCCTCGACAACTGAGAGGGTTTAGGCCTTAGTCCACCACACTGGCCTAGTGCGGATTGGTTTAACATTTAGGTGTGCAGGTTTCCTCACGATGTTTTCCTTCACTGTCAGGTACGTGATAAATCACTGTGAATACACACATAACTTCGAAAACTCATAGGTGTGTGGCCTGGGATTTCAACCCGCGACCGTTGATTTTCTCAAACGTATTCCTAAAGCTCGAGGCCATCGCTACTTTGTATTTTGTTTAAATATTTATTTAATTTTCTAATTACGAGTTTCCGTTATCGAAAACTAAGACAGATAATAATGTTTTTTAGGCCAACGTAAATTCACTTAACATATTTTTCGATTACGGTCTCTTTACACCGTGTCGTGTATAAGAAAGTTACTATACAGAAAACATTAGGCATATATAATTGGGTTTCTTCATTAGGAGAAACTGATAGAAAGTTGCATTAGGAAATACATACTTGAGATAAATCAATAACACAAGATATAGTGCATTTTTCCACCTCGCGTTAAAGTTTATTCTTCAAGTGAAGTAGGTTCACGTATGGCGAACTTTTAGCAATACTCGAACAGATTTCTAAACAACCTTACCGACTCAACTGACTGATAAAGTTGGTATTTTATGTCAATAAATCAATAATCAATAATCTCTTATATTGCTCTGAAGGTGAAAATTATGAAAAATGCATTTTATGTGTATCAATACTAATCATCATCAGCCCTTATACGTCCCACTTCTGAGCACGGGCCCCCTCTACAACTGAGAAAGTTTAGGCCTTAGTCCACCACGCTGGCCTAGTGCGGGTTGGTTCGTTGAACAATACTAATGATTATATGTAATAGTCGATAATACTCAAATTACCTCAGTCATTATTGTGAACGATCCTTCGTTAGGACGGGAAAATGTTAGGCAAAATTTATTAACAAACCAAAATACCTTCGATTCAACTTTTCGATTTAATAAGATGAGCTAAAAATATCCAAAATTTTACAATTTGCTTTTTAACCCTTAATTCGACACCGCGCAGTATGCCTCTCGTTAGAGTAACAAAAATCTAACTTGATAATATAATGGTCATCCCATTATAATATTTTTCAGGATACTGAAATAGTATTTTTTCTAGGATCCCTCACAAGCTAAGTAACAAAATTTGTGATGATTGTACAAATAAAATAATAAAAAAACTGTCAAATTAAGGGTTAAGCTCCCTTTATTTATTCAGTTATTATGTGAAACGCTCACATGAACATATGCAAACATTAATTCATATTGTTACAGTATTCGAAATTTTAGCTTTTATTACAGCACTTTTCTTCAAGTAAGAGTCATATTTACATTCACGTATTTTTTTAGGCTGAAATGTAAATAAATGGTTGGATAGACATTTTCTTGCAACTTTATTATTTTCAGCACTTTTCTTCAAGTAAGAGTCATATTTACATTCACGTATTTCCTTCTTCAAGTAAGAGTCATATTTACATTCACGTATTTTTTTAGGCTGAAATGTAAATAAATGGTTGGATAGACATTTTCTTGCAACTTTATTATTTTCATACTGAAATAGTATTTTTTCTAGGATCCCTCACAAGCTAAGTAACAAAATTTGTGATGATTGTACAAATAAAATAATAAAAAAACTGTCAAATTAAGGGTTAAGCTCCCTTTATTTATTCAGTTATTATGTGAAACGCTCACATGAACATATGCAAACATTAATTCATATTGTTACAGTATTCGAAATTTTAGCTTTTATTACAGCACTTTTCTTCAAGTAAGAGTCATATTTACATTCACGTATTTTTTTAGGCTGAAATGTAAATAAATGGTTGGATAGACATTTTCTTGCAACTTTATTATTTTCCATAAACCCAGGTTTGATCCAAAGTCTCTTGGAAAGTCCGGTCTATTGATTGCCAGACAGAAATGTTATGCGTTCAAGTGTTAGGGACCAAATTTCGTGAACCGTTGTCCACTTTGTGACATTATAAATATTTTTTTACTTAGCTTACAAAAGAGAGTAACATATTTTAGCACGAAAATCAGTTATATTTAGAAATGAATAATATTTTTTGAATTACTCATCTACAGCAGAAGGGATCACAGTGGTTTTTGTATGACATTTTTAGTGGATACTGTCCACGCTCCAATGCTTCAGTAAACATAGAGGCTTTAGTGAAGAAATTATACAGATTTTATAAAGATTGCTCTAGTACGCAAGATGTAAATCATTTTAAGATTTACATTCTAGACTTTCTAAGAATCCCTTTACAGAAAGACTATTTACTTTTAGTAATAATAGTGAGATGCAACTTTATTTCACCCAGCAGTATGACAACTTCTACTGGGCCTCGTATTTCTGAGAAGAAGTTATGTGTTTATTTATTGCATGTCACTGTATGTAAGAATATAAGATTGAATTGAATATGAATAATATAAGCAGCTCATGTCTGAAAATACTACAAATCACCGATTACTCGAGCGTTAACGTTTTAACTACCTCGTGGTCCCACGGTACAAGTATGTGCCGTGCGATCTAGAGGTCCTGGGTTCGATTCCCGGGTCGGGCAGTGTTATTGGGTTTTTCCATTAGGAAATTCTCGGTAACAGCACGGAGTCTGGAAATGTGCCCGAAAAACGGCAATAGGCTCGCCACCTATTACGTGGGACTGATACATACTTGGCGAAATGTGGGTGCAGAAATTCACCTCTGCCTACCCCTTCGGGAATTTCGGCGTGAGTTTATGTATGTATGATGTATGTTTTAAGTTATTATCAATTTCTTAGAATAATGCCAGACTGATGCAAATTCAATTAAGGTTTAATAATTACGTCATGTAACACACCGAAAGCATTCAAGCTAATGGTGAACGTCTACACATCATCGTAACTCACCCACAAAGCGTCGACATTAAACAGCAGTAATCATTTTATTAGCATTGTTACAACAAATTGCCAAGTTACATTTCGCACAGATGGAAGCCTGCAGTCACGTACTACTAAAGGGACTGGGAAATGAAATAATTTGTCTTAGGGAAGGGTGCATTTCATATCACGGCGCATGAGGGAGTTGAACGAACTTTGTTTACTCATACGCGTTGAAGTAGCGAATGTAATAAAAAGTTTTGTTTTGAAGTAATTCAAGGAAAAGAAAAGTCGTTTATTCACTTACCGTGGGGAGACAGTGTGTTGTTTTCTAGACGACAATGGTAAGAGATTTAAATTATGCTATTTTTATGACAAAGAGAACCAAATAATAATTCAAAAAAAGAGTGCAAATCTCAAATATTCAAACTAGGTACTAGTTAGTAGCTTAAATATACCTCAACAACAGAGACTGATCTAATTAGAAGTTATTTTTAAGAATTTTTTATTCTATATAACTAACGCTAGGGTTCCGTTGCCGTTTTTTTTCCAACTGTATCTATAACCAAATGAGCTAAAAAAACATTGGTACAACCATTTTATAAACATTTTTATTTGATAAAAGTTTCTTTTCTGAATATAATAATAAGAAATTAATAAGGTTCATAAAAAAATCGCTTCAATAAAGTCAAAATAATTCTTAGAAATATTAAGTGCGTTGTTTGAATTGCGTTTCACCCCCATATCTCAGACAGTGAAGAAAGGATGATAATTTCGGGAGACATCTGAAAATTGCTAAGACTTTTTTTTTTTTTTTTTTTTTTTTTTTTTTTTTTTTTTTTTTTTTTTGTGTTTATCTACAATCAGTCCTAAACTATAAGTAGATTTGTTCTAAGCCGTTTGTCGTTTCAAGGAGCTCCTCAGCAGGAGACCCCTCTTCCTTCACCATCTGTCACCAAGGTTCTGTATATCATGGCGTTTCAGCCTTTTAGTGTAGGTAATAGTAGCTAATGCGGTGGCCAGGTCATTTGGGTGATTTTCCAGTCGTGTTTTATATTTATTCCCTGTTAGCTTTAACTCCTCCTTAACAGTTTTTATGCTCAGAGCTTCATGGATCTCTGTGTTAGTGGTGAACCATGGCGTTTGCTAAGACTTAAAAGAGAAAAAATGATTTCATTTTCCGCTCAGACGATACGTACAAATGAAAAGAGCCTGTGATTTATAACTCAATCTTATGACGGCATAAAATGACGACACACGTGGAAATTGGCAATTTCTCTTAATAACAAGTTACAAATGGTGATACTCCAATGCCACGCCTAAATTATTTGGTGCTTTATGGCATTTTCATGAAATGTGAAACCAGTTTTCCGTAAATAGGTTTAATGTGGGCTGTGGATTTAGTTGTCAGCAAAATAAACCTATACAGATTGTTGGCAAAAGGAGTTTTTTAATAGTTAAATCATATCTATTATTTTATAATAAGCCTGTTAATTACATGTTATCGTCATTTTCTCCTGAACATCCAACCCTCTTCTAAGTCATTTATAGCCTAAGCCTGTTTGTATGTTTTACCTATAATTATTGAAAATTATAAATTATGATAATATTTTCGAAGTCGTGATGGCGTTTAGGCACGCGGTCGAGAATCTTGACGGTCGCAGGTTCAAACCCCAGGCACACACCTCTGACTTTTCGAAGTTATGTGTGTATTCACAAAGAATTATCACGCACTTTAACGGTGAAGGAAAACATCGCACTAGGCCAGCGTGGTGGACTAAGGCCTAGCACCCTCTCAGCTGTAAAGGAGGCCCGTGCCCAGCAGTGGGACGTATATGGGCTGATGATGAAAGGTTTCTAAAATAGGTAATATGTCTTCAGGATAAAAATATGCATTCGATACAAATTTTATGTATTTACGGCAGAATTTTCCCAATGGAAATATTAAAGCAGTTTAGTTTTATTAAAACATGTATTTAACGTGTAAGCTTTAAAACGTAATTTTACCAGTGACCTAGACTTTTTTTACGACAAATTTTAAATTTATTCCGTCATTGTTTCAATGCAGTTTACCATCTCTTTTTACACGGTTTTTTAAATGCAAGTCGAAATAAAATTCTAAAGAACAATTATTTTTATATGCAGCCTGCACGCTTTCCAAATTACTTGTTTTTATCTCATTGTACAAAAATTCGCACATTATTCTACTGCTATAAAAACTTAAACTTTTCCGTCCTACGGGATACATTCAGTGCTTTAGCAGAATTAACAAAAACTCGCAACGCACAATAACTGAGCAATTTTACACAATGCTAGTTTCCATAATTGTTTTCAATTTTCAAACAGCAATATTTCAAAAAACCAATGCTCGTAAAACAATTGAAATTTCCTCGCCATTTGTTCACATAAATTATTCAATATTCGTATAGTTTGTATTAAATGAGTGGACGAACGGACTATAAATCGTTGTATCGAGCTTTCTGTCATTGTCGCAACCCTTACAGAATAATGCCCAGTTTAATTTTATTTATTGCCTGATACTGTGCGGTCGTCATACTTCATTTCTAATCGGTTATTGATGATAATTTTTCTATTTATTTTGTGTGTACTAAGTAATATAATTTGTATTTAATTTCATATTTTTTATATTATACCTTAATAAAGTGTCAGGTACTCCTGGAATTCTAGTCTTAATGAAACATTGTCTATAAAAGATAGTCATGAATATTTCTGCAGTGAACAGAAATTGGGAACAGGGCAAGGAGATGTATGTGAATATTTCTGCAGTCTTGTGTATGATTTAAGCTAAGACAACTTATCTTGATTCGTCTTTAGTAAAAAAAACTCAACGCCTTTTACAAAATATAGTATAAGTACCTACCTAAGTAAAGCTGAATATAAGTATAAGTAAGAAAATACTGAATATTCTGAAGTCACGTAAATGTGAAATAAATGCAGATAGGTAGCAATCACTTCAAGATTTACCGTACAACCTGACCTTATAAAGAATTTTATAACTGCCAATATTAGCCCTATTAAAGTTGAACTCGGTTCGGTCCGTAAAAGCCGTTGCAGAAGTAAATTTCGATCATAAATACCTACTTACTTTATTCCATGAATCGGAGAACTGGAATATAAAGCGATTGGAGCAAATCCCCGCAAGATTGAATCCGGAAAAAGTTTTCTACTAGTGCGTCAAAAAACTTATAATTCCGTTGGCGCACGTCTATTGAATTCACTCGTTATTTATTGTTGGCGATAAAATAATATTAATCTCAAGGGGATTACAGTTGGATTTCATTCTTCTGGCCGCAACTCGGAACTTTGAAAATAACCCCAGATTACACTCCGCCGTGTACAATAATGTGGATGGGTAATCCACTAATGAAAGTATAACGATTGTTTTATGTTGAACATTTGGCTTTAACGGGAGTAAAAGTTACGCGATAAAACGTGATCTGCTTAAGGCTTGAGTGCTAAAGAAGAAAAAATAGGCATTAAACACTTCGACTGGCCCGACGTTGATTTAAATACATTTATAGTTTCACTTGAGTTTCTTTGGAGGGTTTTTTATTATAATGGTATTCAAAGTAGGATTTGTATTTTAAGTAATCCCTTGGGAGTTCAAAGCGAAATGATTTCGTCAATTTGAAATGTCGCAGATTTAATGGAAGGTGTGTTGCGTTGATACTACGTGTTAATGTGTCTGCTTCGTAATCTACTTAACAGAAAAGATTGTTAGGTAGTATATCTGAGCAAATCTGCTTTTGCATTTTCTCGACTGTATTTATTAAATTATTCTGAGTAAGGCATAAATTGAAAAGGTTTTCTTAAAAATACACGTATAAATTAAATCTGTTATATTTCTTTTATTTTTTTATTATCTAACTTTGTACACTTATTTCTCTTCCGACATCGCCATCCTTGGTTGTCTGTAAGAGATCGCCTTGTGCGATTAGGCCACCTTTTGTAATTTTCAGTTTACTGTACTCCTTAGATTTAATCTTATGTGTACAACAAAGTTTTAAATTTAAATCAAGCATATCAAGAACATTTTAAGTTATCGATAAATTTGCAAAAAATATAACCGTCGTATCCACATTATGTTAACCTTTCTACTAGCGTCGCAGTAATCAGCGAGGAAGTTTCCGTGCGTAAGAGGGATTATATTTTCGATAACTTAGCCTAGGGTAGCTCCGACAAATAGAGAAAAGAGATAGCAGAGGGTGAAGTACGACCCTGAACGCAAGTAATCTGGAAATTTGTTATGGTAACCTAAGGAAATACCCATGGGAAAAATAATGGATTTTTTCAAAATATTGCCATACTTTCACTTTGAGTGGGGACCATAACTTGCGTGGTGGAATTTATTTATTTATTAATATCTTTGTTTATGATGACAATATAAATTGTGGTCTTTTCATAACGCAACGTTGATTGTTTATTTTGAGTAAGCGTTTTGCACCGTGTATTATTTATGTGTTTTATTTATAATACAAAACATAACAAAAACTGATTATGTTTTTGTCCTTTAAAAATTTCTTATCATATAGTTTAGCCAATTTGGACATCTACCTGCGCGATGAAAGGATGACCTGCACGCGAAATCTACCTTGCCATGGTATTCTGGCAACAAAGGTGCACCGTGCGATACTTACGTCATATTTTTCAAAAAGCCATATTATTTAGTGAGGCTGTAGTAATAAATGGCAAATATGAGAGATCTCTAAATCGATAATTCGATGTCGTTGAAAAGTTATGAAACTGTCTTTTATTAAAATTGCTATTTTTTGTTGTTGTAATTTGTAAGATTTTTAATTCTTAACTTACAAAATTGAAACAATTGAACTAGGGTAGGGTAACTACTCGTAGGGTACTGAAACTTATTTGAGGCCTCATTGAGAAAGTTAACTTCGGTGTCTTGTGATTTTTTTTCCTCGGAATTCCGTTTTGTATAACAAAAAGATTTTTGTTGATTTTATATAAAGTATATTTTTTATTAATTTATTATTTAGTTTTATTCGATAATACAACCCCGTTGGCATAGTATTGAACATGTACTGTTAAAAATTTCAACCCAGTGTCTTATGTTGTTGTTGTCTGATTAATTTGTTATCAAACAGAATATAAGGCCCGTATTCAATAGTAGACAGAGTACTTCACAATGTATGGCCTAAAATCTATCGATTATAATTTTTAATAAATTTAGTTGATTTTACCACAGTTCGTCAGAAAACGGATCACTGAATCACTTTTTAAGTTAACATCAGTTATGTTCATTACTCTGTTAATAAAGTGTCAAAAATAAAATCCCCAATCGTTAAGGGACAAAAAAATCGTTTACAAATGAATCATAGAAGAGGTTCGTATCTAGCAATGTATCACAGAAGGAAAAGAAAACTCAAAAAGTCTGGCAACCCTAGCCAAAAAGGCTAAATCTTATGCTACCATCTACACACAAAACAGGGCAAAGTACAAATATAAAAATACTCTGCATACCATTACGTGCTTTTTGTTTTATTTCTCATAACATTTTTATACATAGAACATTTTCGTGACGACATAAAAAGTATAGGCGGTGGACATACTAGCGCCCCCATAGTTGCGGTTTAGAAAAACGCAATATCGCATGAGTCGGCGGGGAGGTAAGTGTGCCCTGTGGATTTACAGCATTAAATTGGTTCGGGCAGGGCTGTCAAACTGTTAAAAGTTTACAAGTTGCTCGCGTGACTCTGCCGGCACACGAATAATTAGCTAATATTTATGCACAGAAACTAACCAACATGGAACGTTGGTGCCCTTTTATTTGTTTTGTTTGTTTTATCGCTGAACCATTTGTGCCTGTAACTCGTTCGCAATAAAATGGAATGATAACATTTTGTTTATTTAAACTTTGAATTTTATTCCAATTAAAACATATTATTATGTTAGTTCTCTTTATTACGAGAGTTATTGTTGGCGTAAAACATAAATTTTATCTAGGAATTACACAAAACCGTAAGTAAGTAAGTGGATAAGTAAACAGTAAACGACTACAAAGCACGAATATTTTATTGCCGTCCTCAATACAAAAGGGACTTTCTCATAACTTTGTTGGTAAGAAAATTATAACAAATGAATGTTATTTAACACAAAAATGAACAAGAATTAGTTATAATAAAATATGTTTGCGTCATGGCTAGAAGCGAGACGAAATGGCAAAATGAGTACAGCGTTTTCGATTTTAGTGTTCATTTATGATTTCTCCTAGTGACTTGTTTAGGTTATAGTCTATTTATTACTTACTATCTCTAGACACAACCTCAATACAAATTTCACTGAAAATCAGCACAGCAATTGAGACATAAAACTAAGAAACACCCTTTATTTCGCGTTCATGTTATTAAGTCTTGGATTATTTTTAAAGAGAGAAGAAATTGAGGTTTATCGTCGCAATAAAGAACCATGAAATTTTAAACAAACTTGAATAAATAAACTTAACAGAGAAAACGTGCATAAGTGTAGCTTAAAGAAGTGACAAATGGCTCAGCTTATAACTCGGTCATATCGTGATTATACTTTGTACAGGAATGATTTTCTTAGACCATCTAAAACTCAATTCAAGTCATATAATTTATACCGAAATACACAATATATATATTTAAAAAAAAAAACGGGTGGCACTCCGGGAGTACCGGCAGAAGTGAAAATTCAACATTAACTTTGTGCATTTTTTAATATGTTGGAATGGTTAGGAAATAACTCCGCACGAATTGCTTTATTTTTCAGTATAATAGTACTATCATTTACGTGATAAAATACAATATTTGATGCGCTATCGTACACAGACATGACAATGCGACATCAACGTATGACAACAAACGTCTTACTCATTTTCGATCAGGGTCACGTGATCTGACGCGAGTTCAATTTTTTTTACCCATCCCAAAAAAGTGCACAGCGCGGCTAAATAAGTTTTCACTTAAAAAAATCGTAACAAAACAATTTCCACAGAACGCAGTTTGTGCAACAACCCTACAACGTATCTAGTCCAGCGGAGATCCATTGTCTCGTGACAGCGGCATCTGAGTTTATCACCGTTGCGACTTTTAGTAGTTATTGCATTCGCCCATTTAGTATACGACACATAAACGCGCCCTTAGTAATAACCGAACTTGAAGAGATGAAACGGCGAATCGTAGACGCGAAATAATTTATAGCCTAAGGCACGGATAAGTTAATAAGTAACTTTTGCTTATAAAAATGCTACATAAAACTTTGTTACTTTGTTGATCTAGTGGGAGCTTAGTGAAATTATTTATTTAAGAACTACGGAATGGATGGCCTCTCACGGCAGCGGTTTGCGGCTGGGAATAATTTATCCGGGAGGAATAGGCACAGATTTTCATAGAGCACTGAGCTAAATATTTACGATACAAACTTTCTTATTCTTCGTAAAACGTATCACCGTCATTAATCTATACCTACTTACCTAGAACCATGGAAAACGATAGTAAAGAAATTCCGCCGGTTAATCTAAGTATACATCGTGTGTAAAAATTTATTACTTATAAACAAATATTTGTTTCAGGTCTGTTTTAAAAATACCTGAAAACTGTTTTGCAAAGACATTCAAAATTTCTGTAAAACAAAGGAAAATTTTGACTTAATGGGAGGTTGGTACTTTTGTCCTCTAAAAAATAAGCAAGTTGACGATAAAGTCAAAAGTATACAAAAGTCTGACCCCAAATTGAGATACAAGTTTGAATCTTGGGTTTCAGAAAATAAGTATGAGAGACTTTTCGATCTCATAAAACCCCTAAAACGTATATTTGCAAATTACTCCAAATCGACTCGGTGCGGGTATTGAAAACGCTGCCTCTCATATTATTTGCTGGTGTCAACCCAACAGTGCCATGGACGCTGTCAAAACTGTATTAACATAAGTAACAAAAGAAATAAATTCAACACAAAAAGAAGATATAGGTATATAAAACAGCCCCGTGGCGCAGTTGGCTAGACACCAGCTTGCGAAACGAGAGGCCGCGGGTTCGATCCCCGCACCGAGACAAATGTTTGTGTGACCCACAAATATTTGTTTCGGGTCTGGGTGTATGTGAGACCGAAAAGTCTCTCGTAGTTTCTGATACCCACGACACAAGACTTGTATCTTAGTGTGGGATCAGAACTATGTATGTGACTGTTGGGTGTATTTATTATTTATTATTATTATAAAACAAACCCAGAAAAAGTAATCCCAACAATTTACGCACGCAATAAAAAAGTGATGAAGTAGATTACATATATTTTTAACGTATCAGGCGTGGATTTCAGCAAACTTTCTGTATTTGGATTCCAGTAATGACTCACGCGTCACATCAAAGTTACTTTCTCGTCTCTCAAAACACTCTCGCGCGTGCATCATCCTCGAGAAAACCCTACGGACCATTCGCCTAGCAGGGAGCTGATCAGTAGTATCACTCAAAACAAGCTAGAAAAGAGAACAAATAGGCCAGAATAATTTCGTATGGTGAGAGATAGAAAAGATAATGCAGTACCTATTATGATAAAAGCATTGGACTAAGGCCTAAACCCTCTCAATGGCAGAGGAGGCCCGTGCCCAGCAGTGGGAAGTATATGGGCTGATGATGAATAAAAGCATTAAGTCTTTTACACGTAACATAGGCCAAAGGAACGTTTGATGGCAAGAATAACTGATGTCGATAAACAAATAGGTATAAATTGAGAAATAAACAAGAGAAAATGAAGAACAATAGGAAAAAAATTAAGAAAATAGATAGAAACTACGCTTACGGTTCGTTGTTCTACTTAACGCCACTTTCTATGACAATCATACATTCACAATTTTATGATGAATAATGAAAACCCAAGCTTAGAGTGCATGTAGGCGAGAGAGAGACTAAAACAAGATACTTTAATAAACTTACAGTCGGATTTATCGTACTACATATTGATCAACTGTGTCTTACTGAAGAAATTCCCCGTGGACCTTACATGTTTACCCCGAGATTGTGAGCCCCACCTGCTCCTCCCGCTTGTTTGTAAATGGGGGGTTAATACTGTTGTATCGTTAATTTTATTTGCACTCCAGTTTCATTGTTGCAAATCCACAGGAGTGGAAAATTGTTATTACGGTAGAGACTACGCGAATATGCGCTAATTGTGGTACGGTATAATAAAGTTGGCGCTTTATAATTAATTAATGTTTTTGTACGGAACATTGTGTACGAGTGTGAGACGCTGAAACAGTTGAAAAGTAACATTGAGATTTCAAACTTTGGTGGAGGTATTTTATGTAATAACTGTAAAAAATTGCTTACATTGTTAATTGATTAGCCAAAATATTGTGGTATCATACTGAATAAAGAGGTCCAAAAAGTTCAAATTCAATTCAATTTTTTAGGGAACGATTATTACGATATAACGATTTTGCAGCGGTAGCTACTAAAAAGGAGGAAGAAAATTATCAAGAAAAAGACTTCGGAACTTGAGAACTTAAAGTCAATAAAAATATCATATGAGCTAGTTGAGGATGAATGTCTCTGGGTTCCCGAAATATTTAAAGTTATTGCACATACCTGGAACGCGGTATAGAATGGTGCTTGTGCTCTGTGGTATAGAGGTCCTAAGTTCAATTTCGGGGCGAGCAAAAAAAGGGTTTTTCCGTTAGGAAATTCTCAGTTGCAGCACCGAATCAGCAACCGAGTCTGGAATTGTGCCCGCAAAACGGCAATAGGCGCACCCAATATTACATGGAATGAAAAAATAATTGCCGAAATGTGGGTGCAGAAATGCAACTACTCCTACTGGTTGAGATATTGTTTCTTGGTAAAAAAGAAAAAACCTTTAAAAAATTATCTAAAACTTCAGTCAAGTCATTAACACCTAAAACGCACATTAATATTAGCGCGTTGGTCAGCGTAAAATCATCTGCTGCGAACAGTCGAAGAACTTACCTTAAATTCATTACGTTCAAATATTTACGTCCCGAGCGCGCGGAGTGCTCGAGGCTTTCAACAAACTCACTCAAGATATGTTCCTAATTTGCCTTTCAAATACTTTGAAACACAGAAGTATTCTGGAGAGTCGTCTTTGACTGTGAAAATTCACAAAGAGGCTAGTGTTACGTGCAAACTATCCCACCAAGAAGGCAACTTGAGAAATTCCGTCCGCGTAATCGCCGAAACACACTTCCCTTGGGACCCGTCGGCATTACCCTCCCTATCTCAACATTCTTACAGTTTAATGTATGCAAACGCATTTTGTTTCAAAGCCTAGCCCCCTCAAGGATGGTGTTAGTCAAGAGCCCTCAAGCGGCGTTCACCTCGCCGCCACGCCTCGGCACCGCCTACCGAAGTTTTTTCTTGGCCGTGTGTCACAACGTGCTCTTTGATCTTCACAAATGCGAATATAATGTCGGAACCAGTTAAGACCCATTCCTTTTCCCTTTATCTAACTGTACACTCGCAAGTTTTTTCGCGATATTTCCACGAATATTCCTTTAGGGCTTTTTGTGAAGGTAACAAAGTAAAACTGTTTTGTCTTCCTATTCTGACTATGTAAGCAAATGTACTCATTTGCTTGTGAAATAAAATACAGATCGGTGCGTTATGTATTCAAATGTGATTGTACCCTTTGTTGTATAGCAATACATTTACGCGAAATACGTTTCGCAGTATTGAAAGAATAATTCAGAAAAGAGTGTACGCCTAAATGTGTCAACTCTGTAAGGACGTTCAATACATCAAAGTCGTATTAAAGTCAAGTTAAGCTCAAAGTAGGAGTCATCAATACGTCTGAGTTCTAAAAATAGAATATCCCCAATGATGAGGGATTATTTGACGACAAAATAAGTATCAACATCGCCATGTGGTGTCACCTCCAAAATAGAATTTGACGCCGCCTCAGCTCTGTCACACGTGGCGGTCTTAAAAACAGATCGTTTCCTTTAAAAAGTTAATTTGGCCCTTTTTATATGAGGACAGTTACAAAAAGTGTCATTTTTTAGATGCCGTTAAGAGGCATATGCCCTTAATAATGGGACACTGATGTGGAACAGTAGAAATGTGACTCGTGTTTTCCGATATAGGGGACGTTTTTTGACCAAACTTCGGATACTTGGGAAGTTTATTTTTTTGCAGCGGAATTTGGTTATAATTATTGGTAACAAATCCCTTGTCAGGGGAAATGCCTAACACTGTTACTTCGGCAGCGTTAACAATTGACGTCCTGGACCGGAATAAGTGTTTTAAATTATCTATAATAATATAAAACGGATATTAGGTATAGTATGCAATAAAAGCATGCATGTATCAAATCAATTTAATTATATTTCAAAGTTACACTGCTTATGTATAAAATGTTTAAAATAATATTATAACTGCTGTTTCGGTGGTCCTTGGCATAAGTATGTTATAGAGAGGCCTTGAATTTGATTCGGGCAGTGTTATGGGATTTTTCCAATACGAAATTCTCGGTATTACCTAGAATTATAGAAATGTGCCGGAAGATGAGAATAGGCTTTCCCACTCTTTCGTGGGATTTAAGCCAGCTGGCAAAACGTGAATATAGAATTCCATTTGTGCCTTCCTTTTCATTTATACAAACATGAGTATGTATGGAGTAAAATGTTGGAGAAGCATGGGATTGAGTGTTGCCTAGATTAATTAACTATTAATTATAAATACGATACATCACAGTATACTTATAGACTTAAAATGGTAATGGCCGCGGGTGTATCAAAATCTGGTGAACTCTAAATTTGTATAGCATATCCTGATGAGTCATCAAAAATATTTATATTGTTGGTTTTTATTTCCCTTCTATCATTCAATGTGGAAGCTACTAATCATTCGACGTGGTCTTATTAAAATATCTTAAGTGTATCAAAACGCGTACCATTATATTAATCATTCCAAAGGAATTTATAAAAATCCTTTCCTTCGATGAACTTTAAACTGCTTTTAATTAATGGTTATGGTTTTCGTAGCGTGCTTCCTTTAATGACCTTTGTTTGTACGGGATACAGAATAAATCCCGTAAAAGTTATGACGCTCTAGTTGGAATTCCCTTTGAACTCCGAAAAGTCAACGTTTTAATGCAAAATGTCTTTGAAACTAGTGAATGAAACTTATGATTAAACGGAAATAGTTTTATGATAAAATAATTGTTAAGTATGGTTACAAGAATTGTTAAAAATAAATGTTTAACTCCATAGTTTTATATCGCGTAGTTTAAAGCGTCTTATGTGCAATTGTTATGAATAATTCCTCCACTTTGTTTAGTATTTAATATTTTAAATGGCTACAATTGTGGCATGCTATCACTAAAGTTCAAAGGCGTTAAAGATAAGATAGTTTTAAATCCTTTAATTTAATTTAATCCTTTTTGCCAACAGCAAAAATATTTAATATACCTAATTCAATCTCGCCTACTTGCTGAGTACCATTCTTCATTCATTCAAAATCATATAGAACGTTAAAAATAACACAAAAGCAATTTCCTTGTCCCGGTCTAAATGCCCAATGATTTACTATAATAAACGGACATCAAACTAACATCGTCCTCGCTAAGTATCCGGACCCATTCATCTTCCGCAAACTTGATAGATGACTTGTCACCACTCCAAATGTAAACAAAACATTGTATAGAATTCTTTTATTGATAGACGACTTGTATTGATAAGCATAATGTCAGCGATTACTGTTTTAGATAGCGTTTCTTGGAGGACCATTTTGGACATTGAATGCCACGCCATTGGCACAAGTCTTGTCATTCCTGATGAACTGCATCAGTCGATAAAATATCTTATTTCATATTGAATAAGATTCATAATTGAGTCAGCAGGTCATTATGAACGAAACAATTTCGCCCCAAAAAACTCGCCAGAAACATGGCTTTTGGAATTCCACGGTGGTAATAGAGCGAATATTTTAACGAGGACATTTTTTTAAATAGTTTATGGTAATGTGTGAAACGGCTACGTGTTTTCAAATGAACTCTGGTCTCTGACTGATGAGACCAACGGAAATATTGTTAACATTCTTCTGTTAATTAGGATGTAGATGTTTATGAGAGGAAGCGGGAGCGGTTGATAAGTCTGAGGTCGTAGACAGTGACATTCTACAATTATAGCAAATAAAGTGCATTAAAATTATATGAAATTGACATAACGCATATTAAAATCACATTATCATTCATGTCAATTTCATAACCATTGATTGCGATTGGCGAATGTGTTTTTTTCCTGTCTAGGTCCTGTGTTGACTGTTACTGCAGTCAATATATTATACAGAATCTATGACAACAATTTTACAAAATAATAGCAATTACAAGATAATACATGTTATATAACTGTCTGTGGGATAAGTAAACTAGTAGGAGCTGATAATGTAATCTAATTTTGTTTGGTAACAAGTCAAATTTGTTTGAAGACTGTAAGTAAAGATTTTTCTTTAATTATAGAGATGACTATTTTGATTTTCTATCCCCATTATTTCTTATTTACAGTATAAGCCCGATCGAGAATAATAATTCAAATATTTACATGAAGATAAGAGCAATGTTCTCCACAATTTTTTTAATTTACTTAGCCTATCACCGTCTACTGCTGAACGTAGGCTGCCTAACCATCCCGGCCTTAAGCAGGTCTCATCTCTACCTCCCACTTTATTCAATTCGTCGAAACTTCATATTGCAGGACGTTCTAAATTACGTTTGCCTAAATTTAAAAGAATTTGAGAAATTGGCGAGAATGTGTGCGACTTTTGAAATTATTAATATCTATTTAATCGCTTCCTCTCATCTCTCTATGGAGGCGCATTCAATCGAACACCATCGGACCTCAGAATGATTCACACACCGCAATTATAATCCGGCCCTTGTTATGGACTAAATACGGCTAATTGGATAAAATGCCCTTTAAAGGCTTTCAGCAAAATAACAGAGGGCTTAATCAACTTGTTTCGAAATCGACCACAGGATTTATAAACATGTGAATCATTGAATTCATTGTTATTCAGAGTGAATGATATCATCCTATGTGTCTCACTAATAATAAATAAAAAAATAATGTGTCCTCAGTCATCACCCACTCTTATACATAGAAAAAAACCCTGTCTATTTGCTTTCGCGCTATAGTACTGGACCGATTTGGATGATTTTTATTAAGCACATAGATGGGCCTTCGAGAAAGCCCATAGTATTTTTTTATCAAATTTCGTCGGAGCGAAAAAAAACATGTTACTTTAAACCCGATACAAACACTCACACATACATACTCACGCCTTTATTCACAAAGACAATGAGGAGTATCTATTTCTTAAAGCAAAAAAGACTGTAGTTAACTAAGGACAACGCAGTTATGGGCTTATTTTGTTTGTCATCATCAGCCCAAATACGTCCAACTGCTGGGCACGGACCTCCTCTACAACTGAGAGGGTTTAGGCCTTAGTCCACCACGCTGGCCTAGTGCGGGTTGGCGGACTACACACCTAAGAAATTCCTAAGAACTTTTAGGTGTACAGGTTTTATCACGATGTTTTCCTTCACCGTTAAAGCAAGTGATAATTCATTATGAATACACACATAATTTTGAAAAGACAGAGGTGTGCGCCTGGGGTTTGAACCTGCGACCGCCGAAATTCTCGACCGCGCGCCTAAACTTCGAGGCCATCACTGCTTTGTATATTTTGTTTGGTGCATATCAATCACAGTTTTTGAAAAAAAGAGTATATTTATATAAATAAATAATAAATAAATACACCCAACAGTCACATACATAGTTCTGACCCCACACTAGGATACAAGTCCTGTGTCGTGGGTATCAGAAACTACGAGAGACTTTTCGGTCTCATATACACCCAGACCCGAAACAAATATTTGTGGATCACACAAACATTTGTCTCGGTGCGGGGATCGAACCCGCGGCCTCTAGTTTCGCAAGCTGGTGTTTAGCCAACTGCGCCACGGCGCTGTCAAAAATTAGAAATACATATTATATTAAAGAGTTGGCAGTATATTTCACTCGTTGGCGGTCGAAATATATAAATTTAAAACCATCTCCAGACTTTGTTTACATCAACATTCCCTTAATAAGAACCGTCCTAAAACATAATAAAATAAACGCGATAATACGAAATGAGTCCGCCTCCTTATAAAGAAGAAAACTTAGCGTCTTCCGGTGAGCCCCATGTCGAAATCAACTTTATGTATTAACAGGTAAAGTTCAAAATGCAACGAGAACTTAAGGTCTCTGGGTAAAATTTGCATATCATAAATGTAATATTTAGCTCTCAACTTGCTAATTAGAAGTCGTCTTTTGGTACCGCCAGAAGATTCGCGGAAGGGATATTTATAATATATTTCGTATTGAAAATCCAATACACTTACGAACTAAATAAAACTTTTTCCCAGAAAGTTCTCTAAACTACCTACCTATATGAACTTGCTCAATCATCTCATCTTTCTTCTCCTTTTAAAATTCGCTTCGAAGATTATTAATTATTCTCTTTAATAACGAAAAATAATTATCAATTTTTTTAAAAGTAATAATAGCACTCTAAACCAATAAAGTATTTATTGGTACCTTAAACTTGTCTTCAAATTCAATTTTAATGGTACTGAGAGGTGTATAAAACGTTTTTTTATAAAAACGCTTGAATTTGCCGACGCTACGTTATCAAGGTAAGGAAACCTCTCCCGTTCGTGTCCCGCTTTTAATTAGTTGCGAGTTGTTATTATTGTTACTGCAAATGTGTCCATAAAAATTACACAGCACCTTATCACTGGGTACAAAATTTTATGCTATTTTATACGGTATAGGTACAGTCGGCGTCAGCGAGGGTTTCATTACACTATGTAGATTAAGTACCGACGCTCAAAATTATGCCAGTTTAACTATGTAGGTACTGGCACTGTACTAAATTCTGTTGGAAATAATATTACCAGGATGAAATATATATTTAAAATGTTTAATGTTGAAATAATTATTTTGGACGGATTTCTTATTAATAATTTTGGTGTTCACATGAACGCAAATTTAATTTGCTGCATGTGTTGTGTTCTGTGCACATATATCTAAAAAAAGCATTTAAATGATGAAATGATTTTAAATCTTTATCTTATGAATTATTTACGTTACGAAGCTTTTTTTATAACATTTCGAGTCATAAAATTTAAAAAATGTGAACACTATTATGTTCACCAAACAATCGTGCTCGGCTGAGAGACACATACGGTATACGAGTAAGATGTAGAAATCTCTCTACAGATTTTGTAAGTTTAACAAACACATGTCCTTTTCTAACGAGGTACCAACAAACGCCCCCGCGATCTTCAAACCTCAAGAGTGGAAACTCCCCATCCTCATTGTGTAGTTTAAACTATTAATTAATCAAGCCCTAAGTTCATAGTAAAGACGGCTGCGGACCGATGGGGCTTAACTTGGACCCTTTGTGGCCGTCTCTAATGCTGTTTACATTGTCGTTAATTAAATGCGGAACGGATGTGCAATTAGCTACCAAGATCAAGTTGTTATACTACTGTGTCCAAAAAATAAGGTGACATTTGAATTTAAACTGCGCGCGTCGAAGGACTTGGAGATTATTTTTTTTTTTTAGGTAGGTAGTAATGTCCGTGCCATCTATGTAAAATTTACATGTCAAAATATTCATTAGTGTTTGAGATACGCGTCATTTTGTGAGCTGCTAAAAGTGAGTTTTTCGTTTTTCGCGATGTCGAAATTTGTTGAGCAAAGGATTTGCATTCAATTTTGTTTGCGGAATCAATTTTCTGCTGCGGATACGTTGAGGATGGTGCAGAAAGCCTTTGGTGATGAGGCTATGTTTAAAAAAAATGTTTACAAGTGGTATATTGAGTTCCAAGCCGGCCGTGAACGTGTCGAAGACGAAGAGCGTCCTGGGCGACCATCAACCTCAACCGACGAAGCTCACGTCCAACAAATCAAAGATTTGGTGTTGAAAAACCGTCGATTAACGATTAGAGACCTTGCTGATGAGGTTGGCATATCGAAAGGCTCGGTCAATACTATTTTAAAGGGTGTTTTGGGCCTCAAGCGCGTCAAATCTCGACTGGTACCGAAAACTGCACTCGTAATTCGTGATCATTTCGCAAAAAACTCAACCCATATCGTTCCGCAACCACCGTATTCACCTGATCTGGCGCCGTGTGACTTCTGGCTGTTCAGCAAGCTCAAAAGATCGCTCCGGGGACACCGTTTTGATACGATAGAGGAGATTCAAGCCGCAGCGAAGACGGAACTGAAGGCCATCCCGGAAAGTGACTACAATCAGTGTTTCGAAGATTGGAAAATCCGTTGGCATAAGTGCATTGCATCGGGAGGGGATTACTTTGAAAGGGATGAAATTGATTTGGAAGAATAAATAAAGAATTTTCGAAATAAATACAATGTCACCTTATTTTTTGGACACAGTAGTAGTTGAATTACAATGAAAACTGAAAAATAAGTTATTGCTCGTCAGTTTTCGATTGAGAATTATTTGCAGGTATGTAATTCAAAATAGATCGCTAAAAAAATAATATGAAATCCATGGCAAATTACATTTGAAATGAAAAGGTCACGAGTACGATTCTCAAATCAAAATCAAATTAAAAAACTCCGTATTTTTAGAAAAATGCATGGTAAAAGTTTATTGCGCACGTGTCCCTTAGCAGAAACGAGTCTATAGCCGATAAAACGTCACATTCGGTAATAAATGCGTAAGAGAGTAAATAATTACTATAACACTACTATTTGTAGTAATAATAGTAAGAGGCAAAAAAAACAAATATTAGAAGAATAATCTAGGAATAGCGCCATCTACTTATTAAATGACGTACTGCATAGTATTTATTAAACAACGTTATCTAGCGATAATCTGCAAAATTATTATAAAAAGTACAAGCATCAGATTGTTTTAGAAGAGCCATCTATTAGAAGTTTTAGACACTACATCATAAGATAGCTAGTTAGCTCAGCTACTTAGTTTTAGTATTATATACTAGATGGCGCTACTATTATGTTAGTATTATAATGTAAATTTTGAGCTAGTTAAGAGCGCTATTACATTTTTACGCCAAAATCGACGCTTTTTAGGTGCAGTTTAATTGAATTAAGGAATCGAAATGGTAACAATATATGTAACAAACATATATGAAATTAAAGATAATATATTCATCTATAGAATACATTAAAAAAAAGTATACGTCCTCATATAAAATATTCACACAAAGACGATTCTACCAACCCAATGATCGCTCAAAATTAAGAAAAATAAGGTCAAAGTAGGAACCATTTACATTAAAATTACTCAATGTTTCAACTTTAAATATACATAAACTTGCGACCTTTATAGTCCTCAATACTTACAATGAACATTTTGCACATAGAAATATATATTTTTTTATTTATAGGCTATAACGTCTACGCATGTAAAGGAGAATGCCCATAAGCAATATCGCATGATTTTAAGTTGTGCCACAAGTTAGTAATATCAACAATTCTTGTCTTTAATTTTAATGATTTTATATCGTATTAGTTAACCCTACATTTGCCGGATTAAAAAATTCAAAGATGAATAGTATTTCTATTTATTTACCTACTACCTACAGTTTCTGTTTGTCGTTTTATTACGCTGAGTTGTCATGATAAAAAAATATATCAAATCGACCTTTAATTTATTTGATCATTTACTATTAAGCAGAAATTACAATTATTATAATGTTTTAAGCTGTCACTAGATCTTGCTGAAAAGTTAATAATAAGACTTATTCAAATAAAAGTAACTTACTCTGTAGCAATGCTCGGTGGTGGTTGCTATAAGTTTATGTTTCTACTACCACACGCAAACATTTTTAAAGCACTTCACAGATTTATGCTTTGCGCACATTGCTTTTATCAAAGTGCTTATTTGCAACAATCACATCAATTAATAGCTCTGTATTTATTTTCATTAAAAGATTATAGCAAGTATTTTAGTATTCTAATAGTGTATATTTTTCTCTGCTGTATATTTTTAATCATACGTTGCATATCCTGACAGTATAATGATAACACAAAAATATTTTCTGTAAAAATAATGGTCATGAGAAATATCAATAATAAGAATAATAAATCGACTTATTCACTTGGCAACATTGAAATTGGTTGGCGGGCGGGATAATGTCATTATATGTTTATGCAAGAACGGCCGTTTCGTTTGTTTTTCGCAAAAGTAAACATTCCAAGTGTGGTTATTAGTTATATAATATTAATAAGTAGTGATTTTGAGAAAGAGACTCCATATAGGTAACTTACTTTATAATCGAGATAGAGACTCCTTGTACAATTTATTGTGAAAAGTGGTTGTGAGACAGAGACTCCTTATATCACTGTTCTCGTATTATGGTAATATCAGTTCGCCGGTGTGTTAATTGTACCCTTCGGCTACGTTATGGACCTTTGCAGGCATTGAGAGAAATCAATGAAATCATGTACAATACTCTATGTGGATTTCACCTTCGCCGGTAAGTGAATTCAAAACTGTATTCTTATTAAATATGAAGTAATCTAAAAATGTATTACTATTAGTGTTTGAACTGTTGGAACTCTGTCTTCTCTCTGGAGGTGGTGACTACAACACAGTCATTGTCAATGTAGTTAACAGCTACATTGTATGTTATATGTAAACACAGATACTCTGTTTATGCTCCAATGAAGATTTTCAGGTTTTTATTTTCAATACTTTATTGTTAGGCCAGGTTTAAACTATTGTTACTGTGATGTTTATAACTATTCTAATTGCCTGCTTTAATGTGCTATTTAAGACACAGGGATATATAATCCCAAATACTTAAACTGGTACCTATTACTAGCTTTAACTTGGGAACTAAACCTGGAATTTCAGACATAACAAGCAATACACAATCAACTGCTTCACAAAGGTAGTATAATACTAGCCTTTGAATTTAAATACAAAGTCTTATTGTAAACATATATTTTCACAGATTTCACGGGATGGCATTCTCTGCATGGAGTGTTATGCTGTTCTTCAAGTTGGCTCACTTCAAGCTCCTATATTAAGACATTGAAATGTATGTTTTATATGTGGAATAACTGTACTATGCATACAATCATAAAGAGTACCTCCCAATTGTCAAGAAAGGAACATTACTTATTCTTAATTGGATATCTCTTCTTCATGTTAAATGAGAATCCCTGTTTTAACTTTTATGAAATATTTCACATTACTAACAATTATATCCATTTTCCAGATCTCACATCTAAAATGTGTGTGCAAAGCTTGTTGGATGGCAGCTAGGAGAACACTACAGCGACAATTACAGTATGATGCTAATCATTTAGATCATGCTTTAGATGCTCCAACAATATAAGATGTGCCAGGTTTACATGTGTCAATACAACAAATACACTAAGGGCTATCTCTGGTTAGCTGCTTAGTGGGCAAACACACAGTCGGCTGTTGTGCCCACATAATGACTATTGCTTGGTACTTGAGTTGGGGATGGCATAATAATATTACTACACCAGCGCCATTCCTAGACAACATTTTTGAAGAAGAGTACATGGAATAATAATGATATTAAAACTTTACTTTGACTGCCTACTTATGTGGTTTTATTATACTTTGACCCTTTAGTTACCATGGAACCCCGCAAATTATGGAAGTACTATTTAGTTTTATTGATAGGGTATGTTAATTACAACACTATGCACAAGTTTTCATTGTGGCAGAAAAATATTTGTGCTGATACTAAGTTGTATAGTCAGCTCGGCATTGCCCTTTCCCCATACATTTTTCGCCGAACGAGTGCCATTCCGCGGTGAGCCGCGTTCTTGGAAGCATGGGTGTATCGCTGTCTCCCGCAAAAATATTACGATAAATTCCAATAAAGTACCTACCTATCGATGTGTGTGTGAGCGTAGCAATAGCCGTCCCGATGTACAGCGTTGTTGTTTACAATCAATGAATGAGTTGATATTCTTTCGGACATATTGTAGTATTGGAATTAGAATTGGGTTATGTGTACTAACGTGATATTGAATTTTAGTGTAAATAATGTTTTTGTAATTTCAGTAAATTATAATGGTTTTCATACTAAAAAAAAAGAATCACATAATTTACACATTTGCTAAACCTAAAACCTGCACACCTAAAATTTCTCAGGAATTTCTTAGGTGTGTAGTCCGCCAACCCGCACTAGGCCAGCGTGGTGGACTAAGGCCTAAACCCTCTCAATGGTAGAGGAGGCCCGTGCCCAGCAGTGGGACGTATATGGGCTGATGATGATGATGATGATTATATTTATTTGACAGCCCCATGGCGCAGTTCTTTAGCCACTAACTTGCGAAATGAAAGGCCACGGGTTCGATTCCCGCAACGGGATCTCGTAGTTTTTGGTAGACTCGACACAAAACTTAGTATGGACTATGGAGTCAGAACTGTGAATATGACTGTTGGGTGAATTTGTTTATTTAAAATTATTAGTTTCATTTATGTAAAAATAAAATAAAACTAATAAATTCTACCATGTTTTTACAAGCTTTTATTTAGTTTCACCTGTCTTGGTTGAAATTTTGCATAGATGCGTAAATCGCATGACAATACAATATCATGCTGACATGATGCTGATCTGATGTTGGAGCTAGGTAAAGGAACTAGGTAATGAAACGACACAACCTCAGCAAGTTTGGGCTTGTTTGATTCGTCTTGACGAGTACTTTACTGTTAGATGGTAACGAGGGTCTGACGATGAAGCTGGATGATGATCATAGGAACTCGGTAATAACATGACATAATCTAATCGAATATGGGCTCGTTTGATTCGTCTTGATGAGTACTTTGCTGTTAGATGGTAACAAGGGTCTGATGATGGAGCTGGAAGGTGGTCATAGGAACTAGGTAATGAAACGACACAACCTCATCAAGTTTGGGCTTGTTTGATTCGTTTTGACGAGTACTTTACTGTTAGATGGTAACAAGGTTCTGACGATGAAGCTGAAAGATGGTCATAGGAACTCGGTAATTAAACGACATAACCTCATCGAGTATCGGCTCGTTTGATTTGTCTTGACGAGAACTTTGGTGTTAGATGGTCACAAGGGTCTGATGATGAAACTGCAAAATGGTTATAGGAACTCGGTAACTACACGACATAACCTCATCGAGTATCGGCTCGTTTTATTCGTCTTGAGAGGTTTTTGGAGCTAGATGGTAACGAGGGTCTGATGATGGTAAATGGTAATCATACAACCGCGTCGAGTTTTTTATTCATCGAAAAGAGTAGATCGTTTTTGAGGGGTGGTAAATGGTGGTCGTTAGGTGGACGTGAATAAGAGAACAATTATTAGAAATTGTCGTTTTATGTTCCCTAGCTAGCAATAGGTAATATACAGATAGGCTCCTTACTTTCAAAAAGGTTATTAATTATATAATTAATACAGGGTGTATCAACAATCACAATATTGTACACATCTGACCCACACTACGTCGTAAATCAAATTTGTGGCTTTACGTTTCATAAGCCAGCCAATAGCACTTCTGAAGTTGTCAAAGAACACATATTTTTTAGTATTTTTTTCCTGTTGTCCGTAACTCTCTATGCGAAAAATCAGACTTCGAACCATATCAAAATGTCAAATTTATTTATTTTAACTCATATTTTAAAGTCATTCCTGCGACTCAAATTGACAAAATTATTACGAATATAACATCAGATTTTTTTATAGTTATGTAACATAGGTGCACAAGGGGTGATGACTTATGGCGTATCGGCAATTCGATTAAAAACTTATCGGGCTTTTTTCAATTACGAATTTTAATATACGACGCAAGTTTGAAAAAGTGCCTAGAAACGGGATTAGACCCGCCCCCTGATTACAAGAGGTTATGTGCGCGTTGAAATACATCTCTGCCTGGCCATGAGAATAAGAAATTAGTCATATTTATACTTAGCGTAGTATATATAATTATTTTCACGCCTTAATTGCCTCACAGTGTAAGAGTATGGCATGCGATCGAGATGTATTGAGTTCGGTTCACAAGTACCTACGAGTATTGTGTTATTGAGATTACGTTTTAGGATTTTTTGCGCATTAAGCAAACGAAGTTTAGATATAACCCCAAAAACAGCAACAGCTGTGGATGTAAATATACTCCTCTGCCTACCCGTTCGGCGATATAAGCGTGAGTGCATTTTCGGCCGCTAGGCTAGTCGCGACGTCCAATTTATTAAACTTTTTAACTGAACTCGTTTTGTATCATCTACAGCACTTTAATTTGTGTGTGTATTCATGCTTATAAGTTCTTAGAAATTTCTTAGGTGTGTAGTCCGCCAGCACTCTCTATGCCAGCGTGGTGTACTGAAGCCTAAATCTTCTCAGCTGCAGAGGAGTCCCTTGCCCAACAGTTATATGTATGTATGTATATGGGCTGATTATGATACTTTCTCAAATTAATAATCCTAAATAAATAAATCTTACTAATATTATAAACGCGAAAGTTTGTATGTATGGATGTCTGGATGTTTGTTGCTCTTTCACGCAAAAACTACTGAATGGATTTCAATGAAAGTTTACAATAATATAGCTTATACATCAGAATAACACATATGCTATATATTTTTAAGGTAGTGTGTGAATTGTCCAAAATATAACGATAATTGTCAAGTAAGTCGGGAAAAACTGCATCTGCGAGCTATTCTTGCGTACGCTGCAAAAACTGTAGAGTTTACACGTATATAATGTATAAGAGAAATGTTTATCTTAATAAGTCCTACAAAAAAGTCTGCGACAGCATATAACTATCTTTAAAATTACGAGGAATATGGTAAAAACAACAATTTCATTTTCTCATATAAACTGTTCTACCTAATTTCCTGTCAAACATTTTATGTTTATCCCGTCAATACGGTTAATGGTCCCCTCAAATTAAAGAACGTATTTAAATAAAGGTTTTGAATCGACAACATATATCCACAATATTCAAACAATTGCGTATTTTTCATTTTAAAAATGCAGAATAAACAGTAATGAAAAATGAGTGGCATATTTATTAGTTGTCAAAAATGTATGCGAGCGTTCAGAAATTTATTTTTAAACTCCTTGGTTGTATCTGGTTTAAAATTTACAAACGAATGCAGGCTCGGTAGTCATCACGCTTCGTAATCTAAATAATGATTTCACTGATCCCAACGGATATACCCTTTGATTTTAGCATATATTGTCAATGCGAAAGTAACACTACTGTGTTATACTTTCACGCCATATTCATTCATTCATGGATAAAAACGGAAACATAAAAAGGGACATAGGTTACTTTTTTTTAATTCATTAAGTGTAATTTGGGCACTTGGGAGACGTTTAATAGATTTACTTATTATCTTTCTGCACCCAACCCTGAAGTCTATGCGGACGGATTCGCGGGCAAAAGCTAGTAAATTATAATATTAAATAAATATACCCTAAGAGTCACATTCACATACAAAGTTCTGACCCCATAGGTACTAAGATATGTGTCTTTTGTCGTGAGTATCAAAACTACGAGAGACTTTTCGGTAGCCTATCGGTTACTTTTAGACTATCGGTGCGGAATCGAACCCGCGGCTTCTAGTTGCGCAACCTATGTCTAGCCAAATGTCAATGTATAAATAACTAAATTGTTAAGTATTAATACTATTATTTATATTTTTACACATGCACATCTTAATTTATACATACAATACAAATATAATAAAATAACATTGTCAATTATATGAATACAAATAAATGAACAGTATAGTATTTACGCGCGCACGGCAAGGCGAACGCAAAGGCGACACCGCGGTGAATTGAATTTGAATGTGTGCGTGCGGCCGCGGCGTAGTGTGGTGGTGTGTGTGCGCGTGCGGCGGAGTATCGCTGTGAGCGCCGCGGAGCCCGCGGATTGACGAAATCGAGCGCGTCGAAAATGTAATAACGCCCTTAAAGGTTTCAATATAAGATGGCGTTTTTATAAATCAGTAAAAAATAAGTTTTTACTTTTTATTGATAATAAAAATATACATGCTTCAGAGATTCAAACATTTTTGAGATTTTAGAGATTATAACTTTTATTTTTATATCCGCGCGGTGAATGATTTCGTGTCTACATAATATGCAAAGTGCAAAATTCATTCATTGCGTAGTATTCCTACAGCAATATGCGTAGATATTATAATATCCCCACGTCGGTTTGTATGAGGCCGACATAATTTTGACGACAAGATTAAAGTATAGAAATAGTTTCTTGCCGGCCGAAAACTTCATCTGGTCTATTTTACCGTTCGGCACGGTTTTGTCAATATGCCGTAAATAAATATCATAATAACTTTGCCTTAGAAACACAGTGAAGCCTTATTTTCTTATATGGAAGAATAACCTTAGTGAATATCCTCGTGTTTCAGAACGAATCGGAATTAACCGTGAAGATATTGTTTGTAGACGAGTAAACGATTGTCTGTATGATATAACGCCCGTCCCTTTTGGGACTGCCAGTTAACGCTTAGCTAAAACGTCAGCGGCGATTCGTTTCAGATCCGCAGATATGCATTTAGGGCTTACTTAATAATTAAATATATTATTATTTTTTATACATTCATAATAATTGTCACGTACTGTAACGGCGAAGAAAATGGAATCGTGAGGAAACCTGCACACTTTAAAGTTCTAAGGAATTTCTTAGGTGTGTAGTCCGCCAAACTGCACTAAGCCAACGTGGTGGACTAAGACCTAACCCCTCTCAGTAGTAGAGGTGGCCCGTACCTAGCAGCATGTAGGCTGATTAATATTTTATAAGTAGCATACGTAAAATATATACACACATATATATTTTTAAATATGACTCGATAGAGCTGTAATATATAAGCTCGAAATGTGTGTACTTAGGTACCGCTACCTTCGGGGATGGGCGTGAGTGCCATATCCATATACCTAATTATACTTTGACATAGTCTATTATGAATAAGACTTTTATTGACAGCCCCGTGGCGCAGTTGACTAGACACCAGCTTGCGAAACGAGAGGCCGCGGGTTCGATCCCCGCACCGAGACAAATGTTTGTGTGATCCACAAATATTTGTATCGGGTCTGGGTGTATGTGACACCGAAAAGTCTCTCGTAGTTTCTGATACCCACGACAAGACTTGTATCTTAGTGTGGGATCAGAACTATGAATGTGACTGTTGGGTGTATTTATTTATTTATGGTAGCTCTAGTCATATGTTTTTGGTGTGACTTTTCTTTTTTGTTTGATAATTTTTAAATCATATTATTAAAACTAAAACATTATCGGGAATAAAAAGTAGCTTTTGGTCGTCCCTAGAGACCCTTCTATTTGTGTCTATACAAGCGTTCTACCTCTGCACCACCTTTTATTAAATCTTTATCAGTTGTTTGAGCATGAAATCGTAGTGACTAATAATAGATACTAATATACGTTGAACTTGTATGCGTTGGCGGACATCACATTATTTATTAATAGGTAGGTACGTGTGATGATTATTAAAGCTACATACAATACAGTATAATTGTGAAACGTGGGTACTTTCGACTTTAACTTACGCCTACTATGTCTGATTTCCACCTCACTTAACCAAGTAAACATAATTTTGATTTTGTAAATTTTATTTTATGTTTCCGTTGGCTCGCTTTATGATGAACAAAAATTTGTAAAATTTTAAGCTTCTCATATAATTATTTAACGTATTCGTTAAAGATTCAATATTTGACTCAGTCGGAATGACTTAACTCATCTAAGGCGATGTCAAATAAAAATACGACAATACTAAAAACTGCGCTGACCGTTTTATTGTACTATTTTGCTTAAAGCATCATTATTGTCAATGTCTCAGATTTACAAATGAAACCCAAATTCGACAATTACGTGCATGACATTTTCATGCCGTACGGTTGGTAGTCAAAGCCGTCCCTGTTGGCGCAGTTTGCAGCCCTTTGTAATCTTGTTACATTAGTTAAAGGGTAAAAGCCGATGTATAGTCCGGTGTGGGGTTCAATAGCTAACATCGGCACGCTGTGTGAGGGAGCTCCTCTTTGTGCGACATGCTTTGTCAAGTACAAACGCGTAGGAATTTTGTGGGAAATCAGATGCTCTAAAATTTCGTTTGATTAGTGAATTTACGTGGGGAATATGATATTGATAAGGCTCTGCTTTTGAAGGGCTTAGTTAAGAAAATAGGAGTTTTAATACATAGTTTTTTAACTTGTAGATTCTTAATTTTCTAGTTTTCGTTTATACAGTAACTTAACATAACTGTCTCGTTGGTTCCGTCGCATAAGCATGTGCGCATGGCATATCAACAAAAAAAATTAAAAATTACATCGCAAAAATAGTAAAAATAAAGAGACAACTTCTTAGACAAATATATGGTCAGAAAACTATGGAAAATTAAAAATACACATGTGTGTCCGCAAACAAAATATATAAGAAGCCTCAAGGTGACACGTGGCGTCAGCAAACATGAACCTCTCAGTCCCTCCATTATTTACAATCGAGAGCAAAATAATCGAAAGTGAAATATTATTTTTGGAAGTAGTTTTTCCGTCGCGATTTCCCCGATAGATAACTCTAATATTTCACCAAAACGGACCGCGTAAATGAGTGACAGGGAGGATTGATGGCTCTCCGCTTGTTATTTGAAAAAGCGCGCCGCCATTCTAACAATTCCACTGGAGGTATATATCATTGGAAACGTCAACAGAGGAGAAAATTAAAGTCAATAAGAGATAGGTAATAAGTAGGGATGTTTATTGTTGCCGAAACGGAAATTGGAATCGAGAGTTACAGAATCGATGATTGATTCGTTGATAGTTCCGATTGTTTGCTTAGCTGCGACATCTTCTTTACTATTTGGACATAGCTTTTAATACGGAAACCGTAAAAGTTACCAAAATAATGGAGAAATAAAAACAATGTATCTGACTTTTGGGATGGTCTCGCGTAAGTTTATAACTTTGATTTATTAAATGTCCCTCATATTAAGTATTCTATCAATTCCGTCAATTATGCCGTTGTCTTATGACTAGAGAACAAATTTTATAGAAATTTGCGTACATGTGTGCAATATCTGCTAAGTCGCAATAAGCACATGTGCTAATACCAAGTTCAATACTTCAATCATAGAAGAGGTATAATTATATAATTAACAGTTAAGTAAATTCGTTGATATCTGTAATTAAGTTCTAGTCATTATTTTAGTATCCATGATTTCGGGAAACTTTTTTCCAGTCGTATTGGATTTTACATTTAAACTTCTGCCGACATAATCGATTGTATTAATCGATTTAAAAATCGACACGCAAAGTAATAAACTCTCGCCTTGCGATGTTATGAAACGCCTTTTCCTAGAGGGTGCGGAAAGAATTGGCCAATTTGTCAACGAGCTAAATTCGCTCTAAGTGCCATTTCATTGTTTCGCACCTTCATTCTTTAAGGATTTGTTGGGTGTATTTTATTAAAAAATCCATGATGAATTCCCTCGACTCCTTAGGGCCATTTTTTATTTAATGTGTTTATTCGTTGAATATTAAAATTGTGCTCGACTAATGGTTTTTTTATTTATTTACTTAACGAGAAAATAAGAACGTGATTTTGAATTAAAATATTTCTCAAAGTATTCATCAGGCAAAATTCATCAAGTCAAATAATTAATAATCAAAAACCTTTAATGGATACACAGAATACACGTATACAAAGTGTTGTATGGTTTCAAGTATTGGACAGAACGAAACCCATACAAGGAGAGAATAATTAAACCTAGCCAATTTTAGCAGTGATGGCCTCGAGGTTTAGGCGCGCGGTCGAGAATTTCGGCGGTCGCATGTTCAAACCCCAGGCACACACCTTTGACTTTTCGAAGTTATGTGTGTATTCACAATGAATTATCACTTGCTTTAACGGCGAAGGAAAACATCGTGATAAAACCTGCACACCTAAAAAGTTCTTAGGAATTTCTTAGGTGTGTAGTCCGCCAACTCGCACTAAGCCAGCGTGGTGGACTAAGGCCTAAACCCTCTCAATTGTAGAGGAGGCCCGTGCCCAGCAGTGGGACGTATTTGGGTTGATGATGAATAATTAATTTTATTCATATTGCCCCAGAAATATTTTATTAAAAAAATGTTCATACAACAATCATTACATTCATACCATTCATAGTAACATTTGTAGAGGAGGCTTGTGTGACAGTTGTGGGACGTATGTAATATGTATACGGGCTGATGATGATGATAGTAGCATTATTGCCATCTGCTGCCAGTGATAACAATCAGTACTGTCTGATCTGCATGCTCAATGAGATTCACATGCACTCAATAATTTTAGGTAGCAGGTAGCAGGTGGCCACCAATAGAAGGTACGTGTTCGATTTTGAAAGAGGATATTTTTATACCAAAAACATCAATATGTAGGTTCGCAACCTATTTCGCGGGACTGATACATACCTGGAAAACGTTGGTGCAGAAATGCACCTCTGCCTACCCATTCGGGGAATACAGACGTAAGGTTGTGTTAAAGGGCCTATTTAAAGACTCCGGTGGAGCTAAATATAGTCAAGAATGGTATCGTATGTATGTGAGATTATGTTAATATTTTTTACCTAATTTTTGGATAATTCCTCTACTCATATAATAAATGTTCAATAACTCTTACAACCAGCATCAAATTAAACAGCATTACAATTAAAATGGGTAGCATTTTAAAAGCATGCATTTTAATACATATGTATCATAATTTTCACAATAAATAAATTTTATGCTCTCGCAATCGATGGCAACAAAGGGAATAATTTCCTAAAGTAATAACAACTTTACTCAAACAACAATAACGTGAATGTGCATAAAATTGCTTAAACATCTATTATTTATAGACATCAGATAGCAGTATCTCGGCACCGCAAACCGGGTGCTTATTCCAATACAAGTCGACATAATAGTTTTGAACGCCACAGCTTCAAGTAAGAAATTTTTAAACTACCTTATACAGACTTTTTGTGGAGTTTAATACGAACGGTATTACTTATAAAAGGTAACGTTATAAAAGTTTGTAGCATATTTAGTTTAATAAATGTATCAATTACTCTGTTGAGAGAGATGCTTTTGAAAAAAAATTTTAGAACTTTTGAAAAATCATGTTTAAGATGATTCGGTTTACAATTTTTTTTTATTTAGGGTAAATATTTCTATTGATCGAAACCACATACTTCTTAAAAAAGGGTATTGGCAAGTCTAAGACTTAAACGTTCTTTTTTCATTAACCATATTTAAATTCAGGGTTTTTCCGTAAATTACTAATAGTAGTCATTTAACGATACCCTACTCAATTTTCAATGTCGATAACCACATAATCTTTGTCGAACGTATACAAGAATAGTCTCGCTGGTTGCAATAAAGTGCCAAGAGACGTTTTATGTTTTGGTCGTATTATTTTTGTACGTTTTTATCTGTTATTGCATCCTAGGGCGGAGTTATGGTCTAGCCGTGACTGATGTTTGTACAGATATATATTGTTGCCCGATAAACGTTATTGTATTTTTTATTAATAAGGGAACGCTTCTAAGGACGCATGTGTTGTGTTATTTTTTCACGGTCTCTTCTTCACAATGATACGTCACTTTTTCTATCTCCGTGACAAATTTGCTTAGAAGCCAGAACTATATCGACATTGCAGAGTTGAGACCCACTCACTGAGACTTTTATTTTTAAGATTTTAAATAATAAAGAATCTTTTAGTGAGTATGGTAGAACTTTTATGTTAAAAATTCATTTATTTCTTACTAAGAAATATATCCAACTTTTTTAATAATATTAGTAAATGTCCAACGGAATAAATAATAAGACCGTAAATACGTGGATTATAATTTACCAATCATTAGAACTGAAACTAAAACTTAAGAAATTAAGAACAAATTATGTTTGTGGATTTAATCTTTAAAAAATGTATGTAAAATTTGAGAAATATTTATTATTTAGGTATTCATTGTTTTTTTTTTTGGCATAAGTAATAAGTTTAGTTATCTCCTTTACTTTTTTAATGACTAATTTAAAGAAACTCGCCATTCATATACTTCAACAAAACTCTTCGATCCTTTGACTTCCTTAATGGATTGAGATCGGAATCTTTTCAACTGTTTTAAAAAGCTTTCATTAAACATGCAGGTAGTAATTTCCTTTCAATTCCTTTCAAATCCATTGACGACTACAGATGAACTTTGAGGAGGCACAGATAGACGGAATGTATTAACGAAATTAATCTACAGGGACCGGGTTACGGAACTGTAAATACATACAAATGGCCCTTGGTTTTTTAATAAAGCGAGGGTAGCCGAATATTAGACTAATATTGGAGTGCAAACCGATGTTGGCTCCCCGGTGCATTCGCGGGGCACGGTTTTTTTATGCTATAAAATGTGGGTGACACGTTGGCATAATGTAGATTAGACAAGAGATATGCTTGCAGCCAGTGATATGGTTTCGGGAATGCGGTTTGAATAAAAATTGGGAGTTTAATACGTTTATGCTTATCTTTTGTTTCTATTGATGTAGGCGGTACAAAGTCTTGAATTCATGTGGGTAAATGTAATTTGAAAATGCGTTTTATTATCAGTATCTAAGTAGGAATCTGTCTTCGTTATATATGTACTTCCAATTAGTGCCGTCTTTAAAAATGACTTTATATTCTTTTTTTGCAGTAATGGCGATGAATTACAAAACAAATTTTAACGATGTTAAAGCTTTCTTAGGTACATAACAGATCTAATTGGTACAATTATTTCTATGTTTACTTCAGTGAGTAAAACATTTAAACATGGTGCTAATATCTATTGACAATAAAACTTTGTAACATAAATTTTAATCAAATTATGAAAATAATAGTCTACCGCTACTAAAAATAAATTCTCCTTTTAGTCACAGTATTCATAGCCCCAGCCACACTAATCCCAACATTATTCATCGTCCAGGAATGCACCCTGCACCCCATAACACAGTTAATATTAAAATATTGCATTGAGCCCACACATTTTTTATGCGTGAGTACCGAACCAAAACATTGGCTTTCCGTACCCTAAGTAGTCACCCCTAGGAATAATACAAGTATTTGTACTCACATTTTTTTGCGGGGGACTGTTCATTTAAATACGTCATAATATCCAAAAAGCCGACTGTGTCTCTCGTAAAATATTATTATGCTCAAAGGGCTCATAGTCAAATGTGTTTATGAAGTTTTCTTTTATTTATTCGATATTGTTTTAGCGTTAATTAAGTGTCACGATGCATTGTTGCTAGTATGATTATGACTGGCTGGTATTTAAGTAGGTACGAAAGTTTCGTTGAATTCGCATAGAATGTCGAACCCTATTATTAATACACTCATTATATAGATGAGTTAATTTAGTTCTTGGGGAATTTTTCATATACAGTGTATGTGACTAAGACTACTACTATACTATACTAATATGACTGTGATCGAAAACTAAGACAGGTAATAATTACGGTGATTAAAACCCTCTGACTTTTTAAAGTCGTGCGTCTTTACACAATAAATTATAAAAATTTCTTGATGATAAAATACATTGTAAAGACACCTGTACAGCTATGAATTCGCACTAGAAATTTCTCAGGTACGTGTAATCCGAAAACCCGCTCTAGAACACGGTAAGGCCATAACTTTCTCATTTGTAGACCCATGTTTAGCAGGAGGTCGAATATAAGCCGATATACATACAGGGTGTATTTGAAGCGTGATCGGTAACGAAGATAGGTGATTGCTATGGTGACTATGAACACGTTGAGGACAAAAATATCGTGATATTTTTTTTTAAATCGTTTTTTTTTCCTAAATTTTATCACATCATCATATTCAGATACACCAATACGTGATTTTTTTATAATAATAAAGCATCTATTCCCTCTTTTTAATTAACGCGAAGCAACTACGCAAGTACCTACCGAGCGACTGCTCACCGCCTCCTTCGTCCGGCGCGGTGAAGCGGGCCGCGAGACGCGGGCCGCGACGAAAACTCGCGCCGCACACGGTGTGAGAAAAATATTAAAATGCGGATTGTTTTAAGGCGCGTTATGACATTTCATGATATAATGCCAAACGTTGTAAACAAAATAAATTAAATAAACGTTTTAAACATAATAATTAATAATTTTATGGCTTAACTAAATTCCTCGCGGTTGTGTGACTGACGCGAGGAGTCACTTTTTTATGTTCACCTCCTAATGCGAGCCGTAATTTGAATTGAGCACTTGTACTAGGTACCCAAATTCACACAATGGTTTGTATGAAAATACGTTTATGTTTCCTAATCCATCCAATGTAGTATTAAAATGTTTCATTTAAACGCCCTATTGTCAAAAAGATCAAATAACTTTATGGTTTTATAGTAATCGAAATAACTGATTGGATCCCACTACTGTCAACGACAACGTAAAGATTAGCTTTGTTATCTTATCCCATTCATGTTAATCAAAGTTATAGTTTTAAACAACTTACCCAAGATCTTCGGAGTCTAAGGAGATGTGGCTCGAAATGGTTCCCATTCAATTGATGGCAAAGACGAGCCCGACGTTATGTCTCTTCGTGAAGACGGGACATCAATGTTGGATCTTCGATGCAATCGGCTCGTAGTTTATCGAAGACTTCCACTATCCTACCACGCATTTCATCCGCACTGGTACACTCGCGAATAAACACTTTTTCTTTAACATATCCGCACAAAAAGAAGTCTAAAGGCGTAAGATCCGGTGAACGAGGTGGCCACGCGTGAGGTCCCAGCCTACCGATCCAGTGATCTTCAAATATTCTTGTCAGACTTTCGCGCACGGATAGGACTACATGCGGCGGTGCGCCATCATGTTGAAACCGTGACCTTCGGTACTGAGCTAACGGCAACTCGTCCAACATATACCGGCGAGACATATTTAGTGTTAAAACAATTGAAACAATCCAACTTAAAATAAAAAACTAAAAACTATTCACGATTGGGTAAAAAACGAGAGATTACTAAGTTGTGGTGTTTCGCGCGCGAAAAAGTTACATGAACTACCGGTGCCCAGTGTTGCCAACAATACTAACAGAAAACTTACTAAACGGCTGTTAAAATTTTGCTTAAATGATGCTAAAGGCTGTATAATTTAGCTAAAAATTATGCTAAAAATTTAGGCGGTATATTAATGACCAATTAATTGATAATGCACTTAAAACTGACAACTGTACTGCATAAACAGTAAGAACTTTTATTTACAAAGTTAAGTAGTAAAGTACCTGTATTGTATTCTATTTAAAATAAAATACAACAAAAAGGAACGACAACGAATGATGATTGTCTATGGTATATTAAATTAAATTTGTATGGGAATTCCCGAATTACGGTATAGAGTGTTTAACGTAAGATGGGCCCACATATAAATATTCATTAACTTTGTCATTATATTGGCAACCAGCGTTGCCACCTTATGTCTAATGCAATGTCGTACGAAAGATAATAAAGTGGTAGTTTGTTTCGAGGTTATACTTTTCTTAAATAACTATTTTATATGCAAAAAAATATGCTATATGCCAAACAAGAAAAAAAAATGCTAAACAATATAAAATTATGCTAAATCTAGCATATAATATGCTAAATTGGCAACACTGCCGGTGTCGGCCATCAAGGTACGCCATCGTACGTAAATCACCAATCACATAATATTTCCGCGTCTATTAATTTTTAATTTCTTATAATACTTAAAGTTTTGTCAGAACAATAATCAAATAAAAACTGTGTAAATATTATCATTTAATATTAAAACCACCGTTGTCACAAAAAAAAACAAATACCAATAATAAGGTATTAGAATTATTCATTGAAGTAGTTTTTTCGATGTATTATTGGTCGAAACGCAGTTATCCCGAATATTTTCGACCAATCGTAGGCTGGTAAGAAAGAATATTATGTAATTAATTAAATCACTTCCTGTCGCATACAATATATTCGGTTTGTGCCCTCAACTATATTCGTAAGCAATAATATCAAAAATATTTTGCAAAATGTTTAATTGTAGGTATAATAATCTTTTTAATTTAAACAGACATAAAAACATGGACGTCGTGTAAATGTAGTATGTACGTAATAATTAATGATATTACGCCATCTATGCTAAACAATTTGAAACTTACCAAGGAAGCCATAAAATCAATAGTTACGGTTGTGGCTATTAAAAAAGTGGCTAGTAAAAAGATTGAAATTAAGTATCATAGATAGCGATTAGGTCGCTTTCTACTGATGAATGAAATTAAAATAGGGAAACGATTTAAGTAATGTTATGTTTGTTTTATAAAATAATACTAATTTGTTATTATTCACAATCATTGTTTACTATTATTAACAATAGTTTTATAAAATAATGATTGTGAATAATAACAAATTAGTATTATTTTATAAAACAAACAACATTATTTAAATCGTCTTCTCGTCAATCGTCAATCTTTTTACTAGCCACTTTTTTAATAGCCACACCATAACTATTGATTTTTTGCTTCCTTGGTAAGTTTCAAATTGTGTAGCATAGATGGCGCAATATCATTAATTATTACGTTTATTTACGCGACGTCCATGTTTTTATGTCTGTTTAAATAAATAAGATTATTATTGATAATTGTTTTTTTTTTTTATGACAACGGTGGTTTTAATATTAAATGATAATATTTACATAGTTTTTATTTGATTATTGTTCTGATAATACTTTAAGTATTATAAGAAATAAAAAATTAATAGACCCGGAAATATTATGTGATTGGTGATTTACGTATGATGGCGTATCTTGATGGCCGGCACCGGCAGTTCGTGTAGGGATGATCGATGTTAGAAAAACATCGATGTTGACATCGATGTTAACATCGAACCAGAAGTATCGATGTACGATAAACATTGATTGAAAAACATCGATGTCTTAAAACATCGATGTTTTTGGTAGGGATGTTGGAAAATGCAATAAAGTAAATATTTGAAAATATCTATCGATATTTATATTTTTACTAAAAAGTATTGATATATCGGTATGAATATTGTGTACGTACTCAAGAACTTAAGAACACGCGCGCGTTGACAGAGTTGTCGACCAAAAAAAAGGATAATGTTAAATGTTGTCTCGCACTCGCAGTTGAATTGATATTTAATGTTATTGTTAATGTCTTTAGTTGGAAAGGGCGGGAAGTGTTTGGATTGGAGGGCGCGTTTTTTGTTTTTCTCACATATTATAATTTTTATTTTTTTCTTGATAATGGTGAAACAGGGAGTTAAGTGTTGCTTGTCGGTGTTGTGTTTGATTTAGTTTTCCCTTTTTTCTTCCCTGTCGCGCTGTATCCAGGGCTGGGCAAAATACATGCTTTGCTTTAATTGAAATACAAATTACAAAATACTGTATCGCAGAGTAATTAAAATACGAAATACAAAATACAGTATTTTAGCTATTTTTAATTGAAATACAAAATAATGCATATTTATTTGTTTTAGAATAGTTTTTTTTTTGAAGGCGGTTTTTATTTTGTTTTTGCAGGTCCTGATGAGCACAAACTTAATACTAAATGAAGGCTAAATGTATTTTAATAAATGTATTTTGAAGCATCGAGTATTTGAAATACTAATTACAAAATACTTCGGCTTCACGTATTTGAAATACTAATTACAAATTACATTTAAAGAAAGTAATTAAAATACAAATACAAAATACGTATTTGTATTTCAAATACGTATTTCAATTACAAGTAATTCAAATACTGCCCAACCATGGCTGTATCTGGTGAGTCTTGTTTTTTCTGGTGATTGTTGGCGAGAGGATGGAGGAGCCTCCTGATCCAGGTGGGACGGTCCCACCGATGCGGTAGGACGGGGAGGGGGGAGGCGAGGGGGTGAATCGGATGCGCTGTGTGCAATATCGACGAGTAGTGCTTGATTCTCTGTTCACTATTGTAATGAAGGGATTAAGGGTTGTATGTGGGAGGGACGGGGGGCGCGCTTCCAGTTTGGGAATTTCCCGGCCTTTTTCTTTCATCATTCATCATCATCATCATTCATAATTCATACTAATGAAATTAAATTACTGAAGACTTGGCAGCATGGTCTTCGACCTAAGCCGGTTCCATGAGGAACAAAGAAAAAAAAATGTCTTTAGTTGTCAGTTTTTTTTTTCTTTGAGAAATGCAAAGAAATAACTATTCGTACGGCTTGTCTTGCGAACACTAGATGGCGCCCTAAAGAATAATTGACGTTTCGTCGTTTCGATGTTTTACTCATATAACATCGATATATC
The DNA here is from genome assembly GCA_907164795.1 of Hemaris fuciformis. NCBI lineage: Eukaryota > Metazoa > Arthropoda > Insecta > Lepidoptera > Sphingidae > Hemaris > Hemaris fuciformis. The sequence goes on from OU015442.1 coordinate 10,263,613, forward strand.
GATGATATCGAAGTCAAAACATTTTTCAGCTAAACATCGATGTTTATTCAACATCGATGAATATCGATCATCCCTAAGTTCATGTAACTTTTTCGCGCGCGAAACACCACAACTTAGTAATCTCTCGTTTTTTACCTAATCGTGAATAGTTTTTAGTTTTTTATTTTAAGTTGGATTGTTTCAATTGTTTTAACACTAAATATGTCTCGCCGGTATATGTTGGACGAGTCGCCGTTAGCTCAGTACCGAAGATCATGGTTTCAACATGATGGCGCAACGCCGCATGTAGTCCTATCCGTGCGCGAAAGTCTGACAGGAATATTTGAAGATCGCTGGATCGGTAGGCTGGGACCTCACGCGTGGCCACCTCGTTCACCGGATCTTACGCCTTTAGACTTCTTTTTGTGCGGATATGTTAAAGAAAAAGTGTTTATTCGCGAGTGTACCAGTGCGGATGAAATGCGTGGTAGGATAGTGGAAGTCTTCGATAAACTACGAGCCGATTGCATCGAAGATCCAACATTGATGTCCCGTCTTCACGAAGAGACATAACGTCGGGCTCGTCTTTGCCTTCAATTGAATGGAAACCATTTCGAGCCACATCTCCTTAGACTCCGAAGATCTTAGGTAAGTTGTTTAAAACTATAACTTTGATTAACATGAATGGGATAAGATAACAAAGCTAATCTTTACGTTGTCGTTGACAGTAGTGGGATCCAATCAGTTATTTCGATTACTATAAAACCATAAAGTTATTTGATCTTTTTGACAATAGGGCGTTTAAATGAAACATTTTAATACTACATTAATAAGGATTAGGAAACATAAACGTATTTTCATATAAACCATTGTGTGAATTTGGGTACCTAGTACAAGTGCTCAATTCAAATTACGGCTCGCATTAGGAGGTGAACATAAAAAAGTGACTCCTCGCGTCAGTCACACAACCGCGAGGAATTTAGTTAAGCCATAAAATTATTAATTATTATGTTTAAAACGTTTATTTAATTTATTTTGTTTACAACGTTTGGCATTGTATCATGAAATGTCATAACGCGCCTTAAAACAATCCGCATTTTGATATTTTTCTCACACCGTGTGCGGCGCGAGTTTTCGTCGCGGCCCGCGTCTCGCGGCCCACTTCACCGCGCCGGACGAAGGAGGCGGTGAGCAGTCGCTCAGTAGGTTCTTGCGTAGTTGCTTCGTGTTCGCGAGTCGCGGCCAGTGCGATGACCCCTTGCGTTAAGAGTAATTGTAATTGCATTTCACTGCGTTAATTAAAAAGAGGGAAAATTCACGTATTGGTGTATCTGAATATGATGATGTGATAAAATTTAGGAAAAAAATACGATTTAAAAAAAAAAAAACACGATATTTTTGTCCTCAACGTGTTCATAGTCACCAATACCATAGCAATCACCTGTCTTCGTTACCGATCACGCTTCAAATACACCCTGTATATATAAATTTCTTTAAAATAACAGCTAGTCACACTCTTTCCAGATTTTTGAAGTAAAAACTTCTTTAGCGGCGCTATGCACTTGTTTTTGGATAGGTAAAAAATGTTGAACTTGCGTCACATCACGTGGCCCTGATCGAAAATGCGTGAGACACATTTTGTAATATAGATTGTCGTGTTTGTGTACGATAACGCAATAAATATTGTATTTTACCACGTTTTAATACTGATATATAAAGCAATTCGTGCGAAATTATTCCCTAACCATTACAAAATATTCAAAATGCACAACGTTAATGTTGAAGTTTTCACTTCTGCCGACACTCCCGGAGTGCCACACGTTTTTTTTTATTTACTGTGGCCGAATCATAGTATTTTACAACTCTTTACAGCAGGCAATTTTATCGCAGATTCCGAAGCCTTTTATTTGTTTATTCCTATAATAGTTAACCCCGAGCGGAATAGTTACAGTCGCATCCGTCGTCATTAGTTGATTGTCTACTTTACGATTATTACGGGGGGATTTTAATGGATTGTAAAGAAATATCGCTTGTGAAAATATAATAGTAAATAAAATTCTGTATTGTTTGTTCGATGTTTTCGAATTGCAATTCTTTTTTCTTATTATACTTCTTTAGGCGCGTAATGAAAAAATGATGAGAGTGAAATTTAAAATGCGCGCGCATCACTGTAACACAAAAGTAAGACATTAAAGCTGACTATGTGCTCTAATATAATTGACAGATTAAAGCTGTCTATGTTAAATGTATGTGTCAAATGGATCAGAAAGGTTTTAATATGTTTCGGATCGAATATTTTTCAAAAAAAAGTTTATATGTTTTAGATTTTAAAAATGTAGAATAGTGACAGTAATAAAAAGGGACTGACATATTAATTATTAGTTGTCATATATTTATGAGTGCGTTCAGAAATGTAATATGTTGTGTAAACTATGAACTATGTACCATGTGACTGTTGGGCGTATTTATAAGTTTTACTTCAGTCGTGTGGTATAACTTCTAACGCGAGGACATAAGTACATACTTACTTACTTACTTATTTCGGCGCAACGACCCAAAATGAGTCCTGGCCTCCGACACCAAGAGACGCCATTTAAGCCTATCCTGTGCTGTTTCTTGCCATGGGATGGCGCGAAGTTCGCACAAGTCTTTTTCGACTTGGTCCTTCCAACGGTACCTCGGTCGACCTACAGGCCGCCGTCCGTTCGGAAGTCCCAAGTAGGCCCGTTTGGTAGCTCGATCATCTCCCATTCTAGTCACGTGGCCGAGCCAACGAAGTCTATGTGACTTCGTTTCACCGATGATATTGGGTTCAGCCACTAGATCTTCGATTTCGCAATTTTTCCTTGCTCTCCAGGTTCCGTCATCTCTTCTGGTCGGTCCGAGAATCCTTCGCAGTATTTTTCGCTCCGTTACTAGAAGCTTGCTTTCCTCTTTCTGGGTTAGCGTCCAGGTTTCGCAACCATACATTAGAACAGGCCTAATGACTGTTTTATATATGCGGATTTTGGTGGATCTGCTAAGGAGCTTGGAAGTCAGGACTTTATTTAGGGCAGCACTACAGCGGAGACAATTTTGTGTTCGAATTTCTATATCCTCTTCTCTCGTGTTGGTATCAGTTATTGTGCAGCCCAGGTATTTGAATCTCGCTACGCCTCTGTAGTTGTGCCCTCCCGCTTTCATGTCTAATCTGGGAGATTTCGTGTTTTTCCATCGTTGCATATGTAGGTATTCTGTTTTGTCCCGATTTATTGTTAAGCCCACTTTTTCAGCTTCCGCTTCCAAAACATTCACGGCCGTCACAACCTCGTCTTGGTTTTCTCCCAACAGGGCTAAGTCATCTGCATACCCTACTACCTTATGTCGTCCATTAATTTGCACGCCGACATCTAATTCCATGACTCTTCTTATAACGTGTTCGAGTACTAAATTAAACAACATAGGTGACAGGGCATCACCTTGCTTTAAGCCGGTCATGATTTGGAAGTCCTTTGATATTGTTGTGCCAATTCTTATTACGGCTCTACTTTTTCGTGTGGCAATTTCGATCATTCTGGCTAGCTTATGTGGTATTTCAAAATTCCTTAGTATGGTATAGAGAGCATCTCTATCCACGCTGTCATAAGCTCTAGCAAAGTCTACAAAAAGGAAATGTATATCTTGGGCGTACTCCCATTTTTTTTTCCATCAGTTGTTTAAGTAGGAAAATCTGGTCTATTGTGCTACGATTGCGTCGAAAACCACATTGGTAATCACCTACTATTATCTCAGCATAGGGTTCTAATCTTTTTAGCAATACGTACGACAAAACTTTATAGGCAGTTGGTAGTAATGCTATTCCTCTATAGTTACCACATTTTTTTCGGGACCCTTTTTTGTGAATAGGGCATATAACGCTCATGTTCCATTGGGTTGGCAGCTTTTCCTCATTCCATATTTTAACAATAAGTTTAAACATCTCTTGTGTGACCGCTTCTCCTCCGTATTTCCAAAGCTCTGCTGGAATATTATCAATACCAGGTGATTTGTTGTTTTTTAGTCTCATGATTGCATTTTTAACTTCATCAAAATCGATAGGTTCGACTTCGATATCATTCACTTCGGTCCGAACATTAACATTGTTAGAGGGTCTCGTGTGATTGAGAAGTGTACTAAAATGATCTCGCCACATGGTTAGTATTTTTGCTTCTTCTGTGACTATGTTACCATTGTCATCTTCCAAAAATTGGGACTTTGGTTGATAACCCCTTTTCATAGACCTTACTTCTCTGTAAAATTCCCTTGTTTTATTGGCCTTTATAAGGAACTGCATGTTGTTTATCATGCTTTCTAGGTGTTTTCTCTTTGCTGTCCTTATGATGTTTTTTGTTTTACGTTGTAACTCTTTGTACTTCAGATTCCATTTGTCGTCTTGTATCGCTAGTATTTTAAATTTTCTCTTTTCCTCTATTATATGCTTACACTCATCTGTCATCCATTTTTTAACCCTATCTCGTTTCTTTTTACCGAGTATTTTGTAACCTGCGTCCTTAATTTTATTCTGTAATGAGTCCCATACGTCGTCAATGTCCCCTATTACCTCTAGGCCCTTGAAAGAGTTCTGCAATGTTAGTTGAAAGTCCTTTCTGACCTCGATATTTTTGAGATTTTCAGTGTTAATATTTTCTTGTCGGTGCTTGTTTTTATACGATAAAGATTTTACTTTGGCTTTCAGCTTAGCAATTACCATAAAATGATCAGTGTCACAATCCGCCCCCCTATAGGCTCTTACGTCTTCAACCGTTGCTTTGTGTCTGTTATCGACAAGGACATGATCTATCTGATTTACTGTAAAACCATCCGGCGACTTCCATGTGCCTTTATAAATTTCCTTGTGGGGAAACATTGTGCTTTTGATAACCATAGATTTAGATGCAGCAAAAGAGATCAGTCTAATGCCGTTATCATTTGAATGTCTGTGCTTACTGTGCCTTCCGATGGTTGGCAAAAATATTTCCTCCTGTCCTACCTGGGCATTGAAGTCCCCGATGACTATTTTAATGTCATATTCAGGTAACTGGTCAAATACAGTCTCTAGATCTTCATAAAAAACATCCTTTATTTGCTCATCTGTCGTAGTTTCAGTTGGAGCATAAGCATTTATGATGCTAAAATTCGAAAATTTTCCTTTCACACGTAAGGCACATAATCTATCTGAGATCGCATCGAATCGTAGGACACTATTTAGCAGTCCCTTTTGGACAACAAATCCGGTTCCATTGATATGATGGCCGTTATTTGTGCCGCTGTAAAACAAAACCTCCCCTCCGTCTAGTTGGCATTCACCATTTCCTGGCCATCTAACTTCCTGTAAAGCTGCTACACCGATGTCATATCTCTTCAGCTCTCGAACCAATTGGTAAATGCTACCAGGTCTATACAAGCTTTTAACATTCCATGAGGCTAATCGCAAGTCCATTAATCTATGCCGTTTGTCATTTGGTTTGGGATCAAATCGTACTTCTCCATGTGTCAGTTTCGTAACAGTTTATTTTACGTGGAAGGGTCGTTAGCCCCTCGCACAACCCCCAATATGCCGGAGGACCACATCCTACTTTGGTCAGCGAGTCCATCGGACTTAGCCGATAGCTAGCTAGGCTATACCATCGACCTTTCCCCCATCCGCCACCCGGGGGACGCTGCCCTACGCCGTGAGGCCCAGCGCGGGCACACATACACACACATACACACACTTTTTTTAAATTAATACTTATACACACTGTGATCAAAGTCAGACTTTATATTTTACGTCTAAAGTAAGTTTAGATTCTTGGCTAAACGCCGTAGGACTGGACTTCATTTAACCTTAAAAATATTGTAGAGTTCTTGTTGAGAAGAAATATGAGGTAGATAGGTTTTTATACCATGTTTTCATTCGTCTTTGATTTAAACTGCTATAGGTATTTTGAAGTTGTCACTATTTCGTTTGGACGTCAATACACCCATCAAAGCCGCGTAAACAACAAACAACATAAACCATATCATAAAATAATAACATCAAAACAAACGGAACGTTACATTTGTTTCGACTTGAACGCGACACATACCCCAAATAGTACTTTTACAAAATCTCAGCGAGTTTCCCTCATTGGAGATAAAAGGGCGCGATTGTATCACACATTATTCATATCGAGGGGCGTCACACTAAAGATATTGTGGAAAGGGCACTAAGATTGCCAACTGCAATACATTGTCCCCCTGCGCCTTGTTTTGACGCGATAGAACGGCTCTAGACATTCGCGAAGAAACTAGTATGTGCTGTTTCAAAACTATAGTTAAATCAATCCTCGCCTTTATTCCGTTGTGATAAGGTTCATCGAGAGTGCAGTAGACAGGCAAATATCGGTTGCAAAGTGGAGCGTAATAAATGTTGCGTATCGATGCGTTTGAAGATAAGTAATGAACAACTTATAGATCGCGTTTGGAATATCAATGTATTGAGATAACATTTTACACGATGTAAATTAGTGATTTATTTGATTTTTCTACTCCAAAAAAGAAGCCAAGGTCAGGCAGGTCGCACCATCTTTTTTAATTAATTCATCAGTCTGCCAGGATTATTTGATGATGTTTATAAGGATAAGATTTTTTTTTGTATATTTTTAACACTGGCATAAAATGCGCTGATTAAAAAATAAGGCACTGATGAATAACATTTGAATAATAAACAGAAACACCAAAAATTATTATTCAAAATAGGTTTTATTAAAAAACCTAATTGATAAATTTTTTTTCATTCATCGTGCCTTACACATAATATTTATTACTGTCATCACATTGACAAACTGCAAGTTGTCCTCAGTGATCATTTATGCAGAAGTTACTCTGTGTAGGGCCAGCAAATTGTATTACTTTTGTGTTTTTCTCTCTCTTTGTTATTCCTGTAAGTGTTGTTTGTGGTGTTTCTTACCTGTTTGATGGACGCCATAAATATATTAGTACGACACATATTTTTCCGAGATCTTACGCTCAGAGAATTCCTTTTTTCCTTTGAGGATTTTTTGCTTTTTGAAATGATGTAGTTGTAGTACCTAACTTCTTAAATCTGGCGTCTTGGTGTAGTGAAGGGTGTGCTGACTGTAAATCGAGGTACCACTGGTTTTACCCTCGTTACGAGACAAATGTGTTCCGAAAATAGGTTTTAACGATGTGGAATTAAAAAGTTTTTCTTGATTTCGATGACCAAATTTGTTTTGAAAAAGCTAAAACGGTTTCGGGATGGATTCTCATTCCAACCAATATTTCTGAGGAATTGAAAAATATTTCAGATTCTGTGCTTGAGTTTCAGTTTTTACACGAAACTCTGTAAACGAGATAGGAATTTGACTCAACCTTGTCTACGTTAACTGCTACTACATTCAGTTGTGCTGTTTGCGCGTTTACCGCTCTTGTGCTCTAAAAAAAACATTATTATAATTATTTATTTACTTTTAAATTAGAGAAGATAATTTATATTTTCCACCAATTAATCAAGATTTTTTTTTGACACAAGTCAAAATAAAATGTAATACAAATAATAGCTAAGATACTTGAACAAAATTACATAGTACATATACAGCTATTCCATTCATTTGATTAAAATACCCACGGGCCTCTCCAAGGCAATTGTGAAACGTCTCAAATATAAATTTAATTTTAAATTAGTTGAATTTAAAGCTCGTAAATTAGAAATTTTTGAAACGGACGTCGAGGACTTCACACTACGGTAGCTGGAGGCCGCTACTAATCAAATTAAAGCTAGCATTTGATAGTAAAGGATCATCGGGACAGTTAGTGATGTTCACAAAACGATTGCATCGATATTCAATTCTGTTTTAGTTCAGTCGGTATTTTTTTTTTCATCGTGGTTATAATACATTTTAAGTGGCAAAGTCACACTGACTGTTGTGCCTCTAGGATAAGTCGCGGTTTTTAACTCTTACTCACACCTCCGACTGACTTATTTTTCGAAGTTTGTCCGTATTCGCACGCACTTTAATAAACTGATAGGGTAAGGTTGCTTAAGTCGTACCCCCTAAGGAAATTCCACTGTAATATTCACTACAATTGAAATAAAACAAAATTATCTACATTTATGGAATCTTTATTTAATTGGCTTTTAAGTAACAATCATAGAAACTTGAATATCTTTAATTAAATTACATATCGTTAGATGCTTCATATTGCCCTTTCCTCAAATTGATGGTGGTGGAGGTACAGGTCTACCTTCAGTTTTTATCGTGTTTATGAATTTATTAATTTCCGCCTATTTTTTTTTATTTGTTGATTTGCCGTGTGGACTAGAGGTTCCGGGTTCAATTCCTGGGTCGGGCAAAGTGATATTGGGTATAAATCCATTAGGTAATTCTCAATAGCAAATGTAAAAACGGCAATAGGGCGAGCCTATTAAGCTATTTAAGTTTGTCGCGAGATTTTCAAACGAAGTAAATACGAGTACTTAAATCTTGCGACAAGCTTAAGATGTTATAAGTAGATAGTAAGAGTCTGAAAGTAAAAAAAATTTTTTTCGTTATAGCGCATCAAGCAAACAGTTTTTTTTAAATACTTACCTAAGAATTTACAGAAACCGTAATTTGTTTCGTACCTCCGTTGAGTTTATCGATATCGACGGTATCACATTCCTTCGAATCTGATGAAACAACAGATTCATCGGTATCAGGGCCGTGACGGATCCATTCGGGTTCGGGTTCACTCCGGGATATATGACTTGGGATGGTGCGGGCAAAAGTCAAGGAGCGCGCCACCCGCGATTACCGATCAAATTGATTGATTGCGTTTTTTAAAAGAAATATAAAGTTGAAATCTTGCGGGCGAAAAAATATATATGTTGTTTATATATAAATATGTTTTTCAACTCCTCCTTTATTTGTCTTTCTGATTAACTTCGTTGCGGGATTATGACAAAAGATCCCCTTAGATTCGCTGAGCTTTATTGCTCGGCGTCAATACTGTGCGTGCCGCTGTTGATCCTGGAGCACAGGAGTTACAGTGGCGGGTGAGTGGTGGGATAGGGCGAAAAAATAGAAAAAACTACAAGAAAATAGCACAATCAGTACTCGGTACGTTTGAGTTATCATTTAAAAATGGAGCGGTAGTCGGTACGTTAATAGTATGATTAAAAATAAAAAGGTGATGACACTGTTGTCATGCAAAAGAACACAGAATACAGGGTTAAACCTATTGTTTTTCATATTTATGTATTTGACTGCGCCAATCAATGGAATTAATAAACAGGTTGCATGCATTTATGAGCATATAATGCAATTTAATAATCTTTTTGCGTAAATTAACGTAAATTGTTGGGTTTTCTTTGGACATTTTCAGATGCAGTACAGTCACTAGATATGTGCCCGATTATATGGCGTGATGATTAAAACATAGCTAACAAAACTTAGTAGCATATTTGTAACTGATACCACTTTTGGTACTCATCATCATCATCAGCCTATATACGTCCCACTGCTGGGCACGGGCCTCCTCTACAACTGAGAGGGTTTAAGCCTTAGTCCACCACACTGGCCTAGTGCGGGTTGGCGTACTACACACCTAAGAAATTCCTAGGAACTTTTAGGTGTGCAGGTTTTATAACGATGTTTTCCTTCACCATTAAAGCACGTGATAATTCTGTGTGAATACACACATAGCTTGGAAAAGTCAGAGGTGTGTGCCTGGAGTTTGAACCCGCGACTGTCGAGATTCTCGACCGCGTGCCTAAGCCTCGAGGCCATCACGACTTGTACTTTTGATACTGCTGTATACAAATCCGCTAAACACATAAATTTACCCAGAGTTCACAAGTACATTACAATAAGTGTTGGAAAACTTCACGACATTGACGCTCGGCGATTTGCCAAACCGTAGTCTTAAAACAAACGACTGTCATAACATCAAACGATTACGAGGAGTCGTATGCATCGCACCAAGGCTGATGTTGTCTCGTCTCTCGACGCTTGGTAAACATCCATATTTGCATGTGAAACGGTTTGTGTAAATCATACTAGCCAAGTGCTTAAAAGTTGATGGGTGTATTGGCATTCAATCATGCGGCTCTGCCTGCTATCTGTCTGTGGTTAATCTGTACATGTTTTTTTTTAAATATAGACACTATTTACAGTAAAGTTTAACAGCATGAGAAAGTTTATAAATCCATTGCATTTCTTTGTTAGCTTTTAGGCAACGTTTTTCATGCTATTTTTCATATAAGATTCATCATCATCGGTCCATAGGTGTACGTCCCACTGCTGGGCACGGGCCTCCTCTACAACTGACAGGGTTTAGGCCTTAGTCCACCACGCTGGCCCAGTGCGGGTTGGCGTGCACACCTAGGAAATTCCTAAGAACTTTTAGGTGTGCAGGTTTCACAAAAAAAAGTATACCTATCTAATATGTCATAATATCGAAAAGAGGTAAAACATTAATGTGATGATGATTCTGTTTTTGTGCGCAAAATGACAAAAACTGTACCTATATCTATACCGAACCGAACACGCTATTTTAAAGTGCATAAGAAAATACTGGTTACCAGCAAATAAAACGACGATTCACGCCTGAATCACCCCGCGAGATACTCCACGCGTAGTACCGTGAACTGCACGCACAATAAATACTACTGAAATGGCGCAATGTTGACGTTGTTAACAATGATATATTGTTGAATTAATGCACTTGAACGGTTGTTTAAACTTACATTAGTAGCCGATAAATTGAAACCCGCATGTATTTTGCATTCGTGTTTATGAATCCTTTATTGTGCCTCTACGATTTGATAGATGTTCACTTATATTTTGTCGTGTGGGTGATATAGTGAATAACATAACGGTCTATACATACATAATCTCACGCTGGTATTCTCCGAAAGGTAGCTAGAGGTGCATTTTTGAACCAACATTTCGTCAGGTACGTTACGTATCAGTCTCACATAATAGGGGACGAGCATATTGCCGTTTTTCGAGCACTTCTCCAGATTTCGGGCTGCTAAAAGGATTTTCCTAAAAAAAAAACAATATCCGGCCTTAGTTGGAAATCGAACCGGGTCCTCTAGATCGCACAGCACGTACATATTTGTGCCGTGAAACGAAAAGGCAGTCTCATACATGTTAGGTATCTTTATATACAGGTGCCCCAATGCAGTTTATCTTTAATTTTCTACTAGAATGTATACTTTAATTAATAGGTTGTTAAAAAAACTGAATGTTAACTAAAAATTAAAATAAGAATATTCAATAAATAATTACATTTTATTAGCTTATTTGCCATTAAAGTTGTTAGAATTATTAGTTATGAAAAAATAATTTATTTTACCGAAATTATTATATTTTTACTGTTAAATTAATAAAGCCTTTTAGTTTTTCGTTCAACTCTCTCGAGGTATGGATCTCATTATTGTAAAGCTATTTGTACTCATTACATTAAAACTTATTATTTTTAATATTCATTATTAAACAAGATTATAAAAAATATTATAGTTTTATGTATTTGTTATCCCCAAGTGTTGTTTTTTTAATCAATAAGTAGTACCGAATAGTCTCGAAAGTACAAACGTCCCACAAGACTAGTGTATTTATTTGGAGTCAGGACTACAACATTTACACCAATACGTACTCGTACACTAATATTAATTTGAACATAATCCAAGGATAGTATAGATGTTAAAAATATAAGTATTTACACATTTAGTAGGGCTTTGCTAAGAATAACAATCATAAAAACATAAGCCAACTTTTAGATTTTATGGAAAAAAATATTATGATTATACACCATTTCTGTCAGTGTGCAAATTATTAAATTATCGTCAACATATTCTTAAATTAGTTCATTGCTAAAAACTCTAACTAGTGAGGTCACAAAGTAAGTGTTATCCTTTACTTATTTGTATTATATTGTTTAAATGCCAACTAAATCATATGCAGTTATAAGAACTTAGACACCTGTTCGGTAATGGGAAGGGAATATATAGAACGAAAATATTGACGGGCAATAACCAGTGTAACCGTCTAAGTAACATCTAAGGATTTTATTATTCCTGAATTAAAAAATAAGGAACAAGGTTACTTACATATACAAATATATATATTTTTAAGCTTTCTTCTAATATTCACAAGTCGAACTGCCAACTCTTACTTATTTATGCGCAAACAGTGTGTTCACTAAAATTTTATTCGGTATTGGGCTTAAAGACATTTTTTTTCTGTAAAATCACCATTCGTTTTTCGTACCCTCCGCGTTTATCTCAAACGCGAAGATTCTCCTTACATTGAGCCAGACAAATAAATCAACACGTTTAGCAAATGACCCACGGACACCTACAGATTGATATCGGTAGCTACATGTTTTGTTCCAACACTAAAACAATTTTATACGCCGAGATTGCCGACAAAAGTTAAGATTTACGAACTGCATCCGACATTGTGGGGATGTTCGCATGCATTGGAATAACATGGATCCAAAACATTAAAATTATTTTACTAATTTTGTTATTACAAAAAACATTACGAAATTTTAAGACGTCAAAAGTATAGATTTTATTGATTGGGGAACAGCTTCTTTCTCCTGGTCTGCGAACACAATCTACAGCAACCTGATCGTAGGATTAATAATATTGTCCATATAGACCGAGGACTTTTGTAAACGACAAGTATACACCTTGTTTCTTTATTTTCATTTTAAATAAAAATATAATATATTTTGTTCATAAAATGTATGTTTGACAATGTCTTATGTTGTAGATAAGACATAGAATTTGATTGTAAGATAAAAAAGCTTTTCCAACTAAGATTAATATTAAAACCAACAGACTACAGCATAAACTATTAAAATCGAAACAAACAGCGATTGTATATTCAAGAGCCGTTGCAAAGCTAAGTAACTTGAAAGAGGTGGAAAAGATACACGTACAGCCTTGTCTGTTGAGGATTCAGCATTATATTATTCACTAACCGTAAACAATATCTTAAGTGGTCTTCCAATGCTCGAAGGCAGAGTACGTGTCGAAAATATTCACACATCCGCAACATTCCCGCTTCTAAATTTTTTAAACTTTGCAACGTTTTGCGTGGAAAACAAACAATTGGCGTTGAATTTACGAGGCGCGTCGAGAGCCAAGCCGCTTATTGAGATGACTGTACCGTGCTCAATTTAAATTCCCACTTCCACACAAGGGGCTGTATCGGTGTCGTGTGTCAGAACTTCTTTACCTTCTTTCCTCTAATAAAGATTAACACTGAAATAGCATACCTTTTTCTGTTTGTTTTTTTGATCAGATTTAAATGTCGTGTCTTTTATTTCGATGTCTTTAACGTAAAATGTTTTATGGTCGAATTCGATCATTACTTTGGTTAGTTTTAAAATTCTTTCTTAAATTTTGTAAATCAGCGAGTTTTTTAATGGAATGACTATTTAGTCTACGTTAATACCTATTTAAATTTCCCAAGAGTGTGTATTCCCAAAAATATTATTTTTGAGTTAGTTCTATTGCCATTTTTCGGGCATATTTACAGAATTATACCTGTGTCTGAGAATTTCCTAATGGAAAGACCAATGGTAGTTTGACCAATCTTTAGAACACACGGCGGACTCTTATTTTGCAGAACCAACGAGGTAGTTTTATAATAGAAGAGTAATATATATTTAGGTACATGCAGTATTATGTAAACCATATTGATTTAAATTTATACTGTAAATATTTTCAGCAAAACAATGTCTGCTTTGGCCTTATTAATTTTAATAAGTCAAGAGACGGTGTCCAATCTTTCGGCCTCTTTTGTTTCTTCGTCAAATGTTTTTGATGTAGTGGCACTGTTGGCACTTTGTTCGAACTACTTATCTATACTAATTTATCTTAATTACTGACTTAATGCTGCAATTTAGATTCTAAAGGCAACTCTAACGAAGCGCCTTGCGATGCCACCGTCGGCGTTAAATACCACAGACAGAATTCTTTCAAACGCGGCGGGTGCCGATCACTAATCGAACAATGGACATAACATACCAAATTTGCAATAAAATAATTATAAATCCTATTGTTGTATAACAAAAACGAAATGCCTGCCACTGAGGGTGACACGCTCAGAGCTCGACGACAATGCAATGCGAAATATCAATATCAAAACATCACTTTTCGTGTGCCGACAGAATGTAGTCACACTTCAATATAAAATGAGCTTTATTCCGGTTGCTTCTAAATATACATTTGAAGATTGGGAGTGTGAAAAAATACAGAAGCATTCTTTCCTACGCCTGCATACAATATTGGATTTTCAACTCTTTTTCAAGTAATTTTTGGAAATGGAATCGGTGTGAGTAGATGGCGAACAGACGGCAGCCATTTGTCTGCGCAAACGAACCGATTTGTGCGTCGGCGAATGGGTAACGAATGTTGCACGAAGGCACGTGTCCCGCCAGCTTGACTTATTGGTGGTCTGACTTACCGGAACACTCATTGTGGTCTATAAGTGAATTAGACAAGATCGTTTATTATGCCGTGAATTAATGGTGCAATTTCAATTGAGAGCAATTTCTTAGTTCTAAATTTATGTATTGACGTTCAAATTGTTGAGGTTTAAAAATAGCTTTTTTGCTTAGTTATCGTTTGGATATTGGTAAAGGCGAATTTCTAAGGAACTGAATTTTATACTGAACTTAACTGAATATGTTTGCTATACGGCAACATTTGTTACATCAACATCTTGCATAGACAAACAATTCAAAGATGCTTGAAACGCAAATATTTCCACAAGGCACCGAACAAAATGCGCAATGCAAATCAAAACTCCACTTAAACTCGAGTAAAAGTTTCATAAACTATAAAACAATGCAATATTAGATGGTGCTTCGGTTTGGTAAAGTTTTGGAAGCGAATGAATAATTCAAAATGCGAATCGGCAGTCCGTCAGACGCCCCCCGGCCGTTGCATTTTGTACGTAAATCTGCTGTAATATCTGAGAATATCGTATGCTGTGTTCACGAGCAATATTCTTCATCTTCCTCTGTTTTACATTCGTCTGATGATATCCGATTTGTGTGCGGATATTTGTTGTTCCCGTCCATTCTGGTGCATAGCGTAAATAGTAGCGATTTGTCGGCGCCGTATATTCAATAAGTTTTTATCTTGTAGGGCGTATAAATATACTGACTACGGAATTTTAAAGAGGTAGTTTCTGTTAATCCGTATCAAATTATTTCATTTAAAATAGAAGGGGATATTATTAATCTGATTTTCTTACAATTTCTTTTTTTTTAATTAGTCATACAAAATCTGTACAGTAGGTATAGAAGTAACAATAATATTATAGAATACATAATATGCACTTAAATTGTTATCAAATTAAATTTTACATTCTAAGAATTTATAAATGTCAATGAAATTATTTTTATACTATTACTGTGGTCATTATTATAGCAATTGGACGATGCGCTGTCTAACTGTAATTCAAAGTAATTAATAAGGCCTAAGCCTAACAGCTGAAGCTAATCCCAACGTTGATCTGGATTAAGGTTTTCTAATAAGTCATTTATTGAGAACCTTTAGCTATTATTTTCTTAGGTATTGTGAAAGCTAAATTATTGTATGAATTATTGTAATTACTGCCTCGTAGTATCGCGGTAGAAGTATGTGCCGTGCGATCTAGAGTTCCTGGGTTCGATTCCCGGGTCGGGCAAAGTGTTATTGGGTTTTTCCATTAGGAAATTCTGGATTCTGGATTCTGGAGTCTGGAAATGTGCCCGAAAAACGGCAATAGGCTCGCCCCCTATTACGTGGGACTGATACATACTTGGCGAAATGTGGGTGCAAAAATGCACCTCTGCCTACCTCTTCGGAGAATACAGGCGTGAGTTTATGTATGTATGTATGTATGAATTAACGTTAGTAGGCCAGTCTGAATTATCTTCAAAATTAAATACATATGGGAATATTTTAAATCTAACCCATCTCGTATTCATTACGTGGCCTAGTTTCATAATATGAATAAGACTAAAATATGAATGCCGCTAAAACAAAGATCAGTAAGTAGATCAACCGAGTTTTAATTCAGCTAGTATATTGAGAGCTCACGTTTTTTGAATTTACCATAAAAATCTAATAGACGAAACATTTCGCTCCCTGCTACCATAGCTCTCCATTTTAATGAATAAGTAAACAAAATTAGTGGGTCCAATATCGAAATAAGTGAAACGAGCAGACGGTCAAAGCTACGGGTTCCGCATATAAAGTATCCGCTTGAAGAGAATAATTTTAACTTAGCAGTTTCTCTCAAGCTTTTTATACTCAATCTACATCGAGTTGGCGGTAATGAGTGCTTTTATATGGAAATAATTTTGAATATTTTTTTAAATTTTGTTAATATTACTTATTTTAATGAGGAGTGTATTTTAAAATCTGAATATATATCGTTTGGATGTTAAAATTTACGCTTATATGAACATATTGGTTTTCCTTAACTATGCTGCCACGCGGAATTCATTCATTCAGTCATTAATAGTTATTCCCATACAAAGCTATTCGCATGATCTAAACTTCCTACAACTGTAGAAGCAGTAAGCAACAGCAACGTAATGTATAATGATATTGACCGCAATTTCTTATTTCTCTTTCTTCAAAAAATGCCCTGACTTCATCTTTTACAAATACATTTCTACGCTCATTAAATCTCTTGCTTTGGCTGCAGCAGAAAAAATCCTTTAAGATTCAAAGGACCAAATAAATTTTCTAGCTTATCCATTTCCCTTTCCATTTTTTAATTTTCATCAGAATTTCTCGTCTGCGAAATCTTTACCTAATTATTCAACACAAACCTTCTATCTTAATTCACAACACAATCTAGGAGACCTATTCATCAACCTGTTCACACAAACATCGAGTTATAAAAATAATTTTCCAGTTAACCCAACCTTCGACTTACACACTTGAAAATACCTTGAGTGCATCGTTGAGAGTAAATGCGGGTATAATTTCTGGTTTCACTGCGTTTGGATTGCATTTAAAGACGTTAGGGGATGGAACCGGATAAACTTTATGTTAACTGTAAGCAATAAAAATAGCCTTTATGATACTATTTATACGTGGAATGGTTACGTTTGTTTGCGTCATTTAGCCGTGTTCCAGTATGAATTTAGCCGAGTTTTATAGAAATTGACGTAGCTATAGAGATTTATTGGCAAGAAGGGAAGTTCAGACTCATACATCTTTTATATTGTCATGAAGTTCTAAAGCAATCTTGTGAACAACTATCTGGTATTACTACTCTGTTTTCTGGTAATGTCTACTAGCTTTAAGGCATTACTTTTTTTTTGCGTAATTTAAACAAGCCTTTAATGCAGAATAATCAGTCATTTTAGTTCAGCTTATTAATACGTAAACGTCGATAAAATTAAATTTTAATGATTTTTTATTTATCTGAATCGGTCTGTCTTAATGTTGGGCACGGAACCCCTCTGCACTCGAGAATGGTGAGGCCTTATTCCAAACAATTTTTCCATACTTAAAATATTATTTTATAGTTACAAAATTAATTGCCAATGGTCTTTCGAGTGAAAATATTTCGTACACTTGTTATGGATGGAATACTGACAAATTGCTATGGTATTTTTGTGCGGGCGTTATTTATTACACGGGCCCCGTAGCGGTAGTAAACCAATTAAATTGATTGATTCAATGCAAGTTGTTAATCAAAATGTTTGTTTGGCCGCCGGCGAAAGCGGCGAAAAGTGCAACCGAAAGACCTTTTAATTTGTTCCGGTTTCGGCGGAGTTTTTAATTAATTTGGAATTTACAGCAATGCTACGAGCTTTAACTTTTATCCCTGTTACATTTTTTCATTCTTCTTCTGACGGTTGGTTGGCATGTGGCCATGATTAAATCTGAGATGGAGATTTTGATAACAAGATTATTTTCTTTTTATGTGTTATTTGTTCTTTCGCTGAATTTATATTTATATTTAATACCTACCACATATCCCATTGTGAGTTAATTGCGTCTTAAAATTAAAAAAGTATTTTAAGAACAATAATTCTCATTAGTCTCATTTCTAGTATTTAATTGACCGTCTTGAATTTAATTCCAGGTTGGCAAAAATGTTGCTGATTTGAAAGTCATTGTAGCTATACCGAAATCGAGAAGTATTGTATTTTTCATGGGGAATATACGATAACATTTAACCATATACCTATCCCCGAAAACGATACTTTTCGCAACCCATGTTTCGTTCGCGAGCGTATAGCTATTTGTCTGGCCCATCCGAAACTGCGTGCTGCTATTGAGAATTTCATAAGAGGTAACAAAAGTATTATACTTTTTTGACCCGGAAATTGAACCCGATACCTCCCGTTCGCACGTCGCTTTCTATACATATATGTATACATATATGAGGGGTATAAAGTGCATTTTGCGTAACCTTTGGTTTCCCCGCGTAAAAAAAAAAAAAAAATGGCCTGAGTGCATCATGTGCATACACTTATACTTGGTTGTTTAACAATATGTATTAAACAAATTAAATGAATAATAACAATCCAATAAAAAAAGTGTGTGTATGTACTTATGTACACGTGTTAGAAGTTATACTACACGACTGAATTAAAACTAATAAATACCTATGTCAATCCCTTTTTATTACTGTCTCTATTCTACATTTTTAAAATCTAAAACATATAAACTTTTTTTTGAAAAATATTCAATCCGAAACATATTAAAACCTTTCTGATCCATTTGACACTTACATTTAACATAGGCAGCTTCAACGTCTTGCTTTTGTGTTAATATTTCACTCTCATCATTTTTTCATAACGCGCCTAAAGAGGTATAACTTCAAAAATGCGATTTCTCCAGACGAGAAAAAACATTAAAAATCGCGTAATCAAAATTATGTAACAATTTTATTTTAGCCATTAACCGTCGTCCGTTCCATAGACACAGTGCGTCGCGTTCGCTATTACCCGCTGCAATATACAATGTAGTATGTGCCGATGCCGCACCAGAACAAAAATATTAATCTTGTGGAAGTGCCGATGTATATTAATAAGGTTGACGCAGCGTAATACTACGTGGAACCTGAAATGATTTACAATAACGCGAAAATAAAGGAGAGGAATGTGTTATTTACTAGAATTGAATGTTATACTGCGTGGTTATTCTTTTGCCTCGTGATCTCGCGGCACAAGTATGTCCTCTAGATAGCCTATCTAGAGGTCGCAGATCAGGCATTGTTATTGGGTTTTTCCATAAATTAATTCCTAGTAACAACACGGAGTCTGGAAATGTGCCCGAAAAACGGCAAAAGGCTCGCCCCATATTACCTGGGAAACCAGTAAGGTAGGTATTGACAGCCCCGTGGCGCAGTTGGCTAGGCACCAGTTTGCGAAACGAGACGCTGCGGGTTTGATCCCTGCACCAAGACAAATGTTTGTGTGATCCACAAGTATTTGTTTCGGGTCTGGGTGTTTGTGAGACCGAAAAGTCTCTCGTAGTTTCTGATTTCCACGACACAAGACTTGTAGCTTAATTTGGGGTCAGAACTATGTAAGTTACTGTTGGGTGTGTTTATTTATTATTTATATTTAGTATACCTAGCGAAATGTAGTTGCAGTAACGCACCTCTGCCTCCCTGTTTGGAGAATACAGACGTGACGTATATGGGTATGTTTTGACTGCTAGAGCCACACCGTAGTCATTAGATTGTGTTATGAATAGGCGGGCTCTATTCGCTGATATACCAGTCTCGCAGATAATCAACATTATCGTTGCGTTTCGTTCGGTTATTGGCGTAATCCAAGGCCTTATTTGCTAGTGGTGGATTTACATACACCCGGGCAACGAACATTATTACGTTCGGTGTTAAACCCTCCCTTGTGCCATGACATGACATCTATCCAGCATAATGTTGTTGACTGTTGAGGGACAACTGTACTTCTTTCTTTCTGTTATTAATAGATTGGACCGTACTGTTCATACTACCAGTTGCGGTTTTGTCATCAAAAATACCTTTTTTTTAACTAACACTATATCATTCATTCATCATCAGCCCATATACGTCCCATTGTTGAGCACGGGCCTCCTCTACAACTTATTTTTAGGCCTTAGTCCACCACGCTAGCCTAGTGCGGTTTGGCGGACTACATACCTAAGAACGTTTAGGTGTGCAGGTTTGTTCACGATGTTTTCCTTCACCGATAAAGTATGTGATAATTCTTTGTGAATACACACATAACTTCAAAAAGTCGGAGGTGGTGTGCTTGGGGTTTGCACCCGCCACCGTCGAGATTCTCGACCACATGTCTGAACCTCGAGGCCATCACGACTTTTTATACTATATCACGTCGTTGATATAGATAAGGCAATTGGATATATCGCCACACCATTTCTAGTGAGCCTATACAAAACAACAGTGATGTTAGCCCGTCGCAAGTGCTATTAGATCGGTACTGTAGCAAAATCTAGCTCATCCAGTGTTCGTTTATGGGTCTTTGTATGGAGCGTATATTCGCCAAACCGCGGCGACATGCTGCCGCCATTACGCGTGCGTCCATTGGTGTTCAAATTAAATACATAAAGAAGCGTTGTTTACATACATTTACATACAAGTGTGTACGGAACATAACGCAAATGCGTCAGCTGGCACGCTGAACTCCACGATTATTGCAGCACTAAGAAACGTTGTTCATGTGGTTTGCTGCAGGATAATTTAAATTGTACATACATACATACATATACTCACACCTGTATTCGCCGAAGAGGTAGGCAGAGGTGCATTTCTGCACCCACATTTCGCCAAGTATGTATCAGTCCCACGTAATAGGGGGCGAGCCTATTGCCGTTTTTCGGGCACATTTCCAGACTCCGTGCTGTTACCGAGAATTTCCTAATGAAAAACCCAATAACACTTTGCCCGACCCGGGAATCGAACCCAGGACATCTAGATCGCACGGAACATACTTGTACCGCGAGACTACGAGGCAGTCAATTTAAATTGTATACGAGGATATGTTAATTGTAATTGTTTTACTGCACTAATGGGGTACTTTGATGTATCGGACGTCATGTTTTAATAATAATGAACACGTTGCTGTCATAGTTCTCTTGAAATACAAGTTTTAAAAATAATGGGATACAAGCCTTGTTTCAAATTATAAACTTCATCATCATAAGCTCAAATACGTCCCATTGCTGGGCACGAGCCTCCTCTTCCACTGAGAGGGTTTAGGCCTCAGTCCACCACGCTGGCCTAGTGCGGGTTGGCGGACTACACACCTAAGAAATTCCTAGGAACTTTTAGGTGTGCCGGTTTTATAACGATGTTTTCCTTCACCGTTAAAGTAGGTACGTGACAACTCTGTGTGAATACACACATAACTTCGAAAAGTCATAGGTGTGTGCCTGGGGTTTGAACCCGAGATTCTCGACCGCGTGCCTTAACCTCGAGGCCATCACGACTTTTAAAAAAATATAAACTTATTGGTCTTAAAAAGACCCAGACCAGAACTTTTTGTCCAACAAACATTTTAATAAACCCGCGGACACTCGTTTCTAGCCTGTTAGCTAACGAAAAGCTCAAGGAAACCAGTCATTATCGACAATCTAAAACAGCTGAAATGAGCTGTAAAATCTCGATGATTTTTAAATTATATATAATGCTAAGAAATGCTATAAGCTGAAGATGTGAAAATTTGCATCAATGCTAATAATGCTACGCATTCGCATTCGCACCTCTTCTATGACATGCTCTGTTTTCGGGTGGTCATAGCAAAAATCATTGTTGTTCATGTCTTAATTACGAAAATATCTGTAAAAGTCAAAAGAATATTTCACTGTTGAGCAGTATGGACAATCCGAATCAAGAAATGAACTGCAAAGACAAAGAACAAAAATACCCAATGACAAAACGAGGGAGGATAATTCAGTGTATAATTGATGCGGACAGAAATTATGCAACCGGGTCGGAAGATTCACATAATAGAGCGCATAGTGTGCAATAGCCCGTCTCGCATATGAGCCAGGGTTTACCGCGACTCAAATATTCATCTGGTTTCATTCGTCATCACGTTTTGATGATTAGCGGTTTTGCTAATGGAGTAAACAAATTTCCAGCTAATTATTCTAGATTAGAATTCGTATGTGTGCGGTAATATATTATTTCACTGAAAATTTGAATGTCAGATTTTTTTTAAACAAATCTCCAGAAAAATCTATATTCATATTAGGTACCAACTATATTAGCTTATGTTCAATTCACGGGGCAATCAAATTGTACATATATTTTTTCTAAGAAATGGGGGTACAGAACAGGGGTACAAATTGTTATGTAATTTTTTTTGTCCTTGTGTGTAAATAAATCATTATCTAATCAAATGTTATTCATCATCATCAGCCCATACATTCTACTACTGGGCACGGGCTTCCTCTATGACTGAGAGGGTTTGGGCTTTAGTCCACCGCGCTGGTCTAGTCCACCACGCTGCGGGTGTCTAATGCGGGTATGGACTACTTACCGATGTCTCCCTTCACCGTTAAAGTACGTGATAACTCAATGTGATATTGCTATTATAAGTTCAATAATAAAACCTTAGCAACGGCCTCGGTCTAACTAACGCGTCAGTTGCCTATTTGAATCTTGATTACGGCTCCGTCGCGTATTAATAATTCTCGATTAGAATCTCTAGAAGGGTGAAGGATGTGAGCTGAAAGCACTAATTGTTTTAATTTAATGAGTTCATGCCGAACGAAGCCTTAGGCTAGAGGCTGTTAATTAAATCTAACGTCTTAGACGCTGATTACGCAGAGGTTAATTCCTGTTGCGTATATACCTTACTTTGGCTTGCTAATCCACGTGTTCTTTTCTTTCTTTCCTCTCTGGTTCTTTTACGCATAGCGTGAAGAAATATCTCAGCAGGCTGGCATCAGGGTATCGAGTGATAAGAGATGGGAGTTATTCGCCAGTTAATACTCTGTTTGGACAATCATATGCTTATAATAAGTTGAATTGTTGTAATTTTGTTGTTGTCAGTATAGATAATGCCGATAGTTAAAATAACTGCACAGTCAGTTGCAAAATTCCGTATCCAGCAGTAGGATATAGGGCTGATATATAAAAAGAATATCTATTATTTTTTTATCCTAGTTATCACGTTTTATTCGACGGACATAAATAAAAAGTTATTTTTCCTTGTTTATGTTTACGGTATGTTAAATTGTATGTTATTTGTGTTTCATTTCCTCATATGAAGCAATAAAATTCATATTTAAGTAGATAGGATATACTATAATTTTTTTTAGGTGGTTTTATTTATAAATCACTTTATTAAAACCTATGTTTTGACATAAATGTTATGTATAAAATAGTCGTAGTCGACAATTAAAGGGTTTTATATATCTACATTATCATAATTACACCGAGTGAAGATAATGACAAACATAATGAAGATCTGAGCGACGCCAAACTCGCTGATAGACGGAGATTACTGCACGAAAGTGTTAATTAATGTTCCCAAAGTCACCATCAAATATTCAGCACATAAACTTCAAATTGACACTGAGGAGAATGCTCAACCCATTAAACTGCCATGGGGTGGTCTATTTGACACCATCGCAAGCTAAAATTACACTAGACACAAAGAAAATTTAAGTGTATTTTGGTGCAATTAGTGGGTGGGTAAGGGGTGTGAAATTGCGCGGGGACAGTAATTTATTTCAAATGTTTAAGGGATCACTTCGACCAGGACCGTTTGTGGCCTTTAATTTCTTAACTAAAACAGAGACTATTGGAATACTGAGCAATAATTTTATGCCTTAATTAAAACCATAAATTGACTGTGCCACATTTAAAAATATTTCGTCATTCTCGTTACACATGTACGGAACTAAGTTAATTCCTTTAAAAATACCTTAACATGATTATGATTAGATACCCATCGGAATATAATGAAAACCCTCACGCGTCACCTAGGTAAAAAGATTGTAATAGTTGTTATTATAGTATACAAGCGTGTATCCACGTAATAGAGTTTATCCTACCGTCATTTGCAAGCAGACTTCTAGATTATGTGTTCATACCGGATATGTCCTAATAAATGAAATGTCCTAATGAATGACAGCCCCGTGGCGCAGTTGGCTAGACACCAGCTTGCGAAACGAGAGGCCGCGGGTTCGATCCCCGCACCGAGACAAATGTTTGTGTGATCCACAAATATTTGTTTCGGGTCTGGGTGTATGTGAGACCGAAAAGTCTCTTGTAGTTTCTGATACTCACGACACAAGACTTGTATCTTAGTGTGGGATCTGAACTATGTATGTGACTGTTGGGTGTATTTATTTATTTATTATTTATATTAAATAATCGAATGCCACTATGTCCGACCTGTACTTAAAACCCAAGATGTATCTTTCGTACTCCGCATTCTTATGTCGCGTGACCAATGAGCTACCTTATTAACAGGCAAGTAACAGCAGAAAAAAATATGATTTTGTCGGCGAAAGTAATCTTCAAACTTTTTTATCAATATCCATGTCATCGACTTCTTGATAGTATATTCCAAGAAACCAACTGAGTATACAGCGTAAGGTAAATAGTCCATATATTAAAAGGCCACGATTCATTCCACACGCAGATCCACAATTATATTCCTGTAGAACTGTACATATGAAATATTTGTAGTAATAACATTCCCCCGTTCCATATTTTTCTATCAAATCACGCGTGCCTCTTTGTATAACGAGTATACATTTCATGCTCCACATATCTTAAACCCTATCCTTTTGCCGTATGAAATGCATAAACAACATTATACTGTAGAAACACGCGTTAGCTTCTAGTACATAAATTTCAATGGTACACGGTTAATCAACATAGAAATTGTAATACGAATATTGGCCCCGCAATTACAATACATTTACATACTGATTTGGTCGGATTTCAATTTCTACGTTTACAAGCGGCTTGTTAATTTGCCTAAAAGGAAAGTAATTGCTCCGATGGAATTTATCTCGTGCATGTGTGAAACTAGTTGCGTTTAACGAGTAAGCGAACTATATCTACTTCGGGCGTTGATAAAATCTTTGCACGTAAAGTGTTGCTTCCAAATTTGTTTTGCATTTTGAAATGGTTTTCGGTGGAACAGTAGTAGCTTCGCTTGTTTCTTTAAATGGTTGAGCTCGCTAGTTGCATGCCGTGTTGCTGCGAGTTAGATCTGGCTGATGATGATTTTTATAATGACTTGTCTCAGGAGAAAAATAAACCCCCGTAAAGAGGTAACATATCGCGGTCATATTGTTCTAAATATTTGCTGAATATAATTGGAAACAAAATGTCCAAAATCTATAAGACACGCAACATAATGACACCATCCAGGGGTCTGATACTAATAGTTCTGCCGATGAGCCAAAAAGTTCTCGAAAATTGTGTATAAACAAGCGCAACGTTTACTGTCTAAAATATGTAGGTGAAATAGAACTGTTTTTTCGGTATAAATGACCAATGACCATATATATGTAATTTATATTACACATAAATGACGGTAGAGTATAACTGGCGAACATTTTTTTAAATGAAAGGAGTTCGATCTGGATATAAATGTAGGTACTACTAAAATTAAAATTTCCGCGTCCGGGACTTTATGCATCAAAATTCGCGATTAAATCCGAGTCGGGCAAGTTTTATACCATACACATAGCATTAAAATATACAAGTATCACAGAAAACATAAACGTCATTCACGAGACACCAGAATTTCGTCTAACAATCACCTCGTAAAATTTCTCCACAGCACCACCGTTTTACAACATGAATCTCAATTTGGTGCTGTTCTATTGTGCCCATAGAAGCCATTTCACGTAGAATGGACTAATCGTTTTATTCACCATGATTGCGTACTAGTGAATAAATATTTTTTTACTCTTTCACCCGCGGCCCCACCGTTTCCGCCGAATAATTGTGCCCATTCGACAATTGCACCGGCGCGTGCTGTTCTGAGTGTTTTCGTTTATGTGTTTGTGCAATGACGCAATTTCTATTAGTTATTATTGTAATTCGTTCGAGTTTGCGTGAATTATGCCCTTTCATTCACCAGATATGATTTGTAAGAGCTCTGTCTTTTTAAGCGGTGTATTTTAGATGCTCATTTAGCAATTCATACGTCATAATGGAGGTTTTGTGTAAACAACTCGTATCGGATCAACGTAGTTTGCAACCGTGGGATATTTTGATAAACGTAGATATCATACATAGCTTTTGCACAAGCGTTGATACACGATAAAAAGCAGTCTTGCATTTCTCGGATCATTCGAAGTCCAATCAAAATTTTGGGTTTCTATCAATACAAGAAAAATGTACAATGAACAAATAAAATACGTTCGAAAAGTAGTTTATCACTACGTATTTATAACTTTATTTATTAGCTCTTGTACGCATATCAAGCGATTAAAATATAAATACGGGATTGCCGACAAAATCGATACAAAAGCGAATAATTCGTTCCATCGCTGTGTAATGAATGGTTTCCAAACCATAAAATATTTGTTTCGCGAAAATGGAATTAAAAGCCTGTTTATGCCTTAATAAATTATTAAGTTATCAGCAACACGAACGTTGGACCAATTCTCAATGCGCTTACGGAAATTAATTCATTAATTAATTACACTGAAACAGTTTTTAATTTTATTACCCTTTTATTCCATTTTAAGTCTTAAATATGCAGTAATATAGCAACGCAATGGATGAACCACTATCGATTAATTTAATATTATGTATTCATAAATATATGAAACGTTATGCGGCTAAAAACTTAAAATCTTATTTCGATCTAATGATAATTTACTACAATGTAAACAAAACTTGTAAAAATAATTGAAAACGTGACTTCATTTGAAATTAAAGAAAATAAATGCGTCATAAAATAAATAAGAGTAGAAAGAGGCAATAAGTAAGTTGCATTTATAGTCATTTCGTATAAAGCCGTCGTGTAAAGCCGGGGGCTCTGCGCAATATCATATCTTCTTCTCCCCTAATATTTTTTGACAAGTGTGATGCTAAGAAAATGTCTCCCGTAACGCTCACCATGTGGCCGTATCCCTTTAATATATATTCTAACTCAACTCTATTTGCTTAAATTTGACTCACTTTAAAGGGTGCATAATTTACTTAAAGTCTAATTATTTTGTAATAGGGCTACGCAGATGGCGTGCCCCCAAATTGGGGACTAAGTCAAAGAAAATTTCTGCACTGACAAACTTTGTTTTGAAAATTTAATTAAATTGCTTCATCATGTGAATAAAATATTGATAGAATTGTTCTTAAATGAATTGCTATTAATTTTGTCTGCTGTCGTTTGGTTTGTTTCAAAACTTTGTGTTTCTCTACAGAGTTTCTATATACTACAACGTTAGCGTAGTTCGGTTAATGATGTGTGGGAGGATTGTGGACGTTGTAACGGTTATACAAATGTCACAATTCTTGGATTTCTCTGATATTAATGTCACAACTCCTTTCAAAATGTTTTATCAATACAATTGAAATAATTGACGCAGATAATAATGTAACGTTTATTTAAAAAAACGCAAAATTAATACAAAAGCTTATTATTGTCCATTAAAATATTGCAATAGCAATAATGGACCAAATTTTATATTGCGAAAATCCAATATTTCCATTCGATGGGTTATGACTATATCATCATTAATTAATTTAGAATGAACTTCATAATTAAAAATCTATCTTTATACATACCTAGAAGTAGCCATTCCAACCATCTGGAACAATATTTTTTAGAAATTAGTAATAGAACAAGATACCCCGTAGTTATTTTAGAATTATTACAAAATTCTGTGTCGCTGGGCGGAGTCTTAAAATGACCCCGGTTTTGTCAGTAGAACCCTTGTATGAGGATAAATAAAATAATGGCGAACGTGGGTCTCAAATTTTGTCTGTGTATTTTTCGGTTGTAAAGGTTCGAGTAGGTTTATATTATGCCAGTGATAAGAAAAGAATAAGAATTTAAAATTAAATCATGTTTTCGATCAACTTAATACTTTCCTCTAAAAATAAACCACCAGGTTTTACCACACCAAACTCAATACACGAACATGTGAACAATTAAAAATATTCGTTTATTCGCCAAAAGAGATTCGTAATAGGAAAATCTGGTGGCAAATTCAGGCAGTTGGCGTCCATGTCGTCGGGGGCCACTCGGATTTCCAATTTTCTATACGTGACCTTTTTCACTCCAAATGTCGCATGTTCAACAAACGAGGTGTCTTTGAAAACGTAATTAGAAAATTCCCAAACGACGTCCCCGTTTACAACTCTCGCTCGGATTTTGCTGCACGGGCCTCGCTTGCAAATTAGTTTTGTTCGTGATGATCTGTTTACGGTTAGTTCAATTTTTTGATCGTAATTAAACGAAGTAGGTAGTAAAACCTCAGGCACACACCTCTGACTTTTACTCTGACTTTGACACTTACTTTAACAGTGAAGGAAAACATCGTGAGTTGAGAAGCTATAACACCGACGATGGTATATGCGTTGAAAAAGGTCGTAACTTATTTTAGTAACTCCTTTGTAGAGTATTTATGATCTCGAAATTCAAATAAAAAGAAATGATGTGTTAATTGTAACAGCAAAGGGAACTGTGGTGTAATAATCATAAACAAATGTAGCGTGTTTAATTGGTGAAGTCCTCACTATCGTTGAACTCCGTACATCTGGGAGTAGTTTGGTAAAAATAGACAATGTTGACATACTTGTGGGTAATAAATTCCGAACGACTAGTTTGTTGACAACAATGTTTCATAAACTACCTTTTATTGTACGACGAGAGCGTAGATCATAAAATCAGTAAAGTGTGATTAAAATTACTGATGTTAATACTGAAGTAGAATCCAGACGTGGAAACTACCGATGCGACTAATCCACCAATTTCAGGTTGCAGCGAGCTATGGAGAGGGCTATGTTGAGAGTTTCTCTGAAACATAGGATCAAAAAAGATGCCATCCGACAGAGCACCAAAGTTATCGACATAGCCCAAAGGATTAGCGAGCTAAAGTGGCAGTGCACAAGTCACATCTCTTGCAGAACTGATAACATTTGGGGGAAACCTGTTCTGCAGTAGAGACCACGATTTAGCAAATAGCTGAACCGATGGCAGCGGTTGGATGAGGACGTCTGAAGATCGAGTCTAGTGGCGTGGCTTAGTCCAGCAGTGGACGCGACAAAGGCTGTTGATCATCATCATGATGATAATAATACTGAAGTTTATATTTATTTTAATTTCGTTTCATTTCAATGTTTTTCTATGCTGATATATATTGATTATAAATGTGTACGCGGAGATTAAATGGGCAGAAAACATATAATATGCATTCATGACATTGGCTTTCCCATTATCACAGGATATCTTGGATATCTTTGTTCATACTTCTATTTATACTGGGATCGTGATAATATTGGCCATAAGGGCAGTGCGGTAATAGTATGCTTTTGCTCAGATAGTCTATTTACCATCTAACCAATTATCTCCATTACACCCGTTAAGCAAAGGCTCAACCAACATAAAAACTTTACTTTGCATTATTTCGATTATTTAATTAAATTATACACATTTCCGTAATCATGGGCAGGGATAAAGTGAAAATAGTGGAGCGAATCGAAGAGAAGGCGGGACTGTTTTACCGTCTGTACGTTTTCAGTTGAGCGTAAAATAATAGAATTGCCGTTTTCCCGGCGGTATTGCGGCGCACTTGTATAATTGGTTTAGATAAATTAACAAAGTAGTTTCAAAGAGTGATATCCCCGGGGATACAATTTAATTGTGTACAGCCCGCCCATACTTATAGCGATTCTTGAATTGATAATAGCTGTGCAATTTTGCAGGACAAACACATTTTTTTGATTTCTCGGTAAAGGTTTGTTTTCTGAAATAATTATAATTAGCGGGATAATAATAAACTGAATATTATTTTCACTTGTATTTTTACAGAATTTTATTACCTATAGGCTATTTGTGTAGTTGGATCTTTAAGCTTGTGTAAGAATCAAAACGAATAAGACATATTTCAGCGAGCAATCTAACAAACGCATAACATAATGAGGTTCTTTCAGTTTCAATTAGACCGTGTAGTTTTATTACATTAGACCGATAAAAACATGAATTATTTTACTAATTTTATTTAAATTCAATACTAGTGAATGTAAACTAGAAAAAAAATTGCTTGATATATAAGACAAAAATTGCTCCACAATCCATCCAAGATTTCCAAAGACGTAACAATTTTTACCCAAAATGTATTCCGCATTCGGAGCCAAGTTCACGCACCAGTGTCAACGTCGCGGGCAGCCTGGCCAAACGTCATCGACAACAAGGGAGATATGGTGCGTGTGGAAACTGAGCAAACCGACCGTGCGATAAGCTTGAGACTGCATAAATCTACATACACAAGCAGCCCTGCCACTGACAACGACAAAAACACCAATAAACTAATGCGTTCGGCAATAAAGCTAAACGCTGCCAGCGAAAATTAACCCAAATAATTTCTCCCTTTTATGTATGTGCATCCATATATGAAAAGGGAACCCTAAGTTAGCCGCGAGCTGTCGTCACCCTCATTTTTTTGTTCGTCCTTGCAAATTGCATTTCAGTGGAAAGTCGTGTTGTGACGGCGTTGTGTGAGTCCCATAGTCGCCCCATGCTATTCATACAAAATAAAACGATTTTCCTCATCTTTTGTGGTGCATTAAAAATTTAAAATGCTTGTTTATTTTTCAGTGCATTCGTTAATTATAAAACATTATCCACCGATATTAATATTTTTGTGATATTTTTTGTGTACTTTGAAATGTTGTAGAAAACAATCTATTGCATACTTATAAATTGTCCGCAAATAATTTAACTAAGATAAAAATAGTGGAGAGCAATGTGGCCAGTTCAAATTAGGTGAAATTAGGATAATGTAGAATAAAAAACCTGGATAGTTTCGCTGTAGAACATGAGCATTTTGATACAGCAATGTAACACTTACTTTACTCTTCAAGACACGGGGAGCACCTTGGACATACAAAAAAATCCGGAAAAGTATAAAATAAATAGAAAAATACAATTCGAATAACTTAGGATTATCGAAGAAAAGTATTTTTTAAGGGGTATTCTGTGCGGTAAAAACGATTTTCATTATTTTAATTAAGTTGTTCATTACAATATGGAATGTAGCTACATTACTATACGAGATTAATGCGATCTTCTTGCGAGGTTCGAATAAATTCCATTACTTACGTTTATTGATAGTTATTTAGATAAACATTCAACATTGTTAATACCGCAGATTGACCATTTAAAATCTTCTTTAAATTTTACCGTAAACATTTGCATCATATTGTCATTTCGTCAACACTAACGTCTTCTATTAATGCATGTTTGTTGTAGCACGTTTATCTTATACGCAGTTTAAAAGCAATAGCAATTTCTATTCAAACACGTAACTAATTCCAGTCGTGTTTATTCCTAAACCACCCAAGGCGTATTTGTGATACGGAACTTAGTTGTTAGCAGGCAGTAACTGAGATATACTCCGTAATTTGACATAGCGCTTTATTAGGCGCAAATCTGCGACTTCTCACAGACCTTTGAGAACAATTAAACAAGTTACTACGCGGTTATGCTTGACCCTGTAATTTACATCGCTGAGCTGAAACGCAACATCTGCACTCAAATTAATAATAGAATATTTATTGGAAACTTCTGAGGGAAGTGATCGCAGTTACTCAAGTGTTGATAGTTTGTAACCGCCGGTAGTAACTTGAGCATTACAAGATCGACTTGAGGAGCCCCGCGTTAATAAACTATGAGATGAGCCGAGTAATAAAGACTGTATGGGCACACTAACTTGGAAAGTAGATGGAGGGCGTAAAAAGTAAATACTAAGAAATCGAGTATCGTCTTGCACGAGGCGATATAAACTGAGAAAGGTGTTATTTGCGGTCCCTCCTGCTTGATTGCTTTGAAGTGATGGGCACATTTACATTTTAAAGTGCTAGTAACGTGTTACTGCTTCGTGGTCTCGCAGTACAAGTATGTGCCTTGCGATCTAGAGGTCCTGGGTTCGATTCCCGGGTCGAGTAAAGTGTTATTGGGTTTTTCCATTAGGAAATTCTCAGTAACAGCACGGAGTCTGGAATTGTGCCCGAAAAACGGCAATAGGCTCGCCCCCCTATTACGTGGGACTGATACTTGGCGAAATGTGGGTGCAGAAATGCACCTCTGCCTACCCCTTCGGGGAATACAGGCGTGAGTTTATGTATGTATGTAACGTGTTAGTCAGCCTGGACTGTAGGAATAAGGTTTTTTGATCAGTGTGGGGCGTACGTATAGGCGACCGAAGTGATGTATCAGCTACATTTTAAACAGAGATAAATATTAATTAAGATATAAATGGAACGATGGTTTAGAAACCTTGGATCGTCTTCTGATCTTTCCGATTGCCTTTCCGTTTTTTAAATTTTTATCCCGTAGATAGTATTAGGAGAGGCCTACGTCTTGCAGTAGACCGCCATAAGATGATCATGATAGAACTGCAAATGGCAAGTACACTGGCAAGAACGCTAGCAAAAGATAAAATACTTATAAAAAAATTATGACTAAGATAGTAAAAAAGAATAGTATCATTACATCCCGAAGCTGCTAATGCGTAATACCTGATGACGTGAGTTATAGTCTATAACGAGACTCACGCACCACATTCAATATCCTAAAATATACCTTTGAAGAAAAAATCTCATTTCTGAGAATATCATTAACCGCCAATCGTGTACGCAGAAACTCAAATAGGCATAGCTGAGAGTCATTGACCCTGCCAAAATATTACGTACGTTTCGCTGATCACTATGATTGGTACTACTGCCAATAGTTTGATAAGGCTGGAGCCTCTGATCAAATAAAAACGATT
Organism: Hemaris fuciformis; assembly: GCA_907164795.1. Lineage (NCBI taxonomy): Eukaryota > Metazoa > Arthropoda > Insecta > Lepidoptera > Sphingidae > Hemaris > Hemaris fuciformis. The sequence continues at coordinate 10,296,542 of OU015442.1, forward strand.
GCTACCTGACATAATAAGAAAACAGAGTATTTGCTTATGAATATATTTAGTGATGGGATATAGATACTTAGTAATAGAAGTCGCTTGCTGAGTTATCATGCCTAGTACATGATTAATTTACCTATATCATAGAATTGCATCGTTTGGTGGCACTGAAAATCATTGATATGATGTGGGAATGATTAGTCATTCATACTAAAATTTCTTGATTAGCACATTATGTCGTAAATTCTAGATAGTTCAGATACCCGATATATTAAGATGGTTGTAGTTTATTTGCATGCAGCAATAAAATAAGACATTAATAATGAATAATAATTAATCAACAAGCACCTGCCTGAGGGAGTCACGGCCGACTTAGTACTGCATAAAATATTTTTCAAAAGAAACCGTAAAACGGTTCATTGATCGTTTCACGATGAAACTTAGTACAAGTACCTTGGACTAATAGCTGAAACGTGACTCGAGTCAGAGGGTAATTTTGCAAGAGGACCTTAAGAATATCACACACCAACAATGTGGATGGGTTTATGCTATGCCTTCTAAGTGACCTTCTGTTCTGTCTCTTTTTAAATCTTCATGCATTTATTTAAACAATTTGGTAATCAGACAAGTAGCTCGATTGAGACAATATGATACGCTGTAAAAGTATTTAAAACAGGATTGGATCGAGAGAAACATAGTGAGTAAGAGATATATAGAGGCCTTAAAAGGAGTAAGAATTGAAAACATGGTCTCCAGCCATAGTCACATAATGTATATTAGGCCACTAAGAAATGTAATAGTTTAGGCACATTTTTATATGCCGATCTAGTCTCGTGATTTCTTCCATAGTATATTAATCTATTTTGAAAAAACAATCGCTGGTTAAATTGTTCCGAAATTTGTCATTAGCCATAAAAAGTTGCTACACATAATATATATTATAACACAGATTGTTGAATGGAGTAGATACTTCGTTCTAATTAAGACCCTGTAATGAAGAAGCTCGATGAAATATTGCTACCAATATCTTCCAAATTTCTAAAACACAAAGGACCACATCGCGCAATACTACGCCGTCTTCATTACAAAGTTTTAGAACGGCCGGACTGTATTGTCCTTCCAGCTTTTATCATTTATTCCTAGTTACGTTCAAGACATCAGTCTTTAAGATCCTTTTCACTTTTGCATAACTTCATCCAATTTATTCCCCCTTACAAAGGTCTTATCTTGAATGAGAAAAGCTTGTTTTAATGTCGTTAATTTAAGGCCCGCGTTTCCGTAACGATTTCATTGTGCTCTGCCTACTCAGTGGGCTTTAATAACTATTGAATATAAATTAGCTTGTAAGCAATACAAATTCTCAACTAGTGAGAAAGTAATGCGTAGATACTAAGATACAATTTTATGTATACAACATAATCTTATTATGTGGTGATGTTAATTTTGTCATAATTTACTCACAATTATTTGCATTTTCTATTAATTCAAGGTGTTCGTGTCAGTAATTTTTAGAGTAATAAAGTCATTCTAGAAGTGCTAACTGCCAAGACTTTACTTTAAATACATGGTCTGTTACGAATTTCTGGAATTCACTTACCTAAGATATTCCTAGTTGAACACTCGCGGGTCTTTTCATGTTTTCTTTTAAAATTTGTAATTTATATGAGTCGTTGTGCTCATTATCCTAGACACCGAGGACCGCATAATTTGGAAAAAGTATACCGGAAGGATAACCATTGGCACAGGGTAACATAAACAGATCTTAAAGGTCACAGTCGTTCAAAAAATTTCTGATATCGTTGTTATTCAAACACATCTATTTTAGACATGCTCGAGGCATAAATTTTTTATATTCCAATTTTATTGTGCTATATTATTAGCAAATATTAAATTCTTATTTTCAATATAATAAGCTCGGTTATTGTTATTGTTGTTAGTATTGGTATTTCATGAACGAGTAACATATTGTATTTTTACGATACACCAATGTCGTTTTCAAAATTTTTATAAGCATTTTATGTAGACATCATTTAAGAGCTATAAACATAGACAATAATATAATCATTCTAAACATAAAAACAAAAAATAAACTTAATAAGTTAAAGTTCTCAACCACAGAACAATAAAATATAATAACCCTATGTACCTTTCCATTGCCGAAGCCAGGTTTCTGTGATTTCATATGACTTATCAGTGTTTTAAGCTTTTATGATTTTATGTGTTGTTGCTCATTCATAAATAAATTTTGACACTTCACCGTAAATGTATATTTAAAAAAAATTATAATAATATTCATCACATCTAAGTTTAGACTCCATCAGGCACGTTATGTTATTATTGTCACCTGACATCTAAATCAGTTAACCAAAGCCGTTATCTATTCTATAATAACCCACTTAGGTACATACTATTCGCATGTCAATAATACGCAGTAAAATAATCACGCATATTACTGTTAAAAAACACAAAGAGACCGAAACCTCCGGTGACTCAAGGCGGAAAGACTCGGAAAGAAATAATTTATTGCCGGAAGAACAGTACGTGATCACAAAACTATAAGATGGTTGCTTCTCCGATCATTATTGTACGCTAACGAACACATTATTGCTTGCAATAAAAATACGAATGGATTCACGTCGCGCCAACAATCTGTCTCAGGAAACAGCCTCAACATAAATCCGAATTATAAGCATTGATTTCGGTACCTATTTTTTTTTATTGGCATTGTTTTATGTAATAATATTTTTTGTACTATTGAGTGTGGGTAAGTGTATAACTATGCCGTGTTTTGTATTGTTATATTTTATTATTAGTCGTTAGGAACATTCAAAATATTCATATTATATGTTCTTTCCCAATATCATTTAAATCGGTTAAGGAGTATTTGAGTATCTTCAGTCTTCACCGGCCCATATATACGTTCCACTGCTGGGCACTACGACTGAGAGGAGTTAGGCCTGAATCCACCACGCTGACCTAGTGCGGGTTGGCGGACTACACATCTAAGAATTTTTAGGTGTGCAATTTTCCTCACGATGTTTTCCTTCACCATTAAAGTAAGTGATAATTCATTGTGAATGTATGATATAGAAGTAGCGATGGCCTCAAGGTTCAGGCGCGCGGTTGAAAATCTCAGCGGTCGCAGGTTCAAACCCCAGGCACATACCTCTGACTTTTCGAAGTTATGTGTGTATTCACATGACAGTAATAGTAAAGTTTATCAATCAGGTTTAACTTTGTCGGTTTGACGTTAAGGTTGTCATATGTTTTAGACTTCTTTTGTTTGCAAGATTAACGTTCCATTTTCTCATGTATTCTCAATTTCTCATGCATAACCATGTTAGGTGGATAAGTTTGTTAATTTTTCTAACATATTGATGAAAAAAGTCTTAAAATATCTTGGAATGATCTATTTCTCATACGGTTTTAGACTAGTTTTTTTTAAATTGTTGGTGTTGTCCCATACCTTGATAGCTTCAAATAGTAAAATGAAAGCGGGAGAAAGGCTGTAATTTATTACTTTGCCTCGATTGTATGGAAATTTTTGTTCCTTATAAATGCTTCGACGTACTTTTATGAGTCGTCATAAAATTGATGGTATGAATTGACAAAAGTATTATCTGTAAGTTGGAACACGTTATTCATACTAATGTTAATATTATTATAAAAGAGAAAAACTTTTGTGTCCCTGTAACCTTAATAGACTAAGCCATTTGTGACTTGTGCCATTGATGAATTTTATCACCTCTAGCAAGTACTTAGGAAGAGGGAATATGCAATATATCGCTAAGAAAGTTAAAGAGGCGAAAGGAAAAATAAATTCTCCTACTATTAATCCACCAAGTTCAAGTCCAATTTTTGTAATTTAAAGCATACTTCACGAGAATCTTAACTACAGATAATTGTGTATAGTCCATCATCCCGCTTCATCATCAGAAACTTAATAAACAAGATTAACAATTAAAAAATTGTAAAAATTAAACTACATTTTAAACTCAGATTTTTTACATGGAATCCATGATAAATTATAATACAGTCGTAAATGAATTAGTGACAACTATGTACATAAATTATTAAAATTAATAGTAAATCGTAGATTTAATTATGAAATATTCATTCATTCATCATCAGCCTAAGGAAGTCCACTGCTGAACATAGGCCTCCCCCAATGACTTCCATAGTGACCTATTGGAGGCAGCCTGCATCCAGCGACGACCCGCGACCTTCACCAGCTTCATCAGCTGGATGAAATATTACTATATTATAAAGAATCTGTTTGTAATTTCATTTTCCAGCTCCAAAGGCATTCAATCCGCGAGTAATTTAATTAATTGATCAATCAAAATAAACTAAAGCGTTACCTAACAACGTTACGACCTACATTACCTGGGTAATGTTCCCGTAACATGTGCACAATTACATCACCAGACGTAAATGAGAACAATCCAACCGATTTATCGTATTGAATTGCATGTATTTTCGCGTGTCGATACACAACCGATAAGCCAATGTTGGCCTCACAATAATCTGACTTTATCGCCACGAGACTATTTCGAATTGGCATATCCACATATTTAATTATTATAATAACGTTTTATACTTGCCACAAGCAGTTATCTGTTGTATGCGATTATGGAAACATTTTGACGGTTTATTGCACTGACAGTTTTGTTGATGTTCTTTTATGTATGTCGTATTAAAAACTAAGGGTTTAAAAATTAGTAAAAGTAAAATGATTGTTAAAGTAATTTTCATTCAACGTTTTCCCTCGTATTATTTTCACTTTTTACATTTATTCTTGAGGTTGATTGCCTTTTTGTCTTGAACTAGAGGTCGCGGGTACGATTTCCAGGTCGGGTAAGCGTAATTGGATTTCTATTAGGAAATTTTTATTTGTAACTCAGAGTCTAGATAAATGCCCAACAAACGGCAATAGTAGCCAAACATGGGTGCAGTAATAAACCTCTGCCTACACTTCTGAAATGCAAGCGTGAGTACATACGAAAAAATATTATGTTATTATATTATTCTCAGCCTATCGCTGTCCACTGCTGAACGAAGGCCTTCTCAAATAGGCGACAACCATCCCGGTCTTGAGCAGCCCTCATCCATCCGCTACCCGCCACCTTTCTCAAGTCGTCTGACCATCGTGCTACAGGACGAAAAAATATGTGTTACGTAACGTCATCATCAGCCCAAATACGTTCCACTGCTGGGCACGGGCCTGCTCTACAACTGAGAGGGTTTAGGCCTTAGTCCACCACGCTGGCCTAGTGCGGGTTGGCGGACTACACACCTAAGAAATTCCTAAGAACTTTTAGGTGTGCAGGTTTTATCACGATGTTTTCCTTCACCGTTAAAGCAAGTGATAATTCATTGTGAATACACACAAAACTTCGAAAAGTCAGAGGTGCCTGGGGTTTGAACCTGCGACCGCCGAAATTCTCAACCGCGTGCCTAAACCTCGAGGTCATCACTGCTTCCTACGTAGGTGTTACGTAATGTAACATGGTTAAATAAAAGTTATGATTGTTATATCAAATTAACTTACGTCATATTTCATACAATTACTCAACCCAAGTGGCCACTAAACAAGCAATTATTAGTGTTACTGCGTAACAAGAGCTGTTTCTAGACTTATGAATAAATTATTTTGAAACCTAACCCTGCTACAAGACCCAATTAAACAGGATTGTCATTAGTTCTTGTCAAATAGCATATAAAGGAGAAATCTAGTACAATGTATACAAATATAACAGAGGTTTTTGAGTCTACAAAATTAATATAACATGGAACGTAAGGTATAAAAGTGGTGGTGATTTGGTGCTAGTTCCATACATTCATGTTGCTGAAGTTCGTGGGCCACGGTGACCTCTTACCATTAGACGAGCCTTCAGTTCACACGAAAATCTTCGTCAATAGTAAATAATAAAATTAATGTTAAATATCGAATTGACCGCTGTAAACTTAATAGGTACCTACTATTTGCGCCAGTTTTAGCTAGCTTTTGCTCGCGACTCCGTCTGCGTAGACTACATGGTTGGGTTCAGAATTAAAATAAGTTGTAGTCTATTTTACTCCATTTATGTCCATATCAAAAATCGTTTACATCGGTCAAATGATTTAGGCGTGAAAGCATAACAGACATATAGTTACATATATGTACATAGTTACAGTTGTCTACACGTCGTTTCATCATTCTAGCTTCAAAAATCACGAATTTCCGCAAAAACTTTCACCCCTATTTTTAATTTACCCCATTAAAGGTACATTTTTTACAAGCTTTTAATGTCATATTTATTTATATCTAATCAACAGCCTAAAAATAAGTTTCAAGCTTTAAAAATGACAATACATCCATACAACCTTTCATCCCCCCTTAAAACCCCTTTTCCGGGATAAAAAGTAGCCTATGTCCTTTGTCAGGGTCTAAACTATCTGTGTACCAAATTTCATTTAAATCGGTTCAGTAGTTTTAACAGGAAAGCGAGACAGACAGACAGACAGAGTTACTTTTTTTTCCTTTTTTTATAAACATTTAATGACGTAACATAAGTGCTATATTATTGCCTACATTATAAATAAACGATCACTTCATTTCCATTATAAGACATTGTTTTCACGTTTACCCCATAAGTATAAAAAAATGATCAAATATTGATTTAATATGTAATACACAAACAGGCACATGTTCGTAAAATTAGTATGAACGGCTTATATTCAACATTGCATTGCCGAGGCTCTCTTTAGCATTCAGCTTACACAAGATTATAAAACTTATTGACGTCTATAAAATTATTGCCGCTCTAAGAACTATATTGAAAAGGAAAGGAATCCAGACGAGTCACGCTATTACTACTCATTATTATTTATAATATGACGATGGCCTTGCCGTGATAATATAGACAATTAATGTTTTACTATTAGAAAACAAAAACAGTTTCCAACGTATCGCTTAACAACTCTACATACACGCAAATGAAATTAACATTCCCATCTTAGATCTAACAACCGAACTCTGCCGCAGTTTCTCAAACGTTATTTGAACAAAGCCCGTATGACAAACGATGTTATTCGAAGATTATCGCCTGAACATGACTAATGTCTTGTCAGGATCTACACGTCTCTCTTATATGTTAATTGTACCGAATGCTTCCAACTCTAATTTACAACTGTGTTTATTTTACAAAATACAAGTTTACGTTTACCGTCGAGTGAATGAGCTCTACAAATAGACTTGCTGCACAAATCAGTTTCACGTGTGCATCATAAAGTTTGTTAAAAAGAAGATGATTCACACACGCTACGATGTCATTTCGGACGCACCATTCAATTTTTCATCCTGATGGGAACTGTGTAAACACAGACGAAATGGAGGGGAAAATTATTTTAAGTTTTTGTTTGCGCCCGATCCCTTTATGGTTCGTGTTAAATAAAACGTGCATTCACAAGTTAGCGAGTTCCGCAAACTTTCTCCTTGTGATAAAGTTTCTAGAGAATTGAAAACAATACTAGACTTTTAGTTGGGAGAGTAATGTGTTTTGGAAGTAGCGATTCCTGTAAATGTGTTTATAACTGTGAAACAACGGATTTATTCTTCCAATTCGATAAAAAAAATCTTGGTAACTTTAAAAATTGATTGTAAAATTACATGAAACTGTGCAGATACGGAATCGAACCCTCATTAATGAACATATTATAATATTTAAAGTATGAACATATTATATAACGCGTATTTTTTTATATTTATGTCATAATTACACGATAAGCGCGAAACCATAACAAGACATTAATTTTTTTAAGTCAATTTTTACTACCAATTGCAGTCAGAAATATTTATTTTACGATCAAAAACCTAATTTATTTCAATACTTTACTAAATTCCTATGCACTACTTATAAAAACCTTTCTCATAACCATGGCATAAATTTTGAAACTTTTCCCCGAATATCAAATATTAATTTCGCACGGAGCAATGAATTAAAAAACCTTCCACGTTTTTTGAGAGAAAACAAGACTTCCATATAAAAAACTTTGATGTTGTATTTAAAAATGCATATCGTTTCAGGCGAACATCTTGAGTAGGGTGTGACACAGTGTAGCGTCAAACTTGGTCGTTGTCAGTTAATAATAAAACGGGTAGGTAACGTCCTACTTTCATACAAAAAATACTGTTACAACACGCGAAAACTAGCTTAGTGCTGGGATGTAGTCGATAATTGCTCGAGATTCTTCTTTAGGAAACCTGCAGTTCATACAGGATATAAAATAGCCTATAATCATCGGACTTCGATCATAATCTGCAACAAAATTCAGCCCCAAATATTTTTTGATTCACACGATTAATATTTGTCTAATTACGTCAATCAAACTGGCGGCCCAGCACATTCGTTATGGTATTCAAAAGCACCTCGAATTCTGCTCAAGAGAATCGTCTTACTGATCCACAAGACCGCCACAATATATTAAGTTCTATTCGGAACATGATATCCATTCTTCAGCGAGATGATTGTAACATAGCGGCGAAGTAATGTGAAACTCCGTGATCTGTGTCAAGGTAATGAGAATTCCTCAACGCAAGTTTGTAGTTGCTGAATCGATTCAACCCGCATGCATGGAGAGTTTAGTCAAAATTGGTTAAGACGCTTCAAAGTCTATATTGCATTTAGTACCTACCTACTTATGCGAAGACTTCGACATAGTAGATCGTCTCAGGCAATTTTGTTTGTGTATCTATGCCTATAGAAAATGCTAAGAACTTCCATATTATAAGTCTAAGATTAACGGTGAAGGAAAACATCGTGATGAAACCTGCACACCTAAAAGTTCTTAGAAATTTCTTAGGTGTGTAGTCCGCCAAGCCGCACTAGGCCAGCGTGGTGGACTAAGGCCTAAACCCTCACAGTTGTAGAGGAGGCCCGTACCCAGCAGTGGGACGTATATGGGCTGATGATGATGAACTCTATATAATTTTCCATACAATGTCGATATATTTATTCAACAAATCATAAAGTTTTTTTGAGTTTTACCTCGTATAGTACTCATGGAATATGTAACAATGTTTCATATATTTTTCTATTTTGGAGTACATATATATCAGATAGGTCTGCGATAAAAATAGGCCAGCAAACTAACAGTAAACTAATGTATATATAATATTTCGTGTAAAATTCTACATAGTAACAACCGCCTTTAGCGCCATTGCTTTGTCCTTTCGTTCCATAAAAAAACAATGGATCCACGTAAAATTCGCGACCAGAGACGAAGATAAAACTGTCGTGCAGCGTGTATCAATGCTAAGGATTTTTCGCCCCACAACAGTTCCCGAAACATGTGTTGATAGAACAAACTTTGTCCCTGTGGGGATCAAATCCAACCAAATAGGTACTATAGATACTATGACAAAGTAGGCGTATTCTCAAGTCGTTGTTTACGTATCTACATAAAAACTATACCGGACCTGATTAAGTCTATAAATGTAAAAGGCAAACGTTATTGATGGACTGATTTATCTATGAACACACAGCTCAAACCACTGAACGAATTTGGCTGAACTTCGGAACGCAGATATTTTATTACACTATCCGCTAAGAAAGACTTTTAAAATTCACTGCCTCAGTGAATGCAGAGAGGACCGAAAATTTGATTTGGTAAAACGTTGACGAAATCTATATAGATTATGTGTGTATATAGACACGGTAGTTAATAGAATCGATATTGTTATCGATATAAACTCACAACACTACGCTAACAACGTGATCATCGCTAGGGGTGGGAAGGATTTACTCGATAACCGCTCTTTAGAGGCGTGCCGTAATTGGCCGAAACAAACTCATGGGAAAACAAATCAAATATTTTCAAAATACACATTTGTTGCGCTCCAAAGCTCTTAGAGCCTGTAATTTCGTAGTCAATTGCCGTATAGATCAGATTGGCAAACAAGGCGATTCAATTGCTTATTATGCGGAGATGTTTATCTGTAGGATAAAATAGCTTTTATTGACTTCATTGTTTAAAATGTGTAAACCAAAAACACGTGGGATAATGCTGGAACCAATACATTATTCTTATTTGTTTTTTATTAATTTACAAAAAATATATTAACATTGCAATAGTATAAAAAAACTACTATACTTACTTAAATTTGTTTTAAAATAATTTAAAGGGTGTGTTAAGTTTAACATAAGCCAGAGTGAGCAAGGCCTTGCTTATCTTAGAACCGATACAGTTCCTTGCACCGTTGTGGGATGCATTAGCACGAGGTGGATATTTTCGTCATGATGGTCAACATGACTTGATGACTTCTAGAATGACTTGTCAGAAGTGCCCTACGTACAACGACCTCCTTTACCAGGTCATCCATCCATTTTGTTTATATTTATACTGTTAGATAGCTTCTGGTCTCAAGAGGTTAATAAACAATAGTGCCTTGTAAGGCATCTTCACGGCTTTAATTATATCTTAATGTTACTCTAAGTAACATCGTACGTGATCTCAGAAAAGGCCCTAACACCATTACTCGCAGAAAGCCAAGTAGGCCCATGCGTGTAAATTTTTAAAAGGACACAGAAACAAAAGTTTTCTTACGTAAAAAGCAAAGTATGTTAAGATTACCACTAAATAAGAGAGTTTTTACGAAAAAAGAAAATATAATGCATGGAGAAAGTATATGCTCTTTACTCTTATATATGTAAACTTAATATATTATCATCATCATCATCAATCAGCCCATATTCGTCCCACTGCTGGGCACGGGGCTACTCTACAGCTGAGAGGGTTTAGACCTTAGGACTACCCCCACGCTGGCCTAGTGCGGGTGGCGGACTTCACACCTAGGAAATTCCTCAACACCTTTAGGTGTGCAAGTTTCATCACGATGTTTTCCTTCACCGTTACAGTAAGTGATAATTCAATTTGAATAAACATAACTTCGAAAAGTTAGAGGTGTGTGCCTGGGGTTTGAACCCGCGACCGCCGAGATTCTCGACCGCGCGCCTAAACCTCGAGGCCATGTAAACTTGTATATAAAAAATTACTGATGATTTAAAACCAGTACCTATATGATAAAATTTCATAATTAAAAATGATATTATACTGCCGCAAATTCTTCGCACTTTTTTACCAAGGGAAATCTACAACGCACATTTTGTTATGATTCAGCTTCCTGATTTCTTTTTTTCGTGGATTCTCCAGGGTATAAAATCCCATAGCTCACTAATCTGTTCGGTGCTTAATTATTTGTTAATTTTAATATTAACTGTAAATAATGGAATAATGCTACAAGAATGTTTTTCGGAGTTGAGCGCGCTTAATAAAGATAAAGTTAGTTAATAAGTAATGGATAATCTTGTATATTTCTCGATTGTCTGATTTGATGGCTCTATATTTTTACCATTACGTGGTACATCATTTTGGTATATCCTTTTAAGAATTCTTTCCTAATTAAGTTCGTATAATATACATAATTATTTACTTATTTATTTATTTACACTTTATACAATTTAACACATAATTGTAAAGGTGGACTTAATGCCTAAGGCATTCTCTGCCAGTCGAACCTTGGGTGATGCAGAAATTATGCATAGTAGGTGTGCAAATAAAGTCATTTATAAACATACACATACATATATATACATATTACAGACCAATATACTTAGGTAAAGAAGGAAAGAAAAATAAAATAATTTTATTATTTCGAATGTCCTTTTACAATTAAAAACATAATTGCAAGGTTGATTACCTAGAAATTTCCCATTGAGCCACAAAATAAAACAAAAGCTTTACAAGTTGTATTTTAACGTATTTTTTTAAGTGAACAGATTTATCTAGAAAATCTTTTAAATATTTACCAACAAAATATCTAAGTATTTCAATATTAAAAGCCTAGCTTTTTATTCATTTGTGGGTGGTCCACAGTTGAGACGGATCACGAACATCAAATTGCCGTAGGTACTTGCGTTGGCCACTACGGCCCACATAGCTCAATTACGCATGGATCTATTCAACTCGTAGTTGCAGTGTATTCGTTTGTATGTTTGTTGTATATTATTTATCGTCTTTTTGGCCAGACTTAATGTGTAATTTATTTTTAACGATTACTTTGTTAAAAAAGGTTTTGTTTTTAAATAAATACACCCAACAGTCTCACATACCCGTATAGTTCTGATTAGGATACAAGTCCTGTGTCGTTGGTATCAGAAACTACGAGAGACTTTTCGGTCTCACAAACACCCAGACCCGAAACACAAACATTGTGGATCACATAAATATTTATCTCGGTACGGGGATCGAACCCTCGGTTTCACGTTTCACAAGTCGGTGTCTAGCCAACTGCGCCACGGGGCTGTTTAAAAAAAACATTAAAAAATCATTGTGATATTGATATCTCGAATTAGAAAGTTATTAATTTATCTATCTTATTACACTTTCTCGCCGTATTTTGCTGTTAAATATATAATATATAAAATTTAATTCAACAAGCATTTATTATTTTGTTAATACCTTCTATTTTCTCTAAAAAAATATATTGCCTGGCGCCATGATTTAAAATAAAAAATATTCAAAAAGCATCCCTGTTTTGGGTGGGTCAAAAACTCAGAACATAAAAGTATCATTATTATTAAAAACCAAACCCGCGTTAAAACTCTAGTTGGTTCAAATTCTTCTCATGGATTGATTCAGTCCAGTTGTTATGTTCATAGGCCCAAGTTGGCCGTAATTACCTATGTTAGCTTTGAAATTACCTTGTAGGTGAATTTTTGTACCATTGAATTGTTAAGAGCCGTGTAAAGTGATGTTACATACGGTAAATGATATGGTCCAGTTTTTTTATGCGATAAAACTATTGTTTTATGTTTGCTTGTTAGTTGTCAAGGTCATGGGAATAAAATGATCTATTGAATATATTTACATACATACATTAACGCTTGTATCTTCAAGGTGGCAGGCAGAGGTATATTTTTACATCCACGTTTGACATATTCCCGGGACTCTATGCTTCTAATGATAATTTACCATAATAGCACAATTAAACTTTGCTTCGGCCCAATCGAATCAGGATTTCTTTGTCGCACGTCGCACATTATGCCACAGGATCAGTGAGAATCCATTTAGTTCAACAAAAAAATATTTATTTTAATTACAGTAGTACATAATGTCTGTGGATATTTATTTATTTACCCTTCATACAATATAATATGTAAAGGTGGACTTAATGCCTGAGGCATTCTCTGACAGTCGAACCTTAGGTGGTGCATAGATGATAGGCGTAGGTACGTAAATAAACTTATTACAAATACTTCCAAGATACGTGAATATAGTATACATAAAATATACAAAACATATCCCTAATTCTAATAGTCAGGACACAAAGTTTGTGTCCTGTCTGTCCTTACTGTGGGTTCAGGACTATGTTTCAGTTTTTCTTTATCAAAATGACATCAACAAGAAGCTATAAAAATACATAAGTGATGGGACTGATGCAGGATAATATACACAAATTAAAAGCCTGCTTTAAGTAATTAAAACCTACAAAGGATAAAGGTCACTAAAAGTATGTTAAGTTCTCTTTATAATATCCCATTTAGCGACCACAAGCATGTAAGAAACATTGTTTACTAGAATCGGAATAAGATGCGTGTTAAACATAAACTTTTCTTAACAAACCTTAAGAGCCGTGCATAGTACATTATAAGTGAACGCGTTATGTGAAACATGTGGTGCCCCAGAAACTATTTTACAAGTCTTTCATCCCATTTTCGCTCACGAAGGACCTTAAGTAAAAAGTTTGCTAAACTTGAACATAACAACAGGTGTTCGCAGTATTGTATAATAGCCACCTTTTTTTCTTAAGACACGTGAGTACTTGGTCAAGTGTTTGCCAAAGCTTGCTTTAGGATTTTTTTGCAATTCTATCTATTAAAATTGTCACACAGATACTTTTTCACAATAACTGTTTTTTTTCTTAATTACTCACTATTCTATTCAGAATGTAAAAGTATGATGTCATTAACCCACATATTTAAGAGCATAATTAAAGTAAGTTGCATTCGGTTGCGTCATCTAATCAGATGCTAATTGGAAAAAGGAAACGTTTTAAACTAAGTAAAGTGAAGCGGCGCGAGTATGTTTGCAATTAAGGCTCGATACACCCGCACGGGTATAATTCAACGGTTTATGCACCCTTGATAATACGAGATGAAGTTTCTTTAGACGCCAGGGCGGGCGGCGGCGCGGGGCGTACGGCGACGAGGGGCGGAGTCACAGAGCAGCGCTCAGTCGGTGGGCAGACGCCGTCCGCGACGCACGCCCGCCGCGACCTACCCGATCTATGTCACGCGAGTCGCGATGTCGCTTCCAACACGTGAATATTTATGACGCGATCGACCATTTCGCCTACTCATAAATGGCACTGCCGACCTCGATGCATCACCGCAGCTCGTGTTTGAACGTAAAATGCCAATAAAACCTATTGTCGCGAAAAGACTCCAGAGACGAACTTTTAATAGTATAATAGTGTGCGTGTTGTTCTACTGGCATGTCATCGAGAGGACCTCTGCGGCCGATATGCCGCACGAGTGCGCGTACCGCAGCCTCGAGGCGGAAACGTCGGAGAACGCGGTACTTTTCTGCAAGATCCGAACAATAAGCAGTTTAGACCACCTGTTACAGAACATCACTAGGACGCATTTCGACGATGTCATCTCGTTGCACGTTCAATGCAGTGAGATTTTGTTTTTCGAAAGTTCGTTGACTGCACACGCGGAGAAGCCGCCCGGCAAACACACAAACCTCGCCAAACTGCGGGACCTTGTCGTCGACAAGTGTAAACTACGACAGATACCGGCGCGTGCTTTCGAGAATTTCAAAGATCTGAAGCGGCTGCACGTGACGTCCCACAACAGTGAATGGTCTGCGATGACAATGGAAATCCACGAGCAGGCCTTCTCCGGACTCAACGAGCTAATTGAACTAGATCTCAGTGATAACAACATCTGGAGCACTAAAACTGAAACTTTCTGTTATTTATACAGTTTGAAAACTTTGAACCTGACGAACAATCACTTACAAAATATAAAAACAATTGGATTTTCTGACACGCTCAGAGAGCAGAACTTAAGCGTAAGGAGTTGCAATTTAGTTATAGAGACTTTAGACATGTCTTATAATGATTTGATAGTCGTAACTGATAACAGTTTATCTAAGTTGCGGTCGCTGTCGAAACTGTTGTTGCAAAATAATGCGATATCTACGCTAGAAGATGGTGCCTTTGAAGGATTGCTCAGTTTACAAGTTCTGAATTTATCTAGTAACTTTATGAACACATTACCAACTGATATTTTTTCTGACACAAAATCAGTAAAAGAAATAAATGTAAGTAACAATACAATTAATATATTGCCACCAGGACTGTTTGAGGGTTTAGACCAACTGCAAATATTAGACCTCTCTCATAATGAGCTAACTAGTCAGTGGATAAATAAGGGAACTTTCGTTGGATTATTGCGAATGGTAATTTTAAATCTATCTTATAATAGGCTATCTCGAATAGATCGTTATATGTTTCAAGACTTGTACAGTTTGCAAAAGTTAAATTTAGAGCATAATGAAATATCGTCGATTGATAAACACGCATTCGGTGAGTTAAGAAATTTGCATTCGCTCACACTGTCTAATAATAAGCTTGTGCACATCGAAACACACTTGTTTACCGATTTGCATGTGTTGCACGAACTTTTCATTGATAACAATAAAATTAAACACATTGAGGAGAATGCATTCGATAACATGACAGCTATCGAAGATTTGTTTCTCAACGATAATTATTTATCATCTATCCCTTCGTCAATTCGCAAACTTCGGTCTCTGAGGTCATTGGACATAGGGAATAACAATATAACCCATATGAACCGGGATAACTTTCGCGGCCTGTCCGAACTTTTCGGTTTACGTCTAGTGGATAACAAAGTTACGTATTTAAATGAAGATACTTTTGAACATTTACCGCAGTTGCAAGTGCTCAATTTAGCTTCGAACAAAATAAAACATGTTGCGCCAGCTTGCTTTCGAAAAAATGTAAAGATAAAATTACTACGTATGGATGGGAACGAAATTAATAAGTTCGACGGCATATTTAATACCCTGAACAGTCTAGTCTGGCTTAATATGTCTGAAAATAAAATTACTTTTTTCGATTTCCGTAGTTTCCCTGACAGCTTAGAATGGCTTGATTTGCACAAAAATTTCATAGAAAACTTTGCAAACGACGATATGCATTCAAATGTAAATATTAAATTACTAGACTTAAGTTATAATAACATAACAGAAATAGCTGTTACATCCATACCGCGTTCGGTTGAAAAACTTTATTTGAACGACAACAAAATAGAAAACATTCAAGTCGGTTCCTTTTCTAAACTACAAAGGTTATCAACTGTGACGTTAAATAATAACAAACTGGTAAAACTTGACATGAATGCGTTTAGGTTAGATCAAATAGATGAAGATAGCGACTTACCGGAGTTTTTTATAAGCGGAAATCCATTTGTTTGTGACTGTTCAATGGAATGGATTCAGCGTATTAATCATTTGAGTCATAGTCGACAATACCCGCGCGTGTTAGATTTAGATAAAGCTTTGTGTTCATTGGTCCATTCGCGAGCTAAACAAAAAAAATTGATAATAGACATGTCGCCTTCGGACTTTCTCTGCCCTTACGACAGTCATTGTTTCGCTCTTTGTCACTGTTGTGACTTCGTCGCTTGTGACTGCGAAATGATCTGTCCGAATAACTGTAGATGTTACCACGATATCACTTGGAATGCAAACGTTGTAGATTGTTCGAACGCGGGCTACTCAGAAGTGCCGGAACGTATTCCAATGGACGCTACCGAAATATATTTAGATGGAAATCACATAAGTCATTTGGGAAATCATGTATTTATTGGAAAAAAGAAACTTCAAGTGTTGTACTTGAACAACACGAAATTGAAAGAAGTCAATAATCAAACTTTCAAAGGGGTCGACTCGTTGAGAGTTTTGCATTTGGAGAACAATAAACTAGTCGAGTTGAAGGGAGATGAATTTCTACATCTTAATAATTTAAACGAGTTGTATTTGGACCATAATGCTATAACACACGTTGCTAACAACACTTTTTCATCTTTGAAATCTCTATCTGTTCTAAGAATCGATGAGAACAAACTTGTGAACTTTTTCCCTTGGAAGTTACTAGCTTCGTCTTCTAAAAGTTCAGCTCACGTTTCTATAGAAGGTAATCAGTATTCGTGTGATTGTAAAAGTATTGCCGAATTAGACTCGTGGCTGCGGCGAGATCCGGGTGATCCTGAAAAAATGCTTTGTACAGACCCTGAAGGAAAACCAACTAAAATCACTATAGCGTCAGTTTTAAGTCACTGTAAAGAATATATGGGATCAATGAGCGACCCAACAGTGTCTAGAGACGAAATTGTATCTAAATCAATATTTCTCCCTGATAATTATTTCGCGGTAATATGCGGAATCGTTATTATTGTTGTAGTGATTTGTTTGATAGGTGCTATCTTTTATGCTTTCCGGTATGAAGTTAGTGATTGGGCATATACAAAGTACGGAGTACCGCTGTTCAAAGCACAGTCATGTCCAAATGTCGATCCCGTAATGGAAGGAAACCCTAATCACATATACGATTACTACGTGATATGCAATACCAAAGATACAAACTTTGTTTATCATAATATTATGTCGGAAATAGAATTCAGAAAAATGAGCTCCAAAAAGCTGTCGCCTAATGAGGTTTCCCTTAATATCCTGACGTTAGATAGTTTTTCAAAATCTTCTAAACTAAGCAAACGACTTGTCATTGTCCTAACCGCAAATTTCATATGCAACGACCTATGTGACATACATTTCAAAACAATATTTTTTAGTTACTTAAAATCCCTTAATCGCAGCGATATGAATAAGGTGTTATTTATAAACGTTGTAGATAACAATCAAATAAGCGACGAATTGTGTTTCATATTAGATAAGTTCAGAAGTATATCGTGGAGCGACCCGCGATTCTGGGACAGATTCATCGCTCTACTCAATTCCACCGACACTATTATCACAGTAAAAGGTTCGGAGAAGAGCGTATTCAAGAAGTCATTACGACAGACTCCGACGTTGAGATACACGACAATGCCGGTTTCAAACGATAGTTGCTCAAAGCAGAATTTCACAAATTCCTTACAGTATTGTAAGAGGAACGACGGAGAATCGTCTCAGAATGAAAGTTCGCCTTCGTCAGACAACAACACGTACGGCGAAGGGAACAATTCCAACAATAGCTACATGTCGATCGACAACAGGACTTGTCCTCGGTTTAATTATGACCTGAGGCTGTCCCCTAGCAGTGGTCACGTATATTCTAGGGTTGAGGATATTTCGCCGACCGTACCGCGCTCTATGACGGGAAATGCTTCTAATAAAGGGCGCACGTACTTTGTTTGAACATTGTTGTTGGTATTGCATTTATTCTATGTAAGTTTTCATTTCCTTCTTTTGCACATACAAAGTTCGCACATTTCGATCATTCACACTTATTATTCTTTTTATGATGTGTAAATAGTATTGTACTCATCAACGTACATTTTTGTCAATTTTTTCATACGTAATTTTAAGCGAAGCGAAAATCCATTCGTGTTACGAAGAATATTTTAATGAAATGATATTTGTACAAAGTTCGTGTGAAAATGTTGAGTCTGATTGTGGTAACACTTTTCAAATATAACATTTTTTATTATTGTATACTTAAATTTTATTAAATCTGTGGAATTGATTTCACAGATCGAGTCACTGTAACGCAACACCAAATAGCTTAAGATGTTTAAAATTGTACTCACATTCACGATTTATATATTAAGGTGTATAATTTAGTTCTAAAGTCTAATCATATACTTTTACATCTATTCGTCTATTCATTCTTTCTGCTTTAATTTTTTTTTTCAAATTTTATAAATATGCATAATATATAAAAAATCATTTTTTTCAGTCACATTCTATAAACTAAAAATGTTATGTAACAATGATTATGATCAAGTGAAATTAGCTGAAACAATATAAGTTAAATATTTCGTTTTTATTGTCTTTTTGTTTATAAAGTAAATTTTTAATCAATGTTTGTATGCGGAGAGTTGTGTATGTACTATGTTATTACTTATTCATGTGCTTAATTCTAAGTGTAACAGACTTGTATATATCGAAATATAAATTATATATGTTCGCGATGTTATCGTTTATGGCATAGTTGTATCGCTTGAGTATTTTAATATAATTAAGCTAAATCGTGATATTAGATTTAATAATTATAAACTTGAAAATAAATGTAATTTTTGGATTGTAATTATTAGGAATAAAAATGATTGTTTTGTATAAAAAATGTACAAAGATATCTTGACAACGTAATAAATTATACTGACGTTTTGATACTTAAACGATGCTTTTATTTCACAATATCTTTGAAGAGCTCTCCAGCTAATTCATTTGCCACTAGTAATATTCATTATTAAATTTCTTAGTAATTATTTCATTTTGGCCTTTGTTAGTATAAAATGAAATTTAATAAATTTCGTTCCCAAACATTTGATAACTGAAGCAAATTTTTGATAGGTAATTGAACATTTATTTTGTGAAGATACAATGGCACTCTCCCAACTATATACATTTGGCGCTGGCCACATTTAGTACCTACGCTTCTGTTATAGAAGACCGAATAACTGAATTTATCGGAATCGATTCGACTTAACCAGTAACCACGCGCTATCAATGCTGACCGATTCGCTCTTCCTGTCATTTCGTAATTTGTGTAACAAATATAAATTAGGTCAGTGTATATTTTGCAGCAGTACAGCTTTCTTTAACATTGACGTATAAAGGATATTAAAGAGCCACTTTAATGTATTTATATCTAACGTTAAATAGTTGTTACTAAATTATATTAAAAAGGCCTTAAAATACACTGACTCTTATCTGTAATTGTGATTATTTAAAAATAGCATGGTCATTAAAAACTACACACATATGTACATACATATTATGTAACCTCATGCCTATATTCTGTACTAACTTTTCGCCAGGTAAGTATCAGTCCCACGTAATAGAGGGCTAGCCTTTTGCTATTTTTCGAGCACAGTTCCAGACTACGTACCGCCACTGAGAATTTCTAAATGGAAAAACAATTTGCCCGACCCAGGAATTGAACCCGGAACGTGCACATCTAGACATCTAGACTATCATGGTACATACCTACATGTGCCGCGAAACCACGAGGTCGACATTACAATCTCTTCCTACTATATTATCTAAAAGAGATTGGACTTCAGTTCATCTTTAGCCTGCCTAATGCATAGATCATACAAGATTAGTCCATCAATTTCCAGCTACTGATATTATATCTGTCACGGCTTCAGCAGCTTTTGGCTCAACTCTCCATTACCAGTGTAACACACAAAATCCTTCGGCCAAATTAACTTTAATCTCCCCTGAGCTGTACTAGTAGGTCGATTGTGCCGAAAAAATTCCGCATGAATTTTCAATTATTGTTCATTCTTGCAATAAATGTTAGCTCGTATTCACGAACCGCGTAGTGCAAGGTTGGCTGGTTTTAGTACCGCAATATTTTTCAAGAAATCCACCGTGACTTCAACCGTCAAACCGCTTCGTTTGCCCCTCGATAACGCCATGAAATACAGGGGTGATACACGGATCGCTTTATTTCTTCACATATGAATAAGTGCTTACTTTCTTGCCTTGAAAAACTGTTCAGGGTTTTTTTACTGGATGCTTGTTTACCCCTACTTGATTTTTATGCTGCAGAAATATAGGAAGCAAGGGAGTAATGTGTATGTTCCTTTCATAAATTTTAAAAACGCATTAATGCTTTGGCCGCTAGTTCTGAAAATATTTCCAGAAACTATTGAAAAAGATTACGTAGCTAAGTTTAGTGAGATCATCATTTCACCGATATACTAAAATTGTAAAAACAATATTTTTTGTTAAATTTTATAATGTAATAGCGACGATGTATAATTAAAACTAGGTCTTTAACCGATAAATTGTTCTTATGTGACATAAGAGCTATGCGAATGGTGGAAAAACTTAAAACAATAATCCTGGCCCAGTCAACTTCGTAAGTTATTCACCATCTATCCCAAAATTGTTGATCAGTTGAGAAATGTGAGGTTTTACCTGTGAAACCTCATTCACGGTTCGTGTCACTTTTAGAGAAATATATGATAGAGAATCAAAGAATCAACGACACTAACGCTATTAGATTCAACAGGTATCACTTTATCTGTTGGTTAGAAATAAAGCAGTAAATCGTACAACGCTATTGTTACATTGACTAAATCCTGTTATGTTTTAATACTGATGTCATTGCGACAACCTTTTGTTGTACTTAAGTACTTACGTACTTAAGTGAAGTGCTGCTCAATTATAGCATAAAGTGACGAGTGACTCGGCGCATGTATCTCAGCCTGCTTAAATTATTTTAATCGCATAAAACTTCTAATTTTTAAATAAAGTTACAGTTTGAATATTATTATTTTTTCTTTTTTTATTAAATTTTATTTAATAAACAACTGCCTCGTGGTCTCGCGGTACAAGTATGTGCCGTGCGATCTAGAGGTCCTGGGTTCGATTCCCGGGTCGGGCAAAGTGTTATTGGGTTTTTCCATTAGGAAATTCTCGGTAACAGCACGGAGTCTGGAAATGTGCCCGAAAAACGGCAATAGGCTCGCCCCCATTACGTGGGACTGATACATACTTGGCGAAATGTGGGTGCAGAAATGCATCTCTGCCTACCCCTTCGGGGAATACAGGCGTGAGTTTATGTATGTATGTATTAATAAACAAGAACATCGAGGAGGTTGTGTATAGCAGGACATAAACTTTTCGATCACATTTCACCAGGGTTGGAATTTGGAACCGATACATTTTTATAATAAAGGCATCTTGGTACGGGGTACAGAGTCAGATTTTTAATGACTGAACCAACGAGACTAAATTCAGTTCATTACTATGCTAATTATTACAAATTTTATAATTACTATCATTTGTGAAACGCGTCTAAATTATTTTCGAATAAGTAGAAAAAATAGAGGATTAAACAAAAAATACTAAGTAATTTGTATTCTTCGGTAACGGTTATTTTTAAAAAATACTATTTTTTATTAATATCGTTTACTTCAGACTTTTGTAATTATAAAATGGTAAGGTGATTTTCAACCATATTAAATTATAATTACAAAAGAAATCGCTTCACTAAAAAATAATCAGAACACACTTTTATCGACTCTAAAAGATACTAAATGCTTACTTATTATTAATATCGTTCATTTATTGGATATAATCTATATCATATTAGAATTAAAGAAGAAATTATAAACTAATTGAGAACGCACATTAATCTACATATTCTACAATACCATACACTACATATTCGGTGACTACCTACATATTCGGTGTCGCAGAGTTAAATTCATGTCTGTTTATGAAAAGTTTTCGTTGTTAATTTGATAAGTTGAACCATTTATCGTCAGCCATCGTCGTACTTTTAACGTACAAAATTCAGTACACAAACTTAAATACTCAACGATCACAATAAACACAATATCATCACTAATTATATGGAAGCTGACTTTATCTCCTGTAATGACAATGAACCGTGTGGACACTAATTGGCTGATTGTTATGTCAACAAGATAATATCGTGCTCGGTAAAATCCCCGAGTGCATCGATTTATAATTCAAGCGATTGTTAATTATTTACATCCGCCGTTTCTGTATCTTCTAGTCCAGATACGAGTGCGCTTTCTCTTCAAACTAGGAACTAGAAGTTTTTACAGCTGCCACTGCAAGTCCTGTACACTGGGTTCGACGGTGCCACAAACAATGACATCGAGCGGTGAAGATTGTCGACTCTGTATGATCCTTGGTAAGTTTTAAGAAAAAGTAACTTTTGTGTAGAAGTACTTCTAAAAAAAGTAATGATGGTATCGAGTTTTAGGCGCGCGGTCGAGAATATCGGTGGTCGCGGAGTAAGAACCAATACCCCTCTGACTTTTTGAAGTTATGTGTGTATTCACAATGAATTATCACTTATAGTATACTATTACTGGAGAATTTCTTATGAAAGATCACAAAGTATGTCTGAGATGTCGTCAAGGATGTTGGTGTTGATTTTCTATGTTTATCTTCTCTCTCTTATCAACTTTCCCAATTAACATACATAATATGAAATGGGTCACAGAACGTCTTTAGGGGCAGTCATTAGAAATATTATCGGTGCTAATAAGAATAAAAAAAATCCAATAACAAGAAGTTATCCAATTCAAGTTAGCATTTCTACTAAGTTTTGAAGATGGAAGACATTGACTTCATGTTACTGATTATACTCGATGTTATTGTTTTTTATTGTAATGCATAAATGTCAGAAAACTGAAAATTAATGGACTTTTTAAAAAATAAATGAGGGTCAATATTATTGTTTTGTGCACATTTAAAATAAAGAGGAGTGGTAAATTCTATTATATATTACCCTTACTAACCCTTAGAACAATGTCTAAAGTTACGCACGTTCGGTGTCGCCGTAACGCACGAAGGGAACGTAAAATAATCAGGTTTATTGTTACAGCCGTCATAGTCACAATCCACAAAACGTCGCCTGGACTATGTACTAAGTTGTTAGCGGTTGGAAGGGGATCTCTAATGGTGTTTGGTTTAGTTTAGAACGTTTGAGCGTGTGGGATGGCTTTACACAGCGCTTATACTGACAAAGATTGCTTGTTTTGTTTTTTTCAGTAACTGTTTGAATAATTCTTACTAGAATCCTAAAATACTTTATGAAGAATGTCGCATGAACGCATGTAAACTACAGGATAGAAAAAAAACTTTTGGTATTCATAATTCTTATCTAATATACAAATAATAATAATATATACACCCAATAAGAATAGATTCATCATCAGCCCATATACGTCCCACTGCTGGGCACGGGCCTCCTCTACATCTGAGAGGGCTTAGGGCCCAGTCCACCACCCTGGCCTAGTGCGGGTTGGTGAACTACATACCTAAGAAATTCCTTAAAACTTTTTAGGTATGCAGGTTTCCCCACGATGTTTTCCTTCACCGTTAAAGTAAGTAATAATTCATTGTGGATACACAAATAACTTCGAAAAATCAGAGGTGTGTGCCTGTGGTTGAAACCCGCGACTGCCGAGATTCTCGACCGTGTTCTAAACTTCGAGGCCATCACTACTTTAACTTATATACAAGAAGTATCTGTATCATCGGAGGCACAAACAGGCGCAGATGTATCACTACATTCAAGTTTCTCTCATTATTAAGGGACACTTAATAGGGTGCGAGTCTATTGTTGTTTACCGGGCACATATCCAGACTTCGTGCCGACTGGGTCCAAATTAGACTTTTCTGACGGAAAATTTCCAAATTATACTTAGGCAGACCTGTGAATATAACTCGTACTGGGAAGCAATCGCACGACGCGAGTATGTTGCGCGATTAAAAAAGCATTTTACTTCTGAGTAAGAAAAAGTTGAATTCAGTTAGCAAACACTGCCAAAATGCCAGTCCTACTCTATTACTACTAAACCTACCTTTCAAATTTATCCTGATTTCAGACCAAAAGTTGTGTTACGGACTGTACCTTCTAAATTCTAATAAGATTTATTTTTATTTAAGCAAGTGCTTTTTTATTTGAATGAAGAGCTGTGGTCGAAACATTTTAAGTTAGAACTCCATAAAATCCAATAGGATACGTAGTAACTGGTATATGTACTTCATTCAGGTGTCAAAAGTGTTCCTAAATCACAGCAGAAACCACGACGTCTGATGCTCTGATGTGATGGGTGGGGTCGACTTGCTAGTAAATGAATGAAAAACCCACATAAGGTCCGCCAAATCAAACTGATGCTTTCCCATTTTCCATATCCATGTGTCTTGAAATAAAAAAGTCACATACATTTGTATTTTTAAAAAATGTATCTAAATAGTTTAAAAGAAGTATTCGCTTATTCACTAAGATACCTTGTTTGTTATTATCTTCAAGCACATTCATAACCGTAGGAATTTCAAAACATACAGCGTAAGTTAAACAGTCCATCTGCGTTGTAAATTATATTTTACTAGACGTCTGTTTATCTCTATCAGACGTATATTCATCAACAATGTTATTATAATAATTAACTTATTGTCACTTATGGTCTGCGTCGACGTCACTGTTAACACAATGGACTCCATGAGTAAGGTGTGTTTTGACTGAATAATAATTTTATAAACACAACACGGCTATTTCTGTCAACAGTATCAATAGCTGATGAATATTTGAATAACCTAATCATAATATTATGGCAGCGTTATTGATGCTATTGTTTTGACAGTGTTATCTATGTTACTAATAGTTTCACGAAACTATTTATTTGTACACGATTAATGATGTTTGATTTTCAACTTGTGACGAAGTACAAATATTTTTTGTGACGGCTGTTGATATTTGGATTGACATAAGCTGATTAAAGTTCAATTTTTCTCTTCTATTCTTCATATTGATTCTTATTGTCTTGGAAGAACACAATCTTGTGATATTATTCTAAAGTTACAATATGAATGCTAATTAGAAATTAGAAGCTTTTGCGTTTTGTGTCCAACAGGCCCACGAGAATCCTTTACATAATTATAATTATTGTTTAATATTAATTTTACTGCCTCGTGGTCTCGCGGTACAAGTATGTGCCGTGGGATCTAGAGGTCCTGGGTTCGATTCCCGGGTCGGGCAAAGTGTTATTGGGTTTTTCCAGTAGGAAATTCTCAGTAACAGCACGGAGTCTGGAAATGTGCCCGAAAAACGGCAATAGGCTCGCCCCCTATTACGTGGGACTGATACATACCTGGCGAAATGTGGGTGCAGAAATGCACCTCTGCCTTCCCCTTCGGGGAATACAGGCGTGAGTTTAAGTAAGTAAGTAAGTATTAATTTTACGACAGGAATAAGAGTGTAAGACAATTTTACTCTCGTAAAATAAATAAGTACGTCCATTGCCAGCCGGACACTAAACTGCATTAGTCTTGTTGAATCATGCCAAACGCGATGCAAATCCAAGAGAAAAATTTGTAAGAAGAATATAAGTTTATGTTGCGAGAAATTATGCAGCTAAAATATGATGTTATCTTAAAACGCGTACACATATAACTTCACACAAACGTGTTTCTTTTGGCATCCGATAACTAAACGCAGAGCAAGAGAAACATTTGAATTTCGTCCCACGCCTTGGCTAAAACAAATCACTGTTTTCTCAATTTCTAAATACACTCTAAATATGCTAAAAAAATATTATTTTTGGCGAAAGCAAGTTTCCATGACTTACAAAGACGTTACAAATAACGGGTGTTGGTGACACAACAGTGTTTCTACAAGAAATTAACATGATCAATATGTGGGTCGGTGGGTTATTGGTTTCAAAGAAAATATTGATTCTATGCGGTATTGATTTTTGAGTACCTATTGAAGTATGACCAGGTCAGTTGTACAAATAAATATCGAAGAGGTTTCTATGATATGAAACAATCAGGACCGTCTTTTAAATTTTTACTGTAAGTCGAGATATTGATTGTGTATATTTAAGGATTAATATTACTGAAAAAATCCCAGTGTGGCCGCTAGTCTCAAAGCTGGTTTTAAAAAATATTAAAATAATATTTAATGTAATTATGAAAGAAAGATGATGTAAAATATAGTTTTCTTGTTTAATTTGTTTTTACTTAAATTAGGTAAATTAAATGAGTATAGGTGGGTTTCGAAAATAGAATCGCGTAATGAATTGAAGAACTAGTTGTTATACTGATAATTTTTTACTTGAAAACAGAAGTAAACAATCTCCACATTTAAACTTTTGCGGATCTCCCAGTGTAATATATTTTTTAAACGACGAAAATTAGCAACTTTGAAAGCATTTCGAGGCCATGAAGCAAAATCATGGATAATTTACTAAAATTTTCTTCTTTTCCTTTGACACCCCGTGGCGTAGTTGGCTAGACACCAGCTTGCGAAACGAGAGGCCGCGGGCTCCATCCCCGCTCAGAGACAAATGTTTGTGTGATACACATATATTTATTTCGGGTCTGGCTGTTTGTGAGACCGAAAAGTCTCTCGTAGTTTCTGATACCCACGACACGAGACTTTTATCTTAATGTGGGGTCAGAACTATGTATTTGATGTGTGGTGTACATATTTTATTTATTTATTTCTTTGGTACTCAATCTCGTTCATAGTTATTTAAGACTTTAGAGTGTAATTTTATTTCCAGGCTCAGTCTAAGCACTTGTTACGATGTATTTACTTTTCCCAGGCGAATATCGAAAGGCCTCCTGCGTCACTGTCGGCTCGTAAGCCGCTGTGCCACAGATATTGTTCAAATTGCTTGGTACAATGCCAAAACAGAAAAGAAATATGATTACACAACAACAAAGAGCAAACGTCTTACTTTTGCATTGATCTATCTAGTACTATTAGAAATGCCAAACTACAGAAACTAGGACTAGAACGCCAAATTCACACTTCTTTCGCTTCTTCAACTGACACTATCCTCTTCATGCATCCACGTCGGTTTCGAGGTGTATTTATATTATAATACTATCAAAAGAAATAGTCAATTATTAATAACATCATCGAATTTCCATCGGTGATTACCAAATCAACAAATTGTAGTTACTTTAAAATATACATATTTATTTGACACTTTACTGTGGCGTTGGTTTGACCAGAGCATTTGAAACGAGAGGATGCGTGTGCGACTCTAAAGTGGGATTTTTTTTTGTGTGATCCTTAAATATTTGTTTTCAGTCATAAGAAATTCATTTTTGTTAAGTTTCAATTATTTGTAATTTCATCATCAGCCCATATACGTCCCACTGCTGGGCACGGGCCTCCTCTACAACTGAGAGAATTTAGGCCTAGTGCGGGTTGGCGGACTACACACCAAAGAAATTCCTAAGAACTTTTAGGTGTGCAGGTTTAATCACGATGTTTTCCTTCACCGTAAAAGTACGTGATAACTCATTGTAAATACACACATAACTTCGAAAAGTCAGAGATGTGTGCCTGGGGTTTGAACCCGCGACCGTCGAGATTCTCGACCGCACGCTAAACCTCGAGGCCATCACGACGAATTTATGACAAATGAAATCAAACTATTCATGCCGGAAACGAGATTTCCAGCACCCACATGACCTTCTGTATCATTAAATGCTTTCGATACTCATACAAACATAAATCACGAGAGTCATTACCCGATATTATCATACACATCCCTCGCCCATGTTAAGTTAATACTCAACATTGTTGTCTTGATACCGCTCGATCACGCTGGCTCCCCCATTGGCTGCCAATTTTAATCGGATGACGTTCGATGCATCGAAACGCATAATTACAATTCACGAATCTCTCACGGGACCGCGTTCCGTATTAGTTTTGACATTTGGCTTGATGGATGAACCACAATCTATGGACGAATCTGGCGAACGAGGGCCCGTATGCGTCTACCCACCAACTTATGTATTCTTTTGTAATAACTCTTTGGGAAACGACGTAAGGTTCAATTTTGAATGATCAGGTATATCTATATGCTGGGATGCTCCGTAGATGGTACGGGCGATATCTAGGTGTGTCAAATTGGGAGCGTTGGATCTCGTGTCAGTTTGACAGTAACTGGACGGCTAGTTGAATCCCAGATTGATTGCTAATAATGTAACAATTAATTCAATAAGGGGATTTTTTAAAAGTCTAATTAACCGTTTTTCTTGTTGTGAAATGATCCGTCACTTAAGAGATATGATACAACAATATTTACAAATAAAATTATAACGCGGGCAAGTTTCATTTTCATTATGGGTTAACATATTTTCATGCAGTGTTGATTAAAAATAATATCTTGGAAAACTTATATATATATAGACTTACCTTAACTTCGATGTATCAGACAAAAAGACTGTGTTTCAGCCTGTAAAAACTTTTACTTCTACATTTGCGGAGAATTTTTTATTCCCTGCCTCTATCCTAAAATGCACAGTTACCAAACCAAGTATGTGATGCGATAAATCAAGGCCAGACATAAATACAATGCCCTACATTTTTCTAAAGCCGTGTACAAAGGGATTCGAGAACAATGCCTATCAAAGTTGACGCGATGTTAGCACATCGCACAAATGTCAACTTCCGTTTCCATATTTCACAAGAAAGTGTATCTCTGACCGTGAATGGACCGCATTGTGCCATAATGCCGCATGCACTTCTTCGTCGTGAGCTTTCAAAATATTGTTACGGAACTATTGTGTTTAACAATACGGCTTACTGGATTCATCTCGTTTGTGGAACTTTGTGCGGTGTTGCTTTGGTGCTTTTGATATCATTTAAGTGTGTTGGTTATTATAGGATCTTGTTTTATTCTCTTAAAATATTTTCTTCTCTAACAACAAAAAGTATCTTAAATTTGTTTCCGTTTATTTGTAAATTATAAGAGGAGATATATAAATATATTTTACCAACGTTATCGTTTTTATGGGTCTTCGCATGTTTTATAAGTATTTATTAATAAAAGAAGAGGAGTATTCCCGTAGACGATGCATAGATATAGAATTTTGGCCAAAATTTTATTAATTGATGAATTAAATTAATTTAAACTATGATCTGACTAAATATACAAGTCTATAGATCAAATAAAAAGTATCCCAATATCATGTGTCCATCTTGCCATACGTAAACTTTATAATATTAAAGAAATACTAACCGCTCTATATGATATATTGAAGATCTTAAACGCATCACATATGATTACACTCTTAACAATGATTGCCAAACGTAAAGATAACTACCAACACTTGAACTTCGTAACGAGTGTCATTGTTGACCATATCATAATGTAACATGAACTTTGTGATTGCGTTTACACATCTACAAAACACAATTCAAATATTATTCAAAGAAAAATCACGGTTAAAAATCTAGAGGTCAGATTTGAAACCTGTATTACATAAATACACATTACATACATACATACATAAACACACGCCTGTCTCCCGTTGGGGTAGGCAGAGACTATAGAGCGCCTAAGGCTACGGTCCGCCTATGAACATCTAATAGGTGGTTTATTTAAAAGAGTCCTCGAAACCGACGTGCATGCATGAAGAGGATAATGTCAAGTTAGTAAGCGAAAGAAGTGTGTTTGAAACCAATATTATTTTTTGGTTATCAAAATGTTATAATATAGTCTTTATACAAACGATATTAGAGCTCACATTTGCAAAGATCACGTGTAATCTTAAAGATGTTCTTAAATCAATTGAAGGCTGTATAAAGGGACGAGGTAAGCTAAAGAAAATGATAGCCTTCGTACAAATCGATGCGTATACGCTTCCGGACGCATTTTTAGAGCTTCAACCCTTAACCTGATGTGGTCTAAAGCAGGTTAGTAAGTCAAAGGAATAGGGTAAGTGATGTAGCTAAAATTCATCTGTCGGGAGTTGTTGTAGTATTTTAAGGTGTAATTTAAAAAATAACAAAATGAAGGCATGTAGTTTTCTGAAAATCTATACCATAAATATAATTTTAGCGATAGACCTATGTTCTATAAAGATTTATTTACCAACTAGTAAATTAGTAAAAACTTGGCAAAAAGTTTTCTGGAGTGGACCCATCCCTACGACAAATTTAATAAAACCATTTTTTATACAAAAAAAACTCATTTACCAATACAAAAAATACTTTCACAACTACCGTGCCATTCGCAAAATATGATTTATTGCAAAATTGAAGTAAATCCTAGAAGTGCTGGGTTACGAAAGCATGAACAATTTACGTGGAGTCTAGATATGGCGTTATAGTTGAGCCAAATGGGACAAGTTGTTGCTATCGACAATTACAGCACAATATCAGTCGTTCCCTTTGTGCCATTGCCTTTGTGCTTGCAAAACTAACGATATTCGTAGAGGATTCGGCGAATTATATGGTGGGCTTTTGTGTGTTTTTTGCTAGTTAGACTTGCGCAATGTGTACAGAATTTTCTTTTATTAGATTGTATTTTCTGTTTTTGTTGAGATTAATCTATATTTATCGTTGATGTAATACATTGATGTAGTTTATTAGTTGGATTGAACTACAAACAACTTTTAGAATTTGTTGTCTATTTCTTTATTATGTCAAAATACTATCAAAAGAATTTTGAATTACCTAGTAAGCTGAAAAAAGGGTTCTTATTGCCGAAAATGATTTTCTCCATGCTGCTTGTTCAATTACAACTAACGGCTCCCAGTTTACTAAATATTGATACTCATTCTGACCTGAATTCTTAGGCACATTTTACTAATTTTAGAAAATACAAATGGACATCAAACACTCGTAGCTTTGACCAAATCAATTGTAGTGTCCACAACGTCAGTTACTGATTTATTGCTACGACTTCAGAGTTCTGTGATTTGATACGTACATGACATTACAGAGATATCGGTTGGTACAAAACTATTTATAAACAAAGAGCTGGATAGAACCGACGAATAAATATCAACCGATGCCAAACGAAAACCCTCAAAGTAACTTGATACTTCAGAGCCACCCACAGTACTGGTCCCGATATTGTATTACAGGAACTGGCGGTTGCTGCAATTGTGTCATACGTTGCTAATATTTCGGGACAAGTAGACATAGCAGCAAAAAATTCAATTTAAAAAATATAAAAGATTTTTTGAAGTCACTTGAATCTGTGAGTTAAAGACCATCATGCAAGCATTTAGTGAAAACGGTCTCACTACTGATAATAACAAAATATACTCAAAATAACTAGGATTTAATCTATCTATAAAAGCTTGTGTATAAGTAGGGAATAAACGATGAAACAACTAAATAAATGAACTAATATTTTAAATTTAAAACAGCATGCTTAAAGTTTACTAAATCCAAATGGAATGAGGGAACATATTTTATTTTTGTCTCGATACGTAATTTAGTAACTAAATAACTAGTCTACTTTCTTCAAAATAGATTTTGAATATTATTAGGAGCAGTCATGTTTAATTCATTATATAACTCCACTAAAGTATCACGAAAGGTTATCGAACGGAGCAATTCCAAAACGATCATCGGTGTTATGTCATAATAAGCCCTCGTCAGCACATAATTTCTGTTGCTAACGACCCGAAACATTGTTTGTTCTTCACCAAGCCACCGCTAGTCAGTCTTATGTGGAACCGGCAATCACCCGGCGACCTTAATGATAGCCCTTGGTACGAGTAAATTATCAATTCCGCCCTCAGGGACCAGACCTTGTTTTTGGAAAGCGGTAACAAGCCTATCATCTGTTCTTATTGATATATTTAAACTGTCTAAACCATTTTCACCACTATGATATAGGTAACAAAGTCTACATTGCCGTGTCTTGGACGATAATGAGTTATGTGTTTTTTGTTCAAATTATTTGGCCTTGAAAATTTTTGAACTTACAGTTACCTGCATACATTACACTTACATTAAAGCTTAGAAATTAGGGATACGTTTTAGTTCTATTTAAATTGATGTATTTTTATGCGTTCTGTGGGCCTTGTATAAGAGTGAATGTATTATAATTATGGTGTAAAAATAACACTTTGTAGAAGATAGGTCGAGCTTGTAACTACCGTTTTCAGAGTATGTGCATTAAGTATTTTAAATCTTATTGTGTGTAAGCACTAAATTTAAAGAAGTAGGTACGAAAAAACGATAAATATAAAGAGAAGATATATATAAAAGATAAAAAAAAACCATCACAATTTCAAACTTAAAAGCAAAAAGTCAAACCACTCTCCCAATAAACTGATATTGGATAAGTGTAGAATAACCTACTCTGGTAGTTCACCAAACTACTTGAAATTTCGAACATAGTCACATCGTTAAACGCGCATAAGAACTTTTCCGTACAATTTAAAATGGCTTTATTAAAGTCGGTTAGTTTGCAATAAATTGCGTGTTAGCTAGTTGAAAACCATTATTATTGACTACGTAGAATTGCATAAATATTTCCACGAAGGAATAACTTCCGTAAGCCCCTTCGTGATCGCGGCTGACTGTTTTGTAACGAATCTGCGTGCACGACCAGCGAAAATAGTTTGAAATTTTTATACTTTTCTTGTTAGTAATCACGTATTTAAAATATAATTAAGTTTTACGAAGTTGTTTACATCGGTGGTTTCTATTCTTTTTTCTAAATTATATTATAATTTTAACTCTTTTCAAAGTTCGTAATTGGGAAATTGTTTTTTATTTTTAACTTTTTAATTCTTTTTCTTTGTTTGAATTATCATTGTATTTTTTATCTTAAAAGAGAAAAGTTGTTAAGTTACGTCACCAGTACCTCTAGGCGAGTCTTGCATATGTACTTTGACGCGGGCGAACACGATAATATCTAGCTGGATTCCTTATTAACAGTCCGTGCCCGCATATCGACTAAAACCTCATACCAATGGGCACGGCACAGTTTTGTTAACCTCACGACTGTATTCCCCGAGTTCCGCCTGCATTTCTGCACCCACATTTCGCCAGTATGTATCAGTCCCGCGTGATAGGGGGCGAGCCTATTGCCGTTTTCCAGGCACATTTCCAGGCTCCGTGCTGCTACTGATAATTTCCTAATGGAAAAACGCAATAACACTTTGCCCGACCTGGGAGGAGGGGACAATTCTCCTTATAGGTGATTGCACCATTTTAGCTAATTATTATTGTTGAATATGTTGTGGCACTTCATGGCATTAAAAAGGCAGTAAATAACGGGGTCGAATGAAAAACATAATTATTTGGAATTATTAAACCGGATAGGGTTATTAAATAAATAAATAAATAATAAATGCACCCAACAACAGTCACACACGTAGTTCTGACCCCACCCTAGGATACAAGTCCTATGTCGTATCAGAAACTACGAGAAACTTTTCGGTCTCACTAACACTCAGACCCGAATCAAATATTTGTGGGTCACGCAAACGTTTGTCTCGGTGCGGGGATCGAACCCGCGGCCTCTCGTTTCGCAAGCTGGTATCAAGCCAACTGCGCCACGTGGCTGTCAATTGCCTAAAAATCTCATACAAAATCATAAAAACAATTGTGGATTGCGCCATAATTAAAATAATAGTTTTAACTTCTACTTTCCATACAAAAGCCGCTTTTGGCGTGTTTTTTGGAATCATTTTTGGTAAGGACACAATCCCGCCAACCCGCACTAGGCCAGCGTAGTGGACTAAGGCCTAAACCCTCTCAATGGTAGAGGAGGCCCGTGCCCAACAGTGGGACGTATATGGGCTGATAATGATGATGATGAAGAACACAATGCTTGTTACAAGAAAATATTCTTAAGTGGTTGATACATAGAATTGTACACCTTATAATTCTTTACGCAAAACCCTACTTTTGAAGTGCACATGTAGTTTTAAAAAGTAATCAGTTTTTTTAATATTATCGAGGCCTTCGATGTTTGTAGGCGGTTGTGATGGCTTTTTATATGGAAAGTCTCTTGATGGCCAAATAAGTACCACAGTAGAAATGCAAAGTATGTACATATGTTTCGTATTTTCAGAAAAAAATATCAAGTCGTATGACTCCATAATTTTCTAAAAACAAAGGAATTTAAACTTTACTTACAAATGTTCTACAATACTGTAGCTGAACTGTAGGAACATTAATGCAATGGGTTCAAAACGTCGCACATATTTTACTCACTAACAACATTCGCTTTTTGCTATCTGTCAAACTATGTAGTACAAAAAGAAACAAGAAAACTAGGCAGGGGAAATTTCAAGCTAGTTAAAAATGTCGACATTTGCACGACAACGCGAACCGTTTATAGCTTTGAGGTAATCGACTTGGTTTAAATTTGTTGTTACTATTAAAAAGTTCATTACATGTATTTTAATATCATCATCAGCCCAAATACGTCCCACTGCTGGGCACGGGCCTCCTCTACAACTGAGAGGGTTTAAGCCTTAGTCCACCACGCTGGCCTAGTGCGGGTTGGCGGACTACAAACTTAAGAACTTTTAGGTGTGCAGGTTTTATCACGATGTTTTCCTTCACCGTTAAAGCAAGTGATAATTCATTATGAATACACACATAACTTCGAAAAGTCAGAGGTGTGTGCCTGGGGTTTGAACCTGCGACCGCCGAAATTCTCGACCACGCGCCTAAACCTCGAGGCCATCACTTTCACTTTAATATGCAAGCAAAATAAAAAACAAATCGAAATAAATTTTATTTTGCCAGATTTTCTTATAAATTTTTTATTCTTTTTCCAGTACCATAAAATATAATAGATTTGAAGAAAACTCCTTTTAGAAGGGAATCTATCGTGCTACAAGATCAATAATTATAATATTTTTCATCGTCAAAATTAAAGTACATTAAAAAGTAATTTAAGTAGTGCTGAAACCAAAATAATATCTTTTAATGAACAATAATTCTTAAAGCCCGTCCTGGTTTCCATTTTTAATTCTAAAAATATGTTTTATTCCAATCACACTCACAGTAAAAAATATTGATCCAAATTCAATTGGTCCGACATTAGGCAGTTGTAACATCTGCACAAAAAGTGAGCGAATAACATTATAGAAATACTGATTAGTCATAACTGATAGTCGAGTCATTTCTTATTTGAATCATAATTAAATGCCGGCGAGGTCCAATCAGCGAGCGGCGTTTCATCACCACACCCATCGAACGCCATCTTGGGCTATGCGCGTGCGTCTATTGATTGCCTCATTGCCATAGTTCTTGAATCAGATAAACGGGCTTGCTGAAGTGTGACTCATATTTCCTACCATAATATAAAGGCTTTACTTGACAACTTTGTCAGGTGATAGTTCTGACGATAAATACTTTTCTTAGAGGGAGCCAAAGTAAAATCAAAATTTAGTTCAGTAGTCGTAATTAAAATATCACCATTGCTCGAATAACGCGTTTTTAAGATGAAAATATTATTTGACACTATTTTACAATTTCTGTCAAATCATCCGATTCAAACAGTCTTCACTGTGGGTTTTTGTGACTGATACATACCTGGCGAAAAGTGGGTGCAGAAATGCACCTCTGCCTACCCCTTCGGGGAATACAAGCGTGAGGTTATGTATGTATGTGAGTTAGTAATTTATTCATTTCCGCAGACTTAAAGGATAAAAGAATTGTAAGTACACCACAGGCCAGCGCGGTGGCTTTACTACTTTCAATAGTAGAAGAGCCCATAAAGGGGGGAGTATGCGCTGATATATATAAAGATACAAACTCAAGATTCTATAATATCAGCGTGTGATGGATTAATTAAGGGAAATCTAACATTTTTATTTATTTATTTTGATTCAGATAGACACATATCTAGTCATGCGCACATCTTCTAATCCAGGTTTTATCCACTAAGGCCACGTAGGAAACTAAACAAAGCACTTCTGTGTTGTCGAGAACACTGTTTTCCACTTTCTTTTTTATTTCATTCAACACGTAACCGATCAAGTTGCTCCTTCCAACTTTTACTGCTCCATTTTCACCTATTCCGGCTTTGGAATAAAAATAGTTGGCGATAAGTGAAAACTATTTCAGATAATATATTATCGCAATTATAAATTCAAATTATTATACCTACTAATATGTAAATAATTTTAAAAGCATAATGGATGGGTCAGATGTGCACGAACATAATTTATTTATTTATTGAATTCTATGGGAAACGTCAATATTTTTGTTTTACTCCGGTATTATGTAACCTTTAATTTTGAATGGTTGAATGCATATTGGCAAACAATGAGAAGCCGGAAATAAAAGGGAGTTTTTCCCTTAGTTTATCTAATTTAAACAATTTATTTGTATTAAATAAATTGTATTTTTTTTATTATCCCAGTCTTTATAAATACAGTTGTATACAACAATATAGGTTATCTACTAATGCAATAAGAGAAGCAAGCAACACCATCTTTTTTCATAAGATTGAACCCGTATATGATGATAATCAGGAACAACAAATATTTTATGTATGTACAAAGCATTAATTTGTTTAAAAAATCTTTTTGAACTTTTCACAAAATTTTAATCATGTCGACGCCCTATTGACCCACTTAATAAGCGCATCCATAACTTTAAAAAGCATGTGATGACTGTAGAAGCAATAGTACAATACAATACATCGTTTATACGACGATCTAGCCTGTATACACGGCAAGTATTGACACTTTGCGCCTAAAATATAGCGCACTTAACATCTTATTGTTGCGGTAATCACTTGTATTGAGCGTCTGACATGTCCACACGGCCGCGTTCGTTTGTTTGCCGTCAACAGTCACCGTCCAGCCACAAATGGTGGGCAGTAAATGTCTGGGTTAATTTAATGCTCGTTGGTCTCAACAATGTATAGAACATTATGTACATCGTGGGCGTTGATTCCCAAGATATCAAGATCCTGTTTTTGATAATGGAATGAAAACGTCCGATGTTGAACGCGTGAAATTTACATTTTGATGTTGATTGATTGTTGCTGTAAAACTGTTTTGATTGTGGGATGTGGGTTTTATGGCCTTTCGGTCTATTAGTATACTAAGCACATGGTTTAGCTCTTTAAGCCACATTATAATATTACGTCAATAAATAAAATTCAGGTTTGTGTTTCAGTCAGCGATTTTGAATTGAACGGCGAAGTTTAAGTAAAAAGATACGTGAAAGTTTGCCTCAACTATAAATTAAAACAGCGCATAGATTTCTCGGAAAGTTTTTCTCGGAGTAATATTTGAAGAATTAAAATACGAATCATTATATCAATCGTAACAGGTCTTAATATGTTTTGTCCCAATGCTGAGGGCTACTTCTACGATTCAGAGGAACAAGACCTTAGTTTGATAAATGGAATAGTATAAATAGAATAGATCTTGGTGGCTTAACATTTAAAAAATGATCATAATATTTCTGCATCAGTTAATAATGTTCCTATTGTTATATCTCCATTGTATAAAGTTTGTAAACTATTTATGACAATTATTCTGTTATCAGGTGTCATTAGTCACAATATTAAAATAGCTCCGATAATAATTGTCCTAGTATGGCGCCCAGCTATCGTCGGAGTAGTAGCGATGTCCACGGACTATCAACTGGAGAGTTGTGGCTTATCACAATGAGCAATATACTATTTGTTATCCATACTAATATTATGAAAGTAACTTTATGTGTCTATTTCGCTTTCACGCCTAAACTGCTGGACCGATTTGAATGATTTTTTGTATGAAGGTAGATACGACTTTGGAACAGGACATAGGATACTTTTTATCTAGAGATAACGGAGTTTTCCAAGGGAATGATCACGGAATTCAGATTGTATCTTAGAAACACCCACATTTTACTATCTGTGTTTCAATGTCCACATAATAAAGGATGTGCCTTATGACGTTTTTAGGGAATATTTCTAGTCTCCGTGTCGCGTAGTGCTATTTCTCTATTGATTTTTGTTAAAAGTCAAGTATTTATTACTAAGGCTACTACAGAACAAAGCCGCAAACTTGCTGGTCTAAACTCGTCTGTACTATTATGGCAAAATACTCCGGCTTGGCGGTTTGGGCTTTGTGTAGTGGACTTTACTTTACTCGGTGTGTAACCCATGTAGGTCAAAGATAAAGCTAATGTTGATTCACACATATTAGTATCTAATGTCCGCTATTAATTATCAGTCATTAATCTATTTGAAAGATTTATTTTGTAATTTGCAGCTTAAATGAAATTTAAAAAAAAATACAGGAAAGTTTTTAGTGATATTTTGTGAACAGTTTGTGTTGGGTCAGAATTACGTACCATTTGAAGTATATTTTGACCCAAAGGTCTACAACACAGTTGTGCAAATTAACTTGCAATTCAGAAGGAAAGAGGGTTGTATTGCAACTACGTTTTGCCAATAGTGTTTTAAGTCCTACATAATAGGGGTTAAGTGTATTGCCATTTTTCGGGCCCATTTTCAGAACTAGGGCTGCTATTGAGAATGGCCTCATAGACAAAATAAATAATACTTTTTCCGACCTGGGAATTGACTCTAGGATTTCTAAATTGCACGAAATACAATATTGCCTCAATTTGTAAGTTACAAGTGGGTTAGTAGTTAGAATTGTTTTATCAACTACTGTAATGAAATAACTTAGATCAAATCTTCAGTTTATATTAAGTAACCAAATAAGTATTGTACTTTAATTCGTGCTCATAATTCACAAAAATAACATTGTTTGCATTTAACACAAGAAATATGGATACAAATCTACATACATCCCCTACTGAGCAGAAAGAAACAGTAATTATAAATTGTTCCGTTGATAAGCGATCGACTATTAAAACAGAGTTATTGCTCTTGTTTCCCTTAACATGCCTACCACTGCTCACTGCAAATTGTAAAAAGGGAAAACGGATTTATTAGAAGGTGGACAAATGTAGGTAGGTACTCCTGTTTATTACTGAGATAGTTGGTTAGTTTTAGCCCAACCACATCCTCGTCATTATCAGCAGCCTTTTTTACGTCCACTGCTGGGCATAGGCTATGGCACGCCACTGGGACCAACCACATACTTGTTGCAAATATTGTATCTCCGGGATCATTGATATAAAACTGTGTGTGAAACATTCTTCCGGATCCCAAATGGTCTCTAGGTCAATGTATGTTTATATCTGTAAGAGACATTAGTCTACCGCGCTGGCCTATCAAATATAAAAAAATATTCAAATAACAAAATCAAGAGAAGATAACCACTTTTTGAAGAAAAACAACCATTAGACTGTTGTTACTCATTTCTATCGAAGAGTGGCATCTTAGGTCTTGTCCATATTATAATTCAAGCTCCAGCTAACTATACTAACTACAAGTAAATAGTATAAACCTTAATAAACTTTTCTTTTAAATTATTCTTCGCATGAGTCTTCGAGTCAGCGTCTTAATGAATTTTATCGTTCGATTAGGTTTTGTTACGTTACTTGCTCATTCTATTTTGATTAGGTACTAGTTAAAATAATTTTTCATTATTTATTTAAAAAACTATAGTCACAGTCGGTAAAGATGCGTCTTTTAATCATTTTCGGATGACTGAATTTAGGGTCGGTGTACACGTGAACCGGAATCTATTTTTATTGGGTGCCCTAATGGATTTTCGTAATATGATCCTTAATTTCGATGTCGTCTTTTTACAACGTACGCTTTAAGATCTTGTACCGCACACGTATTTCCTTAATGTTATCTATTGACCGATGATAAATTTCAACATCGGGCCTTTTTTATTGTGTCTACAAATTATCCCTTAGATCGGGACAAAGTTAGCGAGGTGTCGAGATTGATTTTTATTACATTATGATGGTAGAATAAATTCATTATCTTTGGGTGTGTTAAAATTTCAATTATAAATTTGCCATAAGAAATTAAATGAAATAAAATTATATTTATTGAATCAATAAAATGTCAAATACATCACTTAGATTCAGTCATTTCAAAATTTGGTGTACCACCTTGACATATTAATTTTAATCTATAAGAAATTAAGTATTAAAATGTTTATAGATCCTGTTGTTTCACCAATTTCGTTAAGAATAAATAAAAAAAAATTGAATCAGATAGCTTCAGAGCTATCTGTGCTATCAGTAGTACATACTTACACCGATTCTGTGAAGACAATTCGAAGTCTAGCATAGACGTACTGATTCCTTTGTTGCCAGCACACCTGAGGTTTAGGCTGATTGTTTGTAATTCCCCTTATCGGCATCAAAATTGATTGATTCCTTTATGTTCTAACACCATGGAGATTGACGTCAGGTGATATTAAAAACTGACGATTTATTAAGCTGTGCCAACACATTCAATCCTGGGTCAGTAGGAGGTAATTGTAATTGAGCATTGTCTTCTGTACGTAGGCGTTACAAACCTCAATCCTTAGTTATTTTTGACGTCTCAGTGTTGTGCCTTTTGTTATACTAATGGATTGCTTGATAGGGTTATGAATAGTTGATGTAATGTTGCAATGAAATATACTGAAATATGATAAATATGTTTAATATTGCAAAATCTTTTGTTATGAATTCAAACTAGTATTGTGTTTGGAGTTGATTACGAAGCTCTCGTTGGTACGGGCTTTATTCTACACAATTTCACAGAAAAATTGTACAGAATTTCAAAACGACATTTAAAATTTTCGAATTTACGTAATACGCTGTCCCACAAGCCGCACTAGGCCTGCGTCGTGGCAGTTGGACTAAAGCCTAAACCCTCTCAGTTGCAGAGGAGGCCCGCGCATCTATACTATAGCACACAAATAAATATCCTGCTGCAAATGGCAACACAATAAAGTATCGTAACCGTCGATCATACCTAAAGATTTTAATCGAAGAAAAAGTTGAAGTAAGGGAATCGAAAGAAGTGTATGTTGAACTGTAGCATTTGCTGCTCTAAGTTCTATACCTTCGTTAATGTCATACAGCCATGTGGTTGTAAATGTGTGTACGATTGCAGTAGTAGTGTTACTATAAAAGTTATAAGCTTAAAAGAAATTGGGATTAAAAACCACGAGTTAAATCGCTAATCAAAGTACAGATACCAGGAAACAATTCCGCATATACACACAACAAGTGTAGTTAAAAGAGCAGACAAAGATAAGAGCCCCCACTTGCCTTTGCAGATAATTTCAAATTCTCTTTTATTTCGCTTTGAACGACTAACTAACGCCTTAAGCCAGTCTTTGTTGAGTCTCCAACTATCTTAGAGTTTATCTTGTTCACTTTTGCCATGCATGTTTTTGTTATTATATACGTACCATTCATGTTTAAATCTTGAGCAAAAAAAAACAACATTTCACCTTTTTCAAATAGAGTACTTCTGTGGATACTTTTCGATTTTCGAGGCTTAGGCGTGCGGTCGAGACAAAAATCTCGGTGGTCGCTAAATCAAACCCCAGACACATACTACGTTTTCAAAGTTATAAGTGTATTCACAATGAATTACATTATTTTATTTATTTATTTAGTTGTAAAGGAGGGCCGTGCCCAGCAGTGGGTCTCTTGTATACTTGTGTTAGGAGGTCGAAAAATAATGTTCATTGCATTTAGCACCTCAATTTCTATCAGTATAATTTCAATAATTACATTTATTTTTTCTTAAATGTCAAACTAACAAATGAAGGTCGTCGGATTAGTTCAATTTCGCTCAATCTCCCAAACTTAATTAATGGACACGAAATTCTCTAAAAGTTAGTTTATTCCGGATGTTTCTCATCCTAATCTTCTTTTTCGTGAGCTTAATGTCTAATAGGCCCGCTTATGTCTCGCCTTGACGTAAATACGACTTACGAAGACTTATTAACTTGTCTCAATAATGAGACTTCTTTAAATACGCTGTCCTAAAATAAATTATTAATTTTGTGAGACGAACATTTTATAAATATGTAGGTACGCTTTTGGTATTTTATAAATGTAACTTTTATGTTATTAAAATTCCTTTTGAAGTTGAATAGTAAACAAATTTTAGGTTCTAAGTGGTTTTAGTAAGCTAGAAATATTTGAAGGGAAGCCTATTAAAAAGCAAAATAATTTCTGAGAAAAAAAATACAGACGTATTGCTCAGAGAAATGTCGATCTAACCTTGCGCCTATGGGACATGTAAACTTTCAACAGTATTTACTCATCCGTCATTAATGCTCAAATGCACACTGCTAAACAACAGACCCCTACAATGCAATTTAGCGTGATTGCGTATTACA
Source organism: Hemaris fuciformis (assembly GCA_907164795.1). Lineage (NCBI taxonomy): Eukaryota > Metazoa > Arthropoda > Insecta > Lepidoptera > Sphingidae > Hemaris > Hemaris fuciformis. The sequence continues at coordinate 10,339,340 of OU015442.1, forward strand.
CATTTATTATTTACCCTTACCATATCCACTGCAAGATTAAACGACGACTTGGGCGAAGATTAAATCCTGAATTTTATTCCCATATTGCTGTACATTTCCACCCCACAGTTGAGGTAGAAAACTCGAGTATTCATTGCGGGTAGCCAAGCTATGTTGGCAAGGGTTGACGGTGCATTCGCGGTTACGCCTTGGCCGGCCATACTCGAAATTTATGTTCTCATTAAATTTTGAGAGTTAACGTACTCATATTTAGAGGGTATGTTATATGATAACATACTTTCCGTTTAAATTGCAACTGACAATGTTTGTGATAGACGTCTGTTACTCTGTCACGAAAAAAATAATTAACTAAATTGATGTAGTTTTTAATAAAGAATAGCCTGTAATATTTATTGACAAAAAATATATTCTGTGTTGTCGGAATGAGAAGTATTACTAGATGTAATGAAAATGTGTATATGTGTGTATAATTTAGAGAATAAAAAAAAAGAAGAGAAAGACATGAAAATTCATTCATGTCATGCAGGACTCTTTATTGTACCTTTTAAAAATTAATTAGTGGTATTAATATAATCAAAAAACCGGCCAAGTGCGAGTCGGACTCGCGCACTAAGGGTCCCGTACTATTATTTGTAAAAGCGGCAACTAAAATACATCACCTGTCAAATTTCAACTGCCTATCTATCACGTTTCATGAGATACAGCCTGGTGACAAATAGACAGACAGACAGCGAAGTCTTAGTATCCCGTCTTACTCTTTGGGTACGGAACCCTAAAAGCAAACTGTTACAAGCGAGAAAAAAAATACTACCAAAATAAATCCGGCAAATAACATAGCATATCTGTGGGAATTATAATTCTTGCAGACTAATAAAGCACTCGTTTATATTGTGTAAACAATTTAAGAGCCCATCATGGAGGTTAGTTACGACGCCACATGAAAGCAGCAGCGCTATTTCGACAACCCTGCCGACTGCAAACCAAGATTTATATAGAGGTCGCCGTTATTTATACTCACAGGCCTTATTTTTATTCCCCGTGTGATATTTTTAATGAGGCAACTGAATAGCATTGCTGCACCTTTTATTAACTTTTAAAAGCATTAGCCCGGCCCGAATGGCGAGCATCTACTGCTAGTTTATGCTCATCGCGTCCCTTTGTTTATAGTTTCGTTTATGGGACGATTCCATCCGGAATTTCACCGCTAATAATTATACGTTCCTTTACAAAAATGTGGAATTGTCTCGGATGCCTTCGGTTTCGAAACGCTGTTTGTTTTATAACATAATGGTTGGACGTTCTCGTAATTGGTATAGGAGAGGTCTCATGCAAATGTAGCAATTAGGTTAATAAAGAACCCGGCTCAGTGACCCGACGGGTTCAGGAGGCCTTTAGAAATATGAATACGAGCGGCCATCAACATTAACGGGTTACCCTGTTTTTAATCATAGTGAAAGATATTATTTGGAGTAGTATTTTGTAGAACAGCATAATAAGAGATAGGAAAACATATTTCGCTCTGTATGAAAAATGACGTCACAAGTGAATTCGTGTCAGTCTACAAAGCAGGTTCTTTATGAGTATGGACTTTAATTTGAAATGACGTAGTATGAAATTTGAGACCCGAAATACACAATTTTCTTCTTTTTAGGATCTAGGCTGTGAGTCGGACATTTCGGAAGAACTTTATACAGCAAGAAATTCATTTTAATGGAACTGCAGAGCGATTTATTTGTAACTATTCTCCTGCTGTATTTTTCAAGGATAGAGTCAAAGATCAAAAGATGACAATCTTTGAGAATCCTGAGGTACTTCTCCGAAAAGCGACCATACTTAAACTGAAATATAACTCGTTGGAAAATTTAAGCATATCTTCAAATACATGAAAGTAGGTACCTACGATGAAATTAATTTAACTTCCTCCTATAATGTGACAAGTATTTCCAATACATATTAAACAAGATCCCGTTAAGTCTACATGCCACACGCTGTTTGTTACCGTAAAAGTTAAATAAGCTCGTATCGCGCCAGTGAAGTTTAAAAGTCAATGCAACCTCGTCTTCTGGGCGCATCTCTACATCTTTCACTCAAGTTTAAACGACCTAAATATTTGATGAGACGAACAAGATCAAATGAAATAGTAACATACTTGATACATCAGGGGTTGGGAGCGATATCTGAGTTTAACAAGGGTACTTGAAGCGGAATATATTATGCCGCGATCAATACTCGTAGAAATGATTACTTCGTTATGTCTTTAGATAATATCAACATTACATGTATCCTCCTTTGTCGAAGGTTTTGAAATAGTTTTTGAATTTTTAAAAATATTTTGGGTATATCGAGAATTATTGGGTATTCATTAGTTAATTTAAATATTACATCGTGGTGTCGCGTCACAAGCATATGACATGCGATCTAGTGGTTCTTGGTCACGGGTCGGGCCAAGTGTTACAGGATTTTCCATTAAGAAATTGTTAGTCAGAACGGAGTCTGCAAATGGGCCTGGAAACCAGCCATACAGACGTGAGTGAGTTTACAAAAAAATAAATAGTTTTATAAATTGTTGTAATAAATAAAATCTGCTAAATCTAATTTGTTAATAAAATGGAGTTACACGAAAACTTTAACCTGCTTAGGATATATTTTTTTTACACATGATAAAATCAAGGACAGAAATTTGACGGCACGGGCCAAATTATACCTAGAAAAAATATTTTATTTCTTATAAAACGCGATAGCCACTCACGTTCAAAGAAATGAAAATGATTATCAAAAGTAGCACACGGACTAAACGTTGAAAACTGAATCGTTTCTTTCAAAGCGGTGTAAAGGCAGCGAGCAAGAGCGCTCCCGTATCTAATATTAATATTGTTCCGTTTCAAAAAGTTTGAACTGAGAGCAAGTCCGTTATCAATATTCATAAGCATAAGATACCGTTTCTGAGGCGAGCAATAAACAAAGAGCTCCAAGTGAAGTGAACCAAAGTAACCGATCTTCGACTCTTACTTACTGCACCCTCATAAATTTCAGTTTGCAACTTGCACGGCGCAACATTCGATCAATAAGTGTTTTGTATGGGTTCTATATTTGCAAGTTAATACGCCACATCAAAACTTCCGAGTATCGAAGCCGTTAAAACTTACGTCACAGCGCCGCCGTGGTACAAAAGACCATAAGTGGCGTTCTAGCTAATGCCATTATGTACCGTTTCAACGAGGGCTAAAGTTGGTACTGGGGAAGGCAATACGGATGATTTAGTGTCAATCAAGCGTTATGGTGTGGGTGCATCGGGTCACGTGTGTCAAGTTACACAGGGTAAAATCAGATCAAGCTTTATAGCGGAAACGAGGAAATTAGGTTGTTAATAATTCATCAAAGGGTTAATGTTGGTAACTGATTTCATTGTTATCTGCTTCGTATGGATTACTGACGATGTGGGGTTACATGATCGTATAAATAATTGATATGTAATATGAATAGTTTCCCATATAAATTAATAGAACAAGGTCTCTAGTTATTGATTTACTATACGTACTCTCCTATTCATTATCATCCGCATCTACCCCTCTTTATTTGTAGTTACCGTAAAGCGGCGCAACGCAAGTATCCATTTTGCCACCAGCGGTCTGCTTAAAGCTACTTCTAATAGGAAGCAATCAGGTTAGAAGAATTTATGTATGATTTTTTTTCTTTAGACGAATACACATACCAGGCTTCTCATTAATTATTGTGAGTCATTAATAGGACCCAACAATATTGTACCAATAAAACGAAAGCAAAAACTAAATACTAAGCTAATCATTTATGTGATAAAATTTCCTCCAAATTAAAGTTTCAAGAGCGTGACCCGATCTAATAAAGTAATAACAGGTATAAATCACGCAGTAATCCCGCGATCGCATTATAAAATAATTTTGTTGCCATGATTAAAAGTGTATCAGTGCGTCTGTGAACTGTAAGCGCGGGTGGCCAACAATTTGATTCATTTGAAACGTAGGTGGGCTTTGAACTTGCCACGAAATGACCTGTAATTCCCTTGTTAAGGCTCGAGGGAGATAACTCCGTCTAACATATTAATCTACGGCAATAAATATAATTCAAAAAGACTTGTATCGTGTGGGTCAAACCGGTTTGTATGCTAATCGTAAATCTTCTATCGGCTTGGCTAATTGTACGACTGTTTTACTATTTGTTGATATACTAATCGATGTGAAATTTTACTGTTTTATAGTAGTACCTACTTTTGAAATTTCAAACAGTACATTAGTTTTTGATATGACAGTAATTTTACGTCCAAATTGTTTGAGAAAATCGTGTTTTACATATAATTTTAATATTTTTGTGTATAATGAAGTTTAAGCTTCGCAAGTAGGTCTCAAACAGTATTTCTGAAGACCTTAGGGTCTTATTTAAACTCGTGAAAAAAAAATGGTATCGTGGGTGGAATTTGAATGCATCAATAAAAGGTGATCACAATTTCTTTAGTTGACACACATTTTCTAGGTAAGGTGAGACCTAATATGAGGTAATCATTATGTCTGTAATTTTAACGTAACAATATTAAGGGCACATGAGATTAAAGCTTGTCTATCGTAGAGTTCGACTATGCCTAACATTTCCTAAATGACTTAATATTGATGTAAATTGTAAAGCATCATAATATACCTGTTTGTTTATTTGATTTTAATGCTGTAACAATATTTTAAATAAAAATCGATAATATATAAACAAAATAAAATGCGTGTTCATTAAATGTCTAAAAGTATCAAATGCTTAATTAAAATTTATGAAGGATGTTTCGTCGGTATTACACGTAATGGTGTTACTGCTACGAGAAATATTAACCCGTAATAACTGCGGGGTTAACCGTGTACCCCTTTATGTTTTGAATTGTGCGAGCGGATATTAGAGATTATGTACGAAGGCTCTTATTAGTATTTAGTGTGGAAGCCTGCTTATGTTTGCGATATATCTCCCGCAATGTGTGTCTTGGTAAATATTAATATATTTATTAGTGTATTATTAAGCAAAATGATGTAGGAATTCGTCAGACAAACAGCTGATGATGAGTCCCTTTTTTGAGAGGAGATTGTTTATAACTTGTTCTCGAGCAAAAGTCCTCTAATGGAGGTGGTAAGTTATATTAAGTCATTTTTTCACCCGATCAAAAAACTGTCTGCAAAAAGTTAGACTACCAAGAGGAGATGGTTGAAAAAAGTTGAAGCTTATGCTGGGTGACATCTGATCAATAATGCCTACGATGAGCATTGCACTAAACTGCTTTGATAGCTCTTTTAGGCTGGTTTGATGAAGTAAACTTCAAGACGATATAAAGTGTCTCCATTTTTTTTTCTTTTTCACGATGTACTCTTCCAAGTAGATAGTTCTTAGAGATTGTAAACAGAGTAATAGATTTAGAGAAATCTGTATCGTTCTTATACTATGATAAAAAATAAAATGTATAAGTTTGAATTAAGCCTTTACTCATGTTCATTCGTACAGGTATATCAAACATTGAATTAATTTTGAAATCTAATAAGTATACATATTATGTTGCAACAAAAGGTATCACGAATTTCACACCAGAGTCTCGTCTGATTGTAAAAGTGTTTTATTTTAATTTTTAAATATTTTAAAGTTTTACTCGTATTGAAAAAAATAATCAATTTACATGCGTCATATAGACCACACTTGATCATATGTAAAGACATACCACAAGCATCACATCTATTTATACATGGCCGCCTGCGTCGCCTCGTTTTGCGGGATGACAAAAAAGTATTTGACATGGTAATAACACCACTCAAGTTGCCCTGTGAGACTCTAAATCTGGCAACTTCACTACACCGTCGGTTAAGAATTAATGCGGTGTACAAGAACAAACAAATGGGCTCTTTATTGTCTGCTCGTACAAGCACTGTCTGCGGATAGTTTATTATTTGTAAAGTTGTAAACTAACATAAGTATTTAGATTTAAGACCAAGCCTAAATCAAAATATCTTTACTCATGTCGTCTTTACAGGGTCTTATGAATCTTTGGTATAATATGCTACTACCGTTTCGCAATCACTGTATTGCTGATAGAATATCCATATAGTCAATAACATCGTTATAAATATTTCCTGAAATAAGAACCTGAGCTAAAACACTGAGGCTATTTAAAATTACGAACACGTTTATTTTAAAGTTTTTATTAACGTAGCATTCTCTGTGATATTTGAAAAAAAAAAATTGGAATTTTATTCATGAATTAAACAAATATTGAATTTGACTTAATTACGCAAAAATAGCTGAGACAGACTATGTAATTTAGCGCACAGAATGTTTACAGGCTGGACGGCATAGTTTTTATCTGGGTCAATTACGTAGCTTAAGAGTTGTTAGACGTGTGTAATAAAACTGTGTGACTTATTAATAAGTATTTTCCTATAAACTGTTTATATTTTTTTATTGATATCGTGAAAAGGCGCGTGATCTATAATCTATATATAATATACCATCTCTACGACCTAAGAGCCTCAAAGACTGAAAATCCCCACCTACAGCTATAGCTACTACCAACTAGTGGAAGCTATGTGGGTATTTTAAATGAACATGAAAATGACGGCGAAGGAAAATATAGTGAGGAAACCTAAATAGCTATCTAAAAAGCTATCACAGGAATTTATGATGTGAAGTTCGCCAATCTTCAATAGACCAGTGGTGGAGTGAGGCCTAAACCTTAATTTTAGAGGAAATCCGTGTTCAGCATTAAAGTGTAGGTACATACCCTATTACAGAACACATGCTTTGAGATGAAGATAAGTCCAAAGCAACTTCTGTGATTTTAATACTGTATGTAAAATGCCCCTTACTGTAATATTTAATTAATTTTCCACACCTTCATTGTAAAGGTTTGTATGAAAACTAAGAATTAAAAAAAAAACACTTCAAAAATATTTAAAATTCGGTAAATATTAATCAACGGTAAGATAAACTGATCATGTTAATGATGATAATTCACATCAGGAGTCAAATAGGCCGTGGGCTTGATGGGTGGATTAAACTGCCTCGCAGCCAGCAGCGCAAACACGGATTTACTTATGGCTTTAGTGAAACATTGCGATCATGACGTAATTTTTAAAGCTAATGATTAAAGCGACAATCAGCTATGTTGCAGACGAATGTTGGTTTTATGCACGAATATTCGTTATTGATACGAACAGTTTCCGACACTCATTATACTAATTTACGTAGAACTGTTTTACTGTAGATGTTTAACTCCTTTTTATTAATTAGATAATCTAAAAAAAAAAACGATATCCAGCCAATAAATCGCAAATTCAGCGGCATACATTTATATTTCAGATTTTTTTTTGTATTCGATCCCAATAACATAAACAACATAGATTAGGTTCTAAAAGCAATGTATCTACCAATTTACCAAACAATGTTGCAAGATATTTAAAAAGATTTTCAGATTTAGATAAGTACATATTTTTATTAAATCTTTCTAAAGCAAATATGTTACATCGAAGCGAAATCGATAAAATTACAGAGCAAAGGGGTAATATCGGCGCCATTTACGACTATAATAGTTCCTGAAGTAGACTTAACGTAAATAAAAGTCAGTCCTTGGACCCTGTGTTTATTCAGCCTCGGATTCCCGTCGATATTTCACAGTCTTCCTGTATTTTTTGCCAAAGCTCATTGTGCTAAATTGCGGAGCTCCGTCCATCGGTCTCATATCGAACGATTCACACGTAAGGTAAAACAAATAGTCCCTATTCCTCGTCCATTGAAATAACATTAGGACAGACCACTCATATCAGATTTCTTATTGTTTTCATCTCGTGCCGTTAATGGTTGCGAGGGACACTTGTGTTTGCTTTTGCTTTTGGCTCTGTAATTGTAATCACATTTGTAATTTGGTAAGACTATTGTTATGTTATTTACTCCATTTGCCAATTGATTTATATAACAGGATTGTTTTGTTTTTTCTTTACGTATTTCCTTTCAATATATGTATATGTATGTTTGTGAAAAACAAATGCGTATGTAACGTTTACTATATCTACGTTTACGTATACTAGTAGTGATGGCCTCGATGTTCAGCATGCGGTCGAGAATCTCGACGGTCGCGGGTTCATACCCCAGGCACAAACCACTGACTTTTCCAAGTTATGTGTGTATTCACAAATAATAATTATCACGTACTTTAACGGTGAATAAAAACATCGTGATGAAACCTGCACACCTAAAAGTTCTTAAGAATTTCTTAAGTGTGTAATCCGCCAACCCGCACTAGGCCAGCGTGGTGGACTAAGGCCTAAATCTTCTCAATGGTAAAGGAGGACCATGCCCAACAATGGGACGTATGCATCAGCCATGGGCTGATGATGATAAAGCTTCTGATTCGAATAAACAAGCACAGAATGGTAATAAAGATTTAAATAATTCGTAAATCAGCGTACATCATCGACGTATTGTTGCAGAGCGCAAAATAATTCAACGTTCTTTATGGGGTAAATGATTCGGTATTGTATTACACAGCGATACATTGCAGGATCGTAGTTAATTAATTTTATGTTTATTCATTTTACATTGCTGGTTTTCGATAAATTCGAAATTATGTGTTTATTGAAATGTTACTCATTTTAAGACAGACTCGTAATACATGATTGCCTCGTTGGTCTTAAGTTATAAATAGATTAAGAAGGTTAATAAGATTAGTTCGATTCCCAGTCGGGCGTACCTACTTTAGTATTAGTATAGACATAGTTTAGTAAATATTGGGTTATCGACGATGACATAAGATTTCCCTGTTACTTAGCTGATGGAGAGAGTATGTCCGTATTGAACGCTTTAACATTAAATAAATCATACTTTTAATAAAATCTCAAAACATGCACCGCTGACACGCATTGAAAATTTAAATAAATCCAAATCCATACACTTTCGCAGAAACAAAATAAACAAGTTTTATCCGATGTAATGTAACGTTTGGCTCGGACTATTTCAAAGGCCAGCGAAATTCATGTCAAAATGTTTTAACAGTGTCTGAATGCATCAAAAACTCGGCGCAGAAAGTTTCATGTGAAATTTAATGTTGCACGTTTAAAGCTACTGCAGTTTTAGTGTACGAGTTGACTTGTTTTGTTACGTATTTTGAAAAAAAAAAATTCAACGCGACTGTTTCGGCTAATTCCATGTATTTTTATTTAGTCCTACAGGCAATACGTACTGTTTACTTTTGTTCGTGTATTTCAACAGCTTATTTTGAAATATAGTGCTCTACGCTATAAAGGATTTGTTGGCGCTGTTGAAAATGGCGATCGGTTTATATAGTCTAGAAGGGTAAGCAGTTACCCTTCTAGAAATACGGGTTTAAAGTAGTTTTATGACTAATGGTATGTTGCGATCAGCCTGCAAATTATCAGCTCATATATGTACGTCCCACTGCAGGGCACGGGCCTCCTCTACCATTGACAGGGTTCCACAAATCACGCTGCTATAATTACCAAGTGTGCCTTGTACTTACTGAGATGACTCGTGGACCTAACAGTTCTCGAAATGGTTTCTTTTATATAGCACGTTTAAAATCGCATACCTTTTGCATCATAAAAACATTTGAGTTCAAATAATTATCCCTTGTAAATGGTAAATCGGGTAAACAATTTCATTTTTTTTAAGATTTTATATTTTCTTAGGTAATCTTTATTGGAATGTCGTGACTACCTTTGAAAACTTTGTTATCGTTGTCCACTAGTGCTTAAGTCTGTTTTACGATGGAACTAATGAAATCAGTCATTATTTAAAGTGCACACTAAAGTATGATAACTTTTCAAGATTTACGAAAATGTACCCGAGGGTAAAGAGGGTTGTCGAGAAACCGAAAAACCAAAGAAACTATTACTAGTGGTCCGACAGAAGTTTTTCTAGATGCAACGATTTTTCGTTCGTATATTTCGCTCTATTTCTTACCAATATTTTGAATCACAGCTAGAAGAGAACAATTTTTTTTTGAGCTGGTCATAAGTCCACCTTTTTTCCTCAATATTACAGCTCTTTGTATGATATTAGCAGTGATGGCCTCGAGGTTTAGGTGCGCGGTCGAGAATTTCGGCGGTCACAGGTTCAAACCCCAGGCACACACCTCTGACTTTTCGAAGTTATGTGTGTATTCACAATGAATTATCACTTGCTTTAACGGTGAAGGAAAACATCGTGATAAAACCTGCACACCTAAAAGTTCTTAGGAATTTCGTAGGTGTGTAGTCCGCCAACCCGCACTAGGCCAGCGTGGTGGACTAAGGCCTAAACCCTCTCAGTTGTAGAGGAGGCCCGTGCCCAGCAGTGGGACGTATATGGGCTGATGATGATGACAGCTCTTTAAGTTTTACGGAGATGTACATGCGTAAAAATCAAATAACGTTTGAATTGAAAGTGCTAATAAGCAGTTTATTATGCAGTTTATGACCCTATTTATTTTCAATAACGAACCGTAAACAAACTTTGCTTTACTTTTCTACTAAACAACATTATCACACAAATATGTCAGGAGTAAAATAAAGCCAACAAAATATGAATGAAAAGAGAGTATGAAATAAAGGACAATAACCAAACTTTTCCTCAACAATAGCATAAATAAAATTAAATCATTCCTCGACGCCCTTAATCACTCGTACCAGACGTAAACAAGGCCGCAGTACATAATAATGTCGCGACTAAAATAAAACATGACTGTTAACATAAACTTGTATATCTATACAATTATATTCGATAAGTACTGGATCCAGTGATAGTGCTGATACTATTGTTTTTGTCACCTGTCCTTGTATAATAATGTGTATTTTATCATGCCCCAAATTTTGGATAGTTGGTGAAGCTGTTTTACGGACGAAACTAGCCTAAATCTGTTAGAGTAATTGTATGTCGGTTACGTTTTACATAGAATCGAAATTATTTTGATGAATTTAATTTTAAATAGGAAAATTGGAGGTAAAAGTTAGTATTGAACATATCATTTTTCAAGACTTGTATAATATATTTTTGGATAAAAAATCTAAGCTTTGTATTTTTCTTTAAATATTCAGTTAACTTTTTAACTTTGTAGGTATTATTGCTGGGTAGGGCTCAGGATTTCAATTGAACAAATAAAATGGCGTAAAAAGAGTGAAACGTCTACTCCACATCAAAAAATATCGCAAGTTGAAGGCTTTAAGCCATTTCTAGCAGGCCGTTTTTAAAACGTGTTCAACCCTACAATTGATAAGACACGTGGTGAGCAATACTATACTAATAGTAAATGACTCACAAGTTAGTCATTTAAATGTAGGTGCGATTAAGCATTACTCTAATGCACCGGACGTCAAAGGATGTTTTTGTAATGATGATGTTACGTATGGGTCCTATACTACGAGTATACCTACTATAGGTTCTTCTGCATTAAGAGCTACTATTTTAAGACATAACTTACTTGGTCCCAACCTTGAAAGACCCAACTTACGTAGCTCTTTTGCCGGCTGATGTCCTATATCCGCGTTGACTAACATGTGCAGTATTGTCACTTTAGCGCGACAGTCGAAAAAAATTCCGTCATGGAGTAGCAAAATTTACGTAGAAATATTACTACCTTTTGTTACATTCTGAGTGCTTTTGTGTTTGTTTTATCATAGGTCTCTCCAGCCTAAGCAATTTTCTAACTTATTGTGTCACGCATGATATCTACACAAGAACAATTATTCAAAGGATGTATCAAAGGAGATTAAGGTGCTTTAATAGAAGCATATTACTCATTTCCCGTGTTAACTTGATAAATTCCAACTCGGACAGGCCTTGCTCTTGATATATCGATAAGATTATGGTTTACTGAAGGGCTTAGGCCGCGTACAAGCTTTACTACAAGTTCCACACTACATTTATTATCAACGCTAAACTTTGCAGTTTATATAAAATTATGGCACAAAATGAAATGAAACTGGATAAATTTCGTTGTAGTCAAATGTAACAAAAAGGTGTTACAATTATCGTGATAAATGTATAAATAAATTGCTTCTGAATATCGTAATATCTGGATTATAGATACACATAGTTATATTGTTTAAGGCGTTAATAAGAGCTAGATATACCTATGTATATACTTCAGTTTACAAGTCGTGATAGCCGCAGGGTTTAGGCGCGGCGCGGGCTCAAACCGCAAGCACACCCCTCTGACTTTTCGAAGTTATGTGTGTATTCACAAATAATTACCACGTATTTTAACGGTGAAGGAGAACATCGTGATGAAACCGGCGCATCTAAAAAGTTCTTTGGAGTTTCTTAGGTATGTAGTTCGCCAACCCGCAGTAGACCAGCGTGGTGACTAAGGTCTAAACCCTCTCAGTTGTAGAGGAGGCCCGTGCCCAGCAGTGGGCCGTATATGGGCTGGTGAAAAATACATACATGCATACATAAACTCACGCCTGTATTCCCGAAGGGGTAGGCAGAGGTGCATTACTGCAACCACATTTCGCCAGGTATGTATCAGTCCCACGTAATAGGGGGAGAGCCCATTGCCGTTTTTCGGGCACATTTCCAGACTCCGTGCTGTTACTGAGAATTTCCTAATGGAAAAACCCAATAACACTTTGCCCGACCCGGGAATCGAACCCAGGACCTCTAGATCGCACGGCACATACTTGTACCGCGAGACCACGAGGCAGTCAGTGATGAAAAATATTTGATAAAATATCTTAATAATAATCCTATACGAATTCACTTTAAAATTGATTTAAAATAATATCCAGCGTCTAATCGCGTTTACACGTCCGGCCTTAATCACCGTTCAATCAATGTTTATTCAGATGTGGGCCATCGCTAAAGAGTACCACGATTTACTTGAAATTAAGAGGACATGCCGTCATCTGGGGATGCTACAATAACAATGTGCCGCCAAAAATACACCGTGTAGAGCGACACGAATGAAAATAAAACAGCTTCGACTGTGAGAGAATTTTTTAACAAAAATATGTTTTGTTATTTCAAATAGAATATTCATAGCACTTAACATGATAATGCGATCTCGAGAAAGGAAGATCTTCATCTTTAATGTGTTTACTGAGGCTATTTTTTATTAGTCGTGATTAGAGTGTAAAATTATAGTTGAAGATTTTAGTTAGTAAGTCTTTCAATTAGGAAGTCTGTGGATATATAAATTATTGTTACAGACAAAAGTGAGTTTTATTGCGCTATCAGATCGAAATCAGTAATCGCATTCATGCAGTCACATGAACCTTGGAGTGAAGTTGCAAAATAACTTTTTTAGCCCATCATATTCCAAATATAATTTTATACGAATTTTCTTCGAAGTATTATTCGAGATATAAAATCAGTAAAATTAATTAAAAGCGATGTAAGATCATAAAATTCACAAGCCAATGCATGTGCTTTAAAACAATGTATGTTAAGAATATTTTTGAATCTTATGATTCATACCAACTGGGCTGTAAGGAACTCCACCATGAACAAACAGTAGATTTTATGTTTCTTGAAAGTGAAAACGATAAAATTATAGCATTAAAATTCAATATTGTGATGAAAATTATCAATAAATAAATCAATATTGTATATTTTAAATAGCGATGAAAGTGATTTGGACGTAATAAAAATATATCGAGAATTACCACGTTGGAACAGTACAGTTAGACATTGTTCTTAGCATTAATTCTATTTTTTTACGCAACTAAAATATTGGAGGATTGAATGGGATCGATTGGCTTAAAACAGCGAAATTGATCCAAAGGCCTAGCCATTCTTTTTATATAAAAAAAATAGCGTATGAGTTTCATTGATAATTCATTGATTGTTTATTAAACATAGCTAAAATAAACACTTTCTCTGAAACATGCGACCATAGCTATCGAAAGGTAGCCCTCGTGATACACCTCTGCTTACCACTTCAAGGCTACTGGCATATTCAAGAAAATACTCGTCATGCAATCATTTCATCAGACAGTGCACTAAGAATAAATTTAATTTAAGATTTTCACTGCATCCCATTTGATAAAAGTTGTCTGATAATATTCCGCTGACAAAGAGGTGAATGGCGTCCAAATGACATCTTTTCATTATAATAAAAATTGCTAATGACTCCATCTCCATATTTTTGCATAAAAACGTCAGCACTTTGTACCATTTCGCCTTGAAGATAAAAAGTAATTACAAGATACATCTGCATATCTTTTGACGCTACCGAGTTATTATTCGTGACGCGAATCGCTTATCTTTAATATAAAACTGTACATAACTATAGTTATTTATATAAATCTTAATATATTATTACGTAGTGATGGCCTCGAGGATTTAGCGCGCGGTCGAGAATCTCGGCGGTCGCGGGTACAAACCCCCAGGCACACACCTCTGACTTTTCGAAGTTATGTGTGTATTCAAAATGAATTATCACGTACTTTAACGGCGAAGGAAAACATCGTGATGAAACCTGCACACCTAAAAGTTCTTAGGAATTTCTTAGGTGTGTAGTCCACCAACACGCACTAGACCAGCGTGGTGGACTAAGGCCCTAAACCCTCACAGTTGTAGAGGAGGCCCGTGCCCAGCAGTAGGCCGTATATAGGCTGATGATGATGAGGATGATGAATATTATTGTGTTCTTTTACTTCTATAACTCTTAGTCCCATAGCGTGAAAAAGTACGGCAGCATTGTGTTATGTGACTAGAGATGGCCGTCTCTCGCTATCTGATAGCTATATTTGGCATTTAGCGTCAAGTGAAGTGTTGTCACTAATGTACCAATGTAAGAAAATTCAGATTAGCTAAAATAATCTTAATTCAAATAGACTTGTACAAGTTCTTTTGAATCGTCAATTTTAAGCATTGGTTTTGGCTTTTACACTTAACTTTATACTTTGGTGAACACCTTTTATGTAAATCATATCTAAGTTACTTGATATTCTAAGTCACGGACGTTGTTAAAATTATGAATGTTGCTTTAAAAATTCTTTAAATTATGATTGAACCACGACACAACAATACAAATGTTAAAGGCAACAGCTGCAATTAATAAAATCCGTCTATAAACCCAAATGCAAAAACAAGAAATAAAGAAAAGTTTACATTGTCGATTAATGCGAAACACGCGTAGGTATACGCGTTAATTTGTTTACAATACGCATACTTCCAGAGAACTGTTTACATTTCGCGTCTCAGTATCGTCGTAAAGCGTAATAAAGTTCGCCTCCAATGATTATGGCCCTTTGAAAATAAACTCGGTTGTCGATTCGCAAACACTGTTCTTTTATTTTTGTTTAGTTTACTTTCTCCCCGTCCCCAAGTTATGGATACCGTCATTATTCTTAGGAATTTTTAAGGAAAACTTTGGCCCAGTCCCCCTTTATTGATACGCCAGAAATTATTTTTGCATATTTCATGATGAAAGTATCCTTTGTAATTCTTTGTTTGGGTCTGCTCTATTTAATTTGCAACTTCTATTATTTCTTAATTTGAATATATAAATTTTTGTATTTAAATATTAAATTATGTGAAACTTTCAATAAATATTGTTCTTTGAACCCAGCCATGAATATACAGTTTCAAGTTTTATAATTACTTAGAAGTTATTTTATTTTAATAGCACTTAATAAAAAATGAAATACAATCAAATTTAAGAATAATATTAAACTACATTTATGGACTGCTTCGTTAATCATGAGACTTTAAAAGTGCATGGAGCTTCGAAATGTGCTCAGTGAACGGCAAAATTCCCCTACTGCGTGAGAATTAAAAGGATAAAGCCGCTAAATCGTGGATAGCTTCTGTATAATTCCAAAAAATCACAACAAAAGACATATCTAACACGCTATTCTCGATCGAATTCCTAGCACACAGACCCGCACGTAGACTAAAGTTTGAGATTTTGTCAAAAAATTATTGAGACTCAAACGTTGCTTAGGTAATTGAAAGCAATAGTGGTGGCCTTAAATGGCTAACATACTGAAAAAAAGGGAATTTCCTCTACATGTGCTGGCTATATAATTATTCAGCCTTTATAACTGATACTCGCAACTACTAACAAACCTGCCTTCAGCGTATCTGGTCGACAAATGGTCAAAATAGAGAAGGCACAGCCTAAATATGATGATTGTTCCAGTGGCGGTACTTCCATAGAAGCCCAAAAGCATTACACATTAATTTTGTAATGTCTAGTTTATAATTGTTTATTGTGGGGATATTCTCATTTATATGTCAAATTGCTTTTGTTAAATAAATATTTAAAGATTAAAGATTATTATCCGGAATTCTGTAAGGCAAGTTGGACTTTTGGGCTTCTATGTAAGTACCGCCACTGGATTGTTCGATGGACCAGGCCATCGGACTAAAACATTTCGTAAACAACGTTGTTACAAGCAAAAATACTAAGAACAGCAGTTCAACAAAACTCACGTATGGCACACTCCCATACTTCCGCACAAACGTTACTTAATGTAAAGTTATAGTTGAAATATACCACTTAATATCGTACTCATAAATCAAATTACTATACGGACAACGTAAAATTCTTCCACACATAAAATACCACAGTCGTTCCTCATACAGCACGCTTTATACTTCGGAAGCTACATTCAACCATAAATATTCACTTGGCCTCCCGTTTGTTCAACCTCTTAGGCCTCATAAAATTAATGCCTTGATATTAATATTTATTAATATATAAGTTCTGCGTACATTGTACTTAGTTCGTAATATGGTAAGTGGATTTTACGGTGCAATAAAGGTAGCTGTCGTGTTGCTCATGCTTTCCTACTGCATCGTACTTAGTGGTTATAATTTATCTATGTAGGGCTTAGCAGTAAAATTTCGATGATGTCGATATTACCTGATACTTGGTAATGTTCTTACATACATACTCATCACAAATTCATATATTTGTTTCTATTTTTAAAATTCCAATGAGTTTATGTAAAATTGAATAATAACTTATTTATTTCCAGAAAAATAATAATCAAAATTCTTTAAACAGACTTTAAATACGTTTGATGTCAACTTAGTATAAACGACAATACCTTATGGCCACGAGTATTAACTTGATTTTAATAAGTTATATTTATAAAAGTTGATGACGTTGGTGGATTGTCTGTGTATGAAAGGAAATTTAAGGGAGGTCGAAATGGAATTAGGTAATAAGATCTAAATTATTTACTTACTTTGGCTCGAAGCTCTTTGTTATGGATTCCTCGTGTCTCGTTCATCCTCATATGACCAACTGACCACCAAATACTGTGTGTGTACACTCACATACATACATAGCTAAAAAATATACACGGTATCCAAATACTCACTGCACAGTTGAACCCAAATCACATTCATAACGAATCTGTCGACGCGTAAAACACTGCGAGCACTCCATATTAAAAAGAACACGACATCTGTTTGTCTGACCGCGATATGACAACGACTAAGCCGCAGAACGCGTAGCACTTGTCTCGGACGGCATAAAAGTCGCGACTACCAACATTTTGAAACAAAAACATAAACTAACGAACGACGGGGAATGTGTTGGTAATTTATTTACACTGGCAAATTTACTGGTATCTGCATCTGGAGTGCAATGCGGTCATAATTAAGTACCCACTAACGAGAAATAGTCTTCACTATCTATGTAATTAACAACAAATCCTGGTGAACCAAGTCAAAAATTCAAGTAACAGAAACAAATGACAAGATTAAAGCGCAAGTCAGTTCCGAACCACCAAAATAAGATTTTCACGAATCAAAAACAAATTTGTAACACGATAGATCATCGTTATTCCTGGTAGTTTCAAAATTAATCCCCGATAACAGAACACCATTCACCAATCAAAATTGAACGCAAACACTTCGGCGCCAAAGTTCCGAATACGAATGGGTGAAATTGTTAACCGGCGTTCATCGACCATCCGGCCGGAAGATTGCTCTTTTGATATGATTAAAAGGGTGAAGACTGCTTTATGTGGCAAGTAAATAATTTTGTTTCTATGAAGCGACGTCTGTTGAACTCCAGCTATCAACAGTCTGGTTGCGGGCCTTAAACCTCGGTAAAAACATAAAATGCATCAAAAAGCAAAGGCGTTAATCAAATAAAACCTAATTAAATCAGTGATAGTTAATAAAAAAATGAGTATACCTACATGTCTGTTGTTCATCGAGAGAACATTATAAAAGAGAGAAAACTTGTTGTCTAGCAAAGTCTTCTACGTGTACAAATTACGTCAAAGATAATTTTTGTAAGCCTTATTGTTATTGTTCGTGCCGATAAGATAATAGTATAGAAAAAAATATATAAGTCGTGATGGCCTCGAGGTTTGGGCACGCGGTCGAGAATCTCGACGGTCGCGGGTTCAAACCCCAGGCACACACCTCTGACCTTTTGAAGTTATGTGTGTATTCACAATGAATTATCACGTACTTTAACGGTGAAGGAAAACATCGTGATAAAACCTGCACACCTAAAAAAAAAGTTCTTAGGAATTTCTTAGGTGTGTAGTCCGCCAACTCGCACTAGGCTAGCGTGGTGGACTAAGGCCTAAACCCTCTAAATGGTAGAGGAGGCCGGTGCCCAGCAGTGGGACGTATATGGGCTGATGATGATGATAGAAAAAAATAATAAATTGTTTCAGTATTAACATAAATCGCATTCCCCTACTCCAAATACACATACAAATTATTCTATTATGCTATAAATTGACGAAATTTTTCAACCAGTATTTCGCATACATTTTAGCGTCGTGTAAAACAAAATTTAATTATTATTCAGTGAATCAATATTGGGTGGTTTTCCTACGCTGGGACCAGTTAAAAGCACAAACAACCGAACTTTTCACTTACAGTCACCGCTTGTTTGTCTGCACGGTACAAAGTTCACATCGATGGAAAAATTGGAAAATTGTGTTCATTTAAAAATGTGAAGGTTTACATTGTGAAGCTGTGTAGTGTTTTTTTTTGTAAGTGAAGATTAATTAGACTCAAATATTCATTGTAAATATTCATTTTTTTTCAAGTTAGAATTTCAAAGATTAGCCCATTGATAATATCAAACCATTGTTTGATTATTATGAGGATGGATTAGACGGATTACTTATAAATGGAAAGTTCCGATATTATTTTAAAGTACTATAAGGTTTACAAAGAATAACTACTTATTTTTAATAACCGCTGTCGCAATGTTCATAAATGTAATATTTACATCAGTATTATTGGCCTTAAGCTTATTATCATGCTTTAGTGGAAGTACATTCGATAATACAAGTACTGCAACACACTCCTGTTTGGAATTTACTCTTTATGCGTATGTAAAGGAAAAAATGCATAGAAAATCACAAATACGCCCAGATGGTCCCTTGGAATCTCTCAAACGATTCATGACATCCTTGGAATAAATAAAGGAGAATCGATAAACAACGCTCATTGCTTCGTGGTAGAAAATAATAATTTTAAATGCACTTCAGGTTATTAAACTCCATTATCACAATGCCATTCACTTACCGTGCACTCTGAGTATTATAAAAATCCCATGACAATCACAGAGTTTTCATCAATGAAAAAAAGGCTGTTGATAAAGTCTGAATTGTGCTACCTACAATACTTTGTCTGCGCCAGTATTTTGTTTTCGCGACAGCCGGAAACGGATATAGAGGGAGACAGAATAATAGCCGTCGGAAATGGTCAGACATGGTAGGATCTTACTTTTTTCTCTCGCACACTGGACACTGCTAACTCAATACAGGGAAATAATTGCCGCAAAATTTCAACTCTTATAGCTCAGAGCTTAAAGACTATAATTGTATTAAAGGCGATGATTCTTAGAGTAAGGAATACTGGCATTAAGAGGATCAAAAAATACTGTGCGAATATGGTCAGGGATGTGAGATAAAATCTTGATTTCTTTGTATTTTTTGATGAAAATAGAATAATGCGGACGCTATCAGATCTGTTTTATTTAGTAAAACAAGTGAAGGTAGATGAAAAGAATTATTTTGTTTGACCAGTCCACAGTTCAGTTTTACAATCGTGAAATTTTAGAATTTTTATAAAGTATATATGCATATAGCTTTATAATACGTATGTCTCGTACATTTTATTAACCTATGTCTTTATATATTATGTAAGACTAATCATTACTTTCTACAGAACATAAATTGGAACTGATAAAGTAAAAAATACACTATTTTTATAGTTTCTCAAATTTTCAACAAGTTTTAGTCAAACCATCGGGCTGATTGTTCCTAAATAGTATTTCGGGAGTGAATTTAAGTTAATGTATGTTAAATCGTCCTATCTGTTAAAAACAAGAAATTTTTCGTACTTACAGATATCACAAAAACATTTTTTTCGTAATGGAAATCAAACTCGGGGCTTCTCTGTTCACAAGCTATAATATATATTAGTTAGCAAGGCTATTCAATGCGCCATGGAGGCTTATACTTCTTGGGATGTGTAGAATGCACAGCAATTTAAAAAGTCAATCGAGTATCTGTATGTGAAATCTTTCAATTTACATAACCACTTTGCTTATCAATTTTAAAGGAA
This sequence comes from Hemaris fuciformis, assembly GCA_907164795.1. Lineage (NCBI taxonomy): Eukaryota > Metazoa > Arthropoda > Insecta > Lepidoptera > Sphingidae > Hemaris > Hemaris fuciformis. The sequence continues at coordinate 10,359,884 of OU015442.1, forward strand.
ATAAAAAAAAACAGTTAACAACAGGTTTCTCGAAACGTTTTTCCATCGGGTCTTACTTGGAAATTCAATAATTCTGTTCCACGGAAAGTAGACTATCTAATATCTACCAGTTGTTACTATAGGTATTAGCGGTAGTACGTGGAAATTTGGAGAAATATCACACAAACTATCTTGTTTATAGTTAAATCCATTTATACTACCATTAACTTCAACTGTATAAATCTCCTGACAACAATGTTACCATAGACGCGAATTACTCCTAATCCCGCAATATAAATTTGACAAGATTCCAAAAACACAACAAGAGTCTAAGTCGATTAGTCTTAGCCGCAAAGGGATTCAGTAATTTAAACTGTAATCTAAATCAAAAGATTTACTAATTCCAAATAGACACACGCTTGTGTCATGCACAAATTTCGGTTTAGCTTTTCACCCAAGGGTGCTGTATCAAAATATTAAATATTATCTTATCTAATAATCTAATAATGAAGGAATTACTCTTCGTCTGGATATTTAATTAAAAACATTTTATTCTGTGTTACGCAAATAGCTTGAATAATAAAGTGAATTTCGGGAACGTGTACGTGCAAATAAGAAAATTGGGACACCGCAAACACCATCTTCATAAATGCTTAACTCAAACAATTTACAAAGCAAATATTCAAACAAAGTTAATTAGAGCATCGTCGGTGTAACCGAGTGAAATATGTTCCTTAACTATAGGGGACATATTGATTGGCAATTAAAATAATGGGATCAAGTTTGAACGATACGCTTCAGCGATGTTAGGCCGAAGGGGCATTCTACGTGGAACACTGACCGTCCAATTTATATGAAACCGCTTCGATTGTGACCAATTATTAAGTTTAGAACATTAAGGCGAATGTCTACAAAGGCTTATAGATCTCGCTAAGCTGGACGTGTAACTGTTTGTTTAAGATCGGCACGCCGGTCGAAAATAACGTGAAAAACGATCAAAAAGCGAAAACGAGTAATATCCGGTGTTGTATTGTTCTCGGACCGACGTCCGTTGGGTTAATCGAAATTAAGTGATCCATTACAAGATACCGGCCCCTTTTAAGTTTAACAAACGACTGTATTATTTATTGAAATCGATTTTTAAGCATCGTTTAACTTATGGATTCTGTCATTTTAATTTTTATTTAGTTAACGAGGTAGCGGCCCACTCAATGTTCATTTTTAAATATGATATCTTGAATGTTTTTGTTAAGAGTTGGGAAACTTTTGTTAACAACACTTTCGAATGTGCGAAAACTGTTCTGTCTGGGGAGTTTGTCTCAAATACCACTATCTCGAGCAAGTAATGCCTACAAAGTTTCTATTTGATAAAGAAACTTTTGACTTCCCAGCTGGATAGTATGACTCAGTTCCTTATGAATCATAAAGTGTGCAATAATAATATCCACCTGTTGAAACAAAGTGTTACTGTTTTAATTAAATTACAATTTAATTAAATGAATATACATACATACATAAACTCACGCCTGTATTCCCCGAAGGGGTAGGCAGAGGTGCATTTCTGCACTCACATTTCGCCAAGTATGTATCAATCCCACGTAATAGGGGGCGAGCCTATTGCCGTTTTTCGGGCACATTTCCAGACTCCGTGCTGTTACCGAGAATTTTCTAATGGAAAAACCCAATAACACTGCCCGACCCGGGAATCGAACCCAGGACCTCTAGATCGCACGGCACATACTTGTACCGCGAGACCACGAGGCAGTCAATGAATATATTTATTTATGTATTTGTGTCTATAAATATTATGTATGTTATATTTTTGTATGTGTATGCAATAACACAATACACCTACCACGGTATATATACCCGCCAGCTAACACAATTCAATATAAAAGCAAATATTACATAAAAAAAAAAAATTATAACTTTAAACAATAAATTATTGTGAAATGGAACGTAACATTTACTTTACTCAAATGTATAAAATGAAAGTGACATAAAAAGAAAGAAAAACAAATAAAAAGTGGGTAGATAAAAAAAAACAGGTAAACAATAAAATTTATAAACGGAAACATGTTAGTTGACGCTTGACAACATTACGCCTTACGCGTTTTTAAGTCGAAGCGCGATGTTTCCGCCGCCCCGTGGTTTCTTACTTACTAAGCCATTAAGGAGTTTAGTTCGTCGATAGTGGTGACCTTGATTCGGCTTCCATTCGGGATTTTAATAACAATAATGCAGTCCTGAATCCAGCAAGGTAGCATACCAAAGTACTGCCAACTTTTAAACATTTTGTCGTAACTTTGACGCAGACGAGCCTTTCAGCCTGGGTTTGGTTTGCCAAAGATCTGACCTGTGGTTTATATCGGAAAACCTAAGAAGTATAGGCCGATGGTGCACTTTGTTCGGTGTCCAAATGCGATGACAAACTGTGATGGACGAGGCTGTGATCTCCTTCAGCGACAAGGCACCGTTCACTAGCGACAGCACGGTCTGTGTGCCGTTGTCATTGTCAGCCTCAGGCACTCCGAAGAATAATAGCGCTCTTCGATGATTCCTGGTCTCCAATGCGTCCACCATGTTAGCACACTCCGCAATTTGTTGCCGCACCAGCCGAAGCATAAGCATGAGCTCTCCAAAAGTCCGGAACTCCTCAGCAACTCGAGCAACAGTATCTTTGGCAGTGCCCCCAGTGTGAAGTTGTGCTTCTAGTTGGGCCCATTTGTTTCGAAAAACTGTCCTCCAGATTTTTTTGTGCACTTTGGATGTCCGCGAGTGTTGTCATAGCAAGTTTTGTATGCCTCAGTGATTTTTCTCATGCAAGTGAGTAAGTTTAAGTTTAAGTGAGTGGTATGTTTAAGTGCTGGCAGAAGGTGCAGAGCAGGATCACACACAGTGGCACAAATGTGAGTACATGGAATGCACTGTCTTTACTACAAAATACACAACTTTTACTAGTAAATTTATAGTTGAAAAATAATAATTCCAAATTGCAACAGAAAACACGTTACACCAACCGCAGAAAAAAAAATATTTTTCATCGTAAATAAGAACTATATAAATAAATTATTAAATAAATAAAACGGTTTGATGGAATAACGTCAAATTACGCTCAGGACACTGCCTGATCCGCGATTCGAAACGAGAATCTTCGTATGTCGGATTTAGCTCTCATGTTTCCAGTATTTTTCACATCAAAATTAAATTGAGCACTATTTTATCGCTTTGATCACTAAGAGAACGAACCATTCGCCGAAAACATTGCTTCGCATAATTTTGTAGTAGCGGACAATGTTGTATCGGGAAAAATTAACTCCCATAAGACCAATTTGGGAGCAAAACACAACTTTTTACAACTTAATTTACAGTTTTAAGCACATGTTAAAGCGCGTTTATTTAGTGTCTCACCCTTTAGTGGGCCCTACTTTTAAATCTCACTTTGAAGTCGGTCTGAATTAGTCGAGGTGAATTTCTTACTTATACATTGATTTATAGGCGACACGTTTTGAGGTATGACCCGTATGTTTGCACTTAATCTTGATTTAAGAGACGTAAACCGCTTGTCGGAGTCCAGATACGATTTTGAAAATTTACGATTACCATACGAGGTCTATCGTTGGTAATTTAAGTCCTGTTCAGTGACGTTTTTAAATAATAACCATCGTAGAAAGGGTATTTTATTGAAAATTAAATGGTTGTTTCTATATTTAAGTATTATAATTATTTTCAACATGTGTTATTTAAGTTCTTGGGTACGATTATGACTTCTGATCATGGATTTTAAATATAAGGAATATAATTACAATTTTCAGCTTACACATTGGAATCAGGTGTTTTGGTCGGAATATGAGTTTTGTGTGTACTTGGGCGGAGAAGCCTACACGAAATAAGTATTTAATTCGCTGCCTTAAGATTGCAGAAAAAAATCATATTCTAAAGTTGATCAAAGATTTAAGTAAATGTAGTTTTTGTTTCTTTTCAGATAACATACAATAGTCAAAGTACAAAACAAATAAAATAATTAAGTAACTATGTATGTATATTAAAAGTAAAATGATGATTTAATAGACGGGCTTAAAAACTTTTTTATATTTAGAAGAATTACTCTAAAATAATATCGCAAAGTAAAATAGGTATAACAATTAAAATTCCATTAATATCCTAAAAGCTTCACAACTTCACACGAGAATCTCGGCGATCGAATAGTTCACGAAATTGATTAACTTCCGAAACTATACCGCGACGGTTCCAGTATTAATAAGGCTTTTGAAAAATCCCACCAAATATTTTAATTAGCTCGGAAATATTTCTATAAAACCACTGACCGAGGTACAATAATGTATATGTAATGTATAATAACAATAATGCAGTCCTGAATCCAGCAAGGTAGCATACCAAAGTACTGCCAACTTTTAAACATTTTGTCGTAACTTTGACGCAGACGAGCCTTTCAGCCTGGGTTTGGTTTGCCAAAGATCTGACCTGTGGTTTATATCGGAAAACCTAAGAAGTATAGGCCGATGGTGCACTTTGTTCGGTGTCCAAATGCGATGACAAACTGTGATGGACGAGGCTGTGATCTCCTTCAGCGACAAGGCACCGTTCACTAGCGACAGCACGGTCTGTGTGCCGTTGTCATTGTCAGCCTCAGGCACTCCGAAGAATAATAGCGCTCTTCGATGATTCCTGGTCTCCAATGCGTCCACCATGTTAGCACACTCCGCAATTTGTTGCCGCACCAGCCGAAGCATAAGCATGAGCTCTCCAAAAGTCCGGAACTCCTCAGCAACTCGAGCAACAGTATCTTTGGCAGTGCCCCCAGTGTGAAGTTGTGCTTCTAGTTGGGCCCATTTGTTTCGAAAAACTGTCCTCCAGATTTTTTTGTGCACTTTGGATGTCCGCGAGTGTTGTCATAGCAAGTTTTGTATGCCTCAGTGATTTTTCTCATGCAAGTGAGTAAGTTTAAGTTTAAGTGAGTGGTATGTTTAAGTGCTGGCAGAAGGTGCAGAGCAGGATCACACACAGTGGCACAAATGTGAGTACATGGAATGCACTGTCTTTACTACAAAATACACAACTTTTACTAGTAAATTTATAGTTGAAAAATAATAATTCCAAATTGCAACAGAAAACACGTTACACCAACCGCAGAAAAAAAAATATTTTTCATCGTAAATAAGAACTATATAAATAAATTATTAAATAAATAAAACGGTTTGATGGAATAACGTCAAATTACGCTCAGGACACTGCCTGATCCGCGATTCGAAACGAGAATCTTCGTATGTCGGATTTAGCTCTCATGTTTCCAGTATTTTTCACATCAAAATTAAATTGAGCACTATTTTATCGCTTTGATCACTAAGAGAACGAACCATTCGCCGAAAACATTGCTTCGCATAATTTTGTAGTAGCGGACAATGTTGTATCGGGAAAAATTAACTCCCATAAGACCAATTTGGGAGCAAAACACAACTTTTTACAACTTAATTTACAGTTTTAAGCACATGTTAAAGCGCGTTTATTTAGTGTCTCACCCTTTAGTGGGCCCTACTTTTAAATCTCACTTTGAAGTCGGTCTGAATTAGTCGAGGTGAATTTCTTACTTATACATTGATTTATAGGCGACACGTTTTGAGGTATGACCCGTATGTTTGCACTTAATCTTGATTTAAGAGACGTAAACCGCTTATCGGAGTCCAGATACGATTTTGAAAATTTACGATTACCATACGAGGTCTATCGTTGGTAATTTAAGTCCTGTTCAGTGACGTTTTTAAATAATAACCATCGTAGAAAGGGTATTTTATTGAAAATTAAATGGTTGTTTCTATATTTAAGTATTATAATTATTTTCAACATGTGTTATTTAAGTTCTTGGGTACGATTATGACTTCTGATCATGGATTTTAAATATAAGGAATATAATTACAATTTTCAGCTTACACATTGGAATCAGGTGTTTTGGTCGGAATATGAGTTTTGTGTGTACTTGGGCGGAGAAGCCTACACGAAATAAGTATTTAATTCGCTGCCTTAAGATTGCAGAAAAAAATCATATTCTAAAGTTGATCAAAGATTTAAGTAAATGTAGTTTTTGTTTCTTTTCAGATAACATACAATAGTCAAAGTACAAAACAAATAAAATAATTAAGTAACTATGTATGTATATTAAAAGTAAAATGATGATTTAATAGACGGGCTTAAAAACTTTTTTATATTTAGAAGAATTACTCTAAAATAATATCGCAAAGTAAAATAGGTATAACAATTAAAATTCCATTAATATCCTAAAAGCTTCACAACTTCACACGAGAATCTCGGCGATCGAATAGTTCACGAAATTGATTAACTTCCGAAACTATACCGCGACGGTTCCAGTATTAATAAGGCTTTTGAAAAATCCCACCAAATATTTTAATTAGCTCGGAAATATTTCTATAAAACCACTGACCGAGGTACCCAAGTCGTAAATTAAGGGTGTGCTACGCATAAAGATAATTATCAGTACCCGTTTAGAAGCTTTAATTTATTGTTTGATGTAGTGCCGGCCTACCGAGATGTGTTGCTACTGTTTTTAATTTATCCACCAATAAAAGTGTTTGACATTAACTTGGTCCAGTTAATGATAGAAATGAAACGGTCTCAAGCTCACAAGGTGAAAGAGACAGCGGGAAAAAATCATTCAATATTTTTTTTGTTACTGAAGATTCATAGAATGAAAGCATGCGACAATATTTTTTCTTTTTTAAAATACTGCGTCACCGTCGGGTGTGTCTGGCTTCGTAAATATACCTTAGAAAAAAAAATGTATTCAAGCATTCATCGTTTGTAATAACGTATAATGCTGTATGTGTGTAACTGATACTTTCGTCGTATTATTTGATTTAATTTTCTTACCGGTATCAAATAATGTTTAATGGATAAGACACTTCTATATATTTTTTTAAAAAGCTAACTTATTACTATGGGTTAAATCTAAATTTTTTGCTACTTTGCACACACAGCTCAAGCTTGTAGATCATGATAATATTTGACTTTACTTTATGTTGTAAAAAAATTACTGCCACGTGGTCTCGCGGCAAAAAATTGTGCTGTGCAATCTAGAGGTCCTGGGTTCGATTCCCGGGTAAAGTGTTATTGCGTTTTTCCATTAGGAAATTCTCAGTAGCATTCCTTCGGGGAATACAGGCGTGAGGTTATGTATGATATTTTAAGACGAAAGTATGGTGCGTGTAAATATTGCACCACTGCCTGCCCATTCGAGAAATACAGGCGTGAGTTTATTTACGTATGCAAGAAAAGGTGTTATAGCTTTGGATAACATATGGAATAGGACACATAATGAAATATATGAAAGAAATCTTAGTATGGGGTCAGAACTATGTATGTGACTGTTGGGTGTATTTATTATTATTAAATCGCTAGAAGCTTATCTTTTAAATTAGCTGCATATGTACGTGGTAACACTTTATAAAACACAGTTGGTTCAGAATGACGCGTTTATGATATTACAAAAATAACTGACGGGAAGTTTGTGATCCTGACTATAAATTAAATAACATACAACCGTTGAATTGTGACTTTATTCGTGCGCTTTGATGTCCCAACGTGGTGGATTCCAAGTGTAATAAATTTTTTGTACTTCTTATTTTACATGTAAGTAAGCGATGAAGGAACAATGTGTTGGAACGATGTAACTTTAATCTGTTTCTTTAATGTAACGCTGTATAGATGTGTTGAAAAAATACATAAGATTATATTATATGAGTCGTAATGGCCTCGAGGTTTAGGCACGCGGTCGAGAATCTCGACGGTCGCGGGTTCAAACCCAGGCACACACCCCTTACTTTTCGAAGTTATTTGTGTATTCACAATGAATTATCACGTACTTTAACGGTGAAGGAAAACATCGTGATGAAACCTGCACAACTAAAAGTTCTTAGAAATTTCTTAGGTGTGTAGTCCGCCAACCCGCACTAGGCCAGCGTGGTGGACTAAGGCCTAAACCATCTCACTTCTCAGTTGTAGGGAAGGCCCGTGCCCAGCAGTGGAACGTATATGGGCTGATGATGATATTAAACATTCTTATAACACTTTTCGCTGAAAAGAGATATTAGGGACGGGACATTCAAAACGAAACCTTTTGAATTCATACAGTGTTTCATATTTGTGTTTTTCTCTATAAAACTGAGTCAAAGTAGAGTTAAATATGATTTGACATTTGAGATGATATAAATATTTAATTACTAAATAATTCTCAAAAAAATATAAGCAAAAATATTAAAAATATAGGTTTCAAACGCAATAAAGTACACAAATGCGGTTTGTATTTTCAAACGCAAGAATTACATGTAAAACAACACATGCCGACCTTATAGATGGATGCTTAATTAACGTTTTCGCTGTTAAAACAAGTTCATTTCCAACGTTTTTTTATGAACCGTAAAAGGTTATACACAATATAAAAACACGGAATAACTTCATAATTACGTATAAAAAAAAAGGCTTTCGTCGTTCAATTTTTCACGCAGTCGTTACATAGAAAGTTTTTACAGCACCAGTGATTAACCGCCGTTCATTTTCACTTCATTAATATCAACACTTCCGTTTTAATAAACTGTTAATTTATACTTAATAAAGCAATAGTTGTAGATCATTGTAATTGGCGCACAGAAGGTTTGTTTATGGGACGCCGGACCGGATTAAACTTTATCACGCAAGCTGTGGCCTCTGCGCGTTTTTGAGTTTCGATTGATTTTCTCAGTTAATTGCGGTTTCTTTGTTACTATGTGTGGTTTTAATTTAAAATTATTAAAAATACGACATAATTATTAAAATATTTTTGTTAATTAATTTTAGTAAATTTTTATACATACTGTATAGAACAGCTACAAGACTTATTAAAATAATTTCGAAAAGAATGACCAAACTTCTTCTTTCTTTATCTGACAAAATCTTAAGAAAAAATATGTATATACATTTTGTTATCAGACTGTTTAAACTATAGCGACTATTAATAGTCTAGTCAACAAGTTCAAAAACGTGTTAAATAGAAATAAAGCTCCTAAAAATATGTGCCATACCTCATTCGATTCGGAATGACGTCTAGAAAAATGTTTTTTAAGGGCATATTAGCACATAAAAAATTGCAATAGTTATTAACAAAATAAGAAAAAAAAAACAAGGTATTTAGTTTTTCATTAATAACTTTTAAAATAATGATATTTAAGGAATTATGAAAAAAGATCCCGAAAGAGGAGGAAATTTCCAATAAAAAAGTCCTTACTCCCGGAACTCTATCTATATTATTTATAATTTTTATTTAACGCTGGAAAAAGCGCTCCGCGAGGGCGTTACGGCATAGGCGCGTCGTCTAAAAAGCCGGTATATCACCTAAAATAATTTATTTCTAATATTAAATAACAATTTAAAAATTTGAATCAATTATGGTGTAATCTAGACACTTGAACAAAAATAACCACGGCGAAAAATATTTTTTTTGACAACTTTTCAAAAAGTTACACCATTGTTAATTAACTAATGTTTTTCCAATCTCTGTTTTTATAAATTACGGCATAAAAGTTTCAAAAATTAGTCTAAAAATATTTCGCTTCGTGGAGCTCTTCTTACTTAGGTACTTAATAAAGTTATGCAAAAAAAATTTATTAAAGTTTATTATTTTGTTAATTATATTTTTTTAAATAGACTAAAAATGAAATTTCTAAAAAATGTTATCAAAAAAATTTTTTTTTGGTAATATCTTATTATTGCTGTTTTTGCATCTAATATAGGTAGTAATTAACATTGGAAAAAAAAAATTGTTACGTCATTTGTTAAGAAATTGTTTATAAACAAATAGACTATTTTGCGATTAAAAAAAAAATTTTTTTACTATCTTACTGCAAAGGTAAAATGATGATTTAAAAAAGAAAAAAAAATTCTTAAATATTTCTTTTTATTGTTTATAATCGTTTTTTTATATTTCAATTGTTTAAATAATTAGTTAAGAAATTATTTTATTCTTAATAATCATCATTGACCCTTTTCAATGGAATAACAGAGATTTTTTTTTTTATAAATAATTTAATTGTTTATTAACTTAACAATTTGTTATAAACAAATAATATTAACCGTTAATTTTTTTTTCGAAAACTTCAAAAAATTACAAAAACAACCATGTATAACAAAGTTAAGAATTTTTTTTTTTTAAAAATTAAGAAAAAAAAATTTTTATTTTTATTTTCTTAACTTTGTTATATATGGTTGTTTTTGTCATTTTTTTAAGTTTTCGAAAAAAATATAACGGTTAATATTATTTGTTTATAACAAATTGTAAAGTTAATAAACAATTAAATTATTTATAAAAAAAAAAAAAAAACGCTGTTATTCCATTGAAAAGGGTCAATGATGATTATTAAGAATAAAATAATTTCTTAACTAATTATTTAAACAATTGAAATATAAAAAAAACGATTATAAACAATAAAAAGAAATATTTAAGATTTTTTTTTTCTTTTATAAATCATCATTTTACCTTTGCAATAAGATAGTAAAAAATTTTTTTTTTTAAATCGCAAAATAGTCTTATTTGTTTATAAACAATTTCTTAACAAATGACGTAACAATTTTTTTCCCAATGTTAATTACTACCTATATTAGATGCAAAAACAGCAATAATAAGATATTATCAAAAAAAAATTATTTTGATAACATTTTTTAGAAATTTCATTTTTAGTCTATTTAAAAAAAATATAATTAACAAAATAATAAACTTTAATAAATTTTTTTTGCATAACTTTATTAAGTACCTAAGTAAGAAGAGCTCCACGAAGCGAAATATTTTTAGACTAATTTTTGAAACTTTTATGCCGTAATTTATAAAAACAGAGATTGGAAAAAAATTAGTTAATTAACAATGGTGTAACTTTTTGAAAAGTTGTCAAAAAAAATATTTTTCGCCGTGGTTATTTTCGTTCAAGTGTCTAGATTACACCATAATTTATTCAAATTTTTAAATTGTTATTTAATATTAGAAATAAATTATTTTAGGTGATATACCGGCTTTTTAGACGACGCGCCTATGTCGTAACGCCCTCGCGGAGCGCTATTTTCAGCGTTAAATAAAAGTTATAAATAATATAGATAGAGTTCCGGGAGTAAGGACTTTTTTATTGGAAATTTCCTCCTCTTTCAGGATCTTTTTTCATAATTCCTTAAATATCATTATTTTAAAAGTTATTAACGAAAAACTAAATACCTTGTTTTTTTTTCTTATTTTGTTAATAACTATTGCAATTTTTTATGTGCTAATATGCCCTTAAAAAACATTTTTCTAGACGTCATTCCGAATCGAATGAGGTATGGCACATATTTTTAGGAGCTTTATTTCTATTTAACACGTTTTTGAACTTGTTGACTAGACTATAAGTTTCTCTCGTGTTTACTCGTAATTCACTTGCCATAACGTATTGAGTTCAGAGATTCGGTTATATTCCACTTCCATTAAAGAATTTTATGCAATTTTGAGTATTTTAAATAAAATAACGTAGCGTATCCTACAACAGAGGCACCTGACCGAAATGCATATTCATGAAAATCTAACTTTCCAATCAAACTTTTTCATCAAATAAAATTGTGAGTTCAAAAACGGACGGGAGCGTGGCAGAACTTCCTAGATGCTAAGCCTTTACCTCGGGATGTCGTTTGACAGTGGTCATTAGCGAGTGACGGTCACGTCTGACATTCCGACAACTCAATGCAAATAAGAACAACGCGAGAATTTCTACTCCCCTTTGAAGGCTGTTGGATTAAAAACTTTGATGGCATCAGCAGTCCGAACCAGTCTGTTAGAATATGTTTTTCATATTGGTTTGATGATTAAAGTAACTAGAATTTTCTCTTATTATTTATTTTAGACAGTTTGCAGACTAGGATATAAGATTGTTTCGAATTTTGAGATTTCAACCAGATAAGATGTATAGGTACTTGATAAGCTTCAATTACAAAATAGGTAAGTTAAGGTAGATGACTGTATGATTCACTAGCTACGTTCAGTCTGTATAGACTCCCTAGGGTATATGAGACCTTTTTCAAAAATTAAGTTAATAAAATACCTACTATAAAAAATGCGAAAAGACTTAAACTATACCCGTTTTATGATAAAAAATATTGACATGTTAAAGCATGAAAGACAAAAAATAAATAGACCACCTCATAAAGATTTCAGAACTTTAATGGATTTAAAGGTCTAATAGGCATAACTGCGTTCATGAAAGAACTATTGATATCTGAGAGTAAACGTCTTGTCGCTAATGAAGATTCAAGATGATGAGATATTAATTTAGACCTACGAACTGTCTCAGTTTAAGTAACAAAATACTCATCGCTTCCTTTTCCTATTTTACGAGCCTTGTGACAGAAAAAAAAAAACAAAAAAATAGCGGATAGATAACCTTATTGTCTCCATTCGATAATAAAGTTACGTGAAAATAGTGCGGTGAATGTAAGCAAATAAACGTTGGGTGACATTTAGCTGTCGTCGGACTATTAAGGGCTCTCACCCAGCTGTTTTATAAATGGTTTCGTGGCATGCAACAGCACTCATTCAACGGAAAAATTGCCCAGCCAACCAGGACCTTGAATAAACAATTTTATTTCCACCTTACTGTTGAGTCGAATATCAACTTAGATATGGAGGAATTATGACACCAAAACAATGTGGCCTCGTTTATAAATTGGGTCATTATAATTGTATATTTAGGACATTATTTTAAAAGATTGCTAAAGGTTTAACATTTATTAAATAAACGATATAGTTTTAATTTCATATACTCGTAGTATGAGAATGTGTGTTATAAAACTATTTTACGATAATGCAGTTTTTATCAGAAAGTATAAAGTATTTGCAAATAATGCTTTTCGAATATTAGACCTATTTGTTCCAAATTCAAATGACGTAACACAAAAGCGAAAAATAATAACGTTTCAATAAATATTCTAGATTTAAATAATGTCAACAATAAATGAATATTTATTTCGGCCAGAAACAAATCAACAGCACTTTCGCATGAGAAATAAAACGAAAGAGGTTGAAATCTCCTTGGGAGTTCAAACAATAGGGAATGCCAATTAATTGCTTCATTGTAAACAGATTGCTTAATTAAGGAAACGAAATGAATAAGGAACGTTTAGCGAGTAACATGAAGTCAAATTAATTTTAATGATAAACGATTTAAATAGCAGTCGACGGGCGAATTTTGCCAATTGAACGGCAAAGTTCCACTTCTATTTTATTACATTAAATCAAATTCCACCACTAGATTAATTTTCTGTTTCTGTTATTAATTTGTGATATTTAATAAGAATTATTGTATTGCAATAATATTTATTGTATTGAAATATTATTTTATTGCGTTAATCTTAGATTAGATTAAAATTAAACAGAAATAATTAATTAAATTTCTTAGGTGCGTAGTCCGCTAACCCGCACTAGGCCAGCGTGGTGGACTAAGGCCTACACCCTCTAAGTTGTAGAGGAGGCTCGTGCCCAGCAGTGGAACGTATATGGGCTGATGATGATGAATTAATTATAGACTATTGTCCAACATAGCTTGACTATGTTACAACTAAAAATTCCAAGTTAAAAAAATTACATTCTGTATACTCGTACATTTAGAGTGAATCGCTTATTATTTCATAAAAATCTTTGTTATTTGTACGTTTTAAAAATTTCAAATACCACCACATTAAATATCCCTCGTGCACAATTTCGTTACTCCTGGTTCACGTTTCAAGAAGCTTTTAGGTTAATGCTTTATAAATCATAAATTAGAAATGTAAGACACGTTTTTCGACGTGATGCGAAGTATTAAATAACTTTCTTTTGTTTTTCCAAAGAAACGCCCGAAATTTCATTAATATCTAATGTTAGACCATTTCAGATAAAGGTTTGGTTGGCTTACGTAGTACCTATAAATGGGTATGTTCATCTTTATATTTCAAACAGATAGTATATGATAATGATATTATGAGTACCTATGTTTAGATTGTAATAAAATTATTATAGTTTAGGAGTGCCTGTTAGAGACTGTCTCGTGGTCTAGCGGCACAAGTATGTGCCGTGTGATCTAGAGGTCCCGGGTTCGAATCACCGGTCGGGTAAAGTGTTATTAGGTTTTTCCATTAGGAAATTCTCAGTAACAGCCCGGAGTCTGGAATTATGCCTGAAAAAGCGGCAATAGGCTCACCCCCTATAAAAGGATAAGGAAAGGGATATAAAAGACACAGACGTATTTATACTTGTTAGAATAACAGAAAATAAAAATCACTTAAGCAGATCTAAAAAGATTAACTCAATCTAAAGATTGAAGAGCCCTAAAAAACCATCTCTTTGAATGGCGAATAAAGCTCCATTTACCGGTATATTACCTAACAAAATATAAAGGGGCAATGCCCCGAAGCAAACAGATGCGGGGCTAAGCACATAAAGGAAGAAAGCTTAAAAAGGTTAAAATAAAGTCAGAATTTTGGATCGCGTAATAATGTAACGCTGCGTTTTGATTTGCAGAGATTTGGTGTAAAATATTAGCGGATGGCGATTTTGGTTCATTTATATTTTAAGGAAAAAAAGTTACAATTCGTGAATCATAGTTTCGTGGTTACACGCAACAATAGTTAACTTTTTGAAATATTACATAAATTCACGATTTCGCCAACTGTCTTTTGTGTCCAACGTAATAAGAAGCGAGCTTTTAGCTGTCTTTCAGTACATTTCCAGGCATCTAGCTGCGACCGCTACCTCTGGATTAAACGCCGTAAAAGTTGACCATTACTCATTTAAATATTATATAATGTAATTAGCGATGACCTCGAGGTTTAGGCAGACGGTCAAGAACCTCGGCAGTCGCGTGTTCAAACTCCAGGCACATACCTCTGACTTTTGGAAGTTATTGGTGTATTTTTTGAAAGAAAACATCGTAAAGAACCCTGCACCTAAAACTTGTTTAAGATTTTTTTTGGGGGCCAATTCGTACCAGACCACCGTGATGGACTAAAGTGTAAAACTCTCTCAGTTTTAATGAAGGTGCCGTGCCCAACAGAGGGATATCCCTTGTTTATTAAAATAAGCAATTCAATAAAAACATTATTATTTACTTTGAAATAATGGCAGTCTGATACGAGGTCATTTAAACCTTGTTTGGTGAAGTGATATGTTTCTCAAGAAACAAAATTTAACAGAATCAATCCATGACGCGTATAAGCTATCGTTTATGTTATTGTACCCTGCATAAGGTTTTGAAGGTATAAAGCATTGTATCGCGTCGACTCCTGAGTTCGCGGCGCCTGCAGGCTATTGAAAATTAAAATTGCTGGCTGCCATATTTTTTTATCCACACCGCTGGATTCAAGTCTTTGTTGTGAAACGTATTTTTAGGCAAAAAGCATTTATTTTGAAGTATATTGTTTAGTTTGGAACAAAGTATATCCTTTGAAATAACTAAATCAACGTGTTTATTTGGCAACGGTTGTTGCTAATAAAGTCGATCGTGAAAGAAGATTTTTTTATCGTTATTACAACAGTTTTTTCGTGCTCTTGTAATTTTTAGGAAACGCGGACGAGTTCTAGTTATATTTTTTTTTCAATTAAAATGTTGGATACTGTTTAGTGAAATTGAAAAATGCTTCAAGGAATATGTTCATCCTACCAGAATTCATTTCATTGCATCAGTGCCTCAATATTGCAATGTTTTTTTTAAAAGAGCAAACGAAATCTCTGTATAAAATTCATGAGAATGAAAATTTAAAATGTACACGCATGTAAATAACTTTTGTTCGTAAATTCTCAGCGTACATTACAATAACTGCCGCCAATAAAGTTGGAAACTTAAATCAGTGAAACGTGTAATTTAAGCTTACAATGCGGTAATCGGCGGCAAATTCGTTTTCATCGATAGTCGGCGACAATTTGTGTAATTTTTGCGAATAAGTTTTCATGTATGTATTTTTTATACTTTTCGTAGTATTGTTTTTTATCTCGCACTTAAACGGTGACGGTATATATAACTACATAATTAATTGATAGATAAGTTTATTTACGCATTACGCTTTTAATTTCCTCACCACCTAAGGTTCACCTTTACATTTTTTATGTATAAGTGTAAATAAATAAATAATTTGCCAGAAAGTCCGGGTGGACTAAGGATTAACCTTTTCAACTACGATGGAGGCGTATAACCAGTATTGGCAGAAAATAGTAGTGCCAAATGTGTATATTCATATGAACAAGAAAAGGTGGAACAACTTAACCTGCTAGGTATAATATCTTACAGGTAATGTCTGATTGATATTAAAGACGACTTTATATCGTCGCTCTTAATAATCATGTCAGCCTGCTAACTATATAACTACACTACACGCTACACTTACAAGGCCCGGTGGGTCGGACTTAAGACAGAGGGAATACGTTGGCTAGCTTATAAATTAAATATTCTTAGGTTCGGTAGTACGCCAGAGATATGCAAAACTTTTGATTTCAGCAGTATGTAATCATAAATTTAAATAATTATCAGATTTGTTGGCTTCCTAAACTATTGAAAACTATCCTTTTTATTTCTTCTTAGCTTAATAAGCGAATGTTATTAAGAAATTTAAGTCAGTTTGTTAGGGCCATGGTTAAACCATATTTAAGGTTTTTTTCTTCTAAATAAATATATACACCCAACAATCACATATATAGCTCTAACTCCACATTAAGATACGAGTCTTGTGTCGGAAATCAAAAATTACGAGAGAATTTTCGGTGTCACAAACACCAGACCCGATACAAATATTTGTGGATCACACAAACATTTGTCTAGGTGCGGAGATCTAACCCGCGGCCTCTCGTTTCAAAAGCTGGTGTCTAGCCAAGTGCGCTACGGAATTCTTAAGCTGGTTATTCTTATTACATTATATAGAACTGGCAACATAGATATATTGAATAAAATCAAGGGAACCAAACGAATAACATATGAAGATATCCGAAAAATATCATTTCACAACACATTCTACTGTGAGGAAACATTGTCGACAAGGAACACAGATTTTCTGTATTAAAGTTGTTCCCATAGCCATGGGAATTCTTTTGTGTATCGCATCAAACGTATTTCAGTGTTTGCTTCACAAAAGACTTCGTGTAATGATTCCCTGATATTCGAGACGAAGTGAAGCGAAATTTAAAATAATAGGGGAGTGAAAATGGCCCTCTGTTTCGGGTATTTGCATGTCGGCGCCTATAAATTATATATGACAAATATGTTAAGGGATATTTACCCTCGTGAGGTTGCCAAGTGGCCCTCTAATGAGGAGGGAACTCGTTGAAGGAGGGACAAATTTATGAGACTCAGTTTAATCAATGGAATCGATGTCTTTTAGAAACATAAGCGAGTACTGCGTCTTTTCGAAATTCAAATAATAAAACGTGTGTTTTCTAAATTAGATAATAAATATATAATTCGTACATTTAGATAATCTCTTTACTGAAGGCTAAATTTATTTCAGGACAGAAAAAATTAAAATATCTAAAGGATTAGTTATAATTTATACAAAAAATATAAGTCTTTGAGAATCTAGCTGGTGAGGAATAGTGTTTTAGAGAACTTGTTTAATAATTTCAATTAGCAATTTTTTAACAATGGTTGTATAGTTTTATTATTTTAACAAAATTAAACTGGTTTTATATGCTTATTCATATCTATTTATTTATTGTATTTTATAGTTCATTGCGAAACTATTGTCACCATTAAAATCAGTAAAATCGAAAACATTTTCTATTATGTTTATTACAGCATTATTTGTAATAGCGTTGAAAGATAACAAATACATTATGATGTACACATAGGTATCGAATAACGCATCAAAAGATGAAAAGGGATGAGACGGTACACGCTAATCCTCGAAGAGCTATCCTTCATTAATTTAAATGTGAATTAATTTCGGATGGCTGGATGGATCGTTTTATGACGTCACTCAAGCGACGGTGACGTATGCAGTGCAAGGATACATTAGAGGGTTGTGTTAATCTTAATAGTTACTATGACGAGTTTGGATCTCGCCGGATGGTAAAACGAAAAATCAAATTGATTTTATTATGACAAACAGGAATAACTACTTCACAAACTTCACTGTAATAAATAAACTGAACTTCAATACTAATCATAAACTTATTAGAGCAGAACTGGTAACAACTCAACCAAAAATGCCCAGACCAAGACAAGACCCTAGAACCATACAGCTGGGGAACCATAAGTTGGAACAAATAACGATTGCGCTAAATAACAAATTTTTAGACTACCTTCCTAACATTAAAACATTAGAAACACAAGAAAAGTACAACTGGATAGAAAACACGATAAAAACCGAAATAAAACTTGTAGCAAAAAACAAAATTGAACACAAAAAATGGTTTACAAACAATACCACAGAACTACTAGAGATGAGAAGACACTTAATCAGTACTAAAGATACTCAAGACAGAAGACAACAGTTAAAAATAATAAGTAAAGAAATTAAAGATAGTATAAAGAAAGATAGGAAACAAAAAAGAATGAAAATAATAGAAAAATATATAACTAAAACGGGTGGGGTAAAGAAAGCATATAAAGAAATGAAGAATTCGAGGGATTGGATAGTTAAAATGAAAAATGACTGTGGAACATGGAAACATCGCAGAACAGACATATTGACAATAGCAACATCTTATTACAAGGGATTGTATGAAGCCAAAACAACAGAAAACGAAATTGACTTGCTAGATACTTCAAGCGTTCCGAGCATTCTTAAAGCGGAAGTCGAGAATGCTATTGACACACAAAAGCTTGAAAAAACACCAGGTCCAGATGGAATAAGTAATGAAATCATAAAACAAGGCAAACACGTTTTAATACCTGTTCTCACAGATATGTTTAACAATATCTTAACCACAGAAATAATCCCACAGCAGTGGACAGAGTCGAACATTATCCTGCTGTATAAGAAAGGAGACAAACATGAAATCGGAAATTATCGCCCTATCAGCCTTATGTCCAACATATACAAGATCTTCGCTAAAATCATTTTGAAACGAATCGAGAGAACACTGGACGAACACCAACCCATCGAACAGGCTGGATTTCGCAAGGATTACTCAGTGATTGACCATATCCATGTAGTCCGACAAGTTCTGGAGAAATACAGCGAACACCAGCTTACATACTATATGGCATTCGTTGACTACAGCAAAGCCTTCGATTCTTTGCTACACAATAATATTTGGGAAGCTTTAGTGGAACAAGGGGTCGAACATAAATACATTCGTTTAATTAGGAACGTATACAGTCACAGCACAGCCAGAATCCAGCTAGAGAAGAAAGGCCGCTCATTCAAAATAGGGAAAGGCGTCAGACAGGGAGATCCCTTATCTCCTAAATTATTTTCCGCTGTTCTGGAATCAATTTTCAGGCGACTCAATTGGGAAAACCTTGGGATCAATGTCGACGGTTCATCGTTGACACATCTGAGATTCGCTGATGACATAGTCTTATTTGCCAAAACATCTGAAGATATAAATAGAATGATAGAAGACCTCGCGATCGAAAGCGAAAAGGTAGGACTAAAACTTAACCCAGAAAAAACTAGACTGATGACGAATGGAAACAAAACTACAATAATGTTAGGAAACACGGAAATTAACTACTCTGATGAATACATTTACCTAGGACAGCTCATAACTCATAAAGAATCAATGCACGAGGAAGTAAAAAGAAGAATAACAAACGGATGGAGAAGGTACTGGAGCTTAAAAGAAGTTATGAAAGACAAAACACTTCATATTAACATGAAAAGGAAACTATTTAATACTTGCATACTACCTGTCCTTACGTATGGCTGCCAGTCATGGACTATAACCCAAGAATTGATAAACAAACTTGCAACTTGCCAGCACGCTATGGAGAGGAGTATGCTGAATATCAAAAGATCAGACAGAGTACAAAACAATGTCATTAGGAATAAAACAAAAACAACAGATGTTACACTAAAAATCAAAAGACTCAAATGGAGATGGGCGGGGCATATGATAAGAGGTCATGATAAATGGAGCAAGAAAGTAACAAGCTGGTACCCCAGGGAAGGTAAAAGAAGAAGAGGGAGACCGTTGAAACGATGGGACGATGATATTAAAGAGGTGGCAGGAGTGATGTGGAACAGAGTAGCTCAAGTAAGGACAGAATGGAAGAGGTTGGAGGAGGCCTTTGCCGATTGGCAAACAGATCTGCAAAAGATTACCAAACAGCAGATAGTAGAATAAGTTTTTAACTTTTATATATTTTGTTTGAATTAGTTTTTAAATGTATGTAGAATTAGTTTTTTAATGTATCTTTGAATTAGTTTTAAATGTATGTTTCAATTAGTTTTTAAATGTGTTTCAATTAGTTTTTAAATGTATGTTTTAATTAGTTTTTAAATGTATGTTTCAATTAGTTTTTAAATTTATGTTTGAATTAGTTTTAAATGTATGTCTGAATTAGTTTTTAAATGTATTTTGTATTAATTTTAAATGTATGTTTCAATTAGTTTTAAATGTATGTTTGAATTAGTTTTTAAAGGTATGTTTTTAAGTTTTAAGATCTGAATAAAAGGCTATATTATTATTATTATATTATTATGACGAGTTTATTGAATGACGTAGTGTTAAAAATTGATTTGAAATCATTATGTAAGTTTCTTCTTAAAACGTGCAATTACTACAGTCCTGATTTTTATCGACAATTTTTTTATCGACTAAAATCCCTTTTTTGTATGCTTTGATACAGTTTCTATTAAATAATAACTTCATAATGAATGATATACTCATAATTATTACAAAAGATAATTAAATTTCAAAAAGACAATAAAAATTCTATAAATTTTATATTTTTTAGGACCATACTGAAAATTACCATATAAAGATTTTTAATGAGTGTTGAACTCATTCTTATTAGAAGTCTACGTCTCTTAAGCGCCCCCTAATGAACGTTGTATATTGTAAATAAGAGTTGATTATAAATATACAATACAACAACATATTTTTCAAGCAAATGAGAAAAAAGGAACAAAGAAAATCACGAGATTCCTTAACTTTGTGTTGATAAAGTTTTCAACAAATTAGCGCTTGTTATAATTAAACATTGAAGCAATATCGTCCCGCGACTTCATTTGTTACACTTCTGACAAGTTAAGTCGTCTGGGGTGGGTGAGGTAGTCAGTATTCATAAGACACCTTCCTAAACGCGCTTCATTATAACCCCGAGACACAGTCGTGAGAAGGTTGAAGAAGTGCCAAAATATTTTGAGGATGCATAGAATAATTAATAACAACTTAAGTAATTAACTGCCTCGTATTCTCGCGGTACAAGTATTCGTCCTCGTCAGCCCAAATACGTCCCACTGCTGGGCAAGGGCCTACTCTACAACTGAGCGGGTTTAGGCTTTAGTCAACCACGCTGGCCTAGTGCGGGTTGGCGGACTACACACCTAAGAAATTCCTAAGAACTTTTTAGGTACAAGTATACTCGCCCCCCTATTAGGTACGTTGTACTGATACATTCCTGGTGAAATGTGGGTGCGGAAATGCACCCTTCAGGGAATACAGATGGTGAGGTTATGTAATGTATGTATGCTAATAACTGACTGTTTGATCTCGCAGTAGAAATTGTCGCGCGTGCGATTCTCAGCATAAATGATGCTCCAAATGTGCATGGTTAACAGCAAAAAGGTCACCGTATGGAGTGGATAAAACATAAATGACGAAGCATGGAGAAGAAATACACCTCTATTTATCTCTTTGAAGATATAGAGAGTATGTATGAAAAAAAAAATACTGATAACCGTCATCATTATCAGCCACATAATGTCTTGTACTAGATGTTGGCTTCCCCAAAAAACTTCCAGGCTGACCATGAAGCATCAAAAACACAACTAAAAATTGGCAATACTACCAGCAATTCAAACACAAAAAAAGTATCATTACAAAATTACCACAAAATTATTTTTAAATTGCAATTATTTCTGTTCGTTTAATCTTATCCCATAAACATTCATATTGAATACCATAAAACCTTTTATAAAATAAGTTGTATAGATTTTTTATCACAAATGTCTAGACACGATTGTTTTGAAAATAGAGCTTGGCGCCGCCAGTCAGAAGCAGTCTTTTCCCATGTTGTAACATTCTTGACTGTCTAGCTTACTTCAAATACGCTCAGGGCGTTGAGGCGAGAAAAAGGTTTGGTAAAAAACAAAATAATAATTACACTATTGTCACTATTTCAGTACAGATCAGACGAAGTAAAAGCAAACTGAATTGGTATTTGTAAACTTGTAACTTACGTACCGTCCTCGAAGGGAACCTTTCCGATTTTTAGACCCTGTGCGGCTGCTAAGAATCCTAATATTGCCGTTTTGTGATAGTTAATTGAGAGGGCTAAGGACTTAATACTTTAGTATCCAGTTGTCCCTAACCTCCTTTTGTTCTTACTTCACAAAGAGAGTTAATGTTTACTATTCCTTTCCACCATAATAAATTATATTTTATACAGACACTACAAAAGAACAAGACCATACTTGATAAGCACGATGCAGTTCAAATTGAGCAAAAAGAGGCGAGAGACTCCCCACGTTCGTCACTATACTCATGCTGGTCTGCTGAATTGCTTTTTCACGTTACGCTTAAAGGACAATAAGAAGAAGGAGCAGTAGACTGACAAACTATCTTACAGCCTTGTGGTATGTGTAATATTAATTGTAATATTTGAATTTAAAATAGAAGCTGCACCATATACAATGCCCAAACATAAATTGAAAAAATATGAACATCTTTATTCGCAAACGACAACGAGTCTATTCTAAAAGAGTATACATCTACAATACATTGCCTACTCGCGAGCATTGCTCAGAGCGCGCGACCCCGTCACATGGCATTTTCTGTGCTGCGTAATGCAATTTTGATAAGCTCGTCAAAAGTTTGCACTTCATTCGCGGCCTCTTGCAGTTTCATCGTGGCTTTAGAATAGGTTAATAATTATGGGGTCATGCCGAGCTGGGGACATTTTTTCACGGCCGCTGCTGCTTTTACTTATTATGAATTTTGTCGCGTTAAATCATCTTAGATATAACAACGATTTTAAACAAAACTTAACTTTAAACAGATTGCGATATGCTGGCTTTTGACCACCGTTTGTCTCGCCTGCGTTAAGATCCCATAACTAATATGCTAACTAATATCCCATAACTAATATCTGCATCAAATTACGTCAATATCTAGCATCAATTTAGGCACTTTTGAGCCTATAAAGTACAATAAAACTATAAAACTCACTTAGACATTTATATTATTGCTTACGGTCCATTTGCAATTGCTTGTTAATAAAAGCGCTACCTATTTATAATTTCAACCGCACTAATTAATATTATTAAATATAATGTCATCTACAAACAATGCGAACATTACTTAAAACAATTGAAATCGTAAATTAACTGACTCACGCATACAATTAGTTTTCTTTCACACGAATTAAATATTGTTGTTTTGACAGATTTTTTTAATGATAATTAAAAATAAAATTTAATAAGACTCATTAATTTTGATTACTAATGCTTGGCTTAATATTTATTGAAATAGTTTTTCATTTATTCAACGTATAGGTGATAAGGAGAGGTCAGATGCAATTTTATAAAACCCGCTCATTACCGTACCTACAACCAATTTATAGTTTTTTTTTTATTTATTATCTTCTCGCTGTAGGAAATCTAAATTAAAACGCTTTAATCCTCAGGTAACCTAGTCCGAATAAGATTATTTTTGCAACTTTTCTGATTATTTTTTTTACCATCGTCGAATATGAGGCATATGCCATTTTATTTTTAGCTTACGGAATGTGTAGAATTTATCTTTACTTCAAACTATTATACATAATATATTTTGATAAGCAATCATTATCATTATCAGCCCATATACGTGCCACTACTGGGCACGGGCCTCCTCAACAACTGGCCTAGTGCGGGTTGGTTGATAAGCAATATCCTGATTTAAATATAACTATAATTTTTGCTGATTTAAATTTATTTGATTTGGCATAACATAAAAAATAAAATTGAAATGTTATAATTTTCGCAATTCAAAACTCGTTATCATGAAGACGTAAAAATGTGGAATATCAGTTAATTAACAAGATTATCATAGCCGGCGCGACTGCGGTGGACTATGAATGTCGTAATTAGCATTCATGACTACCCTCAAACAAGCGAAACAGGTTTAATTAGAGAACGTCTTCATCAACATACCTGAAGGGTTTAAGGTTTTCCACGCTGTCAGGTACCGACAAGGGCTTTATGTTAGAACTTGGTGGTACGCAGTGCCGCGCCGTGCAGCCGGCGGAGACCGCAAGGAGGAAACAAGGAGCTCCGAATACAAAGATATGATGGCTATCGAAGCGATGTACTGTATAAAACCAGCTACTACTCCCAAATAAGCTTACATAAGAAAATTCATATAACTGATGTAAGGGATTTACTACAGCAGTGTCGTAGAATTGGTTCGAGTATACCCCGCGAGATGTCACTCTAGGATACAGAGTGATATACATTCGTATTTAAAAAAAAAAAAATTAAACGCTAACATTTTTTTCAATATCGACCTACATCATCATCATCATTATTATCAGCCTAAGGAAGTCCACTGCTGAACATAGGCCTCCCCTCAAATCCCCTCATATCGACCTACGCATTTTTTTTATTATATACCTACATATAAAGTGTACGTATCCTAAACGATTCTATTTACGTAATATTGAAAATTTTGTAGGTACATAAGTACATATTTAACTTATGCAATATGAGCCAGTGCTTGCTGATAAAACAAAATACATTCTTAAAAATTTAAATATTCCTAAATTTGAAATACATTCCATTGTTGTTCCAATTCACATACAATCCCATATCATACGTGAAATGTTATATCTGATAAGTATATTCAACTGCTCGAAATAATGACTTAACTAGCATATCATCGCTTGGTAATCACTACTTACGTTATGTTAAACAAAGAATATTAACAATAAGTACACTTTGCGTCTAGTCACGGGTCAATGAACATGTACGTTCACATGGCAATAACCACATAGTGTATTTTGCTGGAGCACTACAATTACAAGTAACACATCAGTCAATTGTAGCTTTTTTGTGAACGAATAATTGAAGGGGTTTCAATATAATCATCATAAATGTTAACATACGAACTCTTGTTTATACAGACATTAGTTAATAAGTACTTGTGATGGTATTAAACAATAGAAAAAGGTTCAACTTTTTGAGATACCAAAGGTACGAGTAAGTAAACGACTCCAACCAAGGACCAGGATACGAAAGTGGAGCTAAAGCTGAATTATTATCCAAGCTTTACATACATATTATTTAACGGTATAATAAATTCCCACACTGAATGTAAATGCAGTAAAACCGTCAATAATCCTCTGCTGTAAAAACTGTACGTAGGAAGATGTCCTTTGATAATATTTACAAGCCACTTTGCATAATATTATATAGTTTAAATTATATTGGAAAGTCTTGAGATTTGGAAATTAATTACAGCGATGAATTAGAAAAACGCCTTTTGGATTTCTATGCGTTACAATCTATGTGATATTGACAAAATGTTACTGGGTTGGTAACGTTATTTCGTACTAAGAACATTGATTCGCACATCCGTGTTACTCCACAACCACTAAAGAATGTCAGCATTCAGACGGGTTGAAGGCGAATAATTAGTGCTAAATCTCTTATGGCTATGAGCTCCGAATAATAGATGTACCGTGGTTTCAACGCCAACTCACCAGAAATTCATCTCAGTACGTCAGTATGTTATATTCATGTTAGGAGATGTAGAGCGGCTTACAACAGAAATGGGACAGTTGAGTTTATTAATGTCTTGAAGTATGTATAGTTTTAGGTCATTGACGCTAACAGGATTATCATAATATGGAATTTTGTGAAGACATAATGAACTTTGGTCTTGAGACCCTTGACTAAATTAACGCAAATAAAAAAAAAACGGGAATAACATAATGAGCAATTTCTTAAAGAAGCAATTTCTAGCGGTATAACTTCTCAACAACCTACATGGATGAAAAGTCAACGTTTTTTTTTTGAAAAGATTGTATACACGGGGTCCGACGGCAAGAAATTGAGGTTTCATTAGCGTATCAAATAGCTCAGAATTATTGTTACCAAATCACACAATTATGCCAGTAAATTCAAAATCTAATGTAAACTGACTGATGCTCATCCCGGTATCTGACCTATTTAATTTTTTTAAACTGGCACAACAAAGTGACAACACCGCGTGACCGCACCTGATGTGAAGCATGGTGGTGTCCAAATAGATCATAAATCAAATAATGAGAGAATATATTTCGTCATTTGATACCCTCATGTTGGCCTGCATATACTCGTCTTTCTATCTTAAGAGGTTTTACCCTGTGTTGTAGTTAAATCCTGTTATAGACACCGGACTATACTATCACCGGATAGTAATCTTATATATAAAAATGAATCGCAAAATGTGTTGGTAAGCGCATAACTCAACAACGCCTGGACCGATTTCGCTAATTCTTTTTTTGTTGTGTTCGCTATCGTTAGGAGAAGGATCTTATGAAAGAAAAAGTTAAGAAAATTGCGAGGAATATGGTAAAAACAACAATTTATTTTTCTCATATAAACTATTCTACCTAATATTCTGTCAAACATTTTATGTTTATCCCGTCAATATGGTTAAGGGTCCCCTCAAATTAAAGAACGTATTTAAATAAAGGTTTTGAATCGACAACATATATCCAGAATATTCGAATAATTGCGTATTTTAGATTTTAAAAATGTAGAATAATGTCAGTAATAAAAAGGGATTGACATATTTATTGGTTGTCAAATATTTATGCGTGCGTTCAGAAATGTATTTTTAAACTCCTTGGTTGTACCTGATTCACAAACGAAGGCAGGTTCGGTAGTCATCACGCTTTGAAATCTAAAACACCCACAACTATGCAATGGAATGCGCTTGGTGTTATTCACGTGACGATACTGAAAAGACAACTTAGAGATGAATTGGTGCTTGAGAATTCATCAATTAGATTGTTCTAAGATTTCATTGATCCTAACGGGTATGACCATTGAGTTCAAACGAATTCAGATTCCAGTTCCCGATTCGTCATGCCTTCGCAATGACGATTAACAAAAGATGTTTGTGATCTTTTAGACAATTAAAAAATATATTAAAAATGTATATCACAAGGTGCATCATCATCATCAGCCCATATATGTACGCCCCACTGCTTGGCATAGGCCTTCTCTGCAACAGAGAGGGTTTAGGCTTCAGTCCACCACACTGATGCTTCAATGAAGAGAATTAAAACCGACTGCATCCCGTCCCATATGTACATGTTTAATTAAATCATGACTTGCGGAGACACGACTGATGCATTCAATTTTCGTACTTATTTATTTCCATACAATCAAAAATAAAATTCAGGTAATATGTAAATATGTAACATTCAATGACTGTTAGGGGATACGAAGTTTTCCGGGTCAGCTATTATAAATGTTAATGTTTTGTTCGTTACGCTTTCACGCCAAAACTACTTAACCGATTATCATGAAAATTTGTACACATAGTCTTCGAGATATAAAAAAGGACATAGGATTCTTCTTATTAAAAAAAATACGGAGGATAAAA
This sequence comes from Hemaris fuciformis, assembly GCA_907164795.1. Lineage (NCBI taxonomy): Eukaryota > Metazoa > Arthropoda > Insecta > Lepidoptera > Sphingidae > Hemaris > Hemaris fuciformis. Next base: position 10,387,647 of record OU015442.1, read on the forward strand.
GAATTGAAAAATGTTTGAAAAGAGATTTGAATGACTTTTGGTATGCAGATAGGTGGGACCCACCGAAGTAAAATAGGTGGGAATGGTTATCCTTACTATTATATAAATGTGAATGTAGGGATGTTTGTTACGCTTTCACGCAAAAACAAAAATTTTGGTATGACCATAAATGAGACCCTGTGAAGTAACATAGGCTATGTTTTATCCCGGGAAAATGTAATGTTCCCATTGGGATAAACATATTATTAAAAATACGAAAATAACTGTCAGAGTTTTACTTTTATGCCTCAACCATTTGAATTGATTTGACCTTTTTTTAAATTCAGTGTGTCATTTAAGTGCCATTTTGGGCACTTGAGGGACGATTTATACATTCACTTATTATCTTTCTGCGCCCAACCCTGAAGTCTACGCGGACGGAGTCGCGGGCAAAAGCTATAAAAATATAAAAAGTGCGATTACAAAACAGGTGTTGTTCGTAGAAGGGTGAAAATTTGGAGTTATATGTATTTTTCAATGCTGAATCATAAAAAAATAAAAACAAAAAATGTCCACAAAATAAAAAATAAACTTTTCGGGTTGGACCACCCTAGGGGTATAAAAAATAGATAACCTATTCTCAGACTTACTGAATATACATATAAAATTTCATCAAAATCGGTCGAGCCGTTTCGGAGGCTGTTTCGAACTGTGACACAAGAATTTTATATATATATAGATGTATATGTATATCTCACTCTATACAATTTTGACCATATTTTTTTGTTTAATTTGTATATCAATCAAAGCAATGACTGTTGTACGTATCATTATAATTTTTCAGTGCTATTATCATTTATTTACATTTTAATAAAAAAAAACAAATTAAAATGGTCAGTATAAGATAGAGGTTGATCGTAGAAGGGTGAAAATTTATGATTATAATAATTTATCAATGCTGAATCATAAAAAATAAAGAAAATAAAGTCAATAGAAAAAAAACATACCCCTAAATGTTAAACCCTTAACCGTTGACCGATTCTCAGACCTACCTACAATATATACACAATATTTCATAAAAATCAGTCGAGCCGTTTCGGAGGAGTTTGCCAAAAAACACCGCGACACGAGAATTTTATATATATGGCAAAACAACGTTTGCCGGGTCAGCTAGTGATTATAATAAATTCTATTGAAAAAACAAGCGCCATAAACTCCGGTGGTTGTTATCTGTTTACAAGCGTCGTTCGCATTTGTTTCTAGAATTTGCAAAAAAAACAAGTTTTTAATTAACGCTATAACTTGTTCTGTTGGCGTGAAGATAAAAAGTTTTTATTATTGTTATTGTTGATATCAGAACCTTCAACCTAGGTACAAAGGTAGTCCGAAGTTACTCACTTCATAAAATCTGAAGGCACGGCTAATATTGCTAGCTGAAACTGAATACTAGCGTTCCTTGTTACGTTGCTTCATACGAGCTTAATTAATTAACATTATATTACCAGCGTTGCGGTGCACCTCGGTAATGGTATTGTTAAAAATTTAGTAGAGATTCGTAAGAAAACACGATGATAATTATTAGGTGACTTGATGTTAATATTGAAGATTTTTATAACAGAAGTCTAGTATACGAACACCTACCTACATGGTAATGATTACAGCTAACAAAAAATATTTATATATCCTAAATATGTATGTATGTATGGTTATTACTTATTCTCAGCCTATCGCCGTCCGCTGCTGAACGAAGGCCTCCCCAAGTAGGCGCCAACCATCCCGGTCTTGAGCAGCCCTTATCCATCCGCTATCCGCCACCTTTCTCAAGTCGTTTTATTACTTAAAATTACTAATTGTTAATGCACTTTTAAATCAAAGGTTTATGTCAGTATCGTTACTATACCGGTCCAGATGCCTAATTGAGGTTGTCTAAACCAACTGTTTCATACTAATGTTTTAAATGGTTTTTAAGCATTTATAAACCCGTTCTAATAAAGATTTTAACACGCAACGGTCGCGGTACTTTAACAGACTACGAACCTCACTCTTGAGATCCCCCAACACTAAAAATTATGCAATTTTTATTGCAATACAAATAAAAATATAAAAAAAGAATATTCGGCACAAATATACACAGTCAAAAACTCTCCTTATCAGTAAACCTTGGAAGTTAATACCTCCAAACGAATTCGACGCCGATGTACTTTTATTTTAAATGCGTAAATGACAATTAGTGAATTCAACTGGTCGCCAGTATTCGCGGCCCAATCCTGCTAATTGCGTCCAAAGTTTGGCGAGACGAGAGGGCTTTTTAATTAAAACTTATTCAATATTATAGAGTCGGATCCAGTTGGCCGGTCACTTGTATAACTTGAGCGAAGTTCGAACATAACATTCTAACAAAACGTTTGATTTTTGCTCGTAAGCCGCTCTCTAATTAAATAAGAATTGAGATCATTAAAATTCTATAGAAGTTACTGTTTGAAATAACTTTTGATTAGCAGTAATTTTATTATTGTTTCGGCTGTGATGTAATATAATATAAAATATAAATTCCAAGACAGTTTTTGAATGTAATATTTGAGAGTTTTCTAGAATCTACATGATTTTATATTCACCCTTTCCATCATAGTAACAATTGCCTCGACTGTAAATCAAAGAAACCATCTTTTAGGAATCTTTTGCATTGATATCAATAAAAATACACGCATATTGTTAACGTACTGAAATGAATCAATATCATTACCATGATAACTAGCCAAGCCGCTGCAACAAGTCGACGACCGTAATTTCCTTCACTCAAAAAAAATGTAACACATACCTGTCGGGGGTTTTGAAGTGTTTTTGAAACGTGTGACGTCATAATTGTTGGTTTCAAGATGATGACTCATATGTTGGGTTTTCCTTGGGAAACCTTCTCAACTGACGAGGCTGACAACCCGGTATTGTTGAGAATAGCAGTGACATCGTTATTATTGAAAAGCAATTAAAAACACAATTTAATAAAGCCGTACATAAGTCACGTGTGCACACAAACAGTGCACGTATCCGATCACTAGGCAGGCGGCACGTTAGGCGGCGCGACGGCTATCCCATTTATTTCCCGGTAACTGCAAACGGCCAATAAGTCTTGCTTCCCGGGATATTAACACTATCATAGGTTACTCTCTAGTTTTATGAAGACACATTAGATGCTGCGACATTTCCATAAAGGATCGTTATAATAATATCATCGTGGAATTGAATCTGTCTTGTGACTAAATTGTGGTTGATGGCTGCGAAACTACATTAGCAAGAAAATTCACTGAGCAATAAAAATATTCTAATATTGAAAGGAATTTTATAAATTGGAGCTATGTTATCCAAACTATTTTTAATAACTAGCTCTAGCTTTATTTTTGATGTTTATTTAGCTGGGGTCACTGGCATTAATGGCAGCTTTAATGAATTGCTTCAAATATTCTTTATAAATTCTGGGACTTGACCGGCTGTTGGTCAAATAATTTACTCCGTCCACTATTTAGTATTGTATGACGAATAATAATGTTATTTCACCATATAACTCCTTAAAATAAAGAATTCCACGACGTATTGACATGGATAAATATAGATAGCATCGTGAATTCTCGAACCATTAACCATTTTCGAAAAATATTATTTTTGCCGTTCCGAAATGGCGCACCAAATGCGCCAAATCAAAACAAGGATTGATTGAACAGCCGGTTTGTCTAAACTTTCGGCGCAAGTGTCGGCTGGCGGCCAGTCCGAATCGTCCAATAACTCCCTCGGTGTATTAACAGCGATACACTTTATAGCACGCGGCGCCGTTCATTATTGCAAAGTTCAGTTTTATTGCGTTTCAAATTTAATACTGTACAGTGTACAATTGATCGGACTGCCGGCCAGCGTTTAGGTTTTAACTGTGTTTATTTCGGAGTAAGGAATATAATTTTCGAAGTAAGAAAATTATGATTTCTTTTGCTCTGTAATTAATACTTCCGTCTATGATATTAATTTTAAATTACATACATATGTATACATATACACATAAAGGCACGCCTGTATTCCCCGATGGGGTATATGGGTATGAGGGGCGAGCCTATTGCCGTTTTTCGGGCACATTTTCAAACGCCGTGCTGTTACTGAGAATTTCCTAATAGAAAAACCCAATAACACTCTGCCCGACCCGGGAATCGAACCCAGAACCTCTAGATCGCACGGCACATACTTGTACCGTGAGACCACGGGGCAATCTTTCCTGATTTGTATTCTAAATTAGAGTACTTCTTAACACAACCATTCTTATTCAAAAAAAATGCATAGGCACAGTTAGGAGATTCACTTGAAACAGAGATAAAAAAGAATGGCCACGCATGCAGAGAAATAAAAATATTTATATCAATCTTCCAATATATTTTTGAAAGCAAATAAATACTGGAAATATTGCATCAGAGCGTAAGCCCCACAGGATATACCGGAATAGGCCGAAAGCCTTTCAACATTCGTGGAATGTTAGCCTGACGAATCCTTTGACATCCTCCAATCCTTTCACAACATACTGCGAAGTTCCATTTACGTTTTCATATTAGAAGCCAACGAATGCTTCAAAGCAGGCGATTTTTTAAACCCGGGCCAAAAAAGAAGACGTGAATGTAAGAGACTAATTCTGGGACTCCTTACATATATTTCAAATGTGTTTATATGTTCTAAAAGCCCTGAAATTAATTGTCATGTATCGTGTCTCTGCATTCCTTTAATTGCTGGATTCCTTGAGCGTAGCGTAAGAGGCATAAATTGTTGATAATTCATCGACAAAAATCTAGATTTTAGGAAACCACAGTGTTGTTTAAAATATTGTTAGGAATAATGCAATGGTCATCACTTACGATCTGCCAAAAATCTAATGTGTTGGTTCAATATCACTGCGTGTATTTTAAACTATTCCAAGAATTATCAAGTGAGCTTGCTTAACGATTGATACGACTTGACGACAACCTGAAACGACTGATTAATGAATTTGTCGACTTACGAGTGTGTGTCGCGAACTTAATGTGTCTTAAATAGAAAACTGCGACCGCATTCTGATTCCATTTATCAACGTGACAAATTTAAAGTTAGGCTTTGTGTAGGGCATGCCATCGGAAAGGGCTTGTTTAAAAAATCGATTGAATTAAACATGAAAATGTAATGAAATAAAAAATAGGGATCTTTTGCAATATGTCTGGTGAGTTGCCTTTTATAAAGCCAGACTTTGTGTTTATAATATCTTATTGAGATAGGAAACGCTTCTAATAAAATTAATTTATATAATTATTAAATACATAATGAGACACTTTTTATCATTGTTTCTTAATTGAATATTATACGTATAGAACACTTTTTTTACTTACATAATATCCCATGTTTACCGTAGTTTGCCGTTCATAGGCGTTCTAAGAAGGCTACAGTCCAATTTTATTACACCGAACATAAACAGCAATGGAATTCGATATTATGATTATGTATTACATTCGGGTATAAAATAGCTTTGCTTCTCAGTAATAGGCGTGATAAAAAGATAAATACACAGCTGTATCGTAAATGGGATGTGTTGTAGCCATATTTTGTTATTACCAGCCTCGCGAGTGGCCTTGAAGTATACAGGTAAACATGTTTTTCTCCTACTTTTTATCACCAATCACGTGGAGGCACTAAAACTGAATGCCTTGCTTAATATTATTTATATTAGATATTTTACAGCATTAGCTAATGTAATATAAATATTTAATATGCAGTTTATAAAGTATTTATGTTCAGAGGCGAAATAAGCAAGGATTAGATTTGCTTCAAAGGACCTCGATACGCGGCATTTAAAATAAAATAAGACTTACTCTTTTTGATAGTAAAAATAGATTTATTTACGGTCCCTTAATACATTTATCGTATTAATAAATATTACTACAATTTTACATTACCTTATTTTTCTCTAAGAATCCTGCTTTAATTTGCGACTTTTGCTTAATATAATAAAACAGGTTCTGTAAGACCTGCATAATTATGTCAACCGGTAGCTACGCCGCTGTCATGCACAATACAAAATCCTTCAGTGAAGACGGCTTACCAATCCAATTTACACAAATTTCCACGATTGCAAGAATACAAGTTGGAGTATCGTTGACGGATTTCTCGGATGATTATTGGAAAGTTTCGATGCATAGCTGTGGGATAACCCGGATTGATCTCACAAAGGAGCCTTTGCACAACAGTGTTGTTTCATTCACGTGAAATATGAGATTGTGATGAATGTTTGATTTTTAAAGGATTTCCTGGGCTGTTGGGACGGTGCCAACTGAATTTTCTTATACTGACATGTTTATTCTGAAATTAAAGTTTTAAATTTTGGAATGTTTTATAAAGAAGTTTCTAAATGCATCTTATTTTATATTTTTTATGTTCTTAGTTTAGGCAGGGCTTTGTGCCAGGAGAAGCGGCCCCAGCTAGCTGAGCTTACGAATCGGTTTTATTGTACATACATACATACATAACGTCACGCCTGTATTCCCCGAAGGGATAAGCAGAGATGCATATCTGCACCCACATTTTGCCAATTAATTCTAAAACCGTTTCTGGGGCACAGTTCCAGACTCTCAGAGAGACTTCTCGATACTTTCAAAATCACATACTTTTTTAATATCCTAAGTGAAAAAAAATGAACACAAGAATTATTATTCCTTTCGCCAAATGAAAAACGGTTTCATGTGACTAGTAGGCAAGTAGGTATAAGAGTTATCTTCACTGCGTAGGAAAATTAACTCCTGTCACGCTATTGGTGACCACATTATATATACCTCTTAGAAATTACGTCACCTGAAATGTTTATTAGTGTAATACTTGTTTACTCCAAATTCTGTTGGAATAGTTCCTTCTATGACTAAAGTAAACAAATTACGTCTGCCGTGAATAATTCATCAAAGAAACGAGCGCTGACAAATGAAATCTAATGAATAGTATATGAGACACGGAGGAAGATGCGCGCAGATTTACGCACAAATAGATATGGTTACGTACGCGAGTTGCGGTGGAAATATGTCGGGCACTTTGTTTTTTTACGATGTGCAATAAAAATTTCCTTCTTTGATCATGTTTTTCCTGGTCGATGACGTACAAGGGTTGTAACAGGTAACAAAATTCTCAAAGTAAAGGATTTGTGTAAGAATTACGTTACTTTTAATTTTGTTAGTGGCAATAAAATATTTTAAGTATACGCGCCATTGCGATGAGTTTTTTTACGTAGATAAATACGATGATATAATACGAGGTGAAACGTGCGTATAAAAACATCCTTTCGGCTGCTGATACTGAAATTCATCAATTAAATTTCAGTATGAGTGATGATAATGATACTGAAAGAATTCAGCATAAAATGTTAAAGACTTTGTCAAATATATTTCTTACCAAAGATATTTTAGCAAAGGAGTTTAAATTTGTTTATTTTTGCTCGGGGGTCCTTTTCTACTCGACCCACGTTGTCCGATTTTGCGCATCCGCGAGTCACGTGGCATCAACTTTTCGGGCCTCGTGACTAAACTTACATCAATCCTGTGTACTTAATATTTCGGGTTAAGGGCCTTGGAGAATTAGAATCAGTAGTTATTGAAAATGATTAAGGTTTGTTGTCGTCATATTTGTTGATGTTACGAGTATATAGATAGTATCGGCAGTCAAGAGTAAGTTTTTGAGTTAGATTTTTGGAGTTTTGAGTTTCTTGTTAACTAATTTTCTCATTATAATCCAAAAAGTTGTAAGAAAAATACAACATTATGTTGTGTGATGATCTCTTCCAGTCCGAAAGAAGGCTATATTCATCGCTTTTATAAAATCAATATTATTTATATTTTATGGTAGTTTCGAAATTTTTCACGTTTACAAGTGATGTCACGTGGCTAGCCATAATTTCTCGAAAGTATTGTTTGCTTTTATCTTGGATATAACCTTAGTAGTTTTAAATTGATATCATTTGGTGATCTTGTTTATTTTGTATTGTTGTTTTCCTTTAAATTGATCAACTTTGTATTGATTATGAAAATAAAGTAATAATTAATAACTTTTTATTTTTTGTTATTTTCAATGAAATGAAATGAAATTGAAATGAAATGAAATGAAATGAAATTGCTTTATTTGGTCACGTAGGCAATCAAATAGCACTTATGACAAGTCAATACAGAAAAGAAAAATCTTTTATTATTACATTATAATTTAACTATGGTTCATTTTATATAATTTGTACAAAAATATTTACGGTTTTTTTTTATAATTTATTTTTAGTTTTCATCAGGAAATACATAAAATCTTATTATTATTATTTTAAAGTAAATAACGAGATGGACCTTGTGTATTTCCGAAACGTCACGTATTATTTTAATGGTACCACCGGATCCAAACGCGACCCTGACTGAGAAGACCCGGCGAAACAAACTCAGCGGGCTCACTTTACTACTGGAATTTACGCGGCGCGACCCACACCTGAGTAGATCCAGCGAGTCCAACTCAGTGGGCATGTATTTGGTCCAGTAAGGATAACATAATTATATTATATGACCTGCCAAATAAAAATTGCCTTCTTATTATAAATTTGCTCGAATTATTTACTCGATCGGTCGTCATTTTATTTTTATTTTATTTATTTTGTGCACATTTTATATTAGATATCAATTTGTATTTGACGTTTTTATAATAGTTTAAGTTACACTTGGAGCTTTGGGTTAATTTATATTTATTTATGTATTTATTCAAATGATTTGGTTTAAGAAAGAAGAATGTGAAAGGTACTGGGTTCCAAGATGTGGTGATGGCGATGTGCGGGAGAGATCTAATGCCAAATTTCCTTATCCTCTAAATACTGATTTATATTGTAGTATCCCCTTGTCATCAGAACACGTTTAATGTGCACCATAAATGAATTATCTGATAGGTCAGTTACAGATTTGGGGAGCTTATTGTAAAATTTTACGCAGTTGCCTACAAAGGACTTACTGGTTTTTTCTAATCTTAATGAGGGTATCACAAGTTTATGTCTACCCCTGGTATTTACATTATGTATATTTTACTAAAGCTAAATACATTCTTACGTACATACATAATATTTTGATAAATGTATTCAGACGGCACGGTCAGTATATTACAGTCCTTGAATATGGATCGTAAGGAATCACGGCTACGTAGATCATAGATGGCGCGGACTGCTCTTTTCTGTAGTATGAAAATGCTGTTAATATCATCCGCCGATCCCCACAATAGAATGCCATAAGACATTATACTGTGAAAGTAAGCAAAGTACACTAACCTAGCCGTTGAAACATCCGTGAGTTTTCTTATTTTACGAACCGCAAAAGCTGCGGCACTCAGTTTACTAGATAATCGCTCTATTTGCGGACCCCACTGCAGTTTACTATCTAGAGTTATTCCTAGGAAAACAGTTGAAGTCACCAAGTCAAGTGTTTCTGCGTTTAATGTAACAGGTGATATTACATTCCTAACATTTGGTAATGTAAATCGAATGCATTTTGTCTTTCCTGCATTGAGTAGAAGATTATTACATGAGAACCAATTCAAAATTAAATTAAGTACATGATTTGGAATAGCTAGATCTTTATCCTTACGATTTATTTTAAATATTAGTGACGTGTCGTCAGCGAACAAAACTATGTCTGTAAATTTCTGTACCATGTAAGGGAGATCATTTATATAAACTAGAAACAAAAAGGGGCCCAGAATAGAGCCCTGAGGAACCCCTATTTTGACTGTTGATCCTACTGAGGTGACGCCGTCCACACATACTTTTTGTTCACGACCCGATAAATAGGACATTATAAGTTGAAGAGAGGAACCACTTATGCCGTAGTAACTCAGCTTCGTAATAAGGGTCTGGTGATCAACGCAGTCGAAAGCCTTCGAGAGGTCACAAAAAACCCCAAGAGCATCTTGTGACGTCTCCCAGGCTTCCAGTACAGATTTCATCAAAGATGTTCCTGCATCTTGCGTAGACCGACCCTTTGAAAAACCAAATTGGCTACTATGTAATATCCCATTTCTATCAAAATGTTCCTGCATTTGAGTGAGCATGATCTTTTCGAAGACCTTACTAAGAGCTGGTAGTATTGAGATGGGTCTAAAGTTTGATGGATTGTTTGGACACCCCGACTTAAATATGGGCACAATTTTACTGATTTTCATTAAGTCGGGAAAAATACCGTCACTTATACAAGAATTGAATATTACCGTCAATATTGGAGCAATATTAAATATAATAGCTTCAATAGCCTTAACCGACAGTCCCCATATATCTTCAGTAGCCTTAATTTTAAGATTTTTAAAAGCTTTTATTATTTCGGAACAAGACACTCTTTCAAAACTGAAAATGGGCATATTTCCTACAACATTTTCTTTTAAAAGTGATTCAGCCAAGACTGCTGATGATTGCAAGCATTTGGTTATATCTAAAGGTATATTTGTGAAAAACTTTTCTAGGTAATTAGCAATACTAACTTTGTCTGAAACCAGGTTGTTGTTTATAGCCAAGGTTATCTTGTTATCAGTAACCTTATTTCTCCCAGTTTCTGTATTTATAATTTGCCAAGTTGTTTTTATTTTATTGCTAGATAATCTCAGCTTTTCACTAATATAAGCTGCTTTAGCTTGCATGCATACTTTTTTAAATATTTTAGAATATTGCCTGAGATAGTTCATAAAATTGACATCAGGTGTATAGGACCTTTTGTCATACAAGTTATATAAAATTTCTCTACTACGTCGGATGCCTTTGGTCGCCCAAGTACTAAATTTAATGTTAGAATTAATTTTCACAGTTTTAATTTTGCACACTTTGTTGAATTCTTTGCAAATTGTATCAAGTAATGAAGAATATATATCGTTGGGACTGTCAGAATTAGGTTCTAAAATATTAATTTTTGATTTCAAGTTGATATTAAATTTACCTAGGTTATGTCTTGTCAATGGCCTGTACTTAATCATTTTTTGGATGTTTTCTATTCTATGTTTCAATTTGACTAACAAACATTTATGGTCCGATCTAACTCCTATTTGTGTATACTTTTCAACTACTTCGAAATTGGTTATGATATTATCAATGCAGGTTGCTGTTTCAGTAGTTATTCTAGTGGGTTCAGAAAACAAACAAGTATAATTAAATGAGCTAAATAATGACACAAATTTACATTTATCAACTGTATTAACCATTAAGTTAATATTAAAATCCCCACATACTAAAACCATCTTATTTTTAATTTTTTTAAGAATATCCTCCATTGTGGATAGGAAAATATTAATGTTCGACGAAGGAGGCCTATACACACACAAAATTATATATAAATCAGTTTCCGCACATGCAACCTCACACACTCGTTCAACAGAGAGGCAGGAGATGTCCTTCCTTTCTTTGAAGTTAATGTGATTTCGGATAAGAATTATCGAACCACCACCTTCCGCCGAGATTCTATTAAACGAACTAGCGACCCTGAAACCATTCACATTAAAACTCATAAGGTGTGCCTTCAACCAAGTCTCAGTAAAACACAGTATACTTATATTATATGTGTCACTAAAAAGTTCTATTTCTAATATTTTGCCAGAGAAACGGTTTATATTTTGATGAGATAAAACTAAATATTCAGAACCGTCTCCTTTTGTCATATCTAAAAGTTTAAATTATTCACCACATTAATTTTAGTAACATTACTAATTGTGGGGGTACAAAGGGACTTTGTCATACTACTTATGACTGTGTTAATATAGTTAGCTACAGGTGTAGCAATAAGTCTTAAAAATCTATTTGGTAGATACAATGTATCTCTTGTCAATTTACAATATTTTCCAATAAATATATTGGTGTCAAAAAATGAAAATTTGTCACTATAGTGACTAGTTAAAAATTGCATATGTCTATTTAACACATGACAATACTGATAAATAAAAATATATAATATTACATATATTTATTCTATTATAATTTATCAGTTCACATTTAAGTTATTCGTTGATTCAGTTGTCGTCTATAAAATTAATAGAGGTTGTGATAAAAAGATTGGGACGTCCAGCAGTCATCTCTTTTTGGTTGCAGTGAAAAGAGACAGGTATCAAAAGACAGCTAATTATTTTTCTGCTCATACTCTCAAAGAAACTCAAGCTTTTAGTATACGCAAAAAAATATTTTAACAGCAATAAGAAATAAGATTTAGGTAAACAAGAAACTTTTTAATGTATTATGAATTCAACAATACACAAAACGTAGGAGCGATTCAAAGTCGCGATACACAAAGAATTCCAAATCCTTTGATATTCGTTCCTTTATTACGTTCGAATACGTGATGTATGATCACTCGTTATTACTCACTAGAAATTGTATTTTAATACGTAACTTATGCACAGGTTTTCCTCCTTTTGTGATACGGTTAATAAAAGGAAATCTGCTCGAGTAATATTTGTAAGCATTATTACATATGGACTTTTGTGGATTTATATAAGACGGGAAAGTGTGGGAAGCACGGCCTTAAGTCTCAGTTTCTGAACGCTGCTGGGATTTGTTATATAAATAGAAGTTAAAACTGGTGTGATATCTTAAACACTAGTTGAAATTTATTGAGCTCTTTTAAAAAGCTTCAATGCGTGAAAATTGACTTTAATCCATAAATAGATATTTGCGTACATACGTAACCTCACACCTATATTCCCCGAAGGGGTAGACAGAGGTGCATTTCTGCACCCACATTTCGCCAATTGTGTTTTCGTCTTATTAGGTTTTGATAGGTGTTTTGTTCTGCTTTCTTAGGTGGCGAGCCTATTGCCGTTTTTTGGGCACAAATAGAAAACTTTTATAAACTTTTTATTAGAAAAACCCAACAACACCGCCCAAGCCGGGTATCGCACCCAGGACCTCTAGATCGCACAGGATATACTTGTACCGCGAGACGACAAGGCAGCCTAATATTATTTAAGTTTTGGCAATCAGCCTAGAACCACGAACAGATACATACTTAAATCTTTTTTCTTAAGTAATATTCTCTAGATTATTAATTTATTTCGTTGGAAGTCATCATCACCGCTACCTCATACCATATAATTTGTGGTTGTAGATAACATTGGATTAAAATATTATTCTGTTACCGAAACATGGTTGGCTACAGTATTTTATTTTCCTTACATTTTTTTAAACATAATACCTTTTCATTTTGACAGACTAAAATTAAGCAGTATTTATTTTAAATCTCCTGCCGTGTAGAAATTACGTTTCTAAAAACGCGTAGATAAAAGACACTCAATTGTGTTTGTAACAAATGTTAAAGACTCTTTATTCACAGTAACAATGTTATTACATCGAAAGGGCTGTATTATTTCCTATCCTAGTCACAGGAACGTGCCTAACAAAATAAACGCGTGAGACAGCTCCCGGCAGTAACATCCAAAGAACGAGATTGGCAAAAACACAAAGTTGCTCTTTCTGTAATCCGCAGATTTGTCCTAACTGAGGCCTATTCGTGTCGTCACTATTATACACGTTAATACCGGCCCGGGGCGTATCGCGTAAGTACTTGTGTATCTGCAAATAACGTTGAAGTATTCCATTATATTGGATCCTCGCCCGGGGCTACGACGCGTCCGGTTCTAATAAACAAGACAATATTCCAGCAACGCCGATATAGACGGATTCTCCTGTTTGTTCAGTCGGCCTCCAAGACTTATATCTATTATTATACGCCTATTATTATGGTTTGTTGTTTTTGATACAGTTTGATCGATACATCTTACGTTTTAGTTGTTGGGTAAACCAGTTTGGGATAATCTGCTGACTATTATTTTCAATTACGTTCGACGGTCCTGTGAGGATGCGGGATAGCAGAAAATCATGAGGCAATCTATGTTTTATATATCTGTATCAGTTTCTATACGTCTCACTCACGGACGTAGCTTTCCTTTGCCTTTAAGAGATTTTAGTCTTATGTATGTATTTTTCATGTAATTCTCGCGTTTTTATTGGCGATTCTTATTAGAATTAGATGAAGAAATTAAAGTAATTTTATATTTAACATTAAAATATTTTAATACATTAAAATTGAAAAATTATGGTTGCAAAAATAATTTTAAAAAAATTCGCGGCAGTGACACCCATATCTCTGCATCAATTAAAAATCTAATTAGCCAGAACGGAACTTAAAGAGAACAAAAAAAACATCTCCTTGTATTTTGTACATACAAATGATATTTATGTAGTTTTGACAATCTTGTTTTATTCCCTACTATAATATAAATCACGGAATGTAACAGCGAGCATTCCTTTAATTTAAATAAACAAATGATGTTCATAAATCTCATAGCATAATCACATTCTCGCGGACATTAAACAGTTATATATAGCAGACATTTCAATTACCCAATATAATTAAAAACACGTGTACGAAACAACTTACAGGATCGTTACTCGTTGCACTCACGCTTATATTCTTGAAGGGGTAGACGAACGAGTACTTCTAATCCTACGTCATGCTTTAAATCGCACGTCACAAGTTAGCTCTATGTCAGGAAAAATTTCAAACTCCATGGAGGGTATTGTTTTTTTCACTTACACATCCAGTCTCTGCTTTGCAAAAAAATTACAAAGGAAAACCTAAAACACATTGCCCTACCCGGGAATAACCGGAGTTCTCTTGATCGTACGCACAGAATAAACGGGGCAGTCCTACAACCTCGTTACGGATTTACCTAAACCAGCCTTGGGCGATATAGAAGACAACTTGAACATTGCCCGACTGTTGTAGATTTTGCATAGAGCCAGTTAATGTAACTTTGTAATAAGGGTTACTTGGCCCACACGCTACGGCTGGCTTTGTTCCGTCGTCCATTGCATAATTTTGTTATGCTCCCTCTACTGGTAAATCTGGCTGTCGAATGCGTTTTGAATTCTGAAACGAAGCTGAAACAAACAATGTAAGAACTCTGTGGGGCCTTGTCTTGTATTTGTTAACATGTTTTACGTTTGTGGAATATGTTTGAAAGGGGAAAGGTTGAGAACAAATTGACAATTTGTTCTTAATTATTAAAACGGCCGTGCCGCAATTACTTTAAAGCAAGCTAGTAAAAAGAAAAGCCACCGGTTCGATATCAACACAAAAACAAACTTTAATGCTATCCATAAAAATGTACAAATCTAAATTGCACACAATTAGTCCATATTAAACGCAAATCAAAAACATTATAATAAACTATAATATTATTTGTTTTTTGTTTCCTTAAATTTTATCAAACAGCACACCTTTGCTAGCACGTGTTCTACTCCGAAACGCATATGTTCAAGAAAAAACCTCAAGTGTCTACATAGGCATGTCTGTTTTTGTGTAGCACTTACGTATTTGTCGCTAGATTTATGACACCGTTTATGGGTTTCTCTTCTAGAATACGCACGTTTCAAGTGTTTCCTAGCAAATGTGTTAGATTGCGCGGTTTACAATTTCCTGTTGAAAAACATCTCGAGGACTATCCTTCCGATTAATAAATTTATAGTTTATTTTTCAGTACTTACTATCGAGAGCGCTGTTTTTAGAAGTGGAAGTTTTGTGTCAAGGTGGTAGGCAATCGTATTTAGCGATCAAAAATCTCATTCTTAATAAGTACCTAGTTGTTTACTTGATTCATTCTCAAACTCCGTGGTATCTGCTGGTTTCCTGAAAACACTACCCAAATCCGCGAAATCAAGGGAATCAAATTAAAGCGGTAACTCAATCAAAATTGTAGCACAATTTAAGAAATAAGACACATAGTGCGGACAATGTTAAAAACGGACAAATCATAGTTAATTTATTTGAAAGTGTTGCTAAAATAGATGTTAAAGTTCCTCTTTCAACCACGAGATCTTGTTATTTTAACACTCCAAGTTTTAGATCTTGAGTAACATAAGGGGCTTGGTTAGAGACCGCGTTTTATTCTAGCGCTTTACTAGTTTAACTTATTGCTTCGAGTTTTAGTTTTACCTCCGCTTTGTTCCCATTTACAGCTTCACCCTCTATTTTGTTCCGACACAAACCTAGTTTTAAATCTTCTTTTAGATCTTTTCTAGATCCAATATGTGCAGTGATTTTACTGTATAGTTCTTTAATGTCTGGTTTTATTGTCTTTTGATGAAAAAAATGCATAGTTTTTATGGCTTAAGATACTTGGAAGACATTTATCAATGATGGATTTATAGAAACGTAAAAATTAATATTTTTGTTATGTGGTTGGCTAAGAATTATTCATTACTTATGTTTAAGAGACGTAACCTTGAAGAGAGTAGATTTATTTTACATTTTATCGTTCGTAAAATTTTGTTTTAAACCTCAGCACAACATCCATGAAACTACATTTAAAAATGTTTTATTCGGTCAATGACATCAACCGTGTTGTTAACTAAAAATCTATTCTAATACGAGTAAACCAAACTGCAGAAATTGGGCACTCACTTGAATAGTCTTTAATTTGTATAGCTCACTTATAGGCTTGAACACTATTTGACTCTGATAGTTATCATTTCGAGAGACTTGGTTAAATTCTGGTACAGTAAATTCAGCACAAAAATTTCGTTACACTTAAAACCGCATCATCATAAAAATGCCATAAAATATCAGCTCAAAAAGACTCGTAAAACTTAGGAAAGTGTCTCAAGACACCTTAAGTGTAAATGTTGCACAAAGACAGCGGGATTGCTCCATGATACCCAGTGTGTGGAGCATCCACTTGTAGCGTCGAGTGAAGTGGCACTCACAACTCGGAACAGGAAGCATCGCAACTGAGATTCACAGTACGTTATTGTGTAATAATTACTTATACCGCACTCAGATGTCCCGTTTCGGGCGCTGTTGGTGTGGAGGTGGCTTGGGTTTTCATTTTTAGTCAGAAAAAAATTGATGCCATAGGAAGGGTATGTTAAACAAAGTTTGTATCAAAGAAAATGTACATAGGTACTGGTGTGATATTCGTAATAAAAATGTATGATGTTTTTACGAAATAAAATGATGGACACAACATTATGATCGACGTCCTCTGCAATTATGAAATATTGAAAAATGATTTGGCATAGGAAATCCACTGCTAGAGTCAAGCTTTTCCCGAATATTTTAAAATCTATCAATTAATAGTGACCTGAATTCAACGACAGCCGCGTCCACATCTAAAGCGCTGAACCAATTTTGATAACTTTCGCTATGGAAATAAATGGGAGTAGCATGTGTCTTTTATTTGATAGGTTAATATTGTATGAGAAAAGAATTTAATTCTCAATTTATTCGAAAATTCATATTTAGTTTCCATTATTTTGAATTCTTATTAAAGCTTATATGTGGAGCCTTCCATACTTGCGTAGCCGTGGCGTCTCTCAATAGACAGGCAGAGCATTATGGAAACGTTTTAAGGCACCCATAATTCCACGCGAGTGTTTCACACGTAATAATCGGATAACATCCCATTGTGCACGGGTACCAATGCATTTGCTTACGACTAGAGTGAATGCACTAATTCAGAATCTCGAATTAACACATGAGTAATTGTGCATTTGCCCATGTCTTTTCAATACCGTATTTAAAGTGAACGCTACACAGATTAAATTGAAAAGTATTCTAATTGCTGGGTTTAGCAGATTACGTTACTAAAACCTCATGCATTTGTTGCCCTGATAATGAATCTAGCCTTTAAAATACTCAGATTAATAAATTATTTTAGGCTAATTATATACATATATAGGATTAAGTCGGCTTGAAGCATTTGCAGTTGCGTAGTGACGTCGCTTAGCGTGATCTGCCGTTTGTCATCATTCTATACTATTTTGCCGTCCCATAAAGCTGAGGGTTAGTTTGCCAACCTGCATGTTTCTTCCTTTCGACTTTCCTAGATCTGTTAAACGAACAAGAAGAAACATTTCAGCAGGCCAACAAGAGGCTTTCGAATGATAAAGATCTCTCGCCACCTGAGTCTTTGCTTAGACACCATGGCGCTTACCACTATTTACGGTATTGTGACTTTACTGTGTCAATACATAGGTATATAAAAAATACAAAAAATAAGAATTTAATTACAATATTACCGACCAATATTGTAATTAAATTCTTATTTTTTGTATTTTTCATGAACAAATGTTAAACAGAATAATAAAGACTTATTAGGTTTTTCCATTAGGAAATTCTCAATAGCAGCACGGAGTCTGGAAATGTGCCCGAAAAACGGCAATAGGCTCGCCCCCTATTACATGGGACTGATACATACCTGGCAAAATGTGGGTGTAGAAATGCACCTCTGCCTACCCCTTCGGGGAATACAGGCGTGAGTTTATGTATGTATGTCTATAATAAAAATATGTAACTACATCCATCCCTATTATGTATTCGAAATATTGTCAGTATGTACGAACGTCGACGCGCATGCACAGCGTGCTATGGCACTATGCTATGGCCGTCGAAACGCCATCTGTGTGCATGTGGTATCTCTCATCGTGATCTATTTCGTTCCCACTTGTGATAGATGGCGAAACAATCGTCTTGTTAGGCATAAATTACAATTAATTTGAATATTGTAGTGTAACAATTGTGAGAACTTTTTTTGGGGAAATATTATTTTGTAATGAAAACTTTTTTGACTTTTAATGTCAGTGATTTGATTTAATTGACATAATAAAAAAAAAACTTGCTGTGTTATTGTTGTGGTGATTTTAAAACTTACTGCTACTTACATTATGAATCATAAAATGTCCAAGTAGGTAGGTACTTTTTTTTTTCTTTGTGTCTAAAAATTTTCATATATTTTATTTTATGTTAACGTTCATCGTTATATTTTTATCTATTTAATTACATTCATAAATTATGATGATATTAATAAGATCGATCTGTCATTGCTACCGAACGAAGCTAGGCCAAGATTTAAGCCGTTACCAAAACCGGATTTAGTAAATATACATAAATATACCACGCATTATTCTATAATTATTTTTTTGGATGACAAAAATAATTCATGCTAATAAAATAAAATTAAAATATGAATTCATACTTTACATTTCTAAATGCACCTATATCTAAAACATACCAGCCAATAGAACATAACAATGAGTACGCAGCCACCGAACACTGGGGTCTGTCAAAAAGGGTCGAATCACAAAAGAAATATACGGTTATTTTACACCAGTGCGGTAGATTACGATCTTTTATGTTAAAAAATCAACAGGAAGTTTCCAAATGGGGCATGTAACCTACACTTAGGTTGGTATTATTGACGCTTCTGCGCACAAACCAAGGGTGCATAAATTTTAAGCCAAAGGGTTTGTGCAAACAATGCTTGGGCAAAGGTAACTTTTTATTGATTGAGTACAACAATGGAATCGAGAGCTGATGACTGCGGGCAGTGTTTTCAAATATCTGATTTTTTTACAATAACGTTTTTACCGCAGCCGCTTTATACATGAATAGAATTCTATAGCTCAGTTGTTAGAATATCGTCTGTGTTGATTTAGTTACAATGAATTATCACGTACTTTAACGGTGGAGGAAAACATCGTGAAACCTGCACACCTAAAAATCCTAGGAATTTCTTAGGTGTGTAGTCCGTCAACCCGCACTAGGCCGGCGTGGTGGATTAAGGTCTAAACCCTCTCAGTTGTAGAGGAGGCCCGTGCCCAGTAGTAGGACATATATGGGCTGATGATGATGATTATGATTTAGTTACATTCCTTACAGGTAACACACATATGTTTTTTGTATAAATCTGTGAAAGAATGTACTGCACATTAATGGGCACAACCAAGACCCAGTGTGATTGGGTAGTTTCTTATAATGAGTATTGAGCATAGCTTAATAAAAAATATCAAATCAACAAATAATATGAAAAATATATTGAGATGAGTTGAAAAATGAATCCAAAAATTAACGTTTTATAGCTTATCGTGGGTACTTAGAGACATTTTGCTACTCTTTCGTACGCATTTGCTATGATGTCATTATAATTAATGTTCTGCGTCCCTATATAACTACTAAAAATGCCGTCGGATTATAAATCTTATAAGTAAATAATAAAAAAGTAAATAATAAAAAATTGTCTCTTTTAGCGCTACTCTCAGCGTAATAAACATAAAGCTATAGGAAAACTGCTTGTTGACGTAGATATCATATAACAATTGTATGACCACTCCAGTCACATCCAATTCATTAATATAGATACTAAATATATATTTACTATATCATTCAAACAAAAATAATGTTTTAATATTATTATATCCAATCCAATCCAATCCATCAGCCAATCGAAGTCCACTGCTGGACATAGGCCTCTCCCAATGACTTCGACAGGGACCTGTTGGAAGCAGCCTGCATCCAGCGACGCCCCGCGACCTTCACCAGGTCGTCCGACCATCTTGTCGGAGGACGTCCCACGCTGCGCTTTCCTGTACGTGGCCTCCACTCGAGAACTTTTTGGCCCCATCGGCCATCAGTTCTCCGCGCTATGTGCCCGGCCCATTGCCACTTCAACTTGCTAATCCGCATTTATTATATAATAAACACTAAAATAAGGACTATATTCTGGTGTTTGTTCATGACGCAATTAGTATAGTGACATCGTGTGCTGTTATTTAAGATCGACTAGGAGTAGATAAAAACGTTCACGTGTACTATAATCCTTTGCCACAGTCGATTTATGCGACACGATCTCATAAATAAAGGCTCAGATTAAAAGATTTGCCTCAGGCCAATTGAGAATTGCTTTTTTCTGTTGACTAACAAAGCCGTATTGTTTTATAGAAGTAATACTAGCAATATATGAAATATTTTATGCGTAAAAATGTAAAAAAATGTGCAACTATCTTTGAGTAAAATTTTATCTGTTTTTTTTTCTTGGTGAAAGTCAATATTCAGCTTTAGATGCCTTAAGATATATGAAGCGTGGTAGGATTAAAATAAATCACTGTATCCACTAGCTTAAATGATAGTTTCTTAATTTTTAATAAATGATGAAGAAAAATCCTCAATTGAACTTAAATTATTAATAGTAAAATCTTTAAGTTAAAAATTTCTAGAAGCAATCGACGTAGCTGTCATAATAGTGCCGGAAAACGAGACATTATTCGGTAGTGTATCAGAAGTATGTGTTGAAAGAACTACGCATATATAGCACACGGTGCAACGTGAAAACCGTTTCCAAAATTCTACGCAAAGCGAACGGACGTGAATCTTTAAATCTAGCTTTTCGTTTGAAAAAGGAGCCGTCGACCGCATCTCCCAAAAAATAGTTGCAATGTGGTGGCACATTTTCGGACGGTCGCAGAGTTTCCGAAAAGTTTAATTCAATTTCGACGCGGAAACAAAGTAAACACTCAACGAACCGCTGTGAGCCTCGGATAAGTTCCAAAGTAGATTAGTACGAACAAATCCTACAAAAATTGTGCCCATTTTTGCAAGCGTCTAATTGCTTTGGATTTCATCATATTTCGGATAGAGATAGAGAGTTTAATATGAAAATATGTAAGTAAAATTTTATTTTTAAATGTTCACATATTTTTGTTATTTATATATATGGAAGCAAACATTTACCTCTGGTTTAGTTTAGCTCTGTAGTCGTATGAATGAGTTTACAATGGCATTTGAACAAATATGTATTAAAATTATCAATTCATTACTATTCCACTAAAGTTAACCGTTCAATATAATTTATCGAAGGTCAAAGGAGCTTGTGGCGATAAATCTCTATCCGTGACAGATAGTCGTATCTGTGCCGATACATGCGCGTCATCTCCGCCACATGTTGGGTATTAGCGATGTGCGACACAAATCCAACGATCATAATATACAATGTGGAGGATTAAGTGGGATTTTGCCAGTTTATTGCTGTTGGTGGTCCTCGGCCCTAGAGGTTTTTTTACGCGACACACGGTCGAGAGCGGGCGAACTCGCGCCGCATCTGTCGAAATTGTACTGTTAGTTTAACACCCCTGTGAACTAAAAATAAAAAATGTGTATTAAAAATGCAATATTACGAAGAGGTTGTTTTTAGAGATTACGGATGAAAGTGTGAATTTTTATTTTGACTAACATTACATATTTATGGAATTGCTTTCAAAAAATCTGGGTATTCTAGCGAATGGTCAATATTTAATTTTATTTTAAATAGCAAGTCACGTTAAAAACGTGAAATTTCTAAATTTGTATTCTGAAATTAGCTAAAAATAAATACCGATTTAATCAAATGTCTTTTTCACTTGCACTTTTTTTCATATTGTTAACAATATTATTTATACAAGATTTTAAGATGTTGTATTTGTTTTAAAAACCACATTCCGATGTCATCAGAAACTTACGACATTAACAGAATGTTTGCATTGTTAGCAAGTACCAGAGTGACATAAGGCACCAGAAAGTTATATAATTTAAACCAGTCCACATAATTGGCCAGCTTAATTCATATTATGACGTGGGTGTTACACACTAGACAACGCTTCCCAAAGGGGCGATACTTTTAACAACATTTGTTGGGTCATTCTGTCACCCCTACCCGCCGCTAATGCTGTGCTCATGTTCATTCATGATTTAGAGCCCCGCATTGTGTTAACAGTGAAATTAGTATCGAAAGGTGCGATATAACCACTCAATGGTTATTCATGCGCACGGAATAAAACCAGTTTGTGTTATGATTTCGATGGGGTATAATATGCCCTCTGAGTGGGTTATTTTTTTAATGATCCGGCACGAGCATAATGACGCAGATGTCTTTCGCTAATAAGCGTGTGTGACGGTTGGTTTTTGGGGAGCAGTGCAATGTTGTGAATTTTTTCTTAAAAAATATCCTTTGCTTTTTGCTTCCTATAATAAAAAAATGTAACTCAGCTCTATATTCAAAAATATTTCTACTTCGCCTGTTATTGACTAGAAATTAGTAACCTAGACTTGTTTATTATTTGGTAAGGCTTTTCTATACCTAAGTAAGCAAATACTTGGTGTATGCATTTTTACTTGTAATAGTGACCCATGCAATTGTTTAGCGTCCCTGGTATAGATTACTAACAGCCTACCATAGTTGTGTCTTTTCGAATAATCACGTTTTATTGCTTGTGCAGACCACATTACACTAACAGTCTTGTGCTAGTACAAACACTTTATCATGCTCAATTCAAAAGTTTAGAAGATCGTAAGTAAAATCAATTATTTATGTAAAACAATCTACACCATAAACAGGGACAAGTTCCATGATGTGTCGTTTTGCACATCACATTTAATGTTTTGCATATTTGTATCCTATTAAAATCAATGTCTGTGAACTAAAACACTCGGACGATTTTATATCTAAATGAATATGCAACGGACTACAAAGAGATTGGTCGTTTAACCGACGGTTAGTCAGTTCTCCCTTGTTAGAAACTCCATGGATAATTCGCTTGAAAGCAGTTTACAAGTTTAAGCGACGGTCAAGTACTCTTGGACTGTGGACCTTCAAATGTATGACCCTTAATTGTTTATTAAATTTTACTACAACAGTGTTTGAAGAGTTGTTATATCAGAGGTGGTCATGTTTATGTTGAAGATTCTTTGGCGTGAATACAGACAACATCCAGACACGACACTCGTAGTAATGACTTTCTTATAATTACGGGCAACTTAAACTTTTGATACTACCACGTAGACTGTTTCCAAATGACTACTAGCAAGCAATTGCTATAAGATACCAAGGACTACAACTCTAATTTCTATGTACAGCATTCTGTAAAAAAAATTATATCTAAATAAGCCAAGCATATCAACATCCTTAATAATTCGTTATGAAGAGTGTACATAATATATACTACATGAATAGAGTTTTGTATATAACACGTCTGGACAAAAACTAAAAAAATATATATAAAATTATAGCAAAACCATCGTAAAAATCAAATAAAGCATTTAATTTAAATGTATTCGTTATCAAAGAATTTATTTGTAACAGAATTGCAAAAGAAAATTAGTTTGAGTTCATTAAATTAATGAATTTAAAAGTCTAAGCCCACAAATAACCACAAGTCAATTGAAATGTAACAGTATTTTTTGCATATAACTATAACGAAGACTATCAGCCCTACGATACCGACCAATCACCCTTTGTCCGTCGATCGACTGGACGCGTAATGAAAATCGGCCAAGCCTTTCTGCATATAGAGAGGCAATTTACTCGAATTGTCGTGGGCCTACAAACTAATGCGAAATATTACTGGCAACGAGTTTATGTGATTTTCAGTGGGGACGAATATTCGGAATATGTTTGGTAAAGCGTTGTGAGGGGATATGCTGTTGATGCAAATTTTATTCGTATACACTTTAATGATAAAATGAAATGATAATGAAAAAACTCGTAATATTGGAATCCTGAGGAATAAGACATGTATTGTTGTTATTAGACCAGCATGATGAACTAAGACCTTACAATACACAAATGCCATTTGCGAGTTTTTAAGGTGCTTTTAAAAAAATTGATAATTATGTCTGCAATCCCTGACGCTAAAATTAGATAAGTAATCGTATATATCGTACACATCATTAACTAAATTATAGAGAGACATCTTGGTATCACGAAGTAATTAAAAAAAAATACTATTTGAATGTTTTGACGCATTTATGATTCGTATCGGTGCGGAAACCCAACCCTTGGCGTTTTTTTTTACAGATAACTTCATCCTAAGAAATGAAATAAAGCACCTAATCCTAATATTACTAATATCCATAAGATGTTTATAGATAAAAAATAGTAAACAAATATTAGTTTCTCTATGATTAAATGTATTTATTTTTTCTTAGGCACATTTTAATTTACTTTGCAGTATTTTGAATGTTCTTGGTCATTTAATAAGAAGTTTCATTTCCAAAGCAATCACAAAAGGATAAGAATAAGTAAGTGATATTGCTTGCGTTCCGGCCGTTTACTTCATTCCCTTTTCTATCTAAAATACGTAATAAAGACAATCCAACAATGGATTTCGTTTGTTCTAGCTCGTTGTTGTTTAACTGCTGTGTTCATGAAAAGTCCTATCGGTTCTAACATCGATTGTACACCAAGACAAATTCAAGCAAACAAATAGAAAATCTGAACTTTATCTGGTTAAAATTGTGGTGCTTCATGTGGATTTCTATCACTTTTAAACAAAAAAAAAATGAACATTTTTTTTTCTCGAGGGGAAAGCTGGTTTTTTTCTTGTAGTCCTGGACATTGGTCCATAGATATTAACCTATAAAGATCAAAGTCGTGTGTCTTTTGAAACTAAAAGATCCGTTTTAGTAAAACACGAAAATCAAAAACAAATATTTGAGAATAACGCAAACATTTGTTTCACTGTGGGTACATACAATAGCTTGCGGATGCTGTCAAGTTAGAACTAATCAAAAAGTTCTTGAGTTTTCAAAAATGTAATGGTTTGCAGCAGTACTTAAATAACGCTAAAAATAATACATAAATCACTGTGTACACTAATGTACATATTTGGCGTCCTAGACTTTATGTTCATAGCCATTAAAATCGCGCGGTGTTCGTTAAAATACCATAACATCGTCACACACTATTTGGGTCGAATAAAGAGGGCTTTCGTTTTACCTTCAAAATACAAAATTTTCACTAAACCCTCGATCCGGTGCCGGTGTTAACAACCGCCGACAAAATTATAACATCCGTGCTGAATATACAAACTATTTTCGTTATAGGCGAAAAATTTTCATACCTATATCTAAATTTGGTTGAACTTCGATTTGGGCTACTTTTAATTAACGCTCGATCGGTGTAAAAATATTGAAAGCGTTTTTTTTAATCCATTTGAGTGTACTTTTTGAATGCTGATTCTTTTTTCTTTCGCTTTTATACGATTCGATGAATTCGTAGCTGAGTATGGAGTTAAATTTTAATAGCAATATTACGTCAAAGTTAACATACGGCAAAATCCATAATTGAGTGGTTAATTTATTAAGTTCATCTATGTAAAATTAACACAATATAACATTTTACTGATTCTTTTGGTATAAAAGGATGGTAAAGCAAAGGGATGACACATTTTACAAAAAAAAATACGTATAACATGGCAGATCACCCTCTCAGTTGTAGAGGAGGCCCGTGCCCAGCAGTGGGACGTATATGGGCTGATGATGATGATGATAACATGACGAGGATTCATTGATTTAGTTTCGTGAACCGGAAAGTTTTTTTTATCATTAAATTTATAACAACTGGAAATAGGGAAATGTCTTACCTGGTAGTATTAGATGACATGTAAGGACGCTTACGCAAGAAAATGTTAGATTATGTGGGCTTCCTGGTTCAAAATCTAGAAATTCTGAGGCGAGAAGGGAAAAACTGTAAACTAAGCTTTAAACGTGAACTCAAACAAACATTATTAAAACTACAAAAACAGTCATAGCTATCCTAAGATGCCAGCAAGAAGTACTCACGTTACTTGTAATAATCGAAAAGTCAATGAGATGGTTGTTCCGCACTTAGTGGCGAATATAAATCGAATTATTATTAATATTTTTTTTATTTTATTGTTGAATGATTTTGTTAATGTAATGTAATTTATTACTTTTGCTATACTTTATTGTACATTTATACTATTGTTTTTAAGTTTTTATTTTATTTTTTTATTGCCTGTACGTCAACCTAGCGTCCGTTTTGTCACTTGGTCTCCTCATTGAAAATCAGCGCTGCAACTCCGTGCAAGCGGAATTGCAGCATGTAGCTGAATGAGGGGACCATTGTTGGCTGTGTGAATTATAGTTACTAATTGTTTTATTTTATTTTATTTTTTGTATTCTCGTGCACTGGCCAACAATAAAATCTTTTTCTTTCTTCTTTCTTTCTTTCAAAAAGGGCATAATTCAAAATAATAAGACATTCGAATATCGAAAGATTGATCAAACATGTATTTTATATTCAAAATATATAAGGATAAGCACAAGTGCAAATCTAAATATTTTTGTGGATGAAAAAATATCACAAAACGTACAAGATTCGAGGAAAGAAAATTGTCATAAAAAATAATATTTTTTATTTTGACACGCGGAAGAGTTTCTGAGGTAAGATTTGTCAGTCGTGCATACTGAGACGTGCTCATCAGGTGAAACAGATTTCTTTATGTAAATAACCATTCAGCGTCTTAAACATAAACTTATTTGGACGTATGTAAATATCTACGTGTATTTTTGTTGACGAATTTATATTTGATATACCTATGCATAATGAATGAGAAACCGATGACCACTTTGTCGATCTGAGAATCGATACCCGGGTTTCTCGATAGTCCGTTGCTGAATTGTGTTGCACGAGGCTGTCCGTAACGATTAATAACATATTTTATGTTAGTCTATTTAGTTAGCCCACCAACAAAATAATTACATACCTACAGAAAAACGTTAAAACGTATTTTTTTAAATAAACAATGTAATTACTTAGGTTATAGGCATGCATGGCGAAGCAACAATATCACAAACTTGGAGTTTAACACACAACCACCATCTTAACAGACCGCTTCGTCGTACTAACGAAGTTATGACGCAACATCTCTTTACTTCCACCTGGATTTATATACATACTAAGTACTTCGAAAGATGTGCGACCGGCTCCCACTCACAATTTTATTGGCTTTTAAACATCACTCAAATATTTCAGTAGTCGGACTCCACGCTGCGACATACTCGGCCGGCAATAAAACTTCAATACACAACTATTAACATAATAAAACTTTTATTAGATCCAACACAATGATGTCATATTGTGCAACTTCTAAATGCACCCGTCGTAAAATTATTTCAATACATGTCATGTAAATATCTTAAAAGATCTTAAATGCTGGCTATATCAATAAACAGTAAAGGTAAAATATTTTTGAATAATATTGTATTTCAATAAATATAGTTATGTATTTTTTTATGTATAAGTAATTTGTTCCCGACTTTAATGTATATTAGATGGTAAACTTTATGTAGAAGTAGTGTGCAGTGACATTTATTGATAGAAAAGCTAAATCAGGTGTTTAATTTTATAACGCCACAATATGTTTCAATAAGTTGTCACATTATTCGACGGTTTTTGGATCTCATGACAATTTGAATTAACTATATACTATAAAAAATAATATTATATTTGCAATTATAATAAAATAGCAATAAAATAAACATGAATTTTCATTGTGACTGCACTAAGGACTCTCAACAGGAATTTGGAAATATAAACCCTCTTTTCCCTGTTGGCATTAAACTAAACTACGTAGGCTGTCGATCAATTTCAATTTGCAAGTAAATCTATTACAAAAATTAAAGTAAGTAATATTCGTGATAGCCTCGAGGTTTAGGCACGCGGTCGAGAATCTCGACGGTCATAGGTTCGAACCCCAGGCACACAGCTCTGACTTTTCGAAGTTATGTGTGTATTCACAATGAATTATCACGTACTTAAACGGTGAAGGAAAACATCGTGATGAAACCTGCTCACCTAAAAGTTCTTAGGAATTTCTAAGTGTGTAGTCCGCCAACCCGCACTAGGCCAGCGTGGCGGACTAAGGCCTAAACCCTCTCAGTTGTAGAGGAGGCCCGTGCTCAGCAGTGGGACGTATATGGGCTGATGATGATGATGATGATGATGATGAAAGTATTCTATTCTCCTATCTGTTGTTTAGTATCCAGAACAGTAGGTACACATCAACAATATTATTTACAAATCGCACACACATTTCTCCAAACGTTGGCAGAGCAAAACACACTGTCGGTGCGCATTAAGGTATTGATGATAAAGCGGACGTAAACAAGTTTGATCACAGCGCATGCATCGACGCACGGCGGAAAGTAATACGACACTTGTCCAACAAATCGGCGGACTTGTCGCCTGACATGCTGGGGCGTGCGCGGCGTTCAGATTATCAGATACTACGTGTTGGATACGTATTCTGTTTGGTGAGAGTGATGATGAAACCATAGTAAATATAAAGAATGACAGAAACTTTTTCACGCTGAGTCAGTAAAAAGGAACATCAAGGTCAGAAATTCGAGTGTTTATGGATTTTTTAAACATTATTTTCGGTCTGGGTGTTTGTAAGACTGAAAAAGCTATCGAGTTCTCAAACTTTAAGTTCGATTATTTTTTTCGTAAAAAGATCTCAACGGTAACTTGTTTCCCAAAAATAATATTCATATGAAGGGTACTATAATCTCTTCATCTATGGCTTTAAGTAAAGACACCGCTAGATATAAATTTATCAAGCGAAACTAAGCGATGCAGAAGCGACATTGCAAACGCATTAGGGAATCAGACGATATCGTCGGCAGCTAAGAAATCCGACACCAGCGCACGTCTTCTCCTGTCTTTTAAGTCAACATTCCAACAAATGTATCCGAAATAACATTATAAATCATTTTCCCTGCCGGCCGAGATTTTTTCTGACGAAATTTGTTAGTTTCGTGACAATCTGTTCCGCTATTTGCTTAGCGTCACTAAACAGATGGTCTGGGGGCGCATTCATCATAATGAAAAATATTAATTTTTAAGTGACGTTCTCCGGGACGGGAATGTAATTATTTGAAACGCGTCATGGAGATTCTCATTTATTTTTTGTTTCGAACAAAAAGTAAACAGATGCATCACAGAATATGCAAATTAGAATTATGAGGAATATATAAATGATCATAAGCGTAGGTTTATCAAATGTATTTTATTTTGATAACTCCACATTACAACTCTATATTATAATTTACAAAGCATATAGTGGTATATACCATTATTGATTGAGCTACATAAAGAATATACATATCTTATATAAGACTTTTTTTTGTCTATTTTAATATCCCGTGACAATAATAGTCGTTT
Organism: Hemaris fuciformis; assembly: GCA_907164795.1. Lineage (NCBI taxonomy): Eukaryota > Metazoa > Arthropoda > Insecta > Lepidoptera > Sphingidae > Hemaris > Hemaris fuciformis. The sequence goes on from OU015442.1 coordinate 10,417,479, forward strand.
CTTTGATTATTCCTTCTTTTCTTATGATACACTGTAGTGTATATAGAAGATAGACCCGCCAAGGTCTTAGTGGAGATACCGATGTACGTAGATATGTACATATTTGGTAGCGGTACAGTTTAGCTGCGACATTTTTTTGACGACTATGACGTCCCAGTGACCACCCTGTCTCGTGATGGTTAGTACAGTGCGGTTCAAATAATCGTCCGCCAACTCGCACTAGGCCAGCGTGGTGGACTAAGGCCTAAACCCTCTCAGTTGTAGAGGAGGCCCTTGCCCATCAGTGGGACGTATTTGGGCTGATGATGATGATGATGGTTCAAATAGAGTGTTCACTGGCAAGATACAATAATGCCCATCTGTTGGTAATCGGATATACACAGGCTGATCCCGAAACATGACATACTCGCGAACTGTAATGGAAGATTTTATACCTTACGTCTGTGTCTTATAAAGGGCGCATACATACCTACCACATAATACTGATAGTGGCGGTACTTCCATAGAAGCCCAAAAGCGTTATACGTAATTGTGTAATTTCTAGTTCATAATGGTTTATTGTGGGGTCAGGATATTTACATTTATATGTCAAATTGCTTTTGTTAAATAAAGATTTAAAGCTTAAAGATTAATCGGAATTTTGTAAAGGAGCCTGGGCTTTTGGGCCTCTATGGAATTACCGTCACTGTTGATACATCCAGTACATCGATTGCACATATACATTCCAGTACGAAGGTTGGTACATCCAGGATTATGCTGGATGTACCCACTGCGTGCTTGACGAGATATTAGATTTATGACAGAAAAATATACCTACCGTCTGCACTTAACAAATCTTAAATAATGGTTGTGTCTAATTGCTTCGCGTTAGGTTGTACCTGTCCCGAGTCGGATGTAACATAAAATGTTAACAATTAGATTATTTTATAAAGCTGAATGTAAAATCCTCCTTTTATTAAGTGTCCTTTCTAGTTATAAACAAACTTATTTCGCCCTTCGTGTTGATACTCACTGCCTGTCAGCTTACGTTTCATTGAAAAAGCCATCTTGCAAAATCAAATAGACCGGTGAGAATATATTGGCAGAAAGAAAACAAACAAGAAGTGCACTTTTTGCAGCAAACCAACAAGTTCGATTACTCTCCGGCTTTCGTATCATGTTCGCAATGCTATTAGAAGCTGACATTTGCTCTCTTGCCGTTCGAACATTCGGGGAATCTCAAAATTACTCATTGAGTATTTCAGTCACGGCCCGCAATGCCGATCCGAAGCTGATTTTTACTTCTTTCAATTCCGATTGCACTATTTCACCTGGTAATTTATCTTCATATTCTGCTGTATCAATTGATTGTAGATATTATGTGGAAATGATAACTTAGATACTCTCGAGTAATACCTGCCTTTGTGCCCTTTATTTTTTATTAATTTATAAAAAGCGGAAAATAAATCGGAGCTTGATTTTTAAAAGTATTTCCGGCTAAAACCTTTTTTTTTATCCTCTCACACTTCACCGATGTGTTGACAAGCATGAACTCGTAAATTTGTGGAAAATTAGCGTAGCCGTTCCGCTTTAAGATGATCCTTGTATGTTCACAAAAACATAATTATTATTTCCTTATTCGGCAAAACAGAAAACGAGTGCATATTCTTAAGTATAAAAATTACTCATTTGCTGACAACGAAATACTGCTACCATTAAAAATGGCAAATTCCAGTTAAAATATTTTAGATCCTATTAAAGATGTTTCATTTGAACGTTTATTTATTGCAAATGGAATAAAACTATTCTATAGTCGATAATGAAATATTTCGTCTAGACCAGGATCACGCCAAAGGCAAAAACTTTATAAAGCACCCTTGAGATCAAATTTGTTAAGAGAGTCTTGAGTTACTGAACGTCTAGTGGAAGAAAAAGTCCCGAAACAAATTGTTGGCAAACGAGAGAAGTGTCCAAGAGCGAAAATATGTTGATTGAATAAAGAAAAACTATTAAAAGTTTCCCTTGGAGTTTCTGGTTCAGTTGCGACGGACAAAATGGGTGCAGTGCGTGGAACGGCGACTCGGCAAGTTTGACTATGCTGTGCATCCGACTTACATACTAAGCAACTTTAGCTTTAACTATTACAACTTTACAGCCGATTCTTAATTACTTTTGGCAATTATCTTTTTTTTATTATCACATAACTAAAGCTTATTATTGCATGTAGCACTTCTTATTAACCCATTGCAGACTATTTTAAAAATAGCGTCTGGCGCGCGTTGATATCAAAGTTAACGCAGCAGAAAGTTTTTCTGTCCGCAATATCAGTAGTAAAGTTTGTTTTCCCTAACTCTTAGCATTCTTATAACTTTCTTAATACCTCCACGAGATTATGGCCACTCGGCCGTATTCTTCCAAATATATCCTTATAATAATAAAATCGGCAATTCGCCTTTATTCGTTGCATTAACTTCTACGGCAGGCTAATACGCAATATTTCTGGTTGTTAATTCTACTCAATAAATTCGTATTATTATACCGATTGTATTGGATATAGATTTTTGTAGTTTATGTGAATACTTTGGGAACATATTGTGTATTTTCCTTACGGATCTGAGTTATTGTTGCTGGTTAACTCGTATTAAGGTGTAGTGATTTAGGTAGGTGATTGGTAAGAGTAGTGTCGTAAGTAGCGTAGTAGTGAGTAGAGAAAGACTGTGTATAGATACGATTACGATAGATATCTCTGAACATTTGACATTATTATGCCGGCGTATTTATGAGTACCTAATAAGTTTATCGCAAAAAAATGGCAAATAATTCTAATTTCATAAAAAGAATAAAAATGTGTAACTCATTACTCTCATCAAATATTGACGCGTTAAATCAAGAGATATTAGCTATGAACTGGCTATTTATTAAATAGGATTATAAAACATATGCAGAAATACACTTTAGCCTACTATTGTCTGGAAAAAGTAATAAATTAAAGAGCATGAAGCAAATATAGACAAATTTAACATTAACAAACAGCTGCAGAACCCTAAACCCTACCACCGATAGGGCTGATCGTCGGACCTGTCACATTGAATTATTTGCATAGCACCACAGTGCGCGCGCTCCAAATACTTCCCATTCCGGTAGCCTTCGAATAATTCACTCAACGTAATTTCTTTTTTTAGTGCCCACCCGACGTCAATTAAAATAACGTGGGTTTTTTCGGTTCCCGTAAAAAGTGTCGGACATGGCGCTTTTGAATCTTACGATGCGATAGGCGCATTCTACAGGTGCTGTGTGTGCCGGTGGCCGGTCGTGTCACCAAAACTGTTCATAAAAATGAATTTTTGTACACGATTTGATGCGTCCCATCTTGAACCTTATTGTCATATAAATACGTCTTTTTATTCTTAATCTGAAATATTTTGGACATCCAAGCATTCTAAGGGTTGAATTTATAGTATTGTCTGGATTCTGGTTACAAAAGACTGTTAAATTCTTTATATTTCCCATCATTGTGACTTCCTGGCAAACGTTATAATTGACATATTATGGTCAAATGAAAACCTTTTAAATACGCTTTGACATAGAGATTGAAATAATTGTTAGAAATTGATGTGTGTGTGTGTTCTACGGACTACAAAATGAATGGTTCAATTAAAATAAACTAAGCTTATTGTGGCAATGTTTATTTAAACTTCGCTATAATATTTTAAATAGAATATCAATAGTAGAAAGTTTTTTATTTCTTTGGACCCACTTCACTGAAACCCACACGGACCAATAAAATAGGCAGAAAATCTACGTTTATAACTACTGTAGAATGCAGAACTACCATTTCGAAATTGCAGAGACATAACTTCAAATAAAAATTTGAATGTAGGTAAATGAAACTCTAACTGTGTCTGATAAAAGAATTAATTTCCCTCGAGGACTATTCACGGCTTATTAATTTTCAAAGGCATAGCATTTAAATTTTGTTTGGATATTGCGAAAATGGCACGCAATACTACAAAGCATTCCTAAACTGCTGAGCAAAAATCCGATACTTCGAATTAAATTTAGCATCCTGACGGTCTAATTAACACTTTCGCTGCGGCAGCATTGAATCTGAACTTTCTGCTAGTGCGGTACGAGACAAATACTGCCCGTATCTACATTTCCTACTATGCGTTACGGCCTCTATTTTGCCGTACCGACCTTAAGTACAGGAACATAGTTAAATCACCCCCGCGCCGTGGGCAAAACACAGACAACAAGCTGCCGCACTGGCGGATTGTCAAATACGGCAAAATGCTTGCCGTAACGCAGCGAATGTGTTAACTTCATTTCGTAAATACACAAGACTTTTAGATCGTTGTTACCTCGCAAAGTCTACTCAATAATGCTTTACATCACCTACTTCATCTATAATTCAATTGAATCCTTTACATCGAATATCACGAGGGCTCCGATTCTATTTGCATACGTGTATATCTAAAAATCTATATTAAGACAATATATTATTAATCTTTAATTCGCTTTATTAGCACACTCCCCTATCCATCCGCAGCTACCCTCCCTCAGGGGACTTGTGCGAGAGAGCGAAAATTTAAATTTGAATGACCCCTCCTACAATCACCTATTGCTCAAAATGTTTAAATTTTTTTAGCTTTGCTTACACGCGAATACGTATAGTCTATTTACTTAGGAAAGGGATTCCTAATTGGTATACTGGTGAGTCATACGTTGATTTTAATTTAATTAATATCAAATAATTACTCAGGAGGCTGTTGTGTGTTTTTATAATTTATATTCATTTCTATCCTTTATTTCTTCACCTCTCTATGGTTGGAAAGATTCTCCCGGGGCGTCGGCGTATTCTGTTACGCCGACGACACGCTCGTCACTGCGACGGGCGGGACCTTCCAGGAGGCCGCCGACCTCGCCGCGGTTGGAACTGGCAACGTGGCGAGGAGAATTCGGCGGCTGGGCCTCACGGTGGCCCTCCACAAATCCGAGGCCATTTGCTTTCACCGGCCTCGGATGGGACCACCTGCTGGGGCCCACATCGAGGTACAGGGCGTGCGAATTCCCATCGGCAAGCAGCTCAAATACTTGGGGCTGCTGCTGGACAGTCGGTGGGAATTCCGCGCCCATTTTGAGGTGTTGCAGCCGAAGCTGCTGCGGGTAGCAGGCGCTCTGTCCGGCCTGCTGCCCAACCTGGAAGGTCCAGGCATCCCTTGCCGGAGGATGTACATGGGAGTCGTGCGGTCTATGGCGTTGTATGGAAGCCCAGTATGGGCCGAGTCCCTGAACAGGCGCTGCGTCGCTCTTCTGCGCAGGCCTCAGCGTGCGCTGGCGCAGCGACTGATCAGGGGCTACCGCACGATCTCCTACGAGGCGGCCTGCGTCTTGGCCGGGTCCCTGCCGTGGGATCTTGACGCCAAATTCCTCTCGCGTCTTTATCACCAGCGGGAGGAGGCGTCAAGTCGCGGGGACAGACTGGCCCCAAGAGAGGTTGAGGCAATGAAAGCCTCCCTCCGTACGGCCGCCGTGGAGGAATGGCGAACCAGGCTGGAGGATCCCAGTGCTGGTGCTAGGACCGTTGAGGCAGTGCGTCCTGTCCTCGACCAGTGGGTGGACAGGCGCCACGGTGCGGCGACGTTCCGCCTGACGCAGGTATTGTCGGGGCACGGATGCTTCGGCCACTACCTGTGTCGGGTGGCTCTGAAGGAGGAGTCGGCCGTGTGTCACCACTGTGACAACTGCCCGGACGACACAGCCCAGCACACACTACAAGAGTGTCCAGCCTGGGAGACGGAGCGCAGCGCTCTCCGCGCTATTGTTGGTGGCGACCTCTCGCTCCCGGCCGTCGTATCTTCAATGGTCGGGAGTCCGAGGTCGTGGCGAGCGGTGCTCTCCTTCTGCGAGCACGTCATGTCGCAGAAGGAGAGCGCGGAGCGGGATCGAGAAATCAACGATCCCGCCCGCATAAGACGTCAGAGAAGGAGGCGCCGGGTCAACAGAGATAATTAGACCCGGCGCCCTGCCCTGTGGCAAGGGGGCGTTAGAATCCCACCACGGTATCCCCTGCCTGTCGTAAAAGACGACTCAAAGGGGCCCTTGGGGTCGCTGGGCGCGCTGCGGGGGCGGCGCGTCCTCACTGAAAGTGACCCCGAGAGGGGCGGCGGCACTGTGGCCTGTGTACGTCGCGGGCGCCCGAACCAAGCTAGTGGGGGTGCAACTGCGCCCCCTACAACTCCGAGACGGCCGAGACGTTTACGTCTCGGAGGCGCACCGGGCGGCTGCGGCATTACGGTTGGCGCCTCTCGCCAACGTACCGTGGTCGCCCCACTCGGCGCGGAGATGGCCACCGGGGGGTTTTGGTCGGTATGCCGGTTTAGGGATATTGTTAGGGACCCAGCCCGGCACTAACACCTGCGCGGACATGACGTCGCCGCGCGCCGGGCTGGAAGACCGGTGACCCCGACATACGCTTCCCGCCCCCCCTCCCCCGGGGCTGGCGGGAAGTAGAGCCATAAACAGCTTTCCCCCCGAGAACAAAAAAAAAAAAAAATGGTTGGAAAGATTCTACTTTCAAGGTGGTCTCACTTTTTTTGTGTAGATTTTTTAGGAATTTAATTTCTTTGTTATATAATAACATACCTTAACAGTAGAATAACTACATCACTGTGCCTTAGTTAAAGTACATATGAGCAAAGTTATGTATTAGTCAAGTGAGTACTGTTCAATCCTAATTTCATGTTATTATTTTAATATTTTTTCAAATTAAATTCATTCAGCCTGTAGAATTTCATTGCTGAACGGAGACGTCTCTTAATACACAATCTGGTTTCACTTATCCATCCCAGACCTTCCATTCTGGGGAGATATTGCTCCATGGAGTTTCATCGTACAATATTTAAAACAAGTTAATATCAAACATGAATCAGATGTTAAAATTTCCTATTTATATGTAAACAACAGTTAAAGATTTTGTTAACTTTTGTCAGTGGCAATATATTAGTAAGATAAGAGAAATGGAATAATATAGTCCAATTGTGAATGCGATGTCGTATCCAAATGCAAATATCCCTCGTGTAATGAGAAGCCAACTGCATACAATTTGAAATAGGCGGAATACGTTTGTAGATCAACCGTTGCCAAAAGATAGGGCGAAACCGTAGTAGCACGGATTAAGAATGAATGGTCGGCCGTGCTAACTACACCAACGCATTTGCTTAGAATTTAAATGCTGAAGAGGTTAAATTTATTTGTATGGTGGAGTCAACCTAATCAGGTCAACTGGGTTTTGGAGTAGCATTATTTCTCTATGTTTTTCATCGTCTAATTTTTAAACCGCATTATGCATATATTTTATTTGAAAAACTGTGTTACAAATCCAGAAGATGATATCTTCTAAATCAAAATTAGTGAAAATAAATAAACAAAAGTTCCAACACAAAAATAAACTTTTAATATATAAAACAAAAAATTAGCATTTAATTCTTCAAAAGAAACATAAGCTCGAAAAGCAACTCATCAAGTGAAGGCCAAAGAAACGTTGGGGTTGTAATCAACTAGCTAGCGGCGATTAAGACGTATAAACTTGCCCCGGTGCTGAGACAACAGCCGGTCTCGGATTATAAAACATTTTTGGACAAGATAATAACAATATTAAAACTTCAGATATTCGGGACGTTCTTAGTACAAATCAAGTATGCCTATTTATGCTTATATTCATAGTGTGTACAGGCCTCCCCTGCACATGCACATCTCACATGAGAGGGGTTAGGACTTAGTCAATGACAAATGCCTAGTACGGGTTGGTAAGTGAGAAGGTACTCGAGATGTTTTGATGCACACATTGTCCATTATTTCTATCATGTACCTACATATTTATTCTGTAATAAGAAACGAACTTCATTTCTTTTTAATATTTTCGCCGCATCCATTTTTCTTAGATCGCCCTTCCATCTCTTATTTACGAAAACTTTTCGTAACAAATTTACTTTTCGACTAAATCTTATAATTCTGGCTCGCGACCACCGCACGCAATCTCAGTCAAACGTCGACGTTTTGATAAAACCATTATTTTATATCGTGAAATGTATTGGACTTATCCATAACACAATGCAGTGCTTATTTTCTAAGCAAGACAAATCGTTTCGATGGTTTATATGAAACTACTCAATTTTGTTAAGCCACTACTGCGGGCTTCGAAGTTAATGCAAAACGATTTGGATTATTTATTGGTGTAGTCTAAATATACGTATTTTTGATTTTATAACCATTTATTTTTCTTAAGTAAATTTATCCTTCACTTAGATAATATGATGTTGTGGAAATATACATAGACTAAAATATATACTTAAAAATAATAGCCAATAGAGATAATTAAGGATATTTTTCAATTATGAATGAAGCATTTGCATTGAAAAGTAAACATATTTTTAATTCAGTTAATAAATTGGCAACAGTTGCATATTACAGTAATCAACAGAAACATAAGTACTGCTCCGTCAGATGAGTGAATGCAAATATTTCCAGTGTGGTAATTAAAAACGCCGAAATCAAAACAAACACCTGAACGTACGCAAAAATACTAACGGAGAGATTAATTATTCCAAAAAAAAAAAACCGTGAAGTTCCACAGAATTCGCTGGCGGAGCAAACGATTTAAATTAGCCCTCGATGACTTGGGAATCGAATGAAAAGGGTTTAACCAGGAGTGCTCCAATTAGTTTGCTGTTATTTTTCAATTCCGCACCAATGTTGACGAAACTGGGTCGGTTTAAAATCGATCATTTATAACACGTTTCCGTTTGAAGCGTTTGTCTGCTCCGGCTCTTTAGGCAATGACGCTTTTGTTCAGTAAAAATCTCGAAGTCAAATATTTATGATAATTTTTTTTATAGAGGTAACATCCACACGTCTAGTAAGTGACCAATTTAATCTACTTAGCAAATGAGACCCAAAATTTCACCAGACTCTGCTGAAAGAAATCACCTACTTCTCGGACTCCATTCACTTCATGTTCGTTAATTACTGATCTACAGCAACGAGGTCAACACTGTGTTCACAAAGTATCTGATTTCCTAAGAGCTAACGTTTTCCTTCTAATGTTTTTTATGACATAAACGAAAATGATTGATAAATCCATCAATTAATTACTCAAATATTTAGCGCAATCTTTCATTTTCTGCGGCGTGGAGTGCTTCTTGTTCATCGTTCACTTCGTACGGCCACTGAATAATAGTAGCGGTGCCGTTGTTAATAAGCTCAAGTATTTTCATTTAATTTATTACTCCGCTTTTAACGAGTTTAAATGGATTATCGTTGTACTAGGAGGCATAGTGAATTAAAATGAGGAAGTACAGAGGCGTTGGAGGCTTGTTAGTAAGACTTGCTCGGAAAGATATGGACGTCGCACTTTGTATTCTACGTTTGCAACTTTATAATGATTTGATTGTTGATACTGTTTATGAGGTTGATTTCAGTAATATAATTTACGTTTTAAATCCGAACTCGTTAATATTTAGGTTAGTGCACAGTTACATGAAATTAAATTAAGACTACATAATAATGTTAGCTTTATGAACTAGGTACTACTCTAACTGCTACCTTCTTTACAATTGGTAGGATCTAGGCTCTAACTCCAAGTTCCGTGGACTTCACATAGGTACGTAAAAATATTCCTTCTAAGTTTTTGAGATATTTATCTTAATCATAAAACTGTGTCAACCTTTTTAAAAAAAAATCACGTATAATTAAGTTATGTCATAGGTATACGCCCGTCATGTCTACAATTTTGGCAATAGGTTGTAATATCAATATTGTAGTATAAGACAAAGTAAAGCTATGTTTTTTTTTCCACATAAAATGACAAACAGTCATTTTAATAATTCTATTTTTGATAATTAAATTAAGGTGGCAAAAATTATAATAACCTAACAAGGTGACCAAACTAGCCCTATTTTAATGCTGATATGAAATCTTTAATAACATTCAATTATATGAAGGGCAAAAATGGTAATAATATTGTGAGCTTAGCATTTTTATTATTTCAAAAAGTGTGTAAACGGTAAGTGCTGTGTTTATCAACTAATGAATATTTGATTAAGTGGTGCCATTAAAGAAAAAAAAATGTCCCCTATCGTGATAAAAGAGCGAAAGTTGAAACTTTATCGAACGAGGCCGACGCTAATACGCCACGCGATGATAACGCCACGGGGCGATTACTTGAGTAATTAAATCAGAACTTATGACGTTTCAACGCGTTTTGCATATCAAAAGTCCCAACTGGATTTTTATAAGCCGTTAAGACTGTTTTCAGTGTCCCCCTGACATCTGTCTTGAAATTTACTTGTTCAAGATGAATTCGTTTTGAACAAGTTTGCTTGAATTTTTGGTCGTATCTAAATTTAGAGAAAAAAATTATAAATATTTAATTCGTGGTTTTTAGATGAAATTTTATTATTTGAAAATTCTTACCTAAAGTTTGTTTTTTTAGAAATACCTGATTATAAGGTTTATACTTGCATTTAGTATTTTTATATATGCCCATGTTTTATTCCTACTCGTAGTAGTAGCCAGGACTAGAAAGCTAAATGTCTTTCAAATAATCTTGCTCTTTTTGATAAAACAATCATATTAAAGAGAAAATTTGGCTACGTAAATAGCACTGGTAGCATTGCTAAAATAGGCACCACCATCGCGAACTTTGACGCGTCAACGTCATAAAAACGAATTTAATCTACAAACGTGACTTCGAAATGTCTACAAATGAATTTTTTTCGCCCCTTTTAAACTTTTATACTTCATGGTTGGGTGAACAATAAAGTAATGAGGTAGGCGACTGGGCGGTGGCGAGACAACGCGGTCGGCGACAGCTCTTATGACAAGCCTTATCTGTGACCACACGCGATATGTATTTAAGCCTGCTATAAACTGCCCGAGTGTCACTATTGTCAATATGAAACACGGAAGTATGTCAAAAATGGCATTAAAATTATAGTATTAAAAAAATATTTTTACACGAAACTGCCCTCTATATTCGGCTTTCATATCTAACCCAGATATTGCTAGATTGAATTTCACTTATTTTTATGTTGGCACGACAAAGCAAAGCGCTGGGATATAGCGGTTAGTGTAATGCAGTACTCAAGTGCTCAAGATCGGGATGGTTGGCGCTTTCTTGGGGAGGCCTACGTTCAGCAGTGGACGGCGATAGGCTGATTATATAGATTTCTAAGACCTATTGAATCACTAAATGACTGTCAAACGGTAGTGCTCAGCTGGCAGCGTTCATCGGTCTATCAAGTCGTGGTCTCTAGTCCAGAAAACATAAATCATTGACTTTTCAAATACAGAATTTCATAACACTTAAACGAAAATTAAATTTATTTATTTGTTAAACAAACAGAACAATTACAGTCCAAGATATTAAGTGATAAATAGTTCATAATCCAACACAGTTGCCACTAAAAGTTAACCCATACGACATACATATGAAGAAGTGAACGACAAAAAAGAAAAAACTATGTTATGATATATAATTAAAACCACTAGATATAAATAAATATAAATGTTATAAATACATGATTTTGCATACAATTGCAATTTAATTCCTCGTCACGCGTGAAGCGCATCAATAACTCGATAAAAGAAATGAAATGTGCACTTAAAATTTGAACTAAACCGTTAGTTACCAAATTGAAGCGAACTCATATAAATCAGTGTTTATTGCCCATTTAAATATCTACGACGTTAAAACGCGTCACGTAACTCAGTTCTACTTTACTAGTGGAGCTTTTTGCCGCACCAAATTATATTCACCATGGAAGTATGATTGCGGTAAATGTGATTTTAATTTAATTTGTTCATTATCCCGGTATAATGAAGTGTATCTGTTATATGATAATGATTTCCTTTTTGTTTTATTGGACAGTGTTTTGTGTGATGCGTTTTTACGGGCGTAGTAAGGTGGCTGTGCTTGATAGTATTAACGACTCTTTAAGGTACATTTAGACTAAACGACCGTGGATTCAAAAGTACTTGTCCAGTCCAAAGAAAGTCCAATTGATCTAAGATTATCTTGACTTTGACTTTGGCTTTGACTTTGACTTAAATATACCTTCACTTTGCCGTGTTGTTGGGAAATTTCTTATACCACTATGACTATGACTATCACAAATTGTAAAACAGCGTTAAAAAGGTAAAATTTTGATAAAAAGTTCAACCTAATTTAAAAAGAAACAAAATGTATAATTTTAAGAGAGCATCAATAGTACGGATTGTGCATTTGTCTCATTACCTGCTTTTTTTAAGACACTTTTGGTAAAAAACTTTTAAATTGTTTTTTAACTTTGAAATTTTTGATTTGTTCATTCAAATGCATCATGTTATCAAATATTACCTTCAAAAATTAAAATTGCCAGCGATTCCTAACACTTATCCCTCCATGGCGCGAACTTATCTGCTCGCTTTATAGTTGTCGTGCCTCGGGCAAATAATAATAAAGTTCGTCGCGGCCGCATAAACGGACAATGTACCCACGTTTCGTGGTCTACACAGAAATTTCACGGCTATAAATTTATTTACTTTTTTCACTTATCACCCGCTGACTCCGGAATGTTTTTAGCAGTGTCTTTAAATGATCGGAGTGTTCTAGATTTTTTGTATTTATAAACCGTGATAATGTTAATTTATCGTTTTATTCAATATGAAAAAGAAAACAGTTTGATAACCAATAAAGCAGTGATGGCCTCGAGGTTTAGGCGGTCGAGAATTTCGGCGGTCGCAGGTTCAAACCCCAGGCACACACCTCTGACTTATTACACTCTGACTAAGTTATGTTTGTATTCACAATTAATTATCACTTGCTTTAACGGTGAAGGAAAACATCGTGATAAAACCTGCACACCTAAAAGTTCTTAGGAATTTCTTAGGTGTGTAGTCCGCCAACCCGCACTAGGCCAGCGTGGTAGACTAAGGCCTAAACCCTCTCAGTTATAGAGGAGGCCCGTGCCCAGCAGTGGGACGTATTTGGGCTGATGATGATGATGATTTAGACCAAAATATTTCGTATGTAAAATCATGTTCATTTATTAAATTACAAAAATTAATGTATGTAGCTTACAAAAAAACGCAGAACAGTATTTTTTTTAAATAAACATTTCTATTCGTAACAATACTATGCAAAGCATACATAATTTTTTTTAAATATATTTTAATGTCGAATGAATAAACAGTTAAAAATACCACAGGAAGAATAATTACCTCAGACGTAACTAAAACACACAAACGTTATTGACCAGAATAAACAATTCACGTCGACACAAAACAATAGCGAGCTCACCGGAGCGATCCAAGCGTATTTTTATTAAAGGCGTAAATACCTGAATATGGAGCATCATTGACGACAGAGGGGCCTATAAAACGGCCGTGTTTTAATTAAATGAAATGTAAACAGACACGGAACCGCCACTGTGTAAATTATGGCCGAGGGTTGCGGAGCAAGGGCGAGTGGACACGGCAGATCCGACGCAATAAATGTGCCGCTGTGATAAGTTACTGGAAAACATATTTAGCGTGATGTGTGAAGCAGTGATGGCCTCGAGGTTTAGGCGCGCGGTCGAGAATTTCGGCGGTCGCAGGTTCAAACCCCAGGCACACACCTCTGACTATTCGAAGTTATGTGTGTATTCACAATGAATTATCACTTGCTTTAACGGTGAAGGAAAACATCGTGATAAAACCTGCACACCTAAAAGTTCTTAGGAATTTCTTAGGTGTGTAGTCCGCCAACCCGCACTAGGCCAGCGTGGTGGACTAAGGCCTAAACTCTCTCAGTTGTAGAGGAGGCCCGTGCCCAGCAGTGGGACGAATTTGGGCTGATGATGATGATGATGTCATCATCATTGATGTGACGTCACGTAGGCAAGTATATGAAAGCAATAGACGCAAGTTACAAATTTAAATTGGAAATAATCTAGTACAAACTTCTGGTATTTACCAACAATAAACGACATGGTGTGATTGTCATCATTATCAGATGGCATGGCTGCTGCTGGACATGAGCTTCTAGGATTGTGAGAGATTGGCTTAATGGCTTATAGCTATTCTAGTATAGGTTGATGGATTTAACAAATCAAAGAAATATTTTGTGGACTTATTTGGCCCATTCTAAACTCTCACTCTAAATTATTCTCGCTTATTAAAGCTTTGTAAATTCAGATTAAAACTTTATAAAACGACATCCCGCTGCACCCATTAGAACTGTTCTGTATTCTTATTAAAATATAGTAGTTCTGCTATCAACCAGGAAACAACATGAAATGTACATTTTAATGAACACAATAATATGTTACCTAATACTCGTTCTTTATCACTTGGAAAAATATCACAAAGATTTATAACCAAGTTAGGCCTAGATTTCAACACGACGTTGTAAGTGTCTATGGCTGTAGTTATATTTCTTCGTTTCCTGCAAACATGTCGCATGTCGCCATTAAAGTCAAAACGCTTCTAGCTCCGCGTAAAAAAATGAAAATATTCAAATCAGGCGCTCATTACACCGCGGGGTCCGCCTTAATGAATTGTTTGAATATTTTAATTATTTCACATGGAATTCCTGCGGTATTATTAGTGAAATTCTTGTTTGTAAGTGTTAAGTACTCATAATTTTCTTTGCGGCAATTAAAATCATTTTTACAGTAGTTAGAAATTCCATTATTCTACGCTTACCTGATTAACTGGAACTGGATTTGACACGTTCGTCGAAGGCGGAATAATTTATGTAACGAATAAGAATGAATGATTTTCTTCTAGCTCAATATGTTCCTACTTATTTTTATACTCGTATGTATTTTGTGTTAGCAATATAATTTAAGCGTGACTTTGCAGGTTGTTATTTAGGTCTATGAATGGAACGGCTCACTGTTCCTATATTGTCACTTATGTACAAATCACCCGCAATACATACTTGTCCTGGTTGCATTGCTGGCATTCCAAGGCAAATGGGAAAGGGTCAGAAGACAGAAGGGGTTCTGTTCGTATTATGAAATTATTATGGTACAGCCATCATCCAGAAAAATGCGTCAGCTGAAACATTTTTGGAATGTATCTGTCGTATAAAGCCGGGCTTTAAAAATTCCTAGAAAAAAATACACACAATGCCAAGATATTAGAAATGGTTGCGTTACGCCCTAGCTATCAGAAACTAAGTGGATTTCACTTGAATCTTGTCTCAGATCAGAAATTAAGTTCCGTTTTTTGAATTCCGCTTTACTGGACGTCATGGAGTTTTTTCTTTATTTATTGCTGTAAAAAAAGTTTAAATTTAAAACTGACTTACCTATGCTATGTAGCCAACAACGTCTCGGTAATACACTTAAAGTTATGTTATCCCATTTCTTTTAAAATAAATATGTAGATACGAGTGCATACTTATAAAACAGTGACTGGGGTGTTAATATTATCATTTATCCCTATCATTATAAAACTAGCAAATCTCTTAGCTTCAATTGAAACAAAAGGATAAGATAGGAAAGAAGAAGGAGCGATAAGGCCGCCTCTTGTTTTCTTTCTTATTACCTAAGTTTCTTTATATAATTTTGTATATATACAAGAAAGTGTTAATAAATAAATAATAAATAAATAAGGATCACAGCGGCTTCAAACTAACATCATTGTAAAGGTTGTCAAACTGCTCTTAATGATAAAGTAGTATATATACAAAGCAAATAAAAGTGTCCTAAAATTACCTTGAAAACATAAATTCGCCGCCGCTAACATCGCTAAGTGATCGTAATAAAATGTTTTACGAGCACAAAACACACGTTGGTAAGATTTTACAATTGTTGCCCAAGAAAAGTGAGTGAACAAAAAGCTAAAAGCTTTTTACCATATCCTTCAAGTTTTTACATGAGCTTAAGGGTAAGTGCTGTTAATAAATAATTCGACTGAAAATAAAATGTAGATTTACATACAACAGTATACTTGAAATTTTTATTCGATAGCTTGGATAAAATTGGCCGGACTGCTAAGGCACCAGTTGTGGGTTCAAATCCCAACTCACATTATGAAACAAGAATGACATAGGCACATTACTCGTATGCTTACTCTACACAAATGAGGGAAAACAATTAAAAAAAAAAAAACTAGATGCCATATAGTTCGTTTAAGTCAATAAAACTCCAGGTCAAGCTATGGCCCGTCCGTGACTCGGGAAACCGCTGGTTTAATTGTAAATGTCAGTGCAGGACATTAATATTCGGAAGGTGGAAAATTATTTCTACAATTATAATTTACCCAATGTGTTATTATTCCCTAGCATGTACTCAGTCAACCGATGATTATTATGAGACTGAAAATTCTCCCGAACCGTCACCATACGGCCCATATACTCGTCCTTCTACCAAATATCATCAAAATCAGTTTAACAGTTTAGACATAAATCGAAGCGAATAATATTATTATCGCATTATTAAACAAGGATTTAAAATTATAAACACATCCAACCATCTATAATAGTATGTGGTTGTTGAAATGGTTTAACACGTCAGTTAACGAAATAATTAAACAGAGTATGTTTTTAAGCCTTTAATATGCCTTAAAATCGTATGGTCATGCAAATACTAAGGCAGCGGTCACAACGACGACGTGACGGTTATCAACGGTGGTCACTTAGCATATCGGAGGCCGCAGTGGCTTTTTGTGTAGCCTAGGTGACGGCTGTGTGTACGGCGGCCGAACCAAAGCCCACTGTTCAAACATAGTCATTGCGATTTGATTTTTAAAACGTAATTATTTCAACGAGATATTATTCTGCTAGCGTTCGTGTTGTCTTGCCTAATCAGTATTTTAAAATATTTTAAAATCTCAACAGGCATAGCTGTGATTAATGACTAGAGATTAACGTCTCTAGCTATTCGATCAGATGCGATATTGTCATTTTAATAGTATAAAATGTATTTTCTATCCACATTAATAAAATATGAGTTGACCTGTTACCTTTTACAGATTTTAAGAATACTACAAGAAACTCTTGACAGCTTACGGGTGTCGAAACAGTTTTTCTGTAGCCTTTTATTTAGTCCATGTCCTAAAACCAAATATTTTATTTGACTCACTCCATGTTGCTGTCTTTCACTGTCTATTGACCGGCTAATAAAATAAGAAATTGCGGGATAGATCCTAGCACTGTTGGTGTAATTAAATATGTTTCCCTGTTCTAGGTTTTGTTAAGATCTAATACTCAAGACTTTTATATAAAAGTAGAAGAATGACTTTAATTATTCACTTTAATGAGTTTTAAAAACCTCGTGTTATTGAATGGTCCGCTTTATTTTCCTTTCGTGACTTCTACCTTTGTTACGTTGGAATGTCATTTGAAGTATTATCGGTATTCTGGCGAAATATTGTATTTATTCCTAATGTTTCCGAAATAATGGTAGAAATGAAGAATTATTTCAGTATAAATTCTTTCCGAAGAATTAGCATTAAACAGTTGATTTATATTAACTACGCAGTGAATGAGACAAGGGTTATAATTTTGCTCATAGACATTTAACAACTATGCCGAGGGACTGCTATAAATAATTTATTGAAGATTTTCAGTGTTTGTCATTTTTCCAGGTTATACAATGATGTAAAAATTAACAATAGTATCACTCAACTAAGCTATTTTAACTAAAGACCACATACAATTATGGTGTATTTAAGATGAAAGACAAATTTGAATTTTTTTACTTTGGCAGAGTGCTATCTGTTATATGTGAAACGATTCTCCATTGAAAAAACTGACCATAATAACTTAACTTTTTAGTCAGGCTTGCAATAATAGTTTTTATTGGCACGAAAAGCAAACAGAAAGGGTGTAAAAAGCGTACTTCTTCTGGATGTTTCAAACATCTCACAAAACGCGACGGTAAGCGTGGTACTATTTACCCCAGTTACTATGGAATACTTAGTTAAATTTCTATCAAATGGTACCAATATACATTATACTAATTGCATACAAGCATCCCTACTTAATATTATGCTATCTATCCAACCCATATTAGCCAAATATGGGTCGGTAATAATAGTAATTTAGTTCCCTATTAATAAAAAATCCCTTCATAAGCAAAACGCAAAATACCATAAAATTTCCCGTAATTAATATGAAACAAAGTCATGAAACGTTGCATTTACGGAGCTCGTTCGAAAGATGCCCTAATAAAGTTGTCGACTATTATTTTTAACGCAGGTGTTAACGCATGAAAGTGTTGTTATAACCTATTTAATTATATCACGTGACGCGAGGCCGCTGTGCTGCTGAAATGAATAAATCAATGGAAAAATATTTGCTCTGCAGGCTCGTACTTGGAGCGGTGCCGTGGGGCTCACACTGCAGTCGGGTGGAAACAATATTTGCTTTCACTTGTGTTTGTATTTGAACGGAAACTTAACAATTAGGTAGGAAAAATATTTAGTTTGAACCTTTAAAAAAATCAGCAAATTTTTTTTGGTAAATGATTTTACAGGGAGCATATTAAAAAAATCGCTAGTGTTTTACGAAGTCATCACGGTCCCTCCAGTAATTAATAAATTCATCCATCAGTCACATACATGATTATATTTTGGATTACTAAATAATTATCGCGGTTATCAAAAACTACAAGCATTTAAGATTGACAAACAAAATCGAAAGTTTTGCTATATGTTTGACAGAATCCATATCATTTCCTAACCTCAAAAATATATACAGTGACAATTATTTTTTATGTCTTTATTTATTATAGAGGGTTTAATCAAAATGATAATGTGACCCTCGAAAAGAGTCAATTTATAATAAATTTACAATTTTCAATTTCGGTTGTATTAAGTCTTGCCACGATAATAATAACATGTTGTGTCTGCATCTATACAACAGCTCCTTACTTCTTTTGTCAGGTCATTCCAATTAGAGCGTGTTTGTTCTATACTCCGTCTTCAGGAACAGGAAGACAAATAATGGGATTGTTCATTGTTAACTGAGATTTGCTTGAGGCGGGATATGGTTCATGCATTTACCGCAAGCTGTCGTTAAATTGAAAATGTACGTAAAAAATCTGTTAAAATACTTATATGCCTTCTCAATAGTAACAAATGTTAAATTAAAATTAAAGGAATAAAAATAAATTTATTATATGTATATGACATTCAATAAGATCATTTCTGTTATCTACCTTCATCATCAGCCCATATAAGCCCCACTATTAGTCACGGGCCTCCTCTACAACTGAGAGGGTTTAAACCTTAGTCCACCACGCTGGCCTAGTGCAGGTTGGCAGACTACACACCTAAAAAAATCCTAAGAACTTTAAGGTGTGCAGGTTTCATCACGATGTTTTCCTTCACCATTAAAGTACGTGATAATCTACGTAATAACGTGATACGTAATGTCAACCTTACATTTTTAAATTTAAGTTGTAGGGATAGTATAGTATTAGGTATGTTCTGCCAAGATAACAAAGCCAAAAAACGAAGATAATAATAGATGCAAATGTCTATAAAAAGTTGAAAATTCGATCGCGGTAAACAATATCCAATATCAAAACATATGAATTGAGGTCTCCCGCGATTGATTCTTTATTGAGTATAAATACTCATTGTTGATATCCACAATTGAAGAACAAAGGTCAAACACAACTGATGTCACGCGCTCTTCTGCCAATTTAAAATGTAATAAAATGTGTTCTTGAATTTATTGGCTTATTGTGAACGTATAATTTTCAAATGCCCCCTATAAAATAAATTCAAATACGTCTCTTTCCCAACATATATTAACCGCAGCTAAACTCACTTAAAAGTCCTTACAAATGATTAGTTTGGGCAATTAAAACGAATTAGGTTAATGTGTGTGGGTTTTTACCAAAAAAGCCGTTTTCCCTTTTTCATGTGAACGAACGCTTTAGGCTTATCAGATGGCATTAATCACAATTTCCACCCCCAATTAAAACCGCCACTGACTGCTTTTGTATGGCAAGAAACTGCCTTTATTTACAGTTTATTTCACCACACTTTGTTCTGTTGGTTTGTTCTACAGTTGTTTTTATTGTGCATATAAAACTCGAAAGTTTGATACAAGCGTCGTAAAACGGTTCAAATATTTTACGTGAGAATTTTAGTACGAAATTATTGATTACAACTTAATGGCAAGGCCAAGTAGGTGCCAACCATCCCGGTCTTGAGCAGCCCTTATCCATCCGCTACCCGCCACCTTTCTCAAGTCGTCGGACCATCGTGCTGCAGGACGTCCTACACTACATCTACTAACTAACCGGGTACATATGAAACATGAATAAAATTTACGAAAATAAATTCAGGCTTTTCTCACCAGCAACATGAAGGCTGGATTTGTGCCCTTCTCCTTATGCCATGGAAGTGATAACAGCTGGCGAAACATGAGTATAAAAATATATTCTGCCTCCTCCTCAGGGGATACCGGCGTGAGTAAAATTTACAAATACGTGAGCGTGTGGTTTTTCGGAAGTGCTAATTCGGTCAATGTTTGTCAAATACCACGCAGCGAGGTGTTTAGCCGGGCAGGGGTTACAAATCATTCTAACACCTGACCGCGCGTTATCGCGGTCGCGACATGAAAAATGACCGTCTCTCAGGCCGACGTGTTGTGAGAACGGTATGGCATATTGAAATGAATAAATTATCTTGTAAAATTCTCTTTTACAACTTATTTTTTTAATTTTTTACTTTTAAAATAAAATATTAAAAAAATATTAAAATGAAGTGCAATTTTAACACCTAAGTAATTAGTTAGAACTTATATTACAAATGTAAAAATGTGTTTGTTTAGTGACGCTTCTACGTTTCAACTAGTGAATTGGTTTTGGTGTTTTTTTTTGGTAATTTGGGATCTTCGAGACAAATTTAAGCTATTTTTCATTAATAATTAGATTGGCATAATTTAACTAACGCAAAGGACGCTGCAGATAAATTTTTCTACATTATACATGAATTACAGTATACTACCAAGAATACCTACTACATACTCGACTCGCTTAATCGACAACAATTGTCTGAAGAATAACATACATATACCATACTTTGGAAAGTGATATATTGTTCTATCATCACTATTTTAACCTCAACACAGATAAACTGCACTTCATTACGCAGTCACCGTTCTATACAAAAATGCACTGGAATAAAAGAGTTAAGAACTTATTATAAATATGTAATCCTAAACCAAATCGGTACTAAAGCAATCATTTAATGTAATATAAAACTTTGCTGCAAAGAAATGAAATATAAACATATTCAAAACATCTAAAAATAGTGTTAGTACTGTGCATTTCGTATACATGTCCCAAGCGGTGGAAGTCACAGTTTTTCCGCCGCAACCGCTGGGGAGCGCCGAGAGTCATTAAAATGAATTGTTGACGACAACCGGCTCTGGGAATATTATAAACATAATAATTGATTTGGTGTGAACAAAATGTGATTCATCTGAAGAATTTTGGTTTAACACTTAAAATAATAACCATGAGTTTCTAAAATTATTATAGTATTTACATATTTTATAATGATCATCCATGAGAGATATTAATTATACTGTCAATAATGTCCTCTGAATGGTACTGCAATAACAGTGACCTGCATGACCGGCACCTGCAAAAGAAATGTACTGAAAAACAGCTGATATACCATCTCAATGAAAGAAATTGAAAACACATAGGTACATGGATTACGCAAACGAATCTTTTTAAGGCATATAAAAAGAACCAAAAGCACTTTTCAGCAATTGCGGCAAAATTCGTCGGGGACATGATGTTACCAATATTTACGTTTGGGCCGAGCTCGTGGCAGTACATTAAGTACCGGCTCCCCTTTGATCCCAGCAACTCTGACCGGATCTTTACAGTAAATTAATCTTCTATATGTTACAGTCGGAGTGTTTTTTTGGATTGAGGAAAAAACACCGATTTAACATTTACCTACGTGGTAAAAATAGACTTTTCTAAAGATAACGCTTTGTATTCAAGCGAAAGGCTCGCAGTTTCCGGAGCTAAGCCTTCGATCCCTGGTGTTATCATGAGGTAACAGTCAGAGAGCAGTAGCTCTATAGTTGGTTAGAAATGGTCTTTAGAATGAGCGGTATTGTATGGAACGTTGAAACAGTTTATTAAAGAACAATCTAGAAACAGTGGTTTACAATTGGTTTGCTATTTTGAGATTTATGGCTTTCTATGAGTAATAGTGGAACTGTTTATTTTTAATAGGTTCAAATGTAGCAATAAAAATAGAATATTTTTATTCAAATTGAAATTAAATATTTATATTATTAAATAGTGATGATCTACTTTTTTATTGCAAAATATTTCGGCAATAGGAGATGTTTTGTATTTCTGTTTCCTATTGCATTAAAAATTTAAAACTGTATTACTTTGTTTTTTATATATAAATACACACAACAGTCGTAAGTATAGTGCTGTCTACAAACTGAGGCTGACACAAGACTTGTAGTATTTTGACCCGGTTTTTTGAAACTACGAGTGACTTTTAACCTCTATGACACTTAATCCTAAAACAAATCTTTTTTTTTTAATAAAAAACAAAATTACACACACGAGAATCAATCCTAGTAACAGGTTATATTTAAAATAATGCTATAAATGATTTTTTCCACTGGTATACGATAGATTTCTAAACGCAAAGTTACGAAAGATACAGATAAAGTTGGAAATGAAATTAAGACATAAAAGCAACGTTGCAATCTGTCTTAAATTTAAGAACGCCATAAATAGTTTTCTCGTGTGTCGTTTCGCTCAGTCATAAACTAAGATATGTTAAACGACTGTAGTCTAACGTTGCAAATGAATTTTTCTCTCGATACAACTTTACTTTCAAACTGAACTCTAACGTGAAACAAATAAGGTCTATAATTAAATATGTTTGTTTTGAAAAAAGTTTTTCATATCATTCAAGCAGAAAACATTGGCAGGGCGCTTCACCCGTCATAAAGGGGGAAACTTTACAAATCTTCGGATTTCTTACGCTTTTAGGGACACATAATATATTTATCTGCCCCTCGACACATTTACAACTGGTGTTCGTTGCTTAAGGGATTTACTTGGAGTAATGTTACTGCTGATAACACTGTTTTAACAGTTACAAGCTTGTGTCGAAGTTTAAGTACTTGTTTTGGATTTAGCGTTCGGTGTATTATCATGTGTTTGTGACAGATGTTGAACTAGATTTTGTTTTTTTAGTGTTACTGTTTACTTTGAGATTAGAAGTTATTTTAAAAGTTATTTATGACGTTACTTAAGGTCACCAAAATCAGTCAAATGTACATCAGCAATTGAGACGTGAAAGCGTGACTTATATATACATCTATACAAATAAATAAAATTGGAGTGTCTGTTTGTAATATTGAAATAACCGCTTTTTAATACATGTATATGGATGTATACACGGTAGGTACATATACCAAAATAACGATTTTTACAATTTTTGTCTGTCTGTTTGTTCCCGCTAATCTTTGAAACGGGTGGGCCGATTTTAACGGGACTTTCACTGGCAGATAGCTGATGTAATAAGACGTAACTTAGGCTACTTTTAGTTTATAAATTTTCTTATTAAAAATTAATTTTCCTCGCGGACGAAGTCGCGTGCACAGCTAGTTATGAATAATAAGTCAAAGTAAGTCACTTCGGAATTTGCTATACCTAATAGTATTGATTAATATCATGCCATTAGTAATAAATTTTACTGTCCATATATTTGTAAATTTAATCTTGTCTATTCGATTAACCTTGTCCGTCTTCGTGAGAGAAAAGTTTTATCTAAAAATTTAATGTTGCCTGCGCGGCGGTTAGATATAATGACCACAAAATTGCGAGTAACTTGTGTAAATATATCAGGTCACGTTGGAGTCACCAATGTACGTGAATCTGTGATACACGTGTATTGTTGTGTAAGTACTCTTGTATTGAACGCAGAAAAATAGCAAAGAACGTTGCTTAAAATTAGTGAGACTGGTTCTTGTCAGTCGCTTCTACAAATATCATTGAGTTGAATAGCGAGAAATTATGAGAATTATGTTTTTTATTAAGGAATTCTCGTCAGCCTTTTATAAAGTTTGTTTTAAAAACAAAACTGGTGAAGAATGGTAGTATAAATACTTCTCTACCTATCCGTCAGTGTATGTATGCAGATCACTTCTGTACTTGGAAATATGGTATACAAAGATTAATTTGTCATTAGACCTTTTTATTATCCATTTTCAAAGATAGAACTATTTCTCAGTTAGAATTAATCCCCACAATTCCCTACATATCCAGACAGTCAAATTTTAAAGGCATACAAGCAATACACATAGTTAGGGTTCCCAGAACGGCGCCGTCTGGAAATGAACTCATAACACTTTTATGGGAGAAGTGCCACGTTCACACCACCACCGCCCCACCGAAGATATGATGGCCGTTAAACCGCCCCCGACCGCGCAATCACACGTTTTATGCGCCCTGTGTCATCTTAATTAAAATCTATTGTTTAGTGTTGCAGTTTTACTGAAATTGTTGGTAATTAACGTCGATTTACCAGTTCGGCTTTAAATAAATGACATATGTAACGATAATTGTGCTTATTTCATAGGTTTAGGCGTTATTATTAAAATTTGATTACTTTTCATTAGATACACGTTTGGTTGAAATAATGTACCTAATATTTGAAAGTAATTCGACCTGACTTTTTGATTGTGCTTTTGCACCCCTTAACTGCTGAATGAATTCAAATAAATTTTAATATAGAAATAGATTGCACTTAGGAGAACGAAATAAGTTATGTTTCTTATCAAATCAAAACTTTATATAGAAGTAATGGAATTTTTTATAGAGAACCAAATACTTCTTAATATAAACAACTGAAAATCATATTTATACTATGAATGGAGCGAGTTAGATTAGTACTACTGGTATAATACTTTCTGACCAAGGTGAGCCTGGCAGCTAGTTTTTAATAAATCAATATTTGAAAAGAATTTGTGAAATCTCTCGCATTAAAACTAGCTATACTTTAATTCGCCTACGTAACCTAATAAATCGTTGTACCGCTAGTCAATTTAATAGATAAAATACAAACAAATTGGCCTCATAATGTGTATTATTATAGGAAATATCAATAAAAGCACATTAGGTGTCGCGTAATCAAAATGTTAAATGTGTTTAAATCGCTCATAATCATAAATTACAATCAACTGACGTAATGTGAAAATAGAATCATAATGTGATCAATGCCTCTCATACAAATAGTGAGGGAAAATATTGTTCAGAAAAATACTTAGTTTTCTGATTATATTCGTCAGCAGCCCATATACGTCCCACTGCTGGGCACGAGACGAGCCTCCTCTACAACTGAGAGGGTTTAGGCCTTAGTCCACCACGCTGCCCTAGTGCGGGTTGGCGGACTACACACCTAAGAAATTCCTAAGAACTTTTAGGTGTGCAGGTTTCACCACGATGTTTTACTTCGCCGATAAAGTACCTACATACGTGATAATTCATTGTGAATACACACATAACTTCGAAAAGTCGGAGGTATGTGCCTGGGGTTTGAACCCACGACCGTCGACATTCTCGACCGCGTGCCTAAGCCTCAAGGCCATTACGACTGATTATATTATTCTAGTTTGGTTAATGGCCAACTTTAACCATCGAGGCGGCGTTCAAACATGATTCGTTTGCATTGGTAGTATTTTTTTAGTATTTGTGCAAATTTCGAAAGTAATAAAAACGCAATAACATTTTCTCCGACCCGGGAATTAAACCCTAGACTTTAGACGCAGACCACATATTTGTTCCATACATTTATGCAATCGGGAAATATCATATTCTATAACAAAAAATGACTGCCTTGTGGTCTCGCGGCACAAGTATGTGCCTTGCGATCTAGAGATGCCGGGTTCGATTCCCGGGTCGGGTAAAGTGTTATTAGATTTTTCCCTTAGGAAATTCTTAGAGGCTCGCCAACTTTTACGTGGGACTGATAAATACTAGCGAAATGTGGCTGCAGAAATGCACCTCTGCCTACATCTTCAGGGAATACAGGCGTGCGGTTATGTATGTATGTATAACAAAAAAAAATATCCTTAGCAGTAGTAATAGCTCGGTCGAACTTTAATATAGCCTAATGTACAGCATAGTTATCACAAATATGCTCATACTCCTCCTACTTTGCCTGTTTTAAAACAAGATAATTGTAAAACCTTTACTCCTTCACCGCAGCAGACACCTTAAATCCGCACACCGCTGCGTTAATATACCAATAACAATTTGTTCTCGTTTGACGCTCATTTAGAAAGGTAAACAGCTCTCTAAACAGTCGATATGGCCGTGTTAATGCACACATTACACGTTTATGTTGCTTTTATTTCCACGATGCAGTCCACATCGATATTAATTGACGACCAATGTCAATATAATATTCTTTATTGTTATTATTCCATTTTGTTTTTGTGGATTGGTTAATTACACCGTTAAGTTGTGGTCTTGGCGGATATATAAAGAGTTTCCCGTACAATACAATCTGGACAAATTCAAATCAAATGTGAATAGGCTGCTACTAGGCAGGCATGCTCCATCGCCGACCGCATTGTCGCTTAACACCAGGTGAGATCGTGGTCAAATGCCTGCACTAGATTTAAACAAAAAATATGTATTTTTCTCTTCATTGAAGCTGAGACGTATCATATTGGTTTTATATTAAAGTTTACATCAGTCGCCTTCTAGAAGAAATTTATCTACTGCATAATATACAGGATGTATTCAGACTGTGATCGGAAACTAAGGCAGATAATAGCTGCGGCGACTACAAACACCGTGACATTAAAAAAATCCAGACAAAAAAATAAAAAAATAAAACGTTTTCCTTACAACCACATCCATTAATATCATCCATAGATTAATCTATGATTGTTAGGAAGACGTCAATTTTTTTATTTTTTGGTGGGATTTTTTTTTAATGCCAATGGGTTTGTAATCACCGTAGCTATTACCTGTCTTAGTTTCCGATCACGGCCTGAATTCACCCTGTATACCTATAAAAAATGGAATGAATATGAAGTAAATTCGAATTCAAGAGTGCCAGTAATTATATTTAACAATTCATTGCATACAAAATTAGATGTATCTAGTAAAAACTTGTTATGTAAATATTTAAGGTATAATGCAAACTTGATGAATCCCTCATAAAATATTATACAATGTTTTGACAATTCTGACGTCATAAAAACAAATAAACATCAAATGGAAATGGACAATACAAAATGAGCTTCAAGTACGCTGTCGTAATGTCAGTGGGCCGGTCAATAGGCACTTGAAAAGGAGAGCCGATATGTCCTCTGTGGGTGGTACGATATAAACCGTTTAGCTGAATAGAAATGTTGGGTGCAGTCTTATATTAGCAATGTCGCTTTGTCCTTCTATTTATGGCAAAGTATTAAATGCATATCTTCTTCCATATCTCGTGATGATAAATTTAATACATTTTTCTTTACATCATCATCATTTTTATATTTGTATCGAAGTTAGAAAAAAAATCCTTTGTGGCGCTTCTCAACAGATTAAAGCAAAAAACATTCAGAACTTAATAAGGCTTTTTTTATAAATAAAAGGACAGCAGTAGACGACATAAAAAGTGACGTAACATTAAACAACACACGGGAAAGGCCTCAATTCGATATTTCGGTAGTTGAGGGCAAACGACGCGTAAACATTGTGGATTAAACTCAGCCGACTATGTAACTGTGTGTGACCGTCATACAATTTAACCGAATTTTTGTCTCACGAAATGACCCGAAAATAACGTTTTGCTTTAAGAGGCCTCGGGAATTGTGTGTTTATTTTTTAGCTTGTGTCGATATTTTTGTTAGGGACGTTCTAACTAAAACAGAATGCATTAAATTCGCCTGCATTTAGGTTACGCTTAGTAGTATCCCTTACCCTACCCCTAGTTATAAAAACACTCCTACTATACGAATTATTGATAGAACTCGACAGGAATATTTTTCTGAAAAAATATTGATTTTGACTTAAGTCGATATACCACGCATTGATTACCTATACATATACAATTTTACGCAATTAAACACGATACCCGATTTTGTGTAAATTTTTGGTTGCAAAGTTTCATAGTACATTTATAATGCTTCTAATCTAGGTGAAAATAGCGTATTATATTAAGTAACATCACTAAACCATCCCAAAATTCATTACGAAAATTGACAACATGGAAAAGACAAAAGGACATAAAGCTAAAATGCGTATCGGTTTAATTAATTATGTCTGCTGTCACAATACATTCAAGAAACTTGAGCAGAAACATTTAATGAAACGTGAAAATTAAACTTAATACTAATAAATAATTAGCATAAAAGTTTTAGGAGATTCTCTCTAATGAAGACAACATCGTACCAAAGTGTGTATTACGTATAATGTAATGAACAATCTTCAGAAACTTCTCAAGGAAAAGTTCTCCGAAACAAAACACCTTTGCGCGAATACTTCGTATTAGTGCTCCCCTCGAAACATTAAGGGTAGGGACAAATTTTGTCAATCAACAGACTCGTCTTACACTTGAGGCTTACAATGTTCTTACGTTACAAAACCGGAGATTTGGCTATTCGATACGATGGTAAGGAAAGTTTGCCATATAAAGAATTCTTCTACCCTTTCTATTAAAGCTGAAAGCTTTGATTCACTCCTATTTTCTTCGTGACTCCTTTGTATATTTGATAAAAAAATTATTGACTGCTCTTTCTTTGTTTGTATCCCCAACAGTTTATACTGTCTGGTGTTAGAGTGACATTTAATTATTTAGTCTTTTTGTTTGCCCTTCATTGAAGACAACTAACATTGTTAAATCTTTAATCTGACAGTATCAAGTTAGAGTTTTCTTTGGACGATCTGAGCAGTTTGGTTAAGCATATTATTAGATCCGAAGGTATTGAACAATGAAAGAATTATTATGAATTTATTGAAATTGTCCATAAATACAGTTGAAAGCTCTTCTTTAAAAATAGTATAATAATTTATTTGCTGTAAAATTATTTTTGTTACTCGTCAAATAATATAGGAATGGCATGAGCGAATTAAATTCAACAAATTTTCCTAATTACTTATGTATCTGGGCAGAATATAAAATTAATAATTAAGGCACATAACAAAAACATTGAAACTGCAAAATTTTGTTCGGAAAGTCCATTCATTAAAAGTAGAAAGTTTGAAATCATTTGACATCACTTTATTCAAAGTATATAATTACTTCCTATATAATCAACATTCAAATCATAATAGTTGCCTAATTTACCTTTTTTCAGTAATACAAGTGCTTGAGTTTATATCAGAGTATCACTATAATATGTAATTTCTTAGGTGTGCAGTGCGCCAACCCGCACTTGGCCTCCGTGGTAGACTAAAGCCAAACCTTCTAAGTTCCCCATTCCTTCCTTCCCATGTTTATGAGGCACAGATTGCAAGATACTTCGTTTGGAAAAAAAATATTCCAGGACCAGTTTTGTGTTATCATTCATGAAATATTCACTTCTGGACGTAAGCGTCCTCCAAAGCTTTGCAGAGTGACCTTTTAGAAGCGGCTTACATTCTACGATCCATCCAGTTTCCAGTAGATGGGTATACTTTTATTTAGGTGCATGAAATAACTTTTTGACGACGTTGATACTCTAAACCTTATTACAATAATGCAGACATGTTATTATTTAGCTATGGCTGTACAAAAAAAATCTGTACCTAGAGACCTTAAATTCATTAACGAATAAACCCCGTTGCCGAGTATGACGCAACCGACCAAAATTCGCGGCCACTAGTTAAAAAATAAATCATCCAGGATTATGTAAAGATACGTCATTAATTAACCATGAAGAGCCGTAATCAAAAATAATTGTGTCGACCGGGTGCCCTTCATCAGAGCCCCGATCCTCGGTTCGTGCCGGTTCTCGGCATCGATCGTGCGCGATAGCCAGTATTTTGTGCAGTTAATTATCCGGAGCGCCTGCCGGCTTAATCCGGCAAGGCACGTGACACGCACGTGCTTTATTATAAAGCCACCTATTTTGGAAGCAATCGACAATTGTTTGGTTGTCGCTGGTGAACTTGAGGTAGATTTGGCAATTACGCGAGTCAGAATTGTGTATGGAGTTGTAAATTGTGGACTGGGAAAGGGTTGATGAAAGGGCTCATGTACTCGGATTTTAAAATGCAATTTAGTTGTTTTTTTGAATAATTTAATATTGTTGTTTTACTTGTCACAATAAGCTGACAAAAATTATTTTATTATAAATTCATTATTTATTTTAAAGGTGTTCTCGTTACACTTAATGTGTCTTATATTTTAAAGTTATTTAAATATCGTTCAAAAAAACATTCGGATTATACTCCTACATTACTTTAAAAAAATACTATTTAAATTATCATATAATTTAAAACTTACATTGAGCAACAGATATAACATTAAATAACAGAGAAGTAGCGACATGGATACAAATAGAGAAGTAGTTACATAAAGAAACAAAGAAATATTTTTAATTTTGTAAGAAAACTGTTTAAAACATGTTCATACGCGTATGGAAGTTTAACATTGCGTTCTTTGTGAAAACTTTGATGCTGTACTGAACATGCACCTTAACTCAGTGAAGTAAACGAAGAAACTTTCAACTAGTAGTGCATTCAACGGAGTTAATAGGTCGTATTTCGCTACGTGAGTCAGTTTTTTTCCTGTATTTTCCAGTTCATTGTTGCAATACTTCACATTAGTTGTTTCTCTCTTAATTTGCAAGTATCATTCAAATCCATCCTGATGCTATAATAGATAAATAAAAAACTAACTAAATAGATTGATTAATTTGAAAAAAAAGGTTACTAATATTTGGTTAATATTCAACATCGAGTTTTCAATTTCGGTTTCTATGCAAGCAATGTAATTCAAGAAATTAGCTTTCGTAAGCGCAAATAAGATAATTTGCTAAGAAAGCTGTAACAGTTAGAGAAAATGAGCTTTTAGCTGCACTTCGCGTTTAAGCAAATGCAGTGCTTGCAAGATAACAAATAAGTGGAATTGTATCTTTTATAGCTTCAAACACCGTGGATTGCTTAAGTTATAGGAATCAATGTATGTATATGAAACTTCATGTGAACAGAAGTACCATAAATTAATAAAAAGAATGAAGTACGGAATGTAAAAATTCTTCGTAATATCTCTTTATGTATTTTTAGTATTTATATTTTATCATATTAAATACCTAAGTAGTATTTAAACGGTAGTTAATAATTTATTTTTATTTCAATTACACATAAATAATTGGAAATTGTAGCGATTAAAAAATTCTGTAAGTGGTTTTTGACCCTATTTGTAACATAAAAAATTAAAATCGTTCCTCTTTATAATATCAGTAGGTACATATACATAAAATGTGCTTAAAAAACTTATTTCCAATAATATTCTGTAAATAATTAAAATGCAAAAGTAGAGCGTGCCAAGAATAGCCACCTCAATAAACTGTGACGTAACTGGCTTAATTTTATATAAGCCGTTTGTATAGCCTAGAGATATACAGGTACTTTCAAAAGCAAACATGTCGATATTAGCGAATAAAAGCATGAAGTCAAAGGTTTTTCCCACTTTTGTATATGCGAAATACGCTCACAAAAGAGCGCGGTATGAAAAGATTTTTTCATTTTTCATTACGCCTTTTCAATATTTCGCGTAATTCAAATATGAATGTTAATGTTATGCTAGGGGTCTATTTGAGCACCCGTGCTTACAATTGGATACTTTCAGTTGAAAAGGCCCCTTGACCGCCCCCGAAAACCCTCGGATGCGGCATGCAATTTGTCTTGAAACAAAGATTTTGCAGTCCAAAGTGCTGCCCACTTCATTACAGATAATCCCTTAGGGTGTTTTGTATCACCCCAAAATCAGGGGGTATTATTTAGAATATAAGTACGTTAGTTTTGGGCCAAACGACCGCCTGAGGCGGTGTAGTCACCTATCACCGGCTTTTGTTTGGGTAGAATGCGATAGTACATTTGCATGCCATGAAATAACTTTACAAGCTATTTTGTTGTATTATCCATACTTTTGCAAACTAATTTTATAAAAACCGAAGGTAATGCCGTCAGCCTGTTCGTTTTCGCTTAATTTTAATGAATTTTGTTTTATTCCTTTTTAAAATATTGCATCCAGGTTACCTGTGTAAGCCCGCAAATTACTTATGTGTGCCCAACCCTAAACGCCAAAATTATTTTGGAATTAATTTTATCACAGATAAGCCTGTAAAGGCACACTTCATAAGGAAAGCTTGTACAAGAGTTTTAACGAGACCAAACTATATTAAAAAGTATATTTACTTTAACAATGCGTAATTGTTCCGAAAATATTTCTTATGTAAACTTATTTAGTAACAGAGAATATAAGAAAAAACAAAAAATAAAAATAAACAAAGCTGCCTTTGTGGTTCCAATTATCTAGACTCTTATCACTCTGCGCAAACATGTGAGCGAAGAAAACTCATTTTCTCCAGTGACCGAGAATGAAATAACTTTGTTTACTTAAGTCCGCAGCCGAAGAAAGGAGACCAAAACAATCAAAGGTAGCCACATGGAAAAGCATAATGTGTAAAGTCTTAACGGTTTTATTTTAACTTCGTCGGCAAACGCCATCTAGCGGCCAATTTCCTTACCGCGAATATTATTTTAACGCGTAAGACGAAGGAAATTTCCGCAAACGGTTATGATGGCAGTTCTTGGAAGTTGTGGCCCACCTATTACTTGAATGGCATCTAGACTGCGTTTTTACTTTGCCGGCTAGTTTCTGACTTACATATTATGTATACTCGCAAAGGTACTGTAATTCTACGTTCTATATAAAATACATAGTATATGTGTGTACTATTAAGCGCCTTAAGTTACGACCCTTACACAAGTCTTTTGCTTCTTCTACATCCATGCCCTTTCCGCCTTTACTGAGAACATCATGTATCTAACCCACGCATTGTAAAAAATACTTGCATAGTTCACGTATATTTGTTTCTGGTCTAAATGTGCGAGACTGAAAGAGTCTCTTGTAGTTTCTAATACCTACCTACGTGCAATTAATCTTAATTAGCGGTATGAATTATACGTACATATATTGGGTATGTTTATTCATTTTTATTTCAGTTGTGCAATTCTAAAATTCAAATTTCAGTCTCGTGGCCCGACCGTAGGTGACCTAAAACTAGAAATAAGTTATTTATGAAATTATGTGTTTGATCAATCCGGTGCTAATTTGTGTTCTGTTGTCGCAATTGAGGTTATTAGATCTCTGATGCGAATGACAGTGGCCGTAATTCTGCATTGGACAATTCAGATGCATTTAGTTGCTAATATATCAGCTCGTGTGATATTGCGACTGATACTATGAATAATGTTCAATTATTTTAAATTAACATTTAGATTTATAAAAAAAAAAAACAATAGAGTGTTTTAAATTTTTCCCCACATTCAAATATCTAGCAGAACATTAAGTTCACAATTTTTCTGCGTCTGAAAGATATTATAAAACTAAGATGCTTGTTAAAATAATCAATAAAAATAGTTTTTCGTTCTCATTAACATAAATGTACCTATGACTACTTCTATATCTACTCGAATTCAAACGTATTACAATAAACATTGTATTAATTAAAGGATATGTCTCTTATAAGTATGTAAGTCGTGATGGCCTCGAGGTTTAGGCACGCGGTCGAGAATCTCGACGGTCGCAGGTTCAAACCCCAGGCACACACCTCTGATATTTCGAAGTTATGTGTGTATTCACAAATCACGTACCTTAACGGTGAAAGAAAACATCGTGATGAAACCTGCACACCTTAAAGTTCTTAGGATTTTTTTAGGTGTGTAGTCTGCCAACCTGCACTAGGCCAGCGTGGTGGACTAAGGTTTAAACCCTCTCAGTTGTAGACGAGGTCCTTGCCCAGCAGTGCGTCGTATATGGGCTGATGATGATGATGATGATGATATCTCTTATATCCAAAAACAAATAATAATATATTTAATTCACTTCATTCAAAGACATAAAGAGGTGTCATAATAAAACTACTTCCATCCGCGTGAAAATAGCCGATACAAAATGGTTGTTTACAGTTACAGCGCACCTACTCCCAGACCACACATGCACCTACAAACAGCTCTTATGTACAAGTGGCGATCGAGATTCCATTTCAACATTGAAGGCTGTTGCATTTAGAGCTCCTATTACGAAAGCTCATCTGGTAAATGCAGTACGGACATTGCTCGGCGTATGAAGGCGGCACGTTCGCTTAAGTATTGTTGATATTCTAAACCGCCCCAGTAGTGCGCCGCTGGCCTGTGTTGAAACCGCACACTGTCGCGTGGGCTCGCCTGATTGCAAGGATTGGTTAAGTGCGGTTCGTATACGACGAATTTTGATGAAGATTTGTAAAAAACTTCTTAAAATTATTATTTTTGATTTAATACTATCAGCTGCCACGGAATTTGTTAACACGACTTCTGGGTACAGGAATACTCCATGAATGAGACCGATTAGATAATAACCTTCTACGTTAGCTGATTGTACTTGATAAAAGCAAGTAACTTATGGAGTAAATTTCAGAGATGCGGCTTTTCTTCTAGTTTGTATTACTCAAAATAATTGACAATAAATGACTTATTTTTTATTAAAGTTATGAAAAAAGGAAAATATATTTGCTCTGTGTTCGAACTTGTAACCAGCATCTCAAAAGTCAGATCAGCTTCCAATAGTTTTGCTAATTGCAATATTTGTACAAATAATAAAATGCAAGTGGTTAACATATTTTTTTAACCTGTACTGACCGTAATCTATAAATTAACAAATTAGGAAGATGTCAGGATACGATGGTTGAGAAGAAATAATGTAAGAAGATAGATATTGTTCCATACTATTTGTAGTTAAATAAAATTTAAATCTACTTCTGGAATTTATTTTCAAAATGCAAAGAAACTATTAGACGAAAGCTTAATGAGGACTTTATTTTTTAATATTGTAATAAAAGTATTCGCAGAGTATTCAACGTAAGCAGGACGCATTGCTATGGAAGTCGTTCGCAGTTGGCGAAGCGTTAAATGCTACATTTTCCTTGGCCATTTGCAATTCGATATCCAGCTAAGCTGTGCGGGATTGAACTTCGTGGCCCGCGTGTCTTTCCGTTTGATATTGTAATAATATTCATCTGTTTTAAATATAGTGCAGATTATACGCCCAACTCTAATTGGTTCCGCGAGATTAGACTATTTGCTTCGAAGGTAAAGTAAACCATATTTCTCTTAGTATTAGGGGAAGCTGTTTCGTAAATGCAATCGTTTTTATAATCTCCTTATTTTGGATTTGTTTTGGAAAAGGACGTTTGAAACGAACAAAAATTCTGAGTTGTGATACTATTTGAGCGCATTTTTCCTATTTTTAGGATTAAGTTCAGTTTTTAAGAGCCATAATGCGCTTGGAAATCGTTAATAATAATACCATCATATTTAAACCGTAACAAAGTAACTTATCAAGCATATAGTAATTCAACACTTCCTATTTTCGTTCATTTGCAGTATGATTATAGAGACAACCGTCTAAATCACATCCAAAATGATGATTATGAAAATTTTAATTTCAAAACGAGAGGACCTTATTGGATTTGATTACAAGCCCACACAATTTTTTTTCTCATAATACACTTAATTTTAAATTAAGGAATAAATATTACGCATCACTTTACCAATAAAAAGTGATTATTCCCATAACGACTTATTCAAATCATTCTCCGCTACATTTTGCTTAATGCCGTTCTAGGCTATTTTATTTTTCCCTTCACCTTCACACATGCTCGAGCTTACTTGAATTATCTCGGAGCTCACAATTACCGCAAACGTGGGTGTCGCGCACTGTGGCATCTTTTGTTGGCTTGCAACTTATTGCTTCAGAAATCCACACACCTACAGAACGAACGCATTATGGCCGTACAATAAAATCTTCATCATTCTCTCCCCGGACACTGGCAGTAACAAATTGGTCATTCTTCAACATGTAAGACGCCCACCGCGGCTAAAATACTGCGTACATTTTAATGGTACTACTGTATGGGATTATGCTCAGGATGCAGACGTCTCTAGGCGAGATATAAACAGTGAAGGCGTTTACTGAGATTAGTGCTAAGAACTGGGCGCCTCTTGAATAGTCTAGATTTCCGTTTGTGAATAACCTTAATATTTATGCAAGGCGGGCTGTTTTGATAACGGTGGAGCACGCGGCTTACTGGCAGATTTATGGCGTATAAGTCAATCTTAGTAAATAAATGGGTTTTAATGTTTGAACTGTATACTTGCATCTGAGAATTTGGTTTAAATAGTCACCAAAAGGACATCAGTTGATAGATTTACTATCATGATATTAGTATGAAGGGTAAGCTACTGCCCGCTTGAAATTCCCGAGTATATTAGCTTTTGTAAGCAAGATGAACGTAAACACAGCGGCTCAGTAAATAATAAGCCTTAACAATAGCAATGGTTTTCACATATTAGTTATTTTCTTTTTCGGATGATACAGCGCTATTCATCCAACACGAGACCTTTTCATCTCAAATAATGCTAAACGAGTATTAAATTTCACGTTAGCAAATTGTGTCAGCTTTGCAACCCACAATTTTACGGTCGGATGCACAATTTCAGCCACATTTTAATTTTGCCAACAACAAACATTGTAAGAGAAAGGTCGCATTGTCTGCCAGCTGAGAGCCAAGAACGTAAGGCAAGTCTTAATCTCGCCGGAGAGCTTGCAACGAATGCCCTAATGATATCGCGAGACGCGCTTAAGAGCCCATACATAACACTCTATGAGACGTTTTTAAAATTTAAGCCAACGTTAATGCATTCTACCCTGTTTACTGTAAATATTTATTCAAATTTGTAGGCGAGTGTACAATGCCGTCTCAGTCCTTTGTGATGGCTGGATATTAGCATAACACGAGGTGTATTCAATGGACAAAGTAACCGGTATAAAATAAAATTTTACGGTTTACCCTTATATTGAAAAAGGGAGATCGTGTTAGGGCATAATAAAATGTCTACGTGTTGTACGGGCCACATTATGGGAACTTATACTTTTAAACAACGTTGTTCAAACGCTCCAATGGGGAATACATTTTAGTAAATTTTATTCTATTATATTATTATCTGTCTATTATTCGGTCACCTTGCGTATGTTTCTTTGATATATGTGCCAAGTTGAATAGTTATAATAACTTAATTCTTATACATGCTTGCAATAAGAACTGCTATGGCTATTGAATTATCTACTAACAGTGGCTAGTGATAGACAAAACCAAAAAAAAAACAAGGAAAAAAGAAATAAAGCGGAATGTAATTTATAAACTAAGTTCAATTTCCCGTTATTAATTACTTAAACAATCAAGCTATAGTTAATCCAACAAAAAATTAATAATCGATTCACGAAGTTTGAGTAACGATAAATTTCATAATAAACTGTGCTTCGTTCGAGTCTAAATACTTTATTTTGTTGAACGCAGCTCGCGGGCATTTCTCCATTATTGAAACGAATTGTTTTCTGAAGTTTTAATATTAAAAGGCTCCGTTGTTGGACTTTGTTCGAACTTCATTATTTTTTCTGTTAATGCTCATAAGATTTTGCGCTATTAAAATCGCTGAATAAAAGCGCTTAAGCCCTTTGTCGGTCATTCATGCGATTAAGTAAAAGCATTATTCTCCTGGTCCTGTGATTTTGGATATTTGCAAAGAGGGTCAGTAGATACATATCCAACTTACATAAGTTGGAAGCCATTACAATCTAGCGCTCGTAAAGGTCATAAGGTTACTAGCTCTATATCTGTATCTACTCAAATACTTGGTGGGCACATCATCTTCAGCCCAAATACGTCCCCCTGCTGGGCACGGGCCTCCTCTACAACTGAGAGGGTTTAGGCCTTAGTCCACCACGTTGGCCTAGTGCGGGTTAGCGGACTACACACCTAAGAAATTCCTAAGAACTTTTTAGGTGTGCAGGTTTTATCACGATGTTTTCCTTCACCGTTATTAGTGATAATTCATTGTTAATACATACATAACTTCGAAAAGTCAGAGGTGTGTGCCTGGGGTTTCGAACCTGCGACCGCCGAAATTCTCGACCGCGCGCCTAAACCTCGAGGCCATCACTGCTTTTCTTTTGGTGGGCATGAATTTCCAATTTTTCTTCCGCGATATGTTTCGAGATAAGTACAATTATCCACATCTAATAAACTTTTCATCGGACACATTAGATGACAATCAGGTTACATATCAAGTCACACAGTCAATAAACCAGCGCTCCCCTAAACACGGACGGTACGACGATCTTAGCGTCTGAAGTAGCTCCTGGCGTCCATTTTCTGTATCAAAAAATAACTCATGAACAGTACCTATTGTCCGAGGCGAACAGTTTTGTTCTCTTGCGCACTAAAATTAAACGTCAATCGTGATGTCAGCCCCAGCGCCGACCGTAGTTTGTTATTTCAATTATCGACAAGTCCCTACTTGCTTGGAATTTTCTAAAACATGCGTCTTTTGTTGAGAAATTTTTAATTTCGCCGCCCGCTGTGTCGATATATGTTTCTATAGACCTGCCGGAAAATTTAATGAATCCTTCGAAATATTAAGTGGTATTGCTGAAGCATAGGCAGAAAGCTACTAGCGTTGCATAATACGAACTCCCTTCATAATTTATGACTCTGTATGATATCCACATAGTGAAGAATAAAACACATCTTTACAAAATAAATAGATAATAAATAAACACCATGTAAAAGTTAACACCTCACGAGAGAAATTGATGGTTTTGTTTCATGTACTAGACTAATAGGAAGAATAATAGCTATTCTTGATTATAAACCCATTGGTGCTAAAAAAAATCCCGACAAAAAATAAAAAATATGACGTTTTTCTAACAATCAATAGATATTAAATGGATGTGGTTGTAAGGAAAATGGTTATTTTTTTAATTTTTTTGTCGGGATTTCTTTAATGTCACGATGTTGAATATATCCTGTATAAACCAGACTTATTATGTATAATCGTTTAATGAAAACGAAGTGTATAGTAATAAAAGATTACGAAATAAATTGACAGGAAACATAATTTTTTTTTTTTTTTACTAAAGCTGCCATTCTAATTTCTAAGTAAGTTGGCTTTATATACCTATCCTAAGCGTCTCGAATTAAAATGTGATCCCAACAGACAAACACATTCGCCTAACGTTATAATTTAAAATAGCCACAATTGTGTTTAAAGCTCTATCAGTGTTATAGAACACTGAGGGAGTTTGTATTAGTTTTAAGGGTATAACATCAAGAGAGTTACAGAATCACACTCGCACTCAACGTAGGCCAAATCACTGTAACTGTTGATTCAAGGCAGGATTAATTTGATTTTAATTTAATATTATAAATATCTTATCATCTAAGTCAGGTAGCTTCGAAAAACTCGAACAGGAAATCTTTGAACAAAGTACATGACCCTTTATTTTGACTGATGACAATGAACATAAAATAAAATTAAAACACATTTTACAATACTACACTCAGAATCTTCAATACGTCTCACAAACGAGCCATTAGTAAAAGCATAAACTAGTAAGTTTTACACAGGAAACGAAACGAATTCAATTTCCGATATAGAATCGTTTTCTTAGCATACGATTCATTGCCATTGGTGGTCGCGAGTTGCGATTTAAAATTACGACGGATACAAATACGAATGAGTAAATTGCGCACCATTCTTTGTCGAAAAAGTGTAATGTGCAGAATTTTGCCTGCGACAAAGTTTGTAACGTTAGTGATGTGGTAAATGTTCCTAACTTTACCTGTGTACCTGGACTGCAAATCCACAAGTACTTTATTGAGGTAGAATCTGAAAAATGTGACATGATAGCAATGACACTGTTTTACATCATACTGAATATTGAAATTGTTTCGTGCTTTAGAATACAAGTAATAATTTATATTCCTAAGCAATACCTTTATGTATTTCTAATTTGAGAACATAAATACGAATCATATATACGAAATATTGTACATTGCTGTACAATAATTGCGTATTGTAATGCAATCGCATTACATTGCACGCAATTATTGTACATTACATAGAACTGACGAAAGCCGCAAAAATTCCACTCCATTTCCTATGAATTAAAAATCTATTTAAAAATTTGTGATAAACCCAAATAGCCTATTGGAAAAAGAAGTAAATTTAAAAATAGAACACATATTTTCCATCACCACTCACATCACTATTCCAAACGCAGTCAAACAGCCAATGGTCTGCGCGATTCCGAAGGCCCGATACGGTTTGACAATGCACATGCAAATTAACCGACTCCTAGAAGCATTTCTATACGGAAAGTTTAAATGGAATATCGTTACTTGGCTCACGTTGGGCTAAACCGGCTACAATTATTTTGGTACATCCTTATATATTGCCGGAGCTTTCGTACATTTCCATTTCTGAGTTAAAAATGTTTACAGAAATGTTTCATAAAGTTGGATGAAAATTCTAAATCACTAAACTCATAACGTTTGTGCTATTTCCAAAGAGATTCAATTACATGCTTTCTAAATTTGTATCAGCATGATGATTTTTATGATGATTTATGAGTGGGTGTAATTGGCGATACGGTGGTCACGTATTCATACTCGTGACAGTGAGAGTAACAGTGATAAAATTTTGAAAATTACAGACATTAATAACGACAAGCACCGTAGCGGAGTTGACTAGACACTAACTTTTCAGAAAGTCGTTGTTTCGTTTATTTGTGAATGCAAAAATTATGTATTTGGCTGTGGGTGTATAATTTATATTGAGAGTGTCACGGACTCAACTCTGCGACTTTAGCCTTGATCCTGTGCATATTTATTATACTGTCAATATATCAACAATTTTAAATAAATTTCTTAAAAACAGATACTACGACCATCAAATAACATCATACTGAGTTACATTTCATATCAAATTTAAAAATAAAATATAAAAAGAAACCCAAGTTTCTTTAATTAATCCAAATTAATAAGTTCTGTCCCGGAAGTTTCAATAATCAAAGCGGAGTATTCATTTAAGGGTAATTAAAACTTTCTATTATTACATACCTTGATCACAAACTTTTTAATATTCCATAAGGAACGCGTTTCGAAGCATAACAAAATAATCTGAAAAATCCAATATTGCAAATTAAGTTTTTTAATTAATTTTCTTTCGGTATTCACATTTCAGCTCTCCATCGCCCCGGGGCATCGAGACACAATATCAGCGCTTCCCGGTATCCTCATAATCTCATATTGATTTCACATCGTAGATGAAGAATGTTCATATTTTGCGAAAGAAACTACGAGGGTTTTGTTTGTTTTTTGAAAATAATTTAATATCAACCGCCTGGAAAGATGGTGACTAAAAATAACGTTAAGAAGAAAGGATGTTTTAAAAAATGACATAGAAACAACCAATACCTATACATATCTATCTAATATTGACTCTGTCTCATGTCCCATTACTGTCAATATATATATATTATTTATATTTCTGAGAACTTAGAATTATATCTTGAATATTGTCTAAAGATCTCGATGTGTTTCATTTCACAGCTTGAAAATAACTGACACTAAAAACAAATGCAAATCGTATATCAGCGAAAACATCGATGCGTGTTTGTTTTGCGTGCTCACTTGACAGGCAAGATAAATACCTGTCCCCCGCCCATTTATACAACAATTGCCAGAGGAAGTGTGCTAAATTACGTATTGTTCTGTAATATATTATAATGAAATGCGTCTGTCTGTCTGCGGGTGATTATTGAAGCGAGAAATTGCTTAATCAGTCGGCTGTGTAATGTGTGCGCCGATGATTAGTCCAATGGCGATATGAAATCGACGGGAACTTTTTAATTCATATTCACGACTTAATTGGTTGCGAAACAAAACGCAGCTGCAGGAAGCAGGTACAAATTGTTTTTGTGTCCAACATTTCGATTTTTGTTTCAATACTACTCTTTTATTTTGAGTATTTTTGTGCAATTTGTAAGCTAGGATCAATTATTAATCTGAGAGAGATCCAGCTAAAATATATTTTTTGGATTTTAGATATAAAAAATTACAAGAGCTTTTTCCGCCCCATCCTCTGACCGATATAGAAATATTATTGACGACATAAATATCTTAGTCGACTATAGAATAAGGCTAAAGAATTAGGCCACCAGATTAAACAAATTTTTGTATGACCCACAAATATTTGCTTAAGTCAAAAAGCTCGTAAGTTTGAAAAGTCTTTCAGAGATCTAAGAGTTACGACTCGAGACTCGTACATCATCGTGGATGGTGGCACTGCTTATTGACACTGTAGTAGATAGATTTTAGCTAACTATTCGTAAGTCAGAAAGTGTATTGTTTATAGTGAGTGTTTACTGGGTAAATTTGCAACAAAATATACCTTCGACTCATTACATTTCTTTTAAACTTTATTCTGACACAATATCATCAAGCTCATTCGACAAATCTTTATAAAAATAATATGTTACGTCTGAATTTGCACGATTCCCCTTCATACTTGCGGAATTCACGAGCCGTAAATTCGAAAACAAATGGCCCTTGACGATTTTCGCACAGTCAGTGAATTGAAGGAAAACAGAACCCGTTGCTGTGACCGCCCCTATACGTCACATGCGAAATATATTGTCCAGGCGAAAATTCAAAATAAGCTTCGTCATGATGGTTAGCGGCCTTGGTCAGTACCACTGGACTTTATAGTTAGAGTTTATGTAACTTATTTAATAAAATAATTCAATCAATCTTGCAAATGATTTTTTTTATTTGACCTATTATTAAGAAATGAATAATACACCTACCGTTACGTACAATAT
This sequence comes from Hemaris fuciformis, assembly GCA_907164795.1. NCBI lineage: Eukaryota > Metazoa > Arthropoda > Insecta > Lepidoptera > Sphingidae > Hemaris > Hemaris fuciformis. The sequence continues at coordinate 10,460,418 of OU015442.1, forward strand.
TTGTCCCACACTAAGATTGAAATCTGTGTCGTGGGTATTAGAAATTATGCCCTTTGACTGATATCCTCATATTTGTAGGTCACATATGCACAAGTCTCATTTCAAGGATCTATCTAATTAACTTTGCCTCGAAAGCTGTCAATCAAGGGATATTTTGAAATAAATCAAAGTTTTTTTGTTAGTATCTACACGCAATGAACTAAGACACGAGCGATTTGAATAAAAATATAGGTACCCCGGGTGACATATTTTCGAGTCCGTACTATATATATTTTACCTGCAATCAATTTTTTTATCTGCTTTTATTAATTTTTAATTCCAATAAAATTCTGCCACTTACTACATCATTCTTTGACTACAACAGTACCTGCTAAAATATAACTAGTCAATGAAAAAAACTTCTTATTGATAAACTTACCAATTTCGTCATTTAATTTAATAATTTAATGTAATAGGTAAACTTGTTAATTTTATGCCTTATAGAGCCTTTAAAATATTAAAACTCCTATCGATAGCGAGAACGGGTCAATAAAATTAAATAAATAATCCTAGAGGTATACTTATTTGTGTTATTATAACTAGTTAGCTTAGAAGATAGTAAAAGCGTCGCATAATATCCAACTTAACCTCAATAATATAAAACTTGTATCTTACGATGTAAGCCTAATACTGGAGTTGTTGTTTACATTAACATTTACGTAAGTTAACGTAATACTTGCACGGGATAAGATACTACATGTGTTGACCGACTGATTTTATTAAGCAGTCATTATTTTATATCTACATTGATCCCAATAAAGGGTCAATAAGGTTAATTTTCGTAAGTGGTGCACTCAAAAAAAAATATTTTATTTCTTTATTTTTACATCAATTCGGTGGTAAGGATCAAGATGGATCATTGAAATTGGTCGTAATATTTTCATATAAATAAATACCCAAATTATTTAATGGATAACACAAAAAAATATCTAAATCTCACACAATTCTCGAAAACAAACACTTGGTAAGGTTGGTTGTCAATACCCAGCCCTTAACAAAATTTATACGTCAAAATAGTACTTATCGATGATTTGTAAGAGTGATTAATGTTCCGGCGACTGGTTTATATCAATTATACGACTTTCTATTCAATTGTTTTCCGTTTCATTGGACATAGTTTTAATATTGAAATGTGTGGTGGATTTATTGGCCACGATATGATTTTATCGCGTAATTGTTTAAACCATAAGTCGCGGTTTAAATAATGTTTCTAATCAATCGATGGTAAAAAATTATGATTGAATTCGTGGTAAACTTTTTTCAACACCTACTAGTTATTTTTTTAAATATTTGATAGTTACGATACAAATGCTGCATCTCCTTCAAATGTTTTCAATCTATAAAGAAGCTACGTCAGCTGAAGTCGAACATAATTGTTTCACATAAGTTTTTAGTGAGACAGCGGTACCACTCGGCTCGAGCCAAACCATGGATCAAGCTGACGGAAGTCAGCACACACTCACGCCTATAGGTGAGTAGGCAAAGGTACATTTCTGACCCATGTTTCAAACTGAATAAGAAAATCAAATCACGCCTACGAAGTTGCATAAAGATATAACAATGTAGATGCGCTATTAAGAATGCTACTTTCAATTTATATTAATGTCTGAATAATCTCAATGTAGCATCTGCATATTTAAATAATTCATCATTTTTATTCCTCCAATTCACACTCAATAGCCCAACGTCTCGAGAATTCTTGTTTAAACATACGCCGTGTTAGTATTCAGTTGATATAGCCCCATCTACAAGCTTATTGCAACCGCGATCACCTATCGCAAATTGAATTCAAGCATCCAATCCCCTGAAAGTTGTTTACAATCACGCGAGTTGTAGCACCTCGTTTGTTTTGAATTAAAGAGAGCGAATAGCATCTAAGTTACTGGTATGCTAATTTTAGTATTATTTGCTAATATTGCAGGGACTTCGGAGAGAAGTTATATTTAATATACTGATTTAATATTAAGCCGTGATAGCCTCGAGGATAAGACGCGCTGTCAAGACATAATCTCAGAGGTCGTAGGTGCAAATCCCAGATTCACCTCTGTCTAACTTTTCAATGTATGTGTTTATTAACAATTATTATTGCGCTATTTATGGTGAAGGAAACCTGCATACGTAAATTTCACTATAAGGCATTCCCTAGAATGAAGTCCGCCAACCCGCGCTGAGCCAGCGGGGTGAACTAACCTGACCCCACTCAGTTGTAGTGGAGAAGCTTGCTTGACGTATGTATACTCCTATAAGTATAGAAAGAAAAACATTATACATTGTTACAACCGATAGCATTTGTATCATCGATTGTCTTTTTTATCACACACATATATTTATTTATTACTTTTTTTTCTGCCTCTGACTGCCTCGTGGTCTCGTGGCACAAGTATATGCCGTGCGATCTAGAGGTCCTGCATTCGGTTCTCGGGTCGGGCAAAGTGTTATTATGTTTTTCCATTAGGATATTGTCAGTTGCAGCTCGGCGTCTGTAAATGTGCCCGAAAAACGACAAAAGGCTCGCCCCCTATTACGTGGGTCGGATAAATACCTGGTGAAATGTGGATGTGCGAATGCACCTCTGCCGTATACCAATAAAGGCGTGCGGTTATGTACGTATATGTATGTACTTTTTCTCGAGTAGTAAGAATACATGTAGTAAGTGAAGAAAGTGTACAGTGAAATGCTAAAAGTGTTCATAGCCACTCAAATTTATATGATGAATAAAATGTTTTATATTGCTGTTAGTAATTATTTAGAAAGAATTTAAATAAACTGAAGCAGCCCTGTTAAATGTCTCGTCGATTCATCCAATTCGCATTCGGGTCATTCATCATTTAGTATTCAAAACGCGGTGTCTTAAAGTGAATCGAAACAGGGACTTTCAATTGCGAAAACATTTCCCGGCTAAGTGAAGTACGATAAATTAGCGAAACAATTCATTCAGGTCGCTCCTAATGCTGATTTGGTTTTCAATTTAACAAGCGTTGACTTTCTATAGATAATTTTCGCTTCTGACGGGTTTGAAAATCTGACATTGAAAACATCGCACACTTTGTATGAAATATGAAGGCCTGTAGACACCTAGATGATAAAAAATGTATTGACCTCCTTTCAGAATTGGTAATAGAAAGAAGAAAAGAAAAGAGCAAGTTTGGTTAATTAGGTTGCAGTGACAATCATGATGATGATGATGATCATTGGTGTGAAACATGTTTCACGTATTTCTTTTTGCAGTGGCACTGCTAAACCTTTTCATTTCTTTTTCTAAAGTTGAAGTCTTAAAACACAGTCTAATAGACTTTCTTCAATGACTAGTCACCTTCAGTGCAAAAGAGTTCAATACAAAATACATACAAAACAGTAGTAAAACAATGTGATGGTTCTTAAGATTTCTAAGTCTTCATTAATAAACATATTTTGATTTCATTGGTAAAGAACTTCTCAAAATGAAAATGTGTGCTCAGTTCTGCAACATGTACACACATACATACCAGTGGCGGTACTTCCATAGAAGCCCAAAAGCTGAATTTGCCTTACAAAATTTCAAATAATGATCTTCAAATCTTTATTGAACAAAAGTAATTTGACATATAAATGAGAATATCCTGACCCCACAATAAACAATTATAAAGAAGACATTACAAATTAACGTATAACGCTTTTGGGCTTCTATGGAAGTATCGCCACTGATACATGCATACGTGTATATACATCCATAAGCAGATATAGTATAGTAAACCTCATAATCCTAATATTTGATTCTCATCGTGAACTACAGCCGTCGATTTAAACATCAGACAACTTTGTATCAACTCTGTTACCACTTCCTTTAACCAACCAATTACGTATACATTTGCTTACAAAGTTTCCATTGCATTTCACATTCGCGAATGCAAATTGGAGCGCGATAGCAGACTATTATTTGCTTGCAAAGTTAAATAGCTTTTGCGGCCATTTCTAGGAAAAACCAGGAAGAGTTTAATCCCATATCGAACTAGGAACTAGGAACTATGAACTTCCGATGAGCAGTTTCCATAACGAATATACGTTTTCAGTATTGTATTTGTTATTGCAGGACAAGTTGATGAAAGTAATATATTTGCAAATGGCGACGTTATCTGATTCTGCAACTATGAGCAGCATGAGTTATCATTAAAACTTATTTAAATGCATGAGTATGTCGTAGCGACTTGAGGTAATGTAGCATCGCCTGAAAAGTTTAGAGACTTGCTGAAACGCTGACATAAGCAGCCTGCTCTGCGGATGTTTTTAAAGTGAAATATTAATTCTCTTATGCAGAGAGAGCGATTTTTAGAGTCTTCTTCAGACCTTTCGCATATAAATTACGCGTAAAACTCTGAAGGGGTAGACAGCGGTGTATTTCTATACTGATATTTTGGCCAGCGTGGATATCATCATCATCAGCCTAAAGACGTCCACTGCTGGACATAGGCCTCCGCCAAAGGAAGATGACGTTGCTTCGACTTTGCTTTACTTAGACTACAGCAATACTGGTTTCATAAGGAAGAAACCTTTACTAACTTAACACATTTAAGATAACACGGACATACAATGTACATATGTATGTGTTTGGTAATATTTTTTTCGTGTAATTTAGAATTGCAACACGCCAGTATATCTAATTTATTATTTAATTACTCCATATACGATTGTAAAGTAAATTTAACACAATATACTCGTGCAAAATATTTTGAGATTTTCTATACGATTTTAAATAAATATAGAATTATTATAATTTTACCAGTACTGCATACTAAATATGTATAATTTACGACACCATAAGCTCATTCAATTTATAAAAGGTCCATAATTGCTCGGCAATACAGTAAGTAGTTTACAACGACTATTATTTAAAAAAATCTTTACAACATCAGAACCTAGGTGCAGTTTATGGTTTGTTAGTTGTATCGGTTTCAATAAAATAAATTAGCATAATATTTTTATGATCTCTGAATTGCATACTAAAAGGTTCATTACGCAAACACAAATGGCCTTGCTCATAAACGTCGATAGCATCTTTCTCAAATTAGCTATGTTTAGCCTCGCTTCCTCGAACTCTAAAGTTATTCAAGAGGTCAAGAAATGTATTGTATAATCTATAACCGCCAGGTTCATAGCTAGGAGTGCAACGAAGTGCAATACCCCAACTTTAAACATCAATCCAATCCATCAGCCAATAGAAGTCCACTGCTAGACATAGACCTCTCACAATACACATCAATACATACAATACAATCATAATTTTAAGGCGAGTAATGTAATTAATATTAATAACCTGGCACAAGAACTCTCAATTAAGCTTCAAATTTGTTTGATAGGAATATTGATTTTATGATATTTACATACATACATAAACTCACGCCTGTGTTCCCCGAAGGGGTAGGCAGAGGTGCATTTCTGCACCCACATTTCGCCAAGTATCAGTCCCACGTAATAGGGGGGCGAGCCTATTGCCGTTTTTCGGGCACATTCCCAGACTCCGTGCTGTTACCGAGAATTTCCTAATGGAAAAACCCAATAACACTTTGCTCGACCCGGGAATCGAACCCAGGACCTCTAGATCGCACGGCACATACTTGTACCGCGAGACCACGAGGCATTATGATATTTAAGAAACAATAAATAAATTTCTTCTAGGGAAAAACACTGCCTTATCCCACTAATAATTTAAATGAGTTATTTTGCATATTTAATTATTATTATAATAATAAACTCTTTATTTGCAACGCCAAAAAACTAATGAATAACTTAATGTACGTGGATTAAATTGGCGGTTTTATCGCTAGGAGTGATCCCTTTAAGACAACTTTGCAAGGAGAGGAATCCTAAACTAGACATTAGGGACAGTGCCTTTTATTTATTAAAAAGCATACATAAAGGTTCATTTATTCAGAGGTTTGTGATATCACCCAAAAGTAGATAAAATTTAGCACACAGGTTTTTTGATTACCTAGATATATGAACATAGAATTTTGTTACCTTTAAATAGACAGCCCCGTGATGATGGCTAGACACCAGCTTGCGAAACGAGAGGCCGCGGGTTCGATCCCCGCACCGAGACTAATCTTTGTGTGATCCATAAATATTTGTTTCGGGTCTGGGTGTTTGTGAGACCGAAAAGTCTCTCGTAGTCTCTGATACCCACGACACAGGACTTGTATCCTAGTGTGGGGTCAGAACTATGTATGTGACTGTTGGGTGTATTTATTTATTTAATTAAATTCCTGCGGATCATCAATGACCTACGCTTTGTAAAGTTGTATTTTATTACTCATGTACTAATAATTTATGTTCAATTTATGCAATTTAAGCTTATTTAAATATATTTTTAGAAGTAACCAACAATATTAGAAATAAATATTCCTGTATGAAATGTGTTCTCGAAACTTTTCTAAAGATCCATCGTGGAATACAAAAATTAATTTTGATACAAAAAATAACCGTGAACGCCGTAAAAGGCACCATAAATCGTGCCCTTTGATCAATCAGCCAGCTGACGACTAACAAAATTATGGCTATATTGAATCAACCCAAACAAATTGCTCGTCTTTGATAAGGTAATTATTAAATCTAATTATTATTTCGTCACGAACCCTGAACCTTTGTAAGGATCGCCGTCAATTGATTGTTTTTGATAGCACCGGATGATCCGGGGGGTGTTTCGGATCGATCTATAATACAGTAAATAACTTACCCAGCTTATAAGTAATGGATCTTTAATTTAAATTAATGAAAGGTTGAGAGAAAGGTCACTGACTTTGATCTCGGTTTCTGTACAAATAAATATCTTCTTTCGATAAATGTCTGCGTTATTGGAATTTATGTTACTAAATGCATATAAAAGTAAAAAAGCAGGTAGGTATGTATGATTATTTAGCAATTTTTTTTAACTTATAAATCCTTGACTTTAAGATTTTAAAAATATAATTCTACACTGATTAAGAGGCAAGTAGTTAAATATAAAAATTGCCTTTAACATAACTATGTTTCATGTATGGGTAATTTATGCTGATGATGAAAATTATTCATATCAGAAAGTATCATAGAAACCTCTAATAAAATTTCCCAACGCTACCGAGCTTTATATATGCATCAGTACCGAATAATTTAAAGTATGCTACCTTCCAATTTAATGTCGGTGTCTTCAAGTAACCTTTTGCTTCGGTATTTCAATACTGGTCCTCGTAACGCGTGGGAGATTAGACGAAAGCCTAACATGTTGCGTAGGCGAATTATTGTTAGTGCCATAAAGTACGGCTTCTAGAAATACCACACTTATAGCAATTAAAATGAGTAGAGGTCACAAATCTAAGTAAACTTCTCTAGGTAAATTAAGTCTATAGGATTGTGTCGTTTTGCTTATGAATTTATCGTTATTTATGTCTTGCAGGCACATGACATAGTTGTGTATAGGGCTCTTCTATGGCACAACATAAAATTGATCATCATCGATACGGTAAAGAAGACGTCTCCCGTTCTGGTTTAGGCATAGCATAAAGAGGCCTCGAGGTTTGGGCGTGCCGTCGAAAATCTCGGCTGTCGCAGGTTCGAAACCCCAGGCACACCTCTGACTTTTCGAGGTTATATGTGTATTCACAATAAATTATCACTTCATTTAACGGTAAAGGAAAACATCGTGATGAAACCTAAAATATTGTTAAAAATTTCTTAGGTGTGTAGTCCGCCAACCCGCACTAGGCCAGCGTATTGACTAAGGTCTAAACCCTCTTAATGGTAGAAGAGGCCCGTGCCCAGCAGTGCGATGTATGTATATGGGCTGATGATGATGACGTCATACTTATATGTAAACATTGAGATATTGTCACCTTTGTTACAACGACGCAACATTTAAACAAATCCGCATGAATGACACCGTCACAAAGAGCCAAGTTAATTGGCGAAGACGCGGTAAGCGGCGCGAAATTAAACATGACAAAATGGTTCGGACACAAAGCGAAACGCTCCGACACTTCCACCGTCCTAATTATCGCAAATGACAAAGTACAGACGGACGAAATCTACGAAACATGCCACGGCGAAATTTATATCGGGCCAGCAGTGTATTTATTACTAAATGTATTTTTGGTGGAATTCTATTGTATTGGTTAATTGGCTGAAGCTGATATTGTTTGAAGTAAATTGTGGACCAGCAATTTCTTATTGGGAATTTACTTTGCGAGGCAATCGTTAAAAGAGTAACTTGTGATATAGAGATGGTCTTGTCGATCGTAATTAGTCGCTGTTGTTTGGAAACGATTTCATATTTTTTATTGAAGTTAAAGGCAAGACTGATGAACTTGTATTTTTTTTACTAGAACACTCTTAGGGAATTCTCATCATATTTTTCATATCGAAAGCCTTAATATAGCTAAAATAATTGCTTTTACATTTCCTACATACCTTAGTAACTTTTATACGTTTACAATGTTATAAACAATTTATGGATTTTGATTAAATGAAATTGAATGTTACAACTAAATAAATGTACTTACTAAAACAAAGCTACATTAATCCATTTTTTTGTTTATTCCCGCTTAATTTATTAATTTCAAAATTATTTTCTCTTTTATTTAGATAACTTTTTTCGAATCCGTTTCTATATATTTACCCATATTACTACTGGTTGATGCTTGGGCTACTTTTAAATAAGGAACTAGCTCAAGCACATCAAATTTCGAAAGAGATTTAATTCGCCTGAGTGGTCAGAAATCTTCTTAAAATTAATACAGAACGTTCTTGCACAGAGACAAAGCATAGGAAATGCTTGAACGGCGCAAACTGGAAAACAGTTTTAAATGAATTAAACACAAACAGCCGTTGCGGCAAAATCTCCGTTGTCTTCCGCCTACTGGGATGACGTTGCCGACTTGCACATTGTTAGCGTTGACAACTACATTAAACTTGTTTGTTAATGTAGGACAGATGGGTAGTACATGTACAAGGGTAAACACCAAACCCTGCAAGTTTACCATTGCCTCTTGGCATAGTATTCTGAAAATTATTATCTGACTTCTGTTAGCGTGTTCGTTTTTGGTGTCACGGATTTGTGATAGTATAATATTGGTACGAAAGGTTCGCAAGTTTCGCAAATTAAGATCTTTACCCCATGGTCAACTGTAAAACAGTTTAGCAGGCCAAACATTCCCTCCTCCTCCCCATTGTCATGAGCTCTTTAAGATTAGCATGACGAAGCATTTTTTATACGCTTTATATTAGCTTCATACGTGTAGTATTATGTTATTGGTACGTTAGTACCTATGTAACGGAATTTTTGTACATGACCCCCGTCAAAACATCAGATTAACTCGAAATTTGGCATACTTATTAAGGACCGATGACAATTCAATATTTTATCCTTACTAGGATAATCAGGATTAGCGATTTTTGTTTACCTGAGACCCGGAGTGTCTGCGTCAAGACCAATTTCTCTCATATGTCGATAAAGAAGTTTCGCTCATATAATAAAAAAATACGCTTTTATAAAAAAATCAACTAAAAAATAAATAATACCTACAAAACTAAAAAACACACTTTTATAGAAAATCCAATAAAAACAGAAAATAAATTTTAATAAATTTGATTTTAAAATAGTGTATAAAAATGTATTGTATTGTAAAAAAAGCGTGGGGTGCATGGTGTCAATAGTTATAAATACTTTATTGACAGATATGAATAGAAGGATCATTTTAACCCCACGCTTTTTTTACAATAAAATAATTTTTTATACATAATTTTTAATTCAAATTTGTTAAAATTTATTTTAATTTTTTTATTGGATTTTCTATAAAAGCGTGTTTTTTAGTTTTTTAAACTATTGTTTATTTGCATCAAATTGTGTCGCGTGACAGTTGATAGTCTTCTTGTCAAAAATTACTGCATTATATAGGTTGCAGTTAATGCGACGTCTATAGCCGTTTTAAAGAAATAATATCATATTTTTAAAAGAAAAGAATTCAATAATTAGGGCAGTGTTTAGTTTTATTTTCATATGTATAGTTTCATGTGTTAAAATTTTTAGAGTCAACGACGTGTAAGTTTAAAATATTTCTTTATCAATTATGTTAAGAAATAAAGTGACATTTTATTCTGTCACATTTATCATAATGTTGCGAACTCCAGACGCGTCACCTCATTAAGCATCAGTGGAATTCCAAGAAACACAAAATTAATGACATAAAAATATTTACATGTACCGTTTCAAGTGGTATTATTAATGATACCTATAGATGCCTCGTGGTCTCGCGGTACTAGTATGTGCCGTGCAGTGGCGGGACTTCCATAGAAGCCCAAAAGCATTAAACATTAATTGTGTAATGTCAAATTTATTTTGTTAAATAAATATTTAAAGCTTAAAAATTATTATTCGGAATTTTGAAAGACAAACTGGGCTTTTGGGCTTCTATGGAAGTACCGCCACTGGTGCCGTGCGATCTAGAGGTCCTGGGTTCGATTCCCGGGTCCGGCAAAGTGTTATTGGGTTTTTCTATTAGGAAATTCTCAGTAGCAGCCTGGAGTCTAGAAATGTGCCCGAGAAACGGCAATAGGCTCGCTCCCTATTACGTGGGACTGTTACATACGTGGCGAAATGTGGGTGAATTAATGCACCTCTGCCTACCCTTTCGGGGAATACAGGCGTGAGCTTATGTATGTATGTATGTACTTATATATGAAGTACATATATTTTATTTATATAGGTTTATAAACGTAAAAAATATGAAATGTTTTCGAGCCGATACGTAGAAAGAAATATGGTAAAAGTTTTATTTGATTTGAAATAATTCATAAATCCGTTGAAGAGTCGCGGTCGTAATTAAGGTGCTTCAAACAATTTATGTCAAATATAATAACCTAATTTCACAAAGTAACAAAGTATTATAGCTTCCGGGAATCGTCTCGTTAGTGATCAAATGGTCGAGAACATCGTGTGGAATGTTGACATTGCTTTTTCTCTCACAAAAAGTTTTCTTTTTATTACATCAAAGCCGTTCATAGCGAGACTCAGTCGATGACTGTTTTTACATAGAACACAAAGGAAACTCGTAGATTTCAACGCAGACTGAAACGATAAAAAATGAAAACCAAAACAAAGGCCGATAAATCTAGATATCCCCTTGTAAACGCCCACCGCATTGATTTAACAAACCCTACTCTCGCTCCCTTCTGATGGATGCAGTCGGCTCCAAAGTAAACATAATGGAGCCGGGCCTAAACAAATAATATGAACAAGAAACTCTAATTCATTGCACGCGAGAAACAATGAAAGCAGAAACAAGATTACCGATAAATCTAAAAGGGAATTTTTCTACACGGGGGAGGCTTATCTACTTTACGTCGTTTTGGGAATAAATACCGGGAGCCTTACTGCAATGAAGACGCTGCCGAACTTAAGTCTTCTATTGTCTGTTGGGATAAAAAAAGGTACATGGAAGAAAGCAGGCTCCGAATAACCTACTTTCGTAATCTCTTTATTTAGTACCGAAATATAAAATAATCTCTGAAAATAATCGCTTGAACTTATTGCAATTACTATATCCATTAATTTACTATGAGGTACTTTAATATTAATATTGGACGCTTTCTTTTTTCTCTGTCAGAGGTAAGATAAAATATACCTAAACATGGACTTAAAGTGTAAACATACATGTATATAACCTTACGCCTGTATTCCTCGAAGGGGTAGGTAAAGGCGCATTTCTGCACCAACGTTTTGTCAGGTATGTATCAGTCGGGGTGCTTTAACAGGAAACCTCCACGTGGTGCACCCTGGGCAACGACGGCCAGCATAAGCTGTTGCAGCTTGCAACAAGTTATGCTTGCCGGCGGCTAATTCCTGTCGGGGGGGACTGGCGATTTCTGCCATCTCTTTGTTGTGTCCCCCACCGGTGCTGGGGCCCCTTCTGGGCCATCCCGGTTCTGTCCCGGGTCATTGGCGGGCTCGGTTAGCAATCTCTTGCTTCCGAGCAGGAAATGGGCGGATCCCGTTTCCACCGTCGAACTCGTAATCCGGTCGAAGCTGTGGTCATGTCTCGCAGTTCGGCCGGCGCGAGGGCCTTGGCTTAACCGCCCGGGCCGCGAGGGAGAAAACCTCTATAAAAAGTTACCCCGAATCCCAAGCGGCGGCGCACCGTGAGGGGATGCATGGCTGATGGGAGGTTCAGTCTCTAGTGCGACTCCCGCCAGAGTACCGGCCGAACCTCTTGGCGGGTTACGCTAGGCTTACCCAGGTACAGGGGGCACTGCCTGGGCGGACTACCCTTTCCCCCATACTCGTGGGACTTCTAATGGAAACCTTAAATTTTAAAATACCAAAAGTTAAAGTGACGAAGTTGCCTGCCTCGGCTCTGACCGGGGAGGCGGAGTTAGGAGACGTAGTGGCGAAGTCGGGTGCGACGCCCGCGAAAGTTGCTGGGGAGAAGAGGACGGCAACTGCTTTGGAGCCAAACTCTGGCTCCGAGCAGAGTCGTCCTCAAACTCGCTCGAAAGGAAGGCTTTGGTCGCGGGATAGCTCCCGCTCTCGTGCATCGCACACCAGCGGTGACGAGAGCGAGCCCGCGGCCAAAGTGAGCGCTGTGAGCCGCAAGGGCAAGCGACGCACAGCGGCTGCGAAGGCGGTGGACACGGTCGTACTCCGACGCGACCTTTGCCACCGCCTCGCAGAAAAAGTGAAGATGGTTGCCAGCCAATCTGGCAACCTCAAAGGCACGTTCGTTCGGGAGCTGAACGACGTGCACCAGGAACTTCTGGATTTTGCCGAAGTTCCATCGGCGGGCCAAGTTGCTGGTCTCGAAGCCGAGATCATCCGGCTGCGTGCAGTCGATGAGGAACGCATGGCGGAGATCCGCCGCCTCCACGAGCTGACGTCCAACCAGCAGGAGGAGATGAGGAGGCTGCTCAAGGAGCAAGAGGCGAGAGTCTTGAGCATCGTGAACGCCAAGCTCGACTCCCTGGCGCTGCCTCCCGAGGCTGGCCTTCGTCCGCCGCTCGCGGCCGACAAGAAGAAAACGGCTTCAGCGGGTGGTATGCCCAAATCGGCAAAGGGCATTTCAACGGAGAAGCCGACACAGGCAGCGAAGCCTAAAAGCTACGCAGCTGCGGTGCAGTCGCTGCCATCTCAAGAGCCCCGACGAAAGGCAAAGAGGGACGCGCCATCTAAGGCCGCATTGAGGGAGCCTCGCCCACAGCTACCAGCCCCGGTCGACAAATCCGACGGCTGGAAAGTCGTCGGTAAGGGCAAGAAGGGGCGCAAAGCGACGATGAAAAAGGCACACCAGGCACAAAGCGAACGCAAACCAGTGCCACGTATTCGCCCACCCCGGTCAGCTGCAGTCACCATCACGCTGGCTACCGGGGCACAAGAGAAGGGGCTGACCTACGCCCGCGTCGTTGCCGAGGCACAGCAGCATGTTGTGCTGAAGGACCTCGGCATCGACAACATCAAGTGGCGCAAGGCGGTGACGGGCGCCACCATCATCGAGGTGCCTGGGCCCGAAAACCAGGCGAAGGCCGACTCCCTCGCCACTAAGTTGAGGGAGGTATTCCGCGGGTCGGAAGACGTGCGCGTCACCCGCCCCGTGAAAACCGCGGAATTGCGACTCTCGGGGCTTGACGAGTCTGTCACCCCCGAGAAGGTCGCACAGGCCTTCGCCACGGCCACTCAGTGCTCGGCCGAGAGCCTGAAAGTGGGCGAGGTCAGGCCAGACCGCTCAGGCTTGGGCGTGGTCTGGATTCGTGCTCCCGCCCAAGCGGCGGAGAAAGCGGCCAGGGCTGGACGTGTCCTGGTCGGGTGGTCGGCGGCACGTGTCGCCGTTTTGGAACCCAGGCCCCTGCAGTGCTTCCGGTGTCTCGAGCGAGGACACGTCAGGGAGCGCTGCACCGCCGAGGTTGACCGTAGCAACTTGTGCTACCGCTGCGGTCAACCGGGCCACAAAGCGCGAGGTTGCTCCGCAGGGCCGCACTGCACTCTGTGCGCCGCGGCCAACAAACCTGCGGGGCATCTAATCGGCGGCAAGGCTTGCGTGGCCAAGTCGAGCCGCCGAAATAAGAAGTCGAAGAGACGCACTGCCGCTGAGGCCACGGCCCAGCCGCAGTCCGTCCGCCCATCGCAGGCCGAGAATGAGCCAATGGAGGTCGCCCAATAATGGTCCTCAAGATCCTCCAGGCGAACGTCAACCACTGCGCCGGAGCTCAAGATCTGCTCCTTCAGTCCATGGCGCAGTGGCTGGTAAACGTGGCTGTGGTCGCCGAGCCGTACTTCGTCCCGCCCCGCGACAATTGGGCCGGAGACCTTGACGGTTCGGTGGCCGTTATTACCCAGGGTGCCGCAGGCTCCCCGCCCTTCGAAAAAGTAGCGAAGGACCGGGGATGCGTAGCGACTCTGTTGGGAGGAGTTTGGATTGTAGGAGTTTACTTTTCTCCCAACAGACCCTTAGTCGAGTTTGAAGCCTTTCTCACTCGGCTGGGGGCCCTGGTGTCGCAGAGCCAACCTCGCCCCGTCGTCGTCGCCGGTGACTTTAATGCCAAGTCCCTGGCCTGGGGCTCATCGGCGACTGACGCTCGTGGCAGGGTCCTGGAGGAGTGGGCGACCTCCCTCGGCCTGATCGTCCTCAATCGGGGGTCGGTGGACACGTGCGTGAGGCACAACGGCGGTTCGGTGGTGGATATCTCGTTTGCCACCGACACCGTCGCACGCCGTGTCCGGGGCTGGAAAGTCCTCGTGGGCGTGGAGACATTGTCGGACCACCGATACATACGGTTCGATGTCTCCGCGCCCGCCGCCAATCAGTCCGGCGGCAGACCGAACGCCCCGATTGGGGGCGGCCCGCGATGGGCACAAAAACGCCTCGATATAGAGGCCTTGGAACTGGCCGCTCTGGTCCAAGCCTGGCTCCCCGCGCCGGAATCTACGGTGCGGGTTGAGGAGGAGGCCGAATGGTTCGGGGCAGCGCTAACTTGTATCTGCGATGCGGCGATGCCCCGTGTCCAACGCCTCCCTCCGCGGCGCCAAGTATACTGGTGGTCGGCGGAGCTCGCGCAGTTAAAGTATTGTTGTGAGGTGGCGCGCCGCCGACTCGCCAGACTCAGGCGCCGGCGGACACGGCAGGCAGATTACCTGGACCAGGAGCGGCTGCTCCGCGGCCTCTATAAAGAGGCCAGGAGAGCGCTGCGGGTGGCCATCAAAGAGGCGAAGGCTGCGGCCAGAAAGGAGTTCTTGGGGACTCTGGACCGCGATCCGTGGGGGCGCCCGTATCGGCTGGCGTTGAACAAGTTACGCCCGCCGGCGCCCCCCCTCACCCAGAGTCTCCGTCCGGAGCTCCTGGGAGACGTGGTCGCCGCTCTCTTTCCGGCCACCGATGTCGTCGTCGTTCCTCCACGGATGCCACCGAGATCTCCGGCGGCATCGTCGTCGTCGTCCGTTTCGGCAAGGGAGACCCCGGAGGGTCCTCCCCCGGGTGTGTCGCCCGGGGAGTTAGAAGCAGCAGTGCTTCGGCTGCGGAGCAAGAACTGCGCCCCGGGGCTCGACGGCATCCCAGGACGTGTCTGGGTGCTCGTAGTCGAGTTCCTGGGGGAGAGGCTCCGCGGCCTGTTCTCCGCGTGCCTAGAGCAGGGCCAGTTTCCATCGAGATGGAAAACTGGGAAGCTGGTCCTGCTGAAGAAAGGCAATCGACCCGCTGAGTCGCCATCGGCCTACCGGCCCATCGTGCTGCTCGACGAGGTCGCCAAGCTCTTCGAGCGCATCGTCCATGCGCGCCTCGTCGAGCATCTCGAGAGGGTCGGCCCGGACCTGGCCGATTGCCAATTTGGGTTCCGGCGGGGCCGATCGACCATCTCGGCGATTCTGCGGGTCAAGGCACTAGCGGAGGAAGCGGTGGCCCGGGGCAAATGCGTCGTGGCGGTGTCCTTGGACATCGCCAATGCCTTCAACTCCCTGCCCTGGGCCTGTATCGAGGAAGCACTGCGGTACCACGTGGTGCCACCCTATCTCAGGCGTCTGGTGCACTCGTACCTCTCCAACAGGGACGTGGTGTATCCGGGCGCCAACGGGTGGTACCGAAGAGCGGTGTCGTGCGGTGTTCCACAGGGGTCGGTTCTTGGGCCCCTTCTGTGGAACATCGGCTACGACTGGGTGCTCCGTGGTGCCAACCCCCGGGGCGTCGGCGTATTCTGTTACGCCGACGACACGCTCGTCACTGCGACGGGCGGGACCTTCCAGGAGGCCGCCGACCTCGCCGCGGTTGGAACTGGCAACGTGGCGAGGAGGATTCGGCGGTTGGGCCTCACGGTGGCCCTCCACAAATCCGAGGCCATTTGTTTTCACCGGCCTCGGATGGGACCACCGGCTGGGGCCCACATCGAGGTTCAGGGCGTGCGAATTCCCATCGGCAAGCAGCTCAAATACTTGGGGCTGCTGCTCGACAGTCGGTGGGAATTCCGCGCCCATTTTGAGGCGTTGCAGCCGAAGCTGCTGCGGGTAGCAGGCGCTCTGTCTGGCCTGCTGCCCAACCTGGAAGGTCCAGGCATCCCTTGCCGAAGGATGTACATGGGAGTCGTGCGGTCTATGGCGTTGTATGGAAGCCCAGTATGGGCCGAGTCCCTGAACAGGCGCTGCGTCGCTCTTCTGCGCAGGCCTCAGCGTGCGCTGGCGCAGCGACTGATCAGGGGCTACCGCACGATCTCCTACGAGGCGGCCTGCGTCTTGGCCGGGTCCCTGCCGTGGGATCTTGACGCCAAATTCCTCTCGCGTCTTTATCATCAGCGGGAGGAGGCGTCAAGTCGCGGGGACAGACTGGCCCCGAGAGAGGTTGAGGCAATAAAAGCCTCCCTCCGTACGGCCGCCGTGGAGGAATGGCGAACCAGGCTGGAGGATCCCAGTGCTGGTGCTAGGACCGTCGAGGCAGTGCGTCCTGTCCTCGACCAGTGGGTGGACAGGCGCCACGGTGCGGCGACGTTTCGCCTGACGCAGGTATTGTCGGGGCACGGATGCTTCGGCCACTACCTGTGTCGGGTGGCTCTGAAGGAGGAGTCGGCCGTGTGTCACCACTGTGACAACTGCCCGGACGACACAGCCCAGCACACACTACAAGAGTGTCCAGCCTGGGAGACGGAGCGCAGCGCTCTCCGCGCTATTGTTGGTGGCGACCTCTCGCTCCCGGCCGTCGTATCTTCAATGGTCGGGAGTCCGAGGTCGTGGCGAGCGATGCTCTCCTTCTGCGAGCACGTCATGTCGCAGAAGGAGAGCGCGGAGCGGGATCGAGAGATCAACGATCCCGCCCGCCAAAGACGTCAGAGAAGGAGGCGCCGGGTCGACAGAGATAACTAGACCCGGCGCCCTGCCCTGTGGCAAGGGGGCGTTAGAATCCCACCACGGTATCCCCTGCCTGTCGTAAAAGGCGACTCAAAGGGGCCCTTGGGGTCGCTGGGCGCGCTGCGGGGGCGGCGCGTCCTCACTGAAAGTGACCCCGAGAGGGGCGGCGGCACTGTGGCCTGTGTACGTCGCGGGCGCCCATCCACAACCGGGGCGCCCGAACCAAGCTAGTGGGGGTGCAACTGCGCCCCCTACATACTCCGAGACGGCCGAGACATATACGTCTCGGAGGCGCACCGGGCGGCTGCGGCATTACGGTTGGCGCTTCTCGCCAACGTACCGCGGTCGCCCCACTCGGCGCGGAGATGGCCACCGGGGGGTTTTGGTCGGTATGCCGGTTTAGGGAATTTTTGTTAGGGACCCAGCCCGGCACTAACATCAGCGCGGACATGACGTCGCCGCGCGCCGGGCTGGAAGACCGGTGACCCCGACATACGCTTCCCGCCCCCCCCCTCCCCCGGGGCTGGAGGGAAGTAGAGCCATAAACAGCTTTCCCCTCGAGAACAAAAAAAAAAAAAAAAAAGGTATGTATCAGTCCCAAGTAATAAGGGGCGATAAACTAAAAAATGTTTCTAATATATATGTTTTTAAGAATAATAAACATAAAGTCAAATCTGAGCAATAATGACAATAAATCCAACAAGAAGATTGAGTGTTGAAATCAACGGAGAGACACAGAATAAACAGAACATCATAAGGCAGACAGTTGTTTAATATCGAGAATACCAAATGTGGCACCGCGGCGTCGATGTATTAAGTTACAATCAGGTAAACGAACAAATTGAATTGAGACGGTAATTCCGTTCCGTTAAGGAGGTTTCATTCTGTTTTGCGTTTTCAAACAACTTTATTGTGGGTGATAAATTGATTTATTATGTTGCTTATCAGAGTATGGAAGCTCGCAACCAGTGATATATGTTTATTTAGGAGCGACGCAATGACGATATTACGGACACATAAGCTCACGCCTCCATGGGATACTTATCTCCATTTGATCCGTCCATCATCAACATCATCATCAGCCCCTCTTACGTCCACTGCTGGACATATGCCTCTCCTATGGCACGCCACTGGGCTCGATCTTCGGCCCTCCTCATCCAACCGCTGCCAGCCACCTTGCGAATATCGTTCGTCCATAATTATTACTAATGTGGTAGTATCACCAGGCGGATCACTGTGATCTGTGTCTGCGCTTAATTTGTACTTTTCGCATCCCCTCCTTGTCACTAGCAATATTGTGCTCATTAAAAATAGTCAAATCAGCAACGATTATACGAATTTAAAGTTAGTCCATTTCACTATTTAAATGATGGTAGTTAAATCTTTCATGTACTGGATATATATTTTAAGTAGCAAAATTGACAACACGTAAATTTACCTATTCTAAAAACTAAAAACAACATTTCTAAAACTGTCCAAATTAATATAAATGATCGATAACTATTTTTTTCAAAAAGAATCATTTTATTCTTTTTAAATAACGCAAATATTTGCGCAATATTTTAGCTGAATATAATAAACAATCAATTTTATAGTTATAAGAAATCTATTTTTTAAAGTAATTAACAAAAATATTTTCCAAAATTTCTTGAAATTACATCTGAGAATCATCTTGAATGCAATAAAATAAACTTCCGTAAGAATGCGTGCTATTACCTGTGCTTTTGTTAATTTAAAATACCAAGGTTGAGATTTCTGTACGCGGGCTGTCATTGTGTCAGTGGTGCCGGTTAAACGTACACCGCACACCTAAAACTCCCGAGTGAGCCGAATTTAATCGCCCGAAGCGCCAGTGCGAATAATGGCTGTGACAAATTTTCCGTTCCGCTGAGCGTTTTCCTATGAATGCACCTACACAATCAACGGCGCTGCCAGCAAAATTGTACGCTATTAAGTGACGTTCTAAATATAGGGGATCTTCGTGATGACGTGGAAGAGATAGCCGGCCGCGTTCAACCCTTCACGCAGCTCATCCGGTAGCTCGACCAATACACGCTGACTTCAATTTTACTCAGCAAGCTTATGAAGTATTTTTGCTTAAAGACAAATCAACACTTACGACGTTTCAAAAATGTGCAACAGCAGTCGCAACTGATGAAGTGTAACTGTTACACATCTGCCTTTCGACGATTGATTCATAATGATGATTGCTACGTGCGGTTTGGAAGACATGTCCGCGGAAAGCGACGTCGTGTTGGATCAATGTTTTGACGTTAATAACACAGCGACCGTGGAGAGGTAAAGACTTATTACGGACAGTATAATTCAAGCGTCTGACATGTCGGCGACGTGAAAACCGGTGTTTATCTCCGGCGATGTAGAAAGTTTAATCGAATTTAAATTTTTAAATTGTTTTGTAATCGCTTGTTACGGTATTGAGGGATTTATGTGTTGAATTTTAAATTGTCCTCGCACGGTTAATTATTGATTAATGCTTGTTTACAGAATGCCGCGGGAGTTTCAACTTCACCAAGATTATGCACATGTTCTTTATAAATTTTCTGACGATGGTTATTACCTTTTTATTGTGCGTCTTTCAGTAACATGTTGATGTTTCAATTTCCTAATTATTATGAAATAATTATCATTGTTAACAAACTTGGAAAAAATAAACTATTAACGATGATATTATGAATAACACGACTTCCTAAAGCGTAATATCATGTAATCTACTCTGGCTACAATAAATAACATTGAGTAGGCTTGACCACGTTTTTCCACTTTCTTTCAGAAAACTTATACAAAGACGGTGATACTTTTTGTTCGTCACATAGAATTACTGATAACTTAATTAGCTGTTAGTGGGATATTGGTACCCGTCCCTATTTAGGGTGCAAACTCATTTATACTAGTTAACGCGAGTGTGCAGTCATCCGGCATCAGACTTTATCAATTCATTTTCTAATAGCCAGTATTATGATATCAACTCACTCTTTAATTAGCCTTATCCCATTTCTATTGGGTCCGGCCCTTCTCGTCATTCTTCGACAGATAGTTCTATTCTAGGTCATCGAGACATTGATTTGGACTTTCTTTAAGTCGTTGTTGATGACGGACATCCAAGTTTGATTATATATTATGTATTACATATTATAATAGCCACTCATCATCATCAGCCCAAATACGTCCCACTGCTGAGCACGGGCCTCCTCTACAACTGAGAGGGTTTAGGCCTTAGTCCACCACGCTGGCCTAGTGCGGGTTGGCGGACTACACACCTAAGAAATTTCTAAGAAATTTTTGCATTTGTGCAGGTTTTATCACGATGTTTTCCTTCACCGTTAAAGCAAGTGATAATTCATTGTGAATACACACATAACTTCGAAAAGTCAGAGGTGTGTGCCTGGGGTTTGAACCTGCGACCGCCGAAATTCTCGACCGCGCGCTTAAACCTCGAGGCCATCACTGCTTTTTTTTAGCAACTGCTGAGAAATAATCCTAATTACCTCTTACATTCACTAGTCACTTACTTCTCCGTTCACTTTACCTGCAAAAACAAAAAATGTTCTTTCATAGTAAATTTTTTTTTTTTTTTTAAGAAGGCATAGACATCAAACGCGTTCCTAGTCTATCATATTAACAGTTGCGCTTTTGTCACGCTCGTCTCTTCCTGGCATATTACATTTCCCTTAATTAAAACCAAACGCTGAATGCTCCAAACGTGGTACCAATCAGCTCACATCGGAACTTTACGATGTTAGTTCATAAAATCTGTGTGTAGTGCCGACTAGTACTGATTCATAACACGTGTTGGCTGCAACGGGAAATTTGAAATAAGAACATCGGAACGGGCTTTTTGTAAGCCATGATTGAGCTGTAGGAAATAATAAGCACATGGCAGGTTCAGCCCTACGGACAATTTTAATTGCAAAAATCGAAGATAAATAGTATAGAAATCAAATCAACGTATTCCAAAGCTGTTAAGTTAAATTATTGCGAAATACAGCGTCAACAGTGAATGTGACTATATGAATTAATATTTTCTATTTGTAAAATCAGCTTTATCATCCAATAAATTAAGTCACAATAATACGAGTATATATACATATTATACAGATAGTTTTCAAACAAATTTTAAACCTTTGATGTCCAGCTTCCAGAACGATTGTTATAAATAATTGATGTATGAGTGTAGGTATAACCCAACAATGTAACTAAATATTAATGGCGAAACAAAATGCAAAAACTATAAACAAAGTGTTAGTCTAGTCATAGTTAAGTGCTTTTGAATCTTATCTAGAAAAAAATATTCGCAAACCCCGTACTTTTAAGTGGAACTTATGTTTTGTTTGCACACAACTGTTGTCGTCAGAACCACACCATTAGCGAAAGTAAATCGAGTTCCCTACACATTTTTAGTAAAAAGGGTTTACGTGGCGAGAATGTGATGTTACATACATTTCCCTTCTTATTCCTTTGTTTGGGGATCCAGCGTTGCAATTTTTTCTTCAATATTTATATTGAAATATTTATTGCCTCATGGTCTCGCGGCACAAGTTTGTGCTATGCGATCTAAATGTCCCGAGTTCGATTCCGCGTCGGGCTAAGTGTTAATGAGATTTTCCATTAAGAAATTATCAATGACTGCATGGAGACTGGAATTATGCCAAAAAAACATCAATAGGTCATTACGTTGACGAAATGTGGGTGCAGAAATTCACCTAGGCACCTACCCTTTGAGGAATACAAGAGTGAGGTTTTTACTAATATTTTATATCGATTAAGTGGATATACTTTAGACGACCGAGATACGTTTGGACAGTTTTTTTCATTTATCTTTCTCATTTAATGTAGGTATTTATTGAGATCAATTTAATCAGAATATTTTTTTTCAAATATGTCAAATTACCATGATGGCCTCGAGGATTAAGGTTTAAGTTGTAACGTTCAGAAATATTTTATTCATAAAAGTTGTTCAATTGAGATTTTGCTAAATTTTTTTATATATTTTGTTTAAAATAGATAAAGTCATCTATTGAAGAAAGTAAATTAAATAGATTCATTATTGAAATCGTGATGGCCTCGAGGTTTAGGCACGCGGTCGAGAATCTGGACTGTCGCGGATTCAAACCCCAGGCACACACTTCTGACTATTCGAAGTTATGTGTGAATTCACAATGAATTATCACGTACTGTAACGGTAAAAGAAAACATCGTGATGAAACCGGCACACCTAAAAAAAAGTTCTTAGGAATTTTATTTTTGTATAAAATTTAAATTAACAATTGCTTACGAAGTACCTATAAGATTAGTTCAGAATAACACTCTGTAATGTAATGATGTACGCATTCTTTTTTTATGATTCTTTATCCGGATTTTTTAAATGTAAGCCTTAAAATGTTTACACTACAAGACTTTACGTTTAAACGCGTTGTTTTTCTGATATTGATATGAGACTACAACATCGAAATTTGTAACAAGAGCGAAAGTATTAATTAGCTTCAACCGTCGCCATAATTATCCTCATCTCCTCAATTACTTCTTCGCTGCGCTTAAAGACTCCAATAAAGCATGTGCACAAAAGCTACAACCAAAACAAGTTAAGGTTGCATTTGATTGGTCGGTATTTCTGCTTGAATCTCGTCATCAGATTCATTTGTTATTACTGATTCAAGCAGGCAAACAAATCACATATCAATCTTAATTCTCAAGTGAATGCAACAACACACAGCGATGTATCAAATATGAAACACAAAACAAACGCGAAACGGGGAATATTGTTGGAGCTCATTTTTCTATCTAAAAACAAATAACATTAAACCTTAACGTCACGAAGGCAGGTGAAACGCTCAGTGCCGGCGCCCGTACGAAAGCTTCCCAAATATTTACAAGTGCCTCAAGTGGCTTAAAACAAATTCTCCAATAATCTTGGCTCGACTTTGTACGATTGTTTACACTGAATTTCGCTACCGCCTTCCCCTTGGCTTGTATTTTTGTGGAACGCCACTCAAATCGTGTTTGATTTCGCCAGACATAAAGCGTTTGTAAACATTTAATAGAGTTGTATCGGGTTACCTGATTTCTTTTGTTCCTCAGCGTTTTATTTTTATAACATCTCACAGTACAAATATGAGCACATTTGTTGTAACGTTCAGAAATATTTTATTCATAAAAGTTGTTCAATTAAGATTTTGCTACTTTTTTTTATATATTTTGTTTAAAATAGATAAAGTCATCTATCGAAGAAAGTAAATTAAATAGATTCATTATTGAAATCGTGATGGCCTCGAGGTTTGGGCACGCGGTCGAGAATCTCAACGGTCGCGGGTTCAAACTCCAGGTACACACCTCTGACTTTTCGAAGTTATGTGTGTATTCACAATGAATTATTACGTACTTTAACGGTGAAGGAAACCATCGTGATGAAACCTGCACACCTAAAAAAGTTCTTAGGAATATCTTAGGTGTGTAGGCCGCCAAACCGCACTAGGCCAGCGTGGTGGACTAAGGCCTAAACCCTCTCAATGGTAGAGGAGGCCCGTGCCCAGCAGTGGGACGTATATGGGCTGATGATGATTATCGAAATCACCAATTCGTTATTTGTTGTTTTGATAGCTATAACGAACAGTCGACACGATAGATCAAAAGCTTTCCCCTTGTATTTCTTTTGCAGACGATCGTAATCCCATACACGAAACATACAAATCATTCACAGTTTTTTTGAAACCCGCCTCGTGATGATTTTGACAGTGCGCCGTCGAATGTTTACGTCGGCGGGACAAAGTCATTAGTCGACACTTCAGCGTTAACGCATCTGGCGGACGTATACAAATATATAGTGTTGCAGTTTGTTCTCGAATTGAAATTGAAAGAACACGAATGAAACAAGAAATTTAAGACAGGAATTTCGACTGTCTCCGGCCTGCGATTCTTAGTAGTAGAACAGGCACGAAAAACCTGGCCAACAACAAATTAAAATACAGCTGGCGAAATGAAAGTGTGAAAATACACCTATCTTTCTAGGACTACAGGCGTTAATATGTATTATAATGAGTTCAATTAATTATTAAAGTGGACTCTTATTTTCCATCGCAAACATAAAAGACGTCTTTTAAAAAAAAAAAAAAAAAAACATAAGAAACAAAATTGATTTCGTTAACATTTTCTTTCTGTTACATTCATTTATCGTTCGTCATTCATAAAAAATATCGACTCGCATATGTAATTCATCGAGAACATCACGATCGAGTTTTATCAAATATAACATTCCTTTAGAAGTAGAAGTGATATTAAAATTACAGTGAATGTTGCAGAAGACAAAGAGTGAGTCGACGCGTGAAGTATCAAACGTAATAAATAATTCCCTCGCCTTGCGACAAATGAGGTCATGTGTTTCGCCTTTACGTTTTTTCATCGGCTTCCCGCGGGATCGTGTGTCTTCTATTTCCGTTTCAACGTATCGAACGATTTGCTCCTTTAAATTTAGAATATGTTCGCTGTTTAGTATATTGCGCCTTGGGGATCATTAAATTCGGGTGTCACAGGCAGATGTCAACTCAATTGCACATCTGGAAAGTTTTAGTCCGTTGTTTTTGCTTAATGATTTTTATGTTACAAATTATCGGGATGGTGTTCACACTTGTGCGGTTTGTCCCGATTCATAGACACTTGTGTTTTTTTTTTATATTCAAACACATTTAACATACTTTGATAATGGAGGAAAATTTTGTGACTATTACGATTGTGGACTTAACTAGCTCCTAAGAATGTGTATAATCAGTTTCGTTTACAAAGTTGAACGAATATGATATTATAAAATAAATATGTACATATAAAAGTCATATAATACATAGTATTCATCCCAACTATAATACAAGTCTTGTGTCGTGGGTATCAGAAACTACGAGAATCATTTGGTTGAAATATTTCTTCCGATACATCTTCATACGTTTAAAACTCGTTTTGTTTACAGTTCAGTAACACTTATTCTATTTCTGAAATTTCATTCACACAGAATACAATTGTTTATGAAGTGACGTAACAAATAAATGTAGCCATAAATTGTCTAAGCAAAAATAATCTAATCGCCCAGAAAATCTACAAATGCGACTTTACGAGTTCTTCTTCAAAGTGACCATTCATATCTAATCCTTTTGTACTTCGACCTATTTAAATCACGTTAAAAGCAAATAAGTGTTGACCTCAAAACCGCGTTTTGTGTAAGTATTGCAATCTTACAGACAGTGGCGATGCCAAGCATTTCATGGATGCATGCACTGAATTATAATTTTTATTCCTTAGGAAGAGAGTTGAAATTTTCCTGGCGTGTGTTAATCTTCAGCAATAATTGGAATTGTGGTACACATGGAACAATCAAACTTAACCTTGGGAGCATTTTACGAGGCGCTTTCAGTGTGCCCGGTGCAATAAACATGTCGGCAACAAGTGTTAGAAGGCTTGCGGTCTACACACTGGGCTATAAGTGTTTGTCCAGATTTTGCTGAATTTTTAGACATTTTTGAATTTTTAAAAATATCAATAATTTACATACAAAACCAGCATAACAAGCTATTACATCAGTCGTTCTTGCTCATCTGCAAAAATCTTGCGCTGTGGGAATCAAAAACTACAAGAAGCTTTTGGGAAAGACAACACAATTAAAGGAAGGGATAATTTGAAACATAATTTTAAATCACACGATCTTAATTTTGTTATAATGATGTTTAGATTGTAAATACTAATATCAATGAAAATTTTGTTTTAGGTACAGTTTCACTGATCCACCACCATGGATTATTACGAAAACTTACTTTCTTTACCCTGAAAATACCTGTGAGGAGCCCTCAGAAATGCAATTTTTAAACGCTGCCTTGGTCTTTCGTTAACTGACTATCATTGGTCCCGCAGTATAAGTTCGTGCCGTGCGATCGAGAGGTCCCAGGTTCAATTGTTAGGACGGGCAAAGTGTTAGAGAGTTTACCCATTAGATGTTTTTTGTAGCAGCGTGATTCGGAATTTTGTCCAAAAAATATCATAAGAAAAATATTAGCATGCACAGTTTAATTGGCATTATAAAAGTGCTGCAGAGGCCAAGATCCGCATGGTATTGTATCATAAGATGTATAATATGAATGTACAGGGCTAACAGTATAAAAACAATCAAAAGCCGCTGTCGAAACATCAAGTCAAAACAATAAATTTAGCAACAACAAGCGTAAATATTTTGCAATATCATCGCTGACATAATTTACGAATCCACCAAACAAACCGTACCAAATGTGAACGAGCATTTGTTATTACATACAAGTGAAACATTAACAATAACTAAAGAATGGGGTGCCGTAAACTAAAGAATCTCACACACAAAGCGACATAAATGTGTTCGCATATAAATAAAATCAATTGGGCGTCAGGATACATATATTTTTAGTAACAAATAACACGAACACTCCCCCAACGTAACCCAAGGATGCAGGACGAGGAGAAAACTGTGAGATGTAAATGCATACAATAATAAAAAGTTTATCTACAGTTTTATACATACAAATATAAGGTAAGGTAGACTGGTAGAGAATGTCGCAGGCATTATGTCCGCCTATATACAGTTGTGTATATGAAGCTTTATAAATAAATATACAAAACAAAATAAAAATCAATTTAATTTTATAATATTATATATAAAAAAAATATTTTAATGTATTGGTTCAATCATTAAGTACTTCTATAAAATTATTATTTTCTCATGTCAATATATTGCTATTTGTATCTAAATG
Organism: Hemaris fuciformis; assembly: GCA_907164795.1. Classification (NCBI taxonomy): domain Eukaryota; kingdom Metazoa; phylum Arthropoda; class Insecta; order Lepidoptera; family Sphingidae; genus Hemaris; species Hemaris fuciformis. Next base: position 10,487,547 of record OU015442.1, read on the forward strand.
TTATGTAAATGTACCTAGGTACTATTTACATACATTCCTCTGGTATTGTAAGTGTTCATGGGCGGTGTTGACCACTTAATATCAGGTGGCTCACTTGCTCGTTTGCTTCCTTTGTCCATAAAAAAAACATATGTATACAAATTCACACTTGTATCTCCAAAGGGTTAGCAGAAGTAAATATCTTTTCACTATTTCGCCAATTACTTTTCTTCCATAGTCCGTGCTGCTACTGAAAATTTCTTAATAAAAATATACAATAACTCTGCCCGACATGGAGACCTTACAATCGCACGGCACATATTTGTGTCACGAGACTCATTACATTGTAAGGATTTTTAGAACCCAATTACTCTTTGCCCGATCATCATCATCATCATCAGCCTAGATACGGCTGGACACGGGCCTCCTCTACAACTGAGAGGATTTAAGGACTTAGTCCACCACGCCTACGAAATTCCTAAGAACTTTTAGGTACGCAGGTTTCCTCACGATGTTTTCCTCCACCGCTAAAGTACGTGATAATCGACCAGGAAATCGAATTCGGGATTTCTCGAACCACGAATCGACGATAATTATGTCGCGGGACCAAAGAAGCACTCGTATTTAAAGTTAAACGCACAGTAAACGAGGCTATATCAAAACATAACACAAAAAGTTAAGTCTATTACTCAATTTTGTACCCTCATATTGAAAGAATGCCCATGAAATACTCCGTGATCACTGCTCCGTAAATAATATGAAATGAAGACATTTTTATTACGTTTATTAACGATGTTTGTTTTGTTTCAAACTTTTTACGTGTGTTTATACAAATGGTGTCTTACGTATTGTTTGTGTACGGAATATGTCTCATTAGTCATTGAACATTGGGTGTGAACGCTTTTATTACTAAAAATAATTTTAACTACACAGTATTTTTACACGTGTTTGGAATTTACAACGATATACATAGTTGTATTATGAATGGGGCACTTATTAATATGAATGACTTATGCATTACTGGATGGGAATATAGATGGGAGATTTTTAAGTTCTTTTAAGACTATAACATAAGACGATAAGTAATTTATACGTGTGTATTCACAAAATTAATTGTAAGTGTGTATTCACAAGGAATTATTACTTACTTTAACGGTGAAGGAAAACATCATGAAGAAATTTGCACACTTGAAAGTTCTTAGGAATTTCTTAAGTGTTCAGTCCGCCAATCAGCACAAAGCCAGTGTGGTGGATTCAGGCCCAAACCCTATCGGTTGTAGAGAAGGCCTGTGCCCAGCAGTGGGAGGTAAATGGGCTGAAATGAAGTAATTTATACAATTTTATAAAATATACAATTATCTTCTTCTTCTTCTTCTCAGCCTATCGCCGTCCGCTGCTGAACGAAGGCCTCCCCAAGTAGGCGCCAACCATCCCGGTCTTGAGCAGCCCTTATCCATCCGCTACCCGCCACCTATAATACCATACAATTATCTACATTGATTTACTATAGCTGTTGAAGTTCTGAGCAAAAAGGAATAGAATTTTAAGCTAATCTCATAATGTATTTGTAAGGTTATTGTTTCGTGTTTATAATTTTCTGGTGAAATCAAATCAAATAGATATTATTGGAAGGCTACCATGATCATGATTCAAATTCTCGCAGTAAAATACAATGTTCATTAAACATACAGCGATACTTCAATTCTAAATTCGATCTCAACACCAATCGATCATCGGTATAATAATATTTCCGTTAACAAGAAGCAACTATTTCATATCAATAGACGTGTTTGGTTTGATGGAATTATGACCGCCCGCTGTTGAGTTCGTATTACTAATATTGCTCCGACGGGTGTGATCTCATGATCAGATGTTAGGTGTAATGCATTGTGGTTATTTGTTAAATGAATCTTGTACTTATGATGTTGTCTTCAAATTGATGAGAAAGCAAGTTTTGTTTTGGCTAGTCAGAGAAATTAAAATTTTTAACGACTACAACATTTGATGGGTTTTGTGTGAACCCAGAGAAGTCTTCATACTAATACCTTATATAAAAAATAGGTTGGTAAAAGTCGATATTATTTATAAAGCGACATCTGCAAGATGCTTTAATTGTTGCTGTCTAAAGAGAAAATGATAATTGCATTCATTTTTCGCCCTTCAAAATTCTGTTTTGATCGCATAGTATTTAGCGTCATATGTCTGTGTGTCATATGTCTATAATACCAACATTTACTAAATTTTAGTATTGTCCGAGCGGAGACGGACGAGCCATTAATATGCAATAAAAAGTTAAGCTATATTCCTACGTACGTAAATGTGTTAAAATACAAAGAACAGCATTACATAAATATAATAAAATAAAACAAATTTTCATACATTCCACGTTCATCCAACGCAGATGCAGAACATCAAGGGATTTAAGATTGAATAAAGTTGAGTCACAAAACTTCACTATTGCACCCAACATTGCTTTTGTAAAGAAGATAGTCGTTTACTGCGCCATAAAACGTGCTCACCGTTTTAGTATTTCTCATTCTGCTGTTACTTTTTCAATTTTTATTGACATCGCCAGTCATTTCGGCCGTACATGCACCTATAGTCTTCGAGTCTTTTATTTTGCTATCGGGAATGAAGTCGCTGGAAATGCTCCTTGCAGTGGCCATTTGATCCAATATGAGCGAGGTCATAAACTTGGAGAGAATTATGGTTTACAAAGAAGGAAGGATTGTACAGGCTTGTGTGATTACATTACCTTCGCCGACATTAAATATTACGTAGCCTATAATTTAAAATATCCAGTGACCCTCTGCATTTTTCAGTTTAATGTCACTGATAGGATAGATTTGTTTCTTGTATTATTAGACTCTGCAATCATCATTCTATGAAATCAAATATTACAGCCCCGCGGCGCGCTAGACACCAGCTTATAAAACGAGAAGCCGCGAGTTCGATCCCTGCACCGAGACAAATGTTTGCGGTATCCATAAATAAATAATCTCGTAGTTTCTGATACCAACGATACAAAATTTGTATCCTAGCATGTGTTTTGAACTATTTATATATTTGACTATTGGGAGGATTTTGAATATTCATAAGCAGTGACATATTTTTAAATGTAACTCTTACTAAGATACAAGAATAAGATCGTGGTAGGTACCAATACTCAGTTAGAATAATTTAGACCGTGCATCGCATAAATACTTGGTGATCATATAATCACAATTTATTTCGGCGCAAACATTGTTACATTTATAATTATTAGCTTTTAATTAATATTCTAGGTAAAAATCACGTGTAGAAAATTACATACTATCAAGAGCCAATTACTCAACTTAACGAGACATTGTGTTTGCAATACTAATTATTCCGGTCTCACGTGAAACACGTCTATGAACGGTTGCAGTTGTCTAATTAGACAATTGCCAACTAACATTGTTCCAAGCGTGTATCTCTCGTTTCCTCGGCGACAAACTGTTGGCAATTTCTCACGTCATTATTTATGTCTAAATATATTTTCACAGTTATGTTTTTTTGTGAAGGTAGCATTTTTTTTTCAATACTGTTTCACCTGTTTTGATTAAAATTTCTTCATCATGCTTCGAGTACGAGAGATAGGTCTTCTCCCAAAATACAGGATACACCCTAACATGTATGGAATATTTTTGAGTCGTATAATAGTTTATATAGTGAGCGGATAGCAGAAAATAATCCTTTGGTGTTAATGATTCTTTGCGTAGTCTTTCTATTAAAATTGACTTTCATAGTTTTTTTTAGTAGATTTTCATTGCGGTACAGCCATAATTGTAGGACATACAAATATTTATCAACACAAGCATGGAGCCCGTAAAATATCCAGTTACGAAAGCTAACCTCTTGCCCTTGAGATTAAATTAATTATGCAAAAATTAATAATTTGTTAGATTGAGATAGAACACGCAGGAATCATACAACAAAATATTATCATGTCTAAAATTTCTGCAGATATTAAATTGAAAATTAACAAAAGAACAAAAAGTCACACCTAACTCAATTGAGGCGAATGGCGATATGACAAAAGACGATCGTGACTTAAATCTAACTTCGGTGAAATTGATATTGTAATATTGGTCACGTAATATACACAAAGGCAATAATTAACACGAACTTGACATCAATACCAAGGTTAGTAAGCCGGCGTGAGGTAATAGACTTGGTGTCGCGTTTCTTTAAGTCAGTTGGTGGTTTAGCAATTAATTCTATCTCTGGAAGTCTCTATAAAAAAACTTACTGAAGCACTTCGAGCGTGCAAATAAGAAAATACATTGTTTGACTACCCACAGGATGGATAGATGTTCCTAAAAGTAAGATCGTGGCTGCTTCTGAGAGGTCGCGCTGGATGTCTTTGGTGGACGTCTATGTCTACCAAAGTGACGGGTTAGGGATGAGCGAAGAATTTTTGAGATGGCTTTCAATATAATAGAAGAAGACTATATCTAGTTTTCCGATGAAGTATCAGAAACAGATGATGAAATGAGACATTCCTATATACATCTTTTAACCGTTGATCAAGACAAAGTCTTTTTGATGGAACAACATCCCATAAATGCAATGTTTACTGCTTTACTAAAATTAAAAGAAGAAAATATTTCCATATTCAAATGCTGCTAGAAAACTTCATCCCTAGATACCACATAAATAAATGTACAAAAACCCACCGCAATATAAAATGCAAGTTTAATTTACAAAAACGCTCGTATAAGAATATGGCGCTATTTCATTTTATAAACATTACGTCCACTGGGAACCAATTTTAAAAGTGCATGTCATTTCCCTCACTGGTTGCAACATCGTAGTTGTAAAGACAGTGCGCAACTATAAAACGTCGTGTTTCTACTGAAATGGCTGTTGAAATATAAAAGAGTGTGTAAAACAAGAAGCAGCGCTCCATAGTTTTATGAATACTCTCTGGCAACAATCGAGGCGAGAATAAATAAAAAAATAGAAATAAAAATGAGGACATGCACCGTTTAAAGTCACAGGAGCCAACGGAATGGTGAATATTACTAGTAGCCAACAACAAGCCAAATGGAGATACCCGTCTCATCTAATATTGAGACGCGGAAATGTGTCCGGCTGTTTGTTCATTAAACATGGAGCTGTAGTCTATGTATCAAACTTTAAGTGATTACACACGTTTGTATTGCTTGATTGTTTGAAATGAAATGAAATTGCTTTATTTGGTCACGTAGGCAATCAAATAGCACTTATGACAAGTCAATACAGAAAAGAAAAATCTTTTATTATTACATTATAATTTAACTATGGTTCATTTTATATAATTTGTACAAAAATATTTACGGTTTTTTTTATAATTTATTTATAGTTTTCATCAGGAAATACATAATATCTTATTATTATTATTTTAAAGTAAATAACGAGATGGACCTTGTGTATTTCCGAAACATCACGTATTATTGTTTCATTAAAGTATTCTTAATGAGATGCGATTAATTTACTTAGGGGTTAGAAAAATGTGTGTGCCAGTTGGATGTTAATTTATTTCACGGAAAGTTGCGCACTTATGATTTTCAAAGAGTGTGTTTATTTAAGCCAGTGATAAATTTTATCTTATATTCGTTCACTTTCGTGTCTACCGGACCTATGTAATAAAAAATCAGTTTGTGAATACATTATTTTGTCGACTTGTTTCAAATAGTAGCAATGATCTATTCATCAGAATCAGTAAATCAGTATAACTAAGTTAGTACCTACTCAAGTATCAGAGCGACTGCTCTAGAAGATTATGATAATGTGAATGTAAATACTTGGATTCCGAGAGGATAAATGCAACTAAAAACTTTGTTTTTTATAAAAGAACATACGAGACAAAAATGAAGTATGTTCAAGTTAAGTTGCACGACAAAATTGACCTTATGCGTCTTGGTACGGTTCTAGCTAGCCTTTTACGTTGCTAATGTATAAAAAATAACGAACCGAGTGAAGTTGCGAGTAAAGCCTAGCTCAAAAGAAAACAATCGCACTAGAACTTGGCATTGAACAGGCCTCCTTTTTTATGCAGTATCGCCTTACTGGACATGAAGTATGACTTCTTTTAACGTTCAATTATGCGAGAATGGACATTCATTATCATACTTAATTTTATTTTAAATAGTGATAATGATTCTGCGATACCAACGTAGTATATTGATAGCATCAGAATGGCATATATGTGATGATTAGAGAAAGGTGATCGCAACCATTTCTTGCCATTTGTAGCTCTATTTGGCCTGGCCTGCACTTACATCAGATACCAGTGCGGTCACATTACAGTACCAGTATAGAACATTTTATTTGTACCAGTAAACTATTAATATAAATTTAACCTGATTAAAAGTTCTTACATTGAAAGCAATAGCTTAGTTGAAAGGTGATTGAAAGCCGAGATGAGTTCGTTGTTTGGTCAACAATACATGTCATTAAGCGCTTAATGCTTTTTACGTTTAAATTGAGCCAAATCTTTAAATTGATGTCTAACTAACTGGACTATGATAACTGTCGAATATAAGACGCTGCACCAACATATTATAATTTGCGTTGTGATAGCCTTTAGGTTTAGGCGCGCAAACGAGAATCTCGGTGGTCGCTTGTTCAAACCCCAGGCAAACACTTTTCTAAGTTATGTTTGCATTTAAAATGAATTATTACGTATTTTAACGGTGAAGGAAAACATCGTGAGGAAACCTGTATACCTGAAAATTCTTAGGATTTTTTTAGGCGGACCTCGAACGTGGTGGACTAAGGCCTAAACCCTCTCAGTTGGAGACCCATGTTGAGCGGTGGGGCGTATGTGGGCTGATGACGATACGTTGCGAAATGATTGATCCAAATAGAACCCGCTGTAGTGAAATAGGATTATGACTCTACCACTTATTTTTTACACTCTAGTATCTATAAGGAGAATAGCCTTGAATGTCGTACTAAACAAATTTTCTATGCATCACTCACATCACTTTTCGTATATCTCGCAATGACGTGCGCCCCTCCGCTATCCAAACATCAAATATACTTTACAAGCTAAAATAAAATCAAAGCATAACATCGTTCGTCGTAAGCCGACTGACTGACGGCTGTGTTTACAGTCAGTTTCGTAACAAATGCTTCGTTTTGTCAAATACAACACTTCGACTGTTGTATGTTAGAGTTCATGATCAGGTATTTTGTGAAAAATCTGGGTCTACTTTTCTTCATTTGATTACGTGACGATTACTCGCTTTGAAGTTTCATAATCATTATCAGCCCATATACGTCTCACTGCTGGGCACGAGCCTCCTCTACAACTGAGTGGGTTTAGGGCTGAGAGGCTCTGAAGTTTATCACATAGAAATGTTTTGTAAACTGTCTTTAGATCTATAAAATTATTTGAGAACATTAATGCGTACTTTACTTCAAAGGAATCTAATATTATTCCAAGAAAAAGGAAGCAATTTTCTAATAGGAATGCTAACCATATATGTTGATGTAGAGGCATACTTCTAATATACTATGGTTTTTCTTGTGTTTTAAAATACACTGCTGGGCTTAGTTCATTTAAACAATGGAACTTCCGAGTCGCCTGTGAGTTTACGGATACAACTATTAATATGAAGCAAAATGTTTCATTTTTTATTTGTGAGTAAATAAAACTTGTCAAAAGATTGTCAATTGATAATTATTGATTAAATAATGTATCTATTTAAAATTCATTATAATATCGTCAGTCTTTATTGCCATTGCCGTATTGTCCGAACTAACAACAACTGATTCAAGACACCTAAGCGTGAATCAGGTTAATAAATTAACCTATCAGAGATTACGTAATAAATCGTCTAAGAGTTAATATTAATATTTCATTTGGTCGGATTACACGTGAGATGTAAATACGCACGGAATCTTTTTATTTTACACTAAATTTTATGGTATCATCGAGACAAGACGTCAGTTGTAAATTCTATTTTTTGATTAGATAATCTTATTGCTTAATACCATTTGAATAATTTGTAAACGTGTGTTTATTATCGTTTATTGGTCTAATGGTTGATGAAGACTCAATTGACGGACGATATAATCGTAAAAATAATCATTGAGGGTTTTTTATTTATTTAATAAAAATTCAGGAAATAAATTCTCGTGAAAGTATAGCGTTTAAAGGTTGCAATAGTCTGGCTATCGAATCCAACGCTAACAAACTTACTCTTTATGCCATTTTGAAACGTTTTAATAGAAATAATCAGCATGTCAGATTCGAAAAAAAATAGTTATGTGTGCATTCACACTGAATTATCACGTACTTTAACGGTGAAGGAAAACATCGTGATGAAACCTGCACACCTAAAAGTTCTTAGGAATTTCTTGGGTGTGTAGTCCGCCAACCCGCACTAGGCCAGCGTGGTGGACTAAGGCCTAAACCTCCTAAACCCTCTCAATGGTAGAGGAGGCCCGTCCCAGCAGTGGGACGTATATGGGCTGATGATGATGATGAAAAAAAATACAAGTCTAAATCAAATAGTCGGAAAATCTACTTATGTAAGGGAATCTATTTGGAGAGTGTAGTTGGCTTGGTGACCAAGGTTTACGTTTTTCACTAAAAGATGAAGTCCGAACCTCAGATACGCAGATTGACTGATATAAATAAGTTTTCTGAAACTTGATGTGTGGCATAATATGCAATAATATGAAAATGACACATACATAATTACGATTAAAAATAATTTCCTCATTAACTTACCAAAGGAAGTGATTTAACAGTTATCAAGTATTAAATAAACCAAAGGAAGTAATTTAATGGACGAGAATGACCAAAATCGCCGTGATTCGGTAAACAAACGTTCTCCTCGGGCTAAATAAAGTTATTTTGTCAATAAAAATTCACCGCGCGTCTGTGGTTGGGACTATAAATTAATAAGGGATTACATAAAGCTAAACATCGAACCTTGATGGGTTCCTGCAATTCCCCTCGTATCCCGAAACTGATCCTTAACGACCGTAAAAGCGACAAATTTGTGTACCAGACGTACATAAATTAAAGTTCATTAAAAGTTAGCCAGTGAGAGCGAATGGTGTTTTATTTACTCATGTGGGCGCCAAAATGTCGCTGGAACGATAAATACGTCTTTTTAAATAATTTTTTTTTCGTGTATACCGTTTGGGATTTCTTTTACGTCAGCCGCGTCGCTATCCTCGACTTTGAGATGTTGAAGAAAAGTAAAATGTTTTGGATTGGATCTCCTCGGGTTATTTTTCGCGAGACACTTAAATACTGCGTGTGTATAAATCGCAATTTTTGTCCAAAAAGTTATAGAGTATCTAGTTAACTATCTTAACATATTATAGAGAAAAACATTAATATTATTTTTACTTAACGATTCTATTAGGTACTTAAAACGATTATATTTAGTTTTGTGAAATCAACTTACCTACATTAGTCCAACGACGCGGATAGAGCAATTGAAATAATTAATTTATAGTTGGTACGTAAATGGTCATATTTTACAATGTAATGAGTCCAATGATCCGACAAATATGTATTTTAATCAAAATAAAGTAAACAAACTGAGTTGACTAAGGCCTAAAACCCTTTCAGTTGTAGAGGAGGTCCGTGCCCAGCTATGGGACGTATACAGACTGATGATGAAAGTGAACAAATAAATCTTCCTCATCGACATAGGGTTTTAATATGTCATTGATTTCTTTTCAACTTCTAGTTCAGATCATCATAATGTTTAGTCAAATTTGTTGAGAACAATTGGTGTCCCGCCATGTATATTGATGTTTCACGCACCAAAGAGTTTCCTATTTTATATGTGCACTAAAAAGAGTAGTAATATAATTTACGGTTCTCTTTGAACCGGTTTAGATCCCCAGCATCGGCCAACACTCGAATAAACACATCCGTTCGCAAATAAACCTCACATATCCACAAAGAGGTTTTAATTTTATGAAGACGCAACCAACTAAAATGTTAATCTCGTCTAGACAAGCAAGACGGACGAATTAATAAAAGGCCTGCCCCACAGCGTTGAAACTTAATGGGAAACTAACAAGCGTAAACTAAAACACATAAAACAATACGAAAGCACCGCGGGCGAACGCGGACTGCACTCAATGGTGCACCTGCGATAATAGATCTTCGCTTAATTTAATATTAAAAGGAAAAAACTTTTCAATTTCCCTCTTATTACCTTCATTCCCGGCTAAAGTTCGTTGAAGTTGTATTTTGTTCTGGAAAGTTCGCCTTGTGTGCGCGTGACACGACATGTTTCACCGACGAAAAAAAAAATTAGAGGCGGCCATCACTACGTAATTGAAGTGTCAAAAGTTATCTGATTTTACTTGCAAAACGTGGCGATATGAAATTTTTCGCGCAACCGAGATCGTTCGGTGGAAAAAAGAGAATTCGATATGAGGAGAGTATCTGCAATCAGCATTCGACCTACATTCCAAGCGATATTATTATGCACATACAAGTGTGAACATGTTCGTATTAAACTACGGTGCGCAGCAAAAATCTACGGCATGCTAATTGAGAAACGAATTCATACCAGCACTGCAATTTTACATTTAGTTTTCGGTATGAAATTTAATAAATTATATTTGAAATATTTTTCATCCAATGCAATTAAAATATTTTACGATACTGCATTTACATATGTAATTTTGACACAATTTTCGTATTGCTACGTAAGTATAATGGCTTTGAACTTAGATTGTGGTGAATCAAGGTTTGATTACCAGGTGGTGTAAATTGCTTTTAATAAAACTCCTGCGGCAACTCCATAGATGCTAACTAAATAAGTTAGTCAAGCTTTCACAGTAGGTACTACTAGCGACACCGATGACAGACAAAAAAAGTATTTAAAATCTCTGTCTTAATGAAAAAGTAACTAAACCAGGCACTGTATAAATTTTGACGAGAGAGAGAAAAATTTGTTGACTACCTACTTATTATTCAAATAATCATATTATGATTATATTTTTCAGACAACCTCGATGCAAAACCAAGAGAAAACCTCAGAAAACGTTGTTTTTTTTTGGAATCGTTTACAACGTTATTATCACACGTTATTCACACTGATCATAGGAACCCACAAAGTTACGCCGTGTTGTTCGACCATCCTCAATTTATCATTTATTGTATATTTTTTTGTATTTCACGTACATTGGCGGCTTTCATAATGGCACACTCGGTTATAAGTTTTACTAATACATACTAAGATTTTAAAGTTTCGCTATGTCTCCTAAAAAATACACATAAAAAACATAATTTGCCACAATCCTTGACATGTAATGGCTCCGAAACGATCTCTAAAAAATCTTAACGAAGTATGTTCACATTGAACATGTCCAATTAAAAGCAAAAAACAACTGATGCTAAACGTTCAAATGGACGTAACGACGTCATTACCAATGCCCTAACAAGGCGAGGTGGAACGCACGCTTTACTTAATAACAATAGTAAATAATCTAATGAAAACAAAGGTTTTGTGAATCCGTGTCCATTTTTGGATATTAAAACTACATCAGTATAATTTTCTACATTATAATCAAACATTACCTATAAGTCAATCAGTTTGAGAACTATCGATATAATCATCACAAGGCCATATAAAACACATTAATTTAAAGATTTATTAGGATTTAAACATCATATATCATAATGTATGTATATTTTTGATTTTTTAGGCTCCTTGATGAATTTGAAGAAATACTAACTGTAAACCAAGAGACAAGACACAATGTTTTTTAATAAAACAAGCAACATTGTTTGACTACTATTTATTGTATCATTTCACGTATCTATAGTTAGCTTACCATAAAGTCTACTAAAACTTTACGCGTCTCACAGTTGGTTATGTCTGAGAGATATTAGGTCCATATAACATTGGCCTAATGCATTCAAAAAAGTTGACATACTCTCAATTATTTACAAATTATGCATACAACATTTCTCGTGATGACTACCGCCACCGATATATTACGATAATAATTACAACACATATATTTGAAATGTCAGAGGATTAGCAATCCGGTGCACATCCAAACGTGCCATCTCACTAAGTTTACGTTTTCTAGACTAAAGAAGGAGTTACGAGATTGCTTCCATTAACGTACAAGCGCATTCTGCCCTGCTACATCCCACTTTCACGCTTGTAAATCAAAACTTGCAAACAAATCGTCCAAGATCCGTAAACTGAGATTATGCACGGCAAATGTCCTAATTGCCTAATATCACACATCAAAATTCACCACGCTCAATCCTGAATGAGAGCCAGACAGGTATGCAAAATAGTAGCGCAGCCGTCAGCCAAGAGTTGCGCCCGGCAAAAAGAGATTCATCAAGAATGCATGCGCCTCGTCGTACAGTTATGAGATGACTGTTGACTCGCCTCACTTGAAATGGAGCCATGATTACGTATGTTTAGTACTTACTTTTTGCAGATATCGCATCCTGTTTTTTTTTTATTCCACTTGATTTTTGCAGTGGGTTTATTCCGCTCCCAAAATCGGGCCATCGGCGTTTTGATTTGCTAGTGCTGAAAGTGTGGATGTTTGTGTAAAATTTGAGCAGTTATAGATTGATGAAAAATGTTGAAAGACAGAATCAATGAACTGGACCCTTTGATACCGAAACCTGTGACTTTAAATTCCATATTCCTAAAAGGTCTAAGAATCATAAGTCGTTTACGAAGTCACTATGAACGTCGTAAAACACAGGTGATCTGGAACGAACTGCCTAAAAAGAGTCCATATCTGTATTTAATGTCTTGAGGGTGTTATCAATGCTTTGTGTTAAACTTTATTAATAACTAGGCCAGCGTGGTGGACTAAGGCCTAAACCGTCTCAGTAGTAGAGGAGGTCTGTGCCTAGCAGTAGTATATGTACATATGTATGTATGTATGTATATGGGCTGATGATGATGATGATGTTTTATGAAAATCTGTGTCACCAACTGGCATATAAAATTTGATTTAAATACCTTGGTTACTTGGCTCAATATCAGCATAAATATTGGCATGTAGATAGCATTCAGTAATGATTTACTCATGTATAGAATATACATATCATCGCTTAAGTTCTAACACTGCGGAAGTCAAAAATGACAACTTTTCAGGAGAGCAAAAACACTGTGCCTTTTTATATACCTATTGCGATCATATTACATATATTTTTATAAAGACAAGTTTATTTATCATTGCATACAATTTATATTAATACTATTACATACTTTTCATTCATCTTTCATCATCAGCCAATATACATACGTCCCACTGCTGGACACGGCCATAATCCACCACGCTGGTCCAGTGCGGGCTGGCGGACTACACATCTAAGAAATTCCTAAGAACTTTTAGGTGTGCAGGTTTCATCACGATGTTTTCCTTTACCGTTAAAATTGATAATTCATTGTGAATACACACAAAACATTACATACTAACAATCGTCAAAATGCAAAAAAACTCTCAGGAGGCACAAGAACTTTAAGCAAAAGGATCAAATTCTCACTAAAAAGGCGAGTAACAGAAATCAGCAATTGGCATTGGAAACAAACAAACGTTCCCGCTAGTCCGTCACGGTAGCCCGAACAAGCCCCAAAGGTAATCCTCGGTCCATTGTGTAAGGGATGCGCGGTAATAATGCACGGAAGCAAATATTAGCACAGACCCAGACACGGCGCCCGGACTGGCAAAAACGAAAAAAAACTGTAAATGGGAAGTTTATTACTCACTTTTGATTGCTGTTTTTTCTAAGCGTTTTATTGGTATGCAGAATGAGCTCATTTCGTAATAATGTCGAGTTTTTAAGCTGTTTGAATTGTTTAGTGTATTTTTACTAAATTCGTGTTTATAATTTCGTTTAAGAACCATAAACAATAAGATTAAAACTAACTAAAATTACGTAACAGAGGTAGAGTCACCGGGACGTTACATTCTCAAAGGAAACTAACGAGAAATAAAAGTATTATCGTCGTAGTAAGTCAATAATGATACTTCAAAACACCAAATAATCTTTACCAATTCTTCACTTTATACGAATCAATGTATTTATTATAATCTATAAAGAAAATTAAACTAGGTATAAGCTCTTAACATTTTTAAAAGTATATTAAAGATCCAACTCATACGCCTTCTAAACATACTTTTATTCGATTTTATTTACTGCCACAGTCTAATTATACCTGAAACTCCAAATCTCAGCCTTACAATAAATTAATTACTCATAAAATTGAAGTTGCCTCCAATAAAAAGTCCGATGCGTACTTTGTTGCGACAAAAAAAATCATCACCTGCCTTTTAAAAATATAGAGCGGATATAAGTCATATTTATCGAGATTTAGTTGTGATAACAGAAAGGGTTAGGAAGTTAATCGATGGCATGCACATTTAAATGTTCTTCATTATATAAGACAGTTAAAAAGGTTAAGTAGTTCAACTACCTTCTTAAAAATATAATAAAACGGAAAAAAATGCACGTTTTATTTTGACTGCAAACTTTATGATCTTTGAATAAAAGTCAACAAACTCAATAATAATTACTCATCAATGATTGCTGGCAATAGCCGATCATTAAATTAAAATACAGCAAATGCCTCAAAGCTATCGAAAAGTTCGAGCAACTTTTCCGCTAATTGTAGCAATTTATTTATTTTTTATTTATTTATTCTTTATTGTACACCATATATTATATAATAAAAAAACAACATAGGTATAAGTAACTCTAAATAAGGTAGTGTCATTTATCTATCTATTCATTAATAAATTGAATTGGAATAGTTTTGTATCAATATCCCTGGCATTGCATACGTGAACGATTCACGATCAAATATGAAAAATAAACGTTATTAATTAAAGCCCACACTGCAATCGGCTGAAACGCACGCTGTCTAAACAATGCGCCGTAGATTGCACCGTCCGTGATGACATCAGATTAAACATTGCTAGCGTTTTTCCACGTCTCATTAAGGATGAGGCGGTCGGCGGAGTTTTATTTTTTATGTGGATAGCACCTACTGCTTCCTGCAGGGCGGGAGAGATTATTAATATTTAATCTTTATGGGGGGATGTGGTTAATTGTTTATATTTTTGTTTTAGCGTCACGTGTGTTAAAGATAGATGGGATATACTCGTACTGAGGGGTTATTACTTCAAACTTAGATTGTTGTAAATTTGTTGGGATTAAAAATATTCGTTGACGCTTTTGTTCTATTCATACCTGTAGTCTGACACAATTATAATGAGATGTAGCAAATTGTTCCTTCCTATATTTTTGTAACTAGACAAGTAATTATAGTAGATATGGCTTTATGATCATTATTTCTCTTTTAGGTTTTTCAAACGTCATTGGAAGAAAAGACTAAGAAGGGTAAAAAATATTATTTATAATATGCAACTCGCAATTAACATGTCATGATAAAATAATTAAATATTAAAAAAAATCAAGAATATGGTTTTAAGTTAAAACTCTAATAGGTTTAAACCCATTTATTTATAGTAATAATATTTTAAATTTACGAAGTCGTAATAAATGATATTCATTCATCTACTGATACTAGTAAAAACAAAAGAAAATATGGAAATATTTGATCAAAGGCGTGATGGAATAGCTACTGAGATTTCGGGCGGATACAATAGCCTGTCGCTAAGCTGAGCAGATGATCTCGCGAAATCCTACGGCCTGTTATGGCCCGTTCGGAGGCGATTGCTATTCTTAAGGCGCCAACTATGGATCAAACGAAAGTAGGTGATGGAGGACCTTTGTATCCGTATTCACCGCCTTTATATGTTTCGTGAGATTGAATAGTTTTGGAGATGATAAAATCCTTTCACTGTTATTCACAGATATCCGCATCGAAAGTTCCTGTGATTACCAATTTAATGCTAAGTAAAACTAGCAAGTTTTACTGAAACCTTTTATATATTAATATATACCACATATACTTTATGTCCACTTAAAGTTTTTTTCTGTTTCAATAAGTCTTTGAATGAAGATATCCTCATTTAATTATTTTTAGTAAGTACCGGTGGTTACTGATTATTACGTCATCAAACTGTTGATTCTATGTCATAAAAAGTGGAAAACGAGTTACGAGAGATATTTTTGTAACACAATACCCCCATTTTGAACTCGATGACACGATGCTAAAGGTTTTACGATCAAACTTCCTCCGCGTCTGAGTTTACACGCATTTTACGTTCCTATAACTCAAATTACTTACACATATTGTTATGTGCGGTTCATCCTAATTTAATCCAAAGTAAATTATTACAGAAGCAGTGATGGCCTCGAGGTTTAGGCGCACGGTCGAGAATCTCGACGGTCGCAGGTTCAAACCCCAGGCACACACCTCTGACTTTTCGAAGTTATGTGTGTATTCACAATGAATTATCACTTGCTTTAACGGTGAAGGAAAACATCGTGATAAAACCTGCACAACTAAAATTTCTTAGGAATTTCTTAGGTGTGTAGTCCGCCAACCCGCACTAGGCCAGCGTGGTGGACTAAGGCCGAAACCCTCTCAGTTGTAGAGGAGGCCCGTGCCCAGCAGTGGGACGTATTTGGGCTGAAGATGATGATGATGAAATTATTACATATTATTATTATATTAATTATTGTTTTTTTTTTTGTATGTTTATAAATTTAATTATTTTATTTGCACACCTATTGAGCATCATCACTTAATTACCCTCGGTTAGGCTGGCAGAGAATGCATTAGGCATTAAGTCCACCTTTACAATAACTTGATCCAAATGCAATGGAAATTAAAATAAAACTGTGTTTAAAACTGACAGAGGTTCGATAGTACCTGAGGCACCCGTTTTTTCTTAAGTACGCCTTTTACATTTTGAAATTAAGTGTGTACTTATAACAGTTAATTACGCTAAGAAATCGCCATGCTATTAATAGATTTTTCGATCTTAATCATTTCGTTATTTTAAGCATGAACTTGTTGAAAGTAAAATCGAAATAGTGGTTCAACACTGAATCCTACTTTCCGTGGAACCATCGAAGTGGAAAAAGCTGTAATTCAAATAACGTACAGAGAAAATGCTACAACTCATAAAAATATCACTACAATTTTCAAGTAAGCAAAAAATACGAATCTCTGATATTCACGTTCAAAACAGATTTATGCTCGCCGCAATAATAAAAATTCTATTTTAATAATATTTTCACACATCAAAACTATGTGGAACACTTAAAAAAATTTACTACTACAACCACTTAAATAACTCGACGTCCCATCAAATATTTAACGAGAGCATCTTTATTACAATTTTTGGCTTCAATCCAGCCACAGAAAAACAGAACTCAGTAGGTTCGTTTAAAAAATCCGGTTTTTTGTAAATATATAAATAATAGTGGAATAAAATGATTCCTTTGATTTGTTTTTTTTTTATAAATATTTGAATGATTAAGTCAATTAAACTATGAATGCGAGATTAATCAAAGCATTTAAGGACCGTTGATGAAGATAAAAATCAAACAAACAAATGATCCGTTATTTATCTGAACTTTGGCATCTGAGCAATTATTAATTAAGCTCGTCTTTGCTTGATGAATAAAAACACAACAACTAGTGGATCTAATATTATAATTTTGAGATTGGTAGGATTTTATAGAAATGGTTGTATCAGTTTGTACTACTCAATTTATCATTTAACTGTGAATGTTCTACATGGATAACGAAGTATGGCCCTATTCTGGATGATTGATAGTGTTAGCTTAACACCTCGTTGGATTCGTCGTGATTGAGTGTGGACTTTTTGTTGTGTTTGATCAGCTAAGCGATGGTTTGGCTGATTGGGCGCCTTCAAAGTTAATTCTTAAACAAGACCCTATTGTGATCGGCGCTTCCCTGTGGTCGGATACACACAGGAATTTACAATTACGTTATTTTATTAAATTGAATAAATCTGAGTAAAATGTGTACTATATCAGAAATGTATTTTTTACAATAATTTCTAAAATAATTTCGATAGATAAATACCTATATCTATGTCGCTTTGTCGTACAAAAATATCGAAATATTTTCGTTAAGCGACAACAAACAACGATGAGTTGAGTTGCGTGACTAAGATTGCGGTAGGCCTATTGTGCTGGAAGTACCTACGGTATAAACTACCACGTAATGATCAGTTGGGATAATTTTGTCAATTAGTAAGAATAATATTGTAGTCATTTTTGATGAGTCCACGCCCCCCTAAGAAATTAAAGTTGACAATTGTCACTGGGGCATGTTGATACAAAAAAGTCCTATATTTCTAAACAAATGTTGTTGTACGTCTTTAAAAAACAAAGTCGAGAAAGTTTAGTTTCCAATTGTCAATCTCCATGTCTCTTATTAAAACAAACGCCTGTACCTACGACAGAGCTGAGTGACAAGACAACGAGCATAACGCGCGACACCACGAAGCATAACTCAACGGTGTTCATCAAACTTAATAACCGTGTGTCAGAAACGTAAGTGGCAATAATATGCGTGTCAATAAATCATGTTTTTTTACAAGTGAAGCGTAAAAACAGTGCGATTTCAAATTCTGTTCATGTCGATCCTCCACGCTTACAATGCGGAATGACAAAGTGGTTTTGCACAAACATTGTAAAATTAGAGAACATTTATTGGACATTTGACTGCCTCGTGGTCTCGTGGCACAAAAATGTGCCGTGCGATCTTGAGTTCCCGGATTAGAGACTGAGTTGGGCAAAGTGTTTTTGGATTTTTCCATTAGGAAATTATCAGTTATAACGCTCACCCCATAATACGTGGAATTGATGCATACCTGGCGAAACCATAGTGCAGAAGTGTACCTCAACCTACCCTTTTGGGGAATATATGCATGAAGTTATGTATTTTTATTACCTACGAACGTATTCAGCTGATTTTTTACGGTGATTTATCTAATTATAATTTACAAATAAAATCTATCTAAAGTCTAAGTTACTGATAAAAAAAATTGTGTCCGAAAAGTTTATTTATACATCACTCAATCAAAAGGCTTATCTCCGAAACACTGTTCCACTACGAATTGCAAAAAAATATATTTTGAATGAAAATCCAATCAAACGAAATCATACCCTTACAGCCGTCGCAAATCTCCATAAACGTTGGAAAGACCAAATAAAAATAGAAGTCAAAAATCAATACTAAATAATAGCTGGCCCGTTTCGAAAAGTTAGCATTGGAAACGGCGAGCCGGTGCCAGCATTGTTTGATTGATTGCAACACAAACATACGGATTTTTTATTCCATCACGCTTGTTTGCCCATCCAGAGCTGGGCGAAGCTACAGTTGTGCCAGTTCTTGCTAAGACTTCGAGTTAAATCACTTTTCACATGCAAACTTACCTAATTATTTTGTTGGATTTGAAATTATTTTTGAGTTACCATCTGCGTTTCAAGTCTTTGGCTCTCATCTCTCTCATCTGCAATAAGAATTTTCTTAAAATTATTTTCGTTCATAAATCTCTTTTGTTTCAAATTTTGCTTTGTTTTTTGAGATTATTAAAGTTCTTTCTTGAGTTTATTTCAGAATAACCATTATTCAGTATTTTTGGAGATCATATTTTATGTAATGAAAGCAATGAAGCAAACAAAACTGTTTTTGATAAAAAATATGTTACATAAGATTTCATTAATCTGAAATGAATTTGCATTTTACAACGAAACAGTAGATTTTCATCTTCAGTTTTAGACTGAGGTTCACTGGACCATCTCATATTAACATTCTAATGCATCCTTATTTTTAAAACCCATTTAAAATCTCGTAATATGCAATATCTCACAGCGTCCCGACACCCCAACATGCTTCTTTGACATTCCCGTTGAACTGTGAGATCACTTTTGCATCATCGTTTAAGAATCTCGGCTATCTGACAATGGAGTGGGCAATTAAGAAATTTATTATAATAGCTTTATCTGGGACAACCATTATACTAACGACCGCTAATTTGGACATTTAGCTACCATAACAAAATGTATTATAACAAGCGAAATGCTCCTCTGTGCTAGATAAGTTTATTGCTCCAATTTTATGCAATTCTCTATTTGGTGATAGTTATTATGATGGAAATACTAGATTCATAAGTGTCGTCATTTGACGCCCCTAATGTTGTCTATATCGTAACGATTTCAATGCAGTTCTAAGGTTGGACATAAAATAACATATGGCTCATTTACATTAAGACTGATGAAATAATTCTTTGGACGACCCATCGACCTTGTTTTCTTTCTATTAGTAAAAAAACATTCAAAATAACTATGTAAAAAAGACAAAATGGTTTCCATTACCTAAATTATAATTAACTTAACGCCGAAGACATGTAAAATTAGCAAACATATTTACTTCATTTTATTTCAACCTCTTTTAAGTTAACGGCAATAATAAGTCAGAAAAAATTTCATTCACGAGAAACATTTATAGTGGTCTAAGCAAGAGCATCAATTTCTTTAGTCCATAAATAGTTACTGTTTTCATTTCAATTCTTCGGTCTTAATAGGATCTAAAAGTAGACCAAAACAAAGACGCTGGTATGTTGAAATTTCTATTAAAATGATCATAGTCCAATCGGACACTAATGAGCTCCATGTATTACAGTTGGGACGGTGTATTGCTATGCCAGCCACCACTCGACGCATATGTAATTTATTGGAAGTTTGTCGCTACTCACTTATTAAGGCGCAGCTTCCTTTCGTGGGCGATCTAATTACCGACAAGCCGAGAACAATAATGTTTAATCTGAATATTTATGAGTGCATCTGTGAATTTGATATACTTATACAGATACTGTTTATCTTGAAAATTGACTGTGTGCAATGAATAATTTATCGTGGGCAACCGGCACTGACGTTCGCCATATTTTAAATATAAATCCATCTACCATATTGTATGCAAAATGCCATTGAATGCAGTGCAAGGCTGGATCATTATTCCAATATACTCCTGCGATATTCATCACGCGGTCAGTGCTCGCAGTATTTTAAACAAATCATCTTTACTGGATGCAACAGGAGGCCATCTGAATGCGAGTGCGCCAGACAAGCTCTTGCTGAATCAATTTTAATAATCTCATGTGATTTTATTGCATTTTTTATCTTTGTCTTAACTACTTGACATTCATCGTACCATTATGCAGAGGGCAGGAATGTCTGCTTGTGGTACCTAAATAAACTCGGTTCTATTTTTATAGATATTAAAATATTCCATAACCTGTTTTGTCGATTTCAGTAATAGCATCTCAGGAAGAGTTATAGGAATACATACATAAACTCATGTCTGTATTTCCCGAAGGGGTAGGCAGAGGTGCATTTCTGCACCCACATTTCGCCAAGTATGTATCAGTCCCACGTAATAGGGGGCGAGCCTATTGCCGTTTTTCGGGCACATTTCCAGACTCCGTGCTGTTACCGAGAATTTCCTAATGGAAAAACCCAGTTACACTTTGCCCGACCCGGGAATCGAACCTAGGACCTCTAGATCGCACGGCACCTACTTGTACCGCGAGACTACGAGGAAGTCAGGCAGGAATACTATTACTATGACTATTTACTATATCATAATCCAGTAGACCTTCAATTGCACTAAGAGACTAACACTTCTCTTCGATTTTAAGATGTACGCCTAATATTGCACTTTTCAGATCCTAGATAAGTTGATTTTATGGCATAAACCAACAACGTTAAAAATATCCAACCGGATCTAGATCTTTCAACACTATCTTAACCCGCTGACGAACGATTACATTAAATCAGAATAAACAAACATCTATTCAAATATTGACTGGAGAATTAGTTTCTATCAATCGTTAGCCGATGACGAATAGCAACTTTTACTAGCCGTCACATGACGAATGTTTAACATGACCTTACAATTTATATCTCGAACCCATAAATCAAGCTTCAAGGCACGATCAAAACTGACACGGATATCTCATGCTGTAACCTCTCAAGACATAACCAACGCAACTTTTGTTCGGAGTTCCGTGAACCGCTTCAAAAACCTGTATTGTTACGTAACTTCTCTTTAACATCTACTTCTGGTACATTTCTTCTCGTTCGGAACGTTTTAGTTATGACATCGACTTCTGTGATTGGTTTTCGCAATACCTTGGAGCAATTTGATGAAGGAGAATAAATATTCTAGTGATTGTTGATATTAGAAACTGTTGTAAGCCTCATAAAGTCCTTAGTTTATATAGCATAATAGTCTGTTTGATTCTTATTGTGGCCAGGTGTACTTTCTTATTTATTTTATAGTTTGCACTATCTATGTTTGATTGTTTTATTATACTCGTATAGCTGTTTTTTTAACAATTATGATTTCATTTAAAAATTTAATGAACCTGTTGCCTATTGAACTTAAAATAGCGGAAATTGACTGCATAAGATGCTCTCCAAAAATCGAGAGAACTCATAAGTGTAAATCAAAATTTACACTTATGGCAGTAGTCCTTACCCACCCGCAAAAGAATTTATGACGATTTATCGCTATACTATGATGAAATCAGTTCTTATAGCTGAGATGCAACGTAATAACCGACCGAATGTTTAATACGAGACGAAATAACAGCCAAATACATATGTCCATTATACAAGTCATGAAACAAGCTCAAAAATATAAGCTAATCCGGCCTTTGTGAATTTTAAAATGTTGATGTCGATCTCATTTACGTACGGTTTTGCCAGTTTGCCAAAACACAGAGAATAGGTTACACTAAGTGCGTTCAACAGCAAATATGTATATGCACTATCATTCATTTGTCTGAACATGTCAAAGTATATTTGCGAAAGTCGAGCTGAGAAGTTATAAAAAATTCAAAATAGATTATTCAACACATTACAATGAGTTTAAGAACAAATATTTCTTCAGAGCTATGCCAGAAATTTTAATGCCACCGGCTAACTTATTTTCTGAAAGCATATGCATGTGCTGTGAATTGACTTTCCATCCACCATAGACGACTAAAGGTATAACTTTATTGCTTCTAAAAATTAACACGTAATAAATATCTTAATCCTAAGAATATATGAATGTACAGAACCATATCTCACACGCGCTGTTATCGCGGGCTTTACTAATATTTTTTCTCGGTAACGTAAGTGTTCGCTTCGAATGAATAGCAATAAAAACTTTATGATTATAGCTTTCATGGAAATAAAATTGTGTGATCAGTGAAAGGAGTTATAGGGATGGGTCAGGAAGCTTGCTCTTATTGCACTCTTTGATATCGTAAGATAGGCGTGCTTTATTAGCACTTTATATCTCATGAACTGTTTCAGAAGAAACAATAATAAGCAAACGTACCGTTTATTATATACAATTACGCAAGTATTGTATTTTGATTGAAATATTGCTTGTGCATATTAATTTGAAGTTGAATGCTGCAATAAAGTAAGAAAAAATAAGATTTATCAAACTGCAGTACAGTTGACAGTACTGACTTCAGTAATATATATTTACACTGAAAAAAATATGTTTAAATAATAAACAATATATTTTTTCTAATACACAAGATATCCAACTGTTCTAAACAAAACAGCACGCGTTTTTTGTTTAATATTAACAAATCACTTTGCCCGACTCAGGAATTGAACCCTGGACTTTTTGATAGCATACCGCTCACCTATACCAGTCTTAATACAAAACATCTCAAAGCATACATGCTACCAAAGCCTAAATGGAAATGGTCCGAGTGTACCTAGTCAGTGGCGCAAGGTAATGTTATTTTATGCAGTGTTCGAAACATTAAGCACACAAGTGTATAATGACGGCGGGTAACAAATTGGCACGCGAGCTCTGAGCACTGATAGATGGTCCGCGACGCGCTCCAAACAAAGGCCAAAGTGTTGGTTGCAATCACACAGCCTATTCAACAAATCGCAGAGCTGCGAACGGTGGGGAAATGTTGATGCGGTATTTTATTCGTGGCTTTAAGAGTTAATTGTTAACAGTATTTAATATATATTTTTTATATAAGTCTTTAATTTTCATTAATGTCGTATATTGCATTAACTGAAAATAACGGCATATTAAGAAAAATTACGTTGGGTTGCATCTGCAGTAAACAAATATTTATCTAGGCTTCAGTTAGCAATTTTATATCTTGGTGCTTCATATACCTATATAAAGTGAAATAGAAATTTCTAATTTTTTTAATGTTTTAATAAAGGGTAGGTAATTATTGATCAAGTCTGTAACGTGATTTTCAAATTATCAGTCCTAGACGTTTTTTTAAAAGATTTATTGCCCTTGATCTCCGCACTATCGTAATGGAAGCAATAAACCAATATACATACTAAATTAATATAATTTTAATAGTAGTATCAGCCTTGCTTCTACCCTTTTGTCGTATCCAAGTAATGTTTTTAATCTAACGCTAACCGCATTGGCACGCGAGCAAAACTCATTCAGCCAATTAGGCGTACGCAATGTTGCAACCAATCATCGTTTGACACAAGTCAAATTGGAGTTTGAGCGTTTCGGTTTGATTGATACAAATCGAGGTCATCGACTGATTTATCAGTTCTATTCGTCTGGCCGTACGTTGGAGCGAGTAATTAACTTTCATTATGCGAGGATGCCAACCGAGAAACTTGTAAGCTTAGATTTTTTTATTCTGCCAGTTTTTGATTAGTGTTGTGTGTTAAAAAAATAAATTTCAAAAATCGAACACGATTTAAATTATAAATTCCATTTGATATTTTCACCTACTTAATTCAGTGGGAAGCGACATGATACATTTTATGTGCTGATCAATGATTCTATTTCTGCTAACGCCATTTTTTCGTTACGTGTTGACATAACGATTTTAATATTTTATTTTCTATTACAGCGATACAAATACCTGCAATAATCATTGACTTCAGTAAGAATTTGTTATATTTTTTAGGAATTTTAGGAAGCATCCGCTCTAAGAATAAATACTGAACAGAATATCTGATAGTTTTGAATTTAGGAGTTAAACCGTTTCCAGAAACTTCCTGAACATCCCACTCGTGTACAATTATTCACAATAATTACACGGTACATTACAACCTCCTTCTTGAATCTCGTTCCCAACAAAAAATAACAATACATTCCTTATAAAACTGAAAGTTGATGGAAAAATGGCGGCGGAAATACGTCGATCTATCACGTTGCCATGTTTTATTGAGCCCGGTGGATGGCACGAGATTATTTACATTAAATTGATGGACATCCCAGAGGCTAACAACTGTTGACCTTGAACTCCGACGCCTTTGTGAAAGTATTCTGACGGGTTATTTTGTTCTATTCGCAACACGCGATGCGATGCGAAGCGAGAGAAAATACACGAGAGCATTTTATCACAATGTTTTTTGCTTATTTATTCTCGGCAAAATGATTACACTGACACCTGATGGTAAGTGCACGATCCAAATAGATTACCAATTGGCGAGAAATGATTTCCAGTCGACATAATAACGACAGGTCGTTTGTGACTGAATATAATCGAGTGCACGAACGCAATATACTTGCAGTTTACGATTCAATAGAGGTAGGTATCAGAGTAAACATGAAAGGATATTGATGAAAGTATGCCTGCCACCGGTATTTTTTTTTTATATATAATTTAATTTCTGAGCGATAATGGAAACTTCGTGGTCAAGATACTTACTATTCATCTGTAAAGTCCAATCAGGCTACAGCACAAATATACCACTTAACAATGCTGAGTAAGAAAAAGGGGATAACTCTAGCTGGCCATAATATAATGTAATCTCACTTACAGAACTTTCCGCGACAGGACCGCTGAAAAGCTGATTCATATGCTACAATCGTACCGTACCGCTCAAGCCAAAACGGTGAATTCATTTTATAATATAAACTGAATATATCATTACTATACCAAAGTATTGGTAGATATCCCATTAATGCATAATTGCCATATGGTTTTATTATCATCATCATCATCATCAGCCTATATACGTAACACTGCTGGGCACGGGACTCCTCTTCAACTGAGACGGTTTAGGCCTTAGTCCACCACGCTGACCTAGTGCGGTTTGGCGAACTATACACCTAAGAAATTCCTAAGAATTTTTAGGAAACCTGCACAAGATTACCTCACGATGTTTTCCTTCACCGTTAAACTACGTGATAATTCATTATGAATACATACACACACGTCATTATAATAAACCATATATGCATACTAATAAATATAGCTATGTTGTGTTGAAACAAAATGTAGTACACGTAAGGCAAAACGTAAATCCAATATGCGAAAAATTTACTACCTTCAGTCGTGAATGGGTTATCTGTCTGTTTAGACAGACGACCATTAGAGCTGAGGAAGCAAATGGGTTTACGAGATGTCTATTTATTTGCCGTCAATGATGATACAGATTCTTGAAATAGCGTCACATTCCGTTATTTAAGTATGGATATTTTTATTTATATTCATCATCATTCCCTTGCCTTGTTCCCAATTCTTTATTTGGGGTCGGCGTAGTATATTTTATCCTTCCAAACATCCGTATCAGCCGACATGTCTTCATTCACTCCTTTTTCTTTCATATCTTCTCTCACGCGCTCCATTCATCTTTTCTTTGGCCTTCCTCTGCTTGTCCATCCTTCAACTTTCATACTCATTACTTTTTTACCTACATATGATTCATCCCTTCTCATAACATGCCCATACCTCGACAGACGGTTTCCTTTCAGCTTATTTATCACAGGAGCTACTTTCAAACTTCCTCTAACGTACTATTCATTTCTCACTCTGTCAATTCGTGTTATACCACGTATCCATCGCTACATTCGCATTCCTGCTGGATGCAGTCATCTTTCGCCCGTATATTTTTATTTATATTATGTGACACAATAATTATTCACATTTACATTTTACATTTTTGTATACTGTATACCTAGTTGTTAACTGAAATTCGATAATGAATTATACATCAGTAATAAAGTCTTATAAATTGAAATTTATTTTGTTCAATTTCATACAGTACCTGTGTCGTATATCATGATGACGTCTTGATATACATGTTAGAAATTACCTACCCACATACTTAACAAAAAGATACGGCGCATTGTTGCGACGATACATTTCTAATGTTTGCAGAATATTTTGAAATCCATAAATCAGCGACGTTTCCCAGACAAAGCCACGGTTGTTGTGAGCGAATCATAAATCAATTGAAGGGAACCATTTAAGTTTATATTCTTGGCCGGTATCGGGTATCGTTACCAGTAATGAAAGCTCTAGATAACGTATTTGCGTCCGAGCATATCAATGAATGTCGCGACAAGCCGTAATCAATTTATATCAATATCGCCAATGGTTCGCTCTGTACTTGTTAGCAAGCATTAATATGAATTTTAACGGCAGGGCTGACGCTCATTCATTTACAACTTGCATCTTAAGCAGGCTTTACGAGCAGAATTTTCATTCGTGTTCAATTTTAATAACGCTAATAGCGGACATGTATCTCCTTTTCTGGATTTTTATGCAAGAAATAATTGTGTTTTGATGAGACTTCGTGAAGTCGAGCGTTCTGACAGGTGACATATTAAATAAACAAAATTATTCTACTTAGATGGAGAGCTAAATCTTACTAATATTATAAACGCGAAAGTTTGTATGTATGGATGTCTGGATGTATGGATGTCTGGATGTCTGGATGTTTGTTGCTCTTTCACGCAAAAACTACCGAATGGATTTCAATGAAAGTTTACAATAATATAGCTTATACATCAGAATAACACATAGGCTATATATTTTTAAGATAGTGTGTGAATTGTCCAAAATATAACGATAATTGTCAAGTAAGTCGGGAAAAACTGCATCTGCGAGCTATTCTTGCGTACGCTGCAAAAACTGTAGAGTTTACACGTATATAATGTATAAGGGAAATGTTTATCTTAATAAGTCCTATAAAAAAGTCCGCGACAGCATATAACTATCTTTAAAATTACGAGGAATATGGTAAAAACAACAATTTCATTTTCTCATATAAACTGTTCTACCTAATTTCCTGTCAAACATTTTATGTTTATCCCGTCAATACGGTTAATGGTCCCCTCAAATTAAAGAACGTATTTAAATAAAGGTTTTGAATCGACAACATATATCCACAATATTCGAACAATTGCGTATTTTTCATTTTAAAAATGCAGAATAATCAGTAATGAAAAATGAGTGACATATTTATTAGTTGTCAAAAATGTATGCGAGCGTTCAGAAATTTATTTTTAAATTCCTTGGTTGTATCTGGTTTAAAATTTACAAACGAATGCAGGCTCGGTAGTCATCACGCTTCGTAATCTAAATAATGATTTCACTGATCCCACCGGATATACCCTTTGATTTTAGCATATATTGTCAATGCGAAAGTAACACTACTGTGTTATACTTTCACGCCTAAAATATTTGAGTTATTTGGATGATTTTTGTTATGGATAAAAACGGAAACATAAAAAGGGACATAGGTTACTTTTTTTTAATTCATTAGTGTAATTTGGGCACTTGGGAGACGTTTAATAGATTTACTTATTATCTTTCTGCACCCAACCCTGAAGTCTATGCGGACGGAGTCGCGGGCAACAGCTAGTTGGTTATATGTACAGGTTATGTGTTATGCATGTATTCGCTGAAGAAGAGGTACATTTTGCCAGGTAAGTATATTGTAATTATTTATACTTTAGATTTTTCGTACTGTTTTATAGCCTAAATTACATATAGCAATTTTTCTAAGTATACAAGAAAAACCTCTATATCCTTGCTTCATCCTTTTACTCTTTCTGAGACATTTTGAAATACCGTCAACCTATATAAGATTAGGAAATATGCAACATGCACTTACCAATTCTTATTAGGTGTATGTTTCCCATTTATTGAATCGATTTAACTATAAAAATATAATATGATATTAGCGTTATAGCCTATACTCTTAATTTACAATTTTATCTTTGTCGAGGTTAAAAAAAGATAGAAGATGAAGCTTAACCCTGTTCATTTAATACACATTACCAAAACCTATAAGAGAATCCCATAAACATATTAAAAGCAAAATTTTCTTCACAATAAGCTAACCTTAGCCCACAATAGCATGTCCATCAAATCATTTACCGAGTCATTGAAAGCGATTGTTACTGTGAATATCGCAGTCGTTCTGTCATTCTCGAAGGTGAACTCTTATCGTTTAGATGATTCGATAATGAGCAGTGGCATTGAAAGTTTGCTTTTACTTCTAACAATTATTTAGACGACCAGGTCGGACCATTGTTCGAGCCGTGACGTAATATTTATTATTCAATTGTATGGACCTCGTAGCTAAAGCGATTGAAAAAATACGGGTTGTATTGCATCATCGAAATGCATGTAGACATGTGATGTCCACTACATTTTAGGCCAACAAAATTGGAGTAAGATCTAACCAGTTTTCAACAAATAAAAGATTCGAGACCGTGTTTGTCATGCGAGGGATGATATAGAACGATATTGAGCCTTTTTATATGCTATCAGTGACATAAAAATATGTAATAATAATAAGTTCTGACCCCGCATTAAGAGACGAGCCATGTGTCATGGGTATCAGAAACTACGAGAGACTTTTCAGTCTCACAAACACACAGCTCCGAAACAAATATTGGTGTAAAATAAGTGGGCATAAGTAATCTGTTTTTTTTTAATTGTTTCCAATTTACCAAACGTATGTTTTGTAAATCGCATGTACCTATTTTAAATTATCACTAGGATTCAGCATGAGCAGTTCGTCACATTCGCATTTCATAAAGTTCGGAAAACACTTGATCAATCGAAAACTGTCAACCCTGGGCATCATCTATTCGAATTAAGGCAGAACATGTGTGGCATCTGCCTATATGCAGCGGGCCGGGCTCGTAAATACTCATATCTGCCGTAACAGGGACATGTGACCGTACTGTACAACAGCCCATAGCAGAACAGGACACCGGCTTATTGTGTACATGTACGTTTTAAACTTATGTAATAGCTCTCGATTGAGTTGCGTATTCATGTAGTACGATGAAAATTTAATCTTGGTTAAAGATTTGGTTTCGAGTGTTCAATAAATTATTGTGAGGTTTTGCTTTTGTATTAGACAGAATAGGATGTTCATTTGTTACAAACATATTTTTTTATTACTATGTAATTAAACATAGGGTGGGACGTATTCACATTGAAGGAAATTAATAACCATAATTTTTATCTTATATAATTTATACCAGCGAAATTCCTAGCCAAGATAATCAGTCGGTTATATTACTGTTGGGCACGCGTCTCTTCTTCGATTGCGAGAGGATAGGTTCACAATGGCTTCATTTTGGTTTGCCTATATGTAAAAAGGTCATATTTGATGTCGAAAAGCTGGCTTAAAGGCGTCTGGCTTTGCTGCGGTTGAGGGACACTATAACCTAAAGCAATCCCGAGATTGACAAATAACTTCTGGGTACAAGTCCCAAGGTTGTTTATGAACAGGAGCACCAGTTTTCAATCAAACAAATAAAAGTCGCTTTCAAGACACAAGATTTGAAAAATAAATTCTAGCGGTTTATCTGCTCGTAAATATCCTATAATATGACATCCAGACGACGTACTGAAACTTTGTAAATACACTGTTTGTACGTCGATAACACGAAGACTTCTATTGCATTTTTGAACATGTAGTTTAAAATATTTTGTATTTTCGTAACATATCGTCATCATAAACCCATATGCCCCTCTGCGGGGCACGGGCTTCCTTTAAAACTGAAAGGGTTTAGTCCACCTTGCTGGCCTAGTGCGTGTTGCGGACTACTTACCTAAGAAATTCCTAAGAACTTTTAGGTGCAGAGGTTTCCATACGATGTTTTCCTTCAGCGTTAAAGTACGTTATAATTTATTAAGAAGTGTATACATACCCTCGAAAAGTAATGGATAGTGTATGGGGTTTGAACTCGCGACCGTCGAGATTTTAGACTGCGCGCATAAACCTCGAGGCCATCACTACTTATATCATCATCATCATCATGCCAGCCCATATACGCCCCACTTCTGGGCACAGGCCTCCTCTACAACTGAGAGGGTTTAGGCTTACTACTATATAAATAATTATAATTAATTATTTTATGTCAATAAAATCTTCCCGAAGTCCCGTTGAACTCTGAACTTTTGGTGTGCGAACTATTTCACAAATTAGAATTGATCAAGTTAAGGAACCGCACAGAATTAATAGCCCGGTGACTAGATACATTATCTGGTGTTTCGACCCGGCTATCTTCAAGTCATTAATTTATTGACGCCCGCGTTTAATTTGGAGGCGTCGATCAATTACCGTGGTCCGGGAGCTATCCGTCAGCATGGGGGTAGGTAGGTAACTACGGATATTTGCGGATCTATTGCATTTTTCTTACGTTTTAATTTATTCACCCTTGGAGTTCAGGCTCACCCTTGGTCGAGATATATCTTCCAAGATCCTTGGGTTAATGTTAAAAGGTCATGGCGCGTGCCGGTCACATCACCATTACAACTAGTTATGTTTTGTTGGTAATACATACAATACAATAAAATTCAAAATTACTACAATTTATATCACTACTGAACTTTTGACTTTGACTTTGACTGCTGAATAAAGTCTTTCACTACGGACGAATCATAGATTTTGCTACATTATTTTTCATTACTATTACTGTTCTTTTTCATTCTGTTAAATTCATTTTCGATAATAGGCAAAATTGTTGAATGTGGCTGGATGCATCCCTTCCATCAGAACTTTTTGGAAGTTTCTCAACACTTATCCGCAAACTTCTTGTGGTTGATCATTATGATAAGGATTAATAGATAGATAGAAAATAATTTTTTTTTTTTAATATAAATAGAAAAAAAGCCTTCAGACTAGATTTGTGTGCTACTTAAATGAAGTACAAAAAACATATTGCAAGTGTACCTACATATGTCCCTATATGGCGTAATAATTTTTCTACTTTTTAGTAGACATTCTACTGATATTTTTATACAAATTTTGAATGTAAGAGTTATTTTTCGCTTCAAAGACTATGTTTAAAAGGTGAGTCCATAATTGAATGTCTCCCAACACCAACGACCTCAGTAATCTCACGGGTTACTAAATGTGAAGATGAATGAACATAAATCAAACAAGCGTAGGCAATTCATAATTTATACATAAAATTGGGAACCTACTTATCAAATAAAATTAACTTTATAACTAGTAATAGGCATTAATTGACAGGCAATTATTAAGTTTATAGCATACGATAAAGTATCCATATACGAAGAGGCAATTATAAATTGCTGTACAAAAAAGGTTGGATTACAAATGACTGCACTTTCTTCGTAATTTTTCTATACAGTTCCTACTTCACTAAATATTATAAACGGTGTGAGAATTTACTATAATAGACATGCCATGAATGGCATACTTTTTAGGATGTCTTAAGCATTCAACTTTCTACCTCTCGTTAGCAAATTTGCCAATTATGGCACTTTTACCGTCGGAACAATTATTTTCTCACGTTTAAAAAGTATTAAAACAATATTTTTGACGAAGATTTTACTATCCATCATAATATAGTTTTGATGAAAGAGACAGCGTGCTTAACTAAAACTAATGTTAGTAGATATTGGAATCCTAAATCAAAAAGGTTTTGATAAAAATGTCAGACATTATGGTATTGGTTTTCGTTATTTTATTTTAGTTATTTTCTTATTGAAGATTTTTGAAGACATATACACACATACAATAACTGCTTCATGGTCTCGCGGCACAAGTATGTGCCGTGCGATCTAGAGGTCCTGGGTTCGATTCCCGGGTCGGGCAAAGTGTTATTGAGTTTTTCCATTAGGAAATTCTGAGTAGCAGCACGGACTCTGGAATTGTGCCCGAAAAAACGGCTCGCCCCCTATTACGTGGGACTGATACATGCTTAGCGGAATGTAGGTGCAGAAATGCACCTCTGCCTACCCCTCGGGGAATATAGCCGTGAGGCTATGTATGTATGTATGTATGTACATACAAAAACCTTCAATACGATAAGTCCTAATTAGTTCATATCAAATTATTTTTTATATTAACTACCCATAACATGGATGTTAACATGATAACATCAGACGGTTTAATTATACAAATAACCTTAAATAAAATATTTTCAGGAAAACTTATATTGTTGAAAATACTAAAATGCAAAACGATGCTGGTGGCAATGACAATTTAAACAACAATCCCAGAGTAAAAATTGTCAGAGCCGCAATAAAACTCACAATAACTTATAATGACACTAACTTCCGCAAATTAGAGGACTTTTTAAACACTGCAAGCGTTCCAACTAACAATGCATTTAAAATAATTAGTTGTGTAACTTCTCTAGAGCCATGCGGAATCATGAATATTTTATGCTCAAGTACAAACGTTTCTATTGTATTTTACAATAATATTCATGTTCATGTGATTGATCACACGACCGTCATATCCGATATTTGTGATAAATTATTTGACAAATGCTCTTATAAACACAATTTGAATATATGTACAATAAGGCTAATTAATTAAATTCTAAAGGTATGCTGTATAAATACAATGCTAAGTCAACGCAACAGTTTTTTCAGCTTGATAAACAAAAGACTTAAACTCCATTACTGAGAGTCTATATTTCCTTAAAATCTGTTTCTGCTTAAGTCTTTTTATACCACTGTTCAACACAGGCTTTAACACAAATCTTCGGACAAATATAGTCTTTACTCATATTGCTTTAAAGTTCAAAAATCGCAGGGAATAAGAGGTCCAAAGAAAAATACAGTAACAGAACTTTGATTGATCGTACACGATATCTCCTCGAGTTATGTTGAATATTAAACGATGATGACTAAACATAAATAAATGAGGTACATTATAAAAAAACTCCGTATATGCCTTCTACATATTAGCATAAGGTCCGGCGGTACAATGATTTGTCTGTGATTAATACCTAGCTTGTCAACGTTTCATAGTATGATGTTCTCATAATTTTGGTAACGCCTCTTCATCATTTCTCGATTTGTTTTGCCGCTTGATATTTGATTGGAATTCAACTGATAAGACGAGCTTGAATGGTTCGACAACAAATCAATATGTATACATTTTTAACGGTCAGTGCCAAGGCTTGGGAAGACTACGGTTCACAACGATATAACTTGTCTAGTCACTAGTCAGAGGGCTAAGAGGTTAATTATGTGACCACTATATCTTGTATATGTAAATTGATTTCCATTTCCATCTGCAGCACAAGAATGTACCAATCGCTTAGATTTCAAATCTGAAGCTTATTAGAAATTATAATTCAATATCTTAAAAATTCATACACTCAGTGATCTATACCTACTCGTAATGTAATTAGGATTAGTGTCTCGTTTACATACATATAACATATTAAAACTAAATATGATTGTTAACAAGTAAACTGCTAGTTATCAGTTAAATAGAGAAAAATGAAACAACAACTCTATGAATTTGAGGAAATTTTAATAGAGGTAATGCCATGTAGCAAAAGCAATGTAGTAAAAGCAGTGATGGCCTCGAGGTTTAGGCGCGCGGTCGAGAATTTCGGCGGTCGCAGGTTCAAACCCCAGGCACACACCTCTGACTTTTCGAAGTTATGTGTGTATTCACAATTAATTATCACTTGCTTTAACGGTGAAGGAAAACATCGTGTTAAAACCTGCACACCTTAAAGTTCTTAGGTGTGCAGTCCGCCAACCCGCACGAGGCCAGCGTGGTGGACTAAGGTCTAAACCCTCTCAGTTGTAGAGGAGGCCCGTGCCCAGCAGTGGGACGTATATGGGCTGATGATGAATGACAATGTAGACGTACATGGTAGACACTGAAACCGCTAAATAGAATTTATACTAAAATGTATCTGATTTGTCAATGGTAAAAGGTGAAAAATTTATATTTTAAGTATAACAAATACTAGTCATTACTAAATTTGAATATTAAAAGCGGTTTCTAGTTTATCGGATTTACAAGCTCTCAAATATAATGGATACAGCATAGTTATTTTTTTTATGGCTAAATAAAATATTTCCCTATCCTTAACTTTGTGCAGTTTGCAGTACTCTGACACTTTTAGGAGACTAATTAATCAATCTAACACTTTGTAGAATCAATTGTATTTCTCATCTCTTTTTCCTTTATTTGTCTACCTCAATGCCGAGGATTAGTGTATCGTAATCAACTTTCGCTGTGGGTGTTTTGTCTACTGCAGCAGTAACATTAGCATTTTTCCAAGTAGGGTTCGGAGGTCCAAGTTTAGTAATATCATTATAGGAGGCCACTAAGTAAAAGCGTGTAATAAGATGATCCTTTTCCAATACTGGTTACCTTCTTAACAAAATTTGTTTTGGTGCTTTCCTTGTATACGATTCTATAGTGAATGAGGGGAAGTGAGCGAATGAGTTCATTGTTCTTAATTCGTAAGTGTGTCAAACTAATGTCTTATGGGATGACCCAATCAACTTCCAATGACAAACCTTAAGTGAACATACGTATAGATTATTTAACTCAGGCCAGTAACTCAAAGCGATAATCATCATCATCATCGTCAGCCCAAATACGTCCCACTACTGGGCACGGGCCTCCTCTACGCTGAGAGGGTTTAGGCCTTAGTCCACCACGCTGGCCTAGTGCGGGTTGGCGGACTACACACCTAAGAAATTCTTAAATAATTTTGTTTAGGTGTGCAGGTTTTATCACGATGTTTTCGTTCACCGTTAAAGCAAGTGATAATTCATTGTGAATACACACATCACTCCGAAAAGTCAGAGGTGTGTGCCTGGGGTTTGAACCTGTGACCGCCGAAATTCTCGACCGCGCGCCTAAACCTCGAGGCGATCACCGCTCAAAGGGATAAGTGGAAGTGTATTTTTAGACTCACGTTTCGCCAACTAAATTTTAAGTTTCACGGACGAATTACTTGATAATAGGGAACAAAATTATTGCCACATTTCGTGTTGCTACTTAAATTATTTTGTGGGACCAATTTTCAAGCAGCTAGGAAATCCATATGTATTAAAACGTAACGTAACAGTGTTAATTTAATAATAAAATATATTTTCGTTGAATTATAATTACATGGCGTCATTTAGTGCCCCACGCAGGACTTGGATATAAATACAGCAACCAAAACGAAATAACAATATTTCATCCACTTACCTATTAAAACTCTTCACGGTCAATCGCCTCAAATCTTTAATACGGACCTCACACGTCCAAGATCCTATTTTAAATCCAGCATTAAATTAAACAGATATACCTCAGAATTATTAACAATGAGAAAGAGCCGGGACATACATCACGTGTAAATTAAAATCTTCAGATTGGATCTGATCACTAATTTGTCTCAGTAGCAGAAGGACGAGGGCATTAGTCATATCCTTTGTGCTGTGAGGTTAAACATGCATAAGTTTCGTCCCCAGCACCCACTCGCTCACATTGTTCTGCTGTATCAGACGGGATCTTTTCATGTTTGTCTAACAAGCGACGTGTCCGATTATTATTACTGTTTTATCTACGCAGAGATTTCAAACGTTTGAATTGTATGGATATTCTTATTCTTTGTATAATTTGTTTTATGTTATAATTTTTTAATATACATTTGTTTTTGTTTCACAAATTAAAATGCTTGTTATTAAAAACAAATAAGCTGATCAGATAAATTTATTGATCAATACGGTGATTTTATATTTTTTAACAATTTATTTCATTATTTTATTGTCATCATTTTCAAATCTTCTAAAGATTCTTATTCCTTCTTGGTGCTATTACGATTATCTTATAAGCCGAATTACTTTGTGTCCTATTAGACAAAGTCTAGTGATGTAAGGAATTATACGAGTTTGTCATTTTTCCGTTTGAGCCGGCATATTTATAGTCAAACTAAGGTCTTTTGCCAGTATTTAGGTTTTTAAATATTTTTTTAATGCTATGCTCAAATACAAACAACAATTTTTTATCGGAAGTGGCTCTAAAAGGATTCTTACGAAACCATTCCTAAATTTTAAAAAATAACTAATAATATTTTTTTTATTATTTTTAATAATAAATTTCTGACGCAGGTCAATTAATGTTTATTAGTTAGTTGAACATGGACAAAATATAATCGGAGATTGCTATGAAATAAGAAAAATAATTTAATATAATTACACATGACCAGTGGTAAATCCGTTTGCTCAATCACCTGATCCATTCAAACTAATGACGCACCGCTATTCTAATTACCGAAATTAACTATTTCCTATACGATTCAATAATAGCCAATTAACTCCAAAGTGATTATATAATTACATCAGTAATAAAATCAATATTTGAATATACCATCAATTTGTGTGTCATCATAAATCGTTTGGTAATTAGATATCTTTCGCATCGAATAATCTAAACGTTTTAAATCATTTTTTAGACAGCGCAATCATTTGGAGATATTATTTTAATAAATTATATTTAAACGATTTGTAAAATTTAGCTATAATTTTAAATTTTGAAATAATAATATGATGCTAAAAGCATTGGCTATTTGGTAAAAAATATTTTGAGCCAAGTAATTTCGTAATATCTTTTACTTATTCGTACAGTTTATTCATGGTGCTTAAACATAACTGATGTAACACTGACTACCAGAATCTGTATAATAAGGACAGACAGCATAATGTTTGATGAAATAAGTATGGAAGATTCAGACATTGTAAATACAAAAATTAAATTGGAATCAACCAAACGTGACTCGTATTTTTGGTCACGTCTACGTTAACATTAACTTCTTTAGAAACATGATTTTAATAAGATTAAAATAATTGTACTCGTCCTGAAGCCTGAAGATTGACTTAGCTCACTCAGGTGGTGGAAAAAACTGTGGCCGCGCTTCATTTTTGATCCTTTTTATTTCGTACGTGAGAGATTCTCGTGGTGATAGCGTTTTTGCCGTTATGTTTTTGAGTGTCCGTACTTTAAAAGCCAGCTTTTAATTGTATTTACTTAATGTGCAGTCGTTTGATGTATTTTTTTGTTCTGTATGTAATTGTATTTTACGTGGCGTGAATATGTGCCGTGCGATCTAGAGGTCTTGGGTTCGATTCCCGGGTCGGGCAAAGTGTTATTGGGTTTTTCCATTAGGAAATTCTCAGTAGCAGCACGGAGTCTGGAAAAGTGCCCGAAAAAAGGCAATAGGCTCGCCTCCTATTACGTGGGACTGACACATACCTGGCGAAATGTGGATGTAGAAATGCACCTCTGGGAATACAGGCGTGAGTTTATGTATGTATGTATTTATTAGAAAATATTCTATCCCAAAGTTCATGCTAATAATTATTTACATCGGTCCAGTAGACTTTTTTTAGAAATACGAATCTTACCTCCTAATAAAGGGACTTGTTACTTTATTATGAAACTTTGCAATAAACGGTAAAAAGAGTGACGGTGTCACAAATATCAATACTAGTAGTATTATACTACCACATCGTATTAAGTTATAGAGCTTATTAACGTTGATTTACTTCAAAGCCGTGCTTATATTACAATTTGCTTCAACGTAACCTTTATCCGAATCTAAAGAACCCAAAAATATATTAGAGTTTTTGTTACCTTGTACCTATTTGTTACTTATAGTGTGCCGTCAATCATATGAAAATACAAATTAAGACCACATTCATGCACGATTGCCACTTCAAACCATGACTAGCACTTGAGCTGCTAATAAGATGTATCTTCCTACTTTTTGTATTTGAAACTAATAAGTTTGCATTATACACGTTGGCACAAAGAGGTTAGAACAGCAACTAAAAGTATGTTAAGGCGTGAAGATCATCACGATTGAGCTTATGAGAATAAATAATGCTTAAAAAAATAGGTTGTGATGATAGTAAAATTGATTGGTAAATATTTATCGTTCCAAATTCGATAGTACCTTTCCGGGTTTTGTTATCGTGCACTTAATCTAGTTCACTGATGTGTAGAGGAAGCCTGCTATTGAATGGAACCTTAACTCATCATACAGACACCGTTCACTCCGCTACTCGTTACTTCATACATACATATATCCTACGACCCGTATGTTCGCCATTTTCGAACATCAATTAACAAGCGAGCACTACCATGTCCAAATTGGACTTGAGGGAGTAGCGAGAAATAACAGTTTTGTAACCGCGTTTTGCAAACTTGTGAATTTGCTAGCGGTTCAGGATCCTTTTCAGGATTTATTTATCGGCCCATATATCCCTAGCTCTGACCTATATATGCTAGGCCTGGCCTCGTATACATCTGAAAGGGGCATCAGTCAACCACGTTCCTACTGCAGGTCTGAGGACAATGCATCTGAGAAGTTCCTTATCCAAAACAAAATTTAAAAGTGTTCTTTAAGATGTCTTAAAGAAATTTAGACAACCTGAATAGGCGACTGCGCTAACTTGGTCTCTTGCTTAATTAAAAAAGAGATAAGATATTGTTATTATGAATAAAACAGCAACAATATTTTTTTATATGCTTATAATAACACATGTGATCCAAATCTTATTCATGTATTCCCATGGTGTTGTAATTACATCCGTTGTCACTTGCCGTTGTGGATACTGTTGCTGATCAAAGAAAAACGCCGAATGATATCAAATGGCAGTTATGAATCAACTGATTGGAAACAAATGAACATCTGTGCATTTTCATATTACGCCTTCTTCATACATTGATTTATCTGCTTAATGTTTTTATTTTCAACATTGATTCTAAAAATTTGGAGAAACAAGGTTTATCGTCTAAGGTTTTCTATATTTTATTAAGCTAAATTAAATCAGAAGCTTTTTCGATCTTTTATTTATTTATTTATTTACACTTTATACAATTTAAGACATAATTGTAAAGGTGGACTTAATGCCTAAGGCATTCTCTGCCAGTCGAACCTTGGGTGATGCAGAGATGATGCATAGTAGGTGTGCAAATAAAATCATTTATTAACATACACATACATATATATACAGGGTTACAGGTATCGTCGTCCTATATCCATTAAGGGCGTGTAGTTTACATCGTTTCTGACTGATTTGACTATGAGACACCCTATCCTAAATCTAACCGTTTTCGAGATATTTGAATTTAATAGTTTTATCAAAAAACTCCCGATTTTCGGCTATCAGCTTAGATATTTTGAAATGTGTAAATCTTATTGTTACTATTATTTGATTTTTACATGTAAAATAAGATGCTTTATGACCACAATAACCAAAATTGTACATAAAATGAATAAATAAGTCGCAGTAGACGATTAAAACTTAAAAACTTGAACAAACATTTAGAAAGTTTATTTTTCTCGTAAGGATATCAAAAAATATTATTATGGCACCTGCTTTGCAGACGTACTTAAAATATCTACGTTTCATCAGCTATCCAACGAGGTATAACAATCCAGGGTTTTATTAATATTTTGTAGAAAAAACTTAGTTTAATAGGCTATAGGGGAGGCAAAAATAAACTAAATAAAATAATTAACGAGTACAAAATACAAAATTTATTAAACTTTCCAGATATTTTGTTATATCTTAGTATAAAATTTATGTTCATTATGTCTGCCTTATAAGCCTCGTGGTTTAGGCGCGCGGTCTAGAATCTCGGCAGTCGCGGGTTAAAACCCCAGGCACACAAACGCCAACGCTTCACCGTAAAAGCAAGTGATAATTCATTGTGAAAACACACATAACTTTGAAAAGTCAGAGGTGTGTGCCTGGGATGTGAACCCGCAACCACCGAGATTCCGCGCGCCTAAACCTCGAGGCCATCACTGCTTATGAGGCAGACATGATAAACATTAAATTTATACTAAGATGTAACAAAATATCTGGAAAGTTTAATAAATTTAGTATTTTGTACTCATCAATTATTTTATTTACTTTATTTTTGCCTCCACTATAGCCTATTAAACTAAGTTTTTCCTCCAAATATTAATAAAACCCTGGATTGTTGTACCTCGTTGGACAGCTTATGAAACGTAGATATTTTTAGGCACATCTGCAAAGCAGGTGCCATAATAATATTTTTTGATATCCTTTCGAGAAAAATAAACTTTCAAAATGTTTGTTAAAGTTTCTAAATTTTAATCGTCTATAGCGACTTAATTATTCATTTTATGTACAATATTAGTTATTGAGGTCATAAAGCATCTTATTTTACATGTAAAAATCAAATAATAGTAATAATAAGACTTACACATTTCAAAATATCTAAGCTGATAGCCGAAAATCGGGAGTTTTTTGGAAAAAACTATTAAATTCAAATATCTCGAAAACGGTTAGATTTAGGATAGGGTGTCTCATAGTCAAATCAGTCAGAAACGATGTAAACTACACGCCCTTAACGGATATAGGACGACTTTACCTGTAACCCTGTATATATATATACACACGATCTTCGCTTGAATTTAGTTTCGAACTAATCATTACACATTACAATAAATTTGGAACCATTATCCATGTATCTCTCTATTGTTTATTAGCAGTATGTCTCGAAACATCCGCAAAAACCTATCTATGTCTCAAACGAAAACGCTCTCAACCAAAACTACACAACTGAACCACATCTCAGTCTTGAGTCGGTAAAATTTACAATTAACATCGGTTAAACACCAGTAATTATGTAAATGTTTGTAAGCGAAATACGCGCTAGATAACGGGCCGGACAGAGATTCAACGTCATGCATAATGCAGCCTACTAATGCAACTGTTAATTACACGCCCTTAGGGCCATTACTGATTGGCAATTTGCGCTTGGTGCCATTTCGTCTATATTGGATTGCTTAATCGTATTAGAGGAAATGTCCAGTCTTAAGACTATAGCATAATCAAATTAAAGTATTATAGGGCTGTTACACTTTTTAACTTGTACATCGTTAAGGATGCTTCCGTTTAATTGGTGCTGTAATGATTCTGGTAGAACGTTAGCGCTTGTTACGTCTATGGTAATTAATGTAAAGGCTACTGTAAGTAAAGGATGTTAATTACGTATGAATAATTGGAAATTGGTACTTTAGTTGGAACACCATGTCTGTTCATGCAAAAAAGAATTATTTTATCTATACATGGATATATCAAATTATTTTATACATGTCCTATATTTAAATTAATTGACAAACTCATAATAAAAATATACCCTAATAATAACACGTTATATACCTATGTACGTGTACCATAAGCGTTGTATGATTTCGGATTGTGCCTATTGTAATAACTGTGAAGGACTTTGGTAACCCAAACCAGAACAGATTATTAGATTGACAGATTAATTAACAGATTATTTTTATTTATGCTTATTATGTACCATTTTTATAAAATCGGACTTAATGCTTTAGGCTATTTCTAACAGTCGACCATATATATTTATAAATTTCTACCAAAAGTATCTTAGTACAGCATCGATTTCACTATTCCCTACTCACTTGTAGTACCTTCTAGCAACATTAAGTTGTTTCGATCACTAAGAAAGGAAAAGTATTTACATTCAGATCGAACTTGGTGACCTGCTTATCTTTTATCATGTATTTTATACAGCAATAATCACGCTTCTAACAAAGAATCACCTTGGAGTATTGCTGCTGAATCTAATCTTAAATCTCAAACTAATAAGACAGCATTTGAAGTATGTCATACACACGCTAGAGTATTGAGCAATTATAACAATGACCTAGTTTGTAAGAATGTATGAGTAGGAAATTATTTTTAGCAGATCACCCGCAAGCGAAGCTGTTATCGCTAGTAATTACGTATAATTATTGGGTTATTTAATTACGTATGTTTATGCCGATACAGCTTATATTTTTTTATTATAAAACCGCAGCGTTGGATGCAGTGTATACAAGTTTTGTGGTTAAAAATTCATCACATAAAATCTTGCTTTGATATAATGTGTACCTACCTAGTATAAAATGTAAAAGCCTGTATTTCTGCCCTGGGTAGGCAGAGATAAATTTTTGCACTCACATTTCGCCAGGTATGTATCACTCCCACGTAATAGGAGGCGAGCCTATTGCCAGTTTTCGGGCACATTTCCAGACTTTCTGACCCGTCTCGAAGAAGCATTAGTGCAATTAGTGACAAGAAATGGGAATGTTCTAGTGCTACAAGATGCTGTGTTTGGACAGCATTGGACATATCATCAGGTACAGCGCAGACACTTGGTCGTGGGAAAAAAATAATTGGCGACAATATCCAAAAAAGATTCGTTAAAACAATATAATACAAAAGCATATTAAATGTACAAAATCGTTAGGAACGCAAAAAGATTAAAATGAGGAGCCGGTCCGAGAACCCCGAGATACATTTTGTGTAAGCGCCGGATAACGTTTTTATTGTTAACAAGCAGAGAGCCGTGGCCACGACCAACGACGATGATATCTCTTCGTATGAATGATGACTTCGTGCTAAGCCTCTGGAAGCAGCTTGTATGTAGGCAGGAATCACAGAGACACGGCACGAATATGGAGATTTTGCGGACATCCCTTTTCCAACCTTAACAATAAACAACGTTAAATTTATATTTGAAGAATATTTCTAGCGTAATTGGTTTCGGTCCGTAGCTAGCCGTATAAAAACGTTGCCCTTAATATTTATTTTTATTTTTATTAATAAATAAATACTCCCAACAGTCACATACATAGTTCTGACCCCACAAGTCTTGTGTCGTGGGTATCAGAAACTACGAGACTTTTCGGCCTCACATACACCCAGACTCGAAACAAATATTTGTGGATCACACATACATTTGTCTCGGTGCGGGGATCGAAGCCGCGGCCTCTCATTTCGCAAGCTGGTGTCTAGTCAACTGCGCCACGGGGCTGTCAAATTTGAAAATAAATTTAAGATAGAGGATAGTGAAAGCAGTTTTATTAAAAAATTAAACAAGAATGCTGTTAAGTTCAAGCTGTTTGATTAATCAAGAGGTAACAAATAATATAATACGTACAAATTTACATACACTGATACTGCAGTATTGTTTCGAAACAAGAATGTTGATGTCATCCACCCACATAATGGCTTTAATGACCATTTTATTTCTCATTCGCATATTTTAGAGTCATTAACGACATCAGGTTTGATGAATTCTCAGAAGTATTATTATGGATTTCAATTATTTGATCACGATATGGTACTCATACACACATGTTTTCATTAGAAACCCAAAATTGTATAGGGCTAATTACAGTAATCGTTATTCAATAGACAAAAAGCTGTTGTTATAACGAAAAGCAGTCATTCTGGTCACTATACTCGTAACTCGTAAGAAGACAATTTTACTCATCACGATATATTTGTTTGAAGTTACAGTTTCTCTGAACCAAAGTTCTAAAAACCCGTCAAAAATGTTTTATTGATTTTTTGGTTTTTGATATTTTTTTGATCTTGATGTTTTGGTTTTTCTTTTTATAACAAGATCTTAGATTAATTCGCATTATAAACTCTTTAGTTTTTTTTATAA
Organism: Hemaris fuciformis; assembly: GCA_907164795.1. Classification (NCBI taxonomy): domain Eukaryota; kingdom Metazoa; phylum Arthropoda; class Insecta; order Lepidoptera; family Sphingidae; genus Hemaris; species Hemaris fuciformis. The sequence continues at coordinate 10,532,005 of OU015442.1, forward strand.
ATATAAAGGAAGAGTATTAGAGGGAATGTACAGGGTAGCTTTAAAAATTTACTAGACTATCTTTAGAAATCGACATGTGAATTTATTTTGTTTTTTATTAATCTTACTTCTATCAATTACATTGTCCAGTACCTACATATTGTTTTTGAAAAGTGATTTTCTTTAACTTCTTGTGTCTATGGACGCGACCCATCTAAGGAAGATAAGGGGTAGACGTTTTTAGCACAAAGCGTTTTCTGTTTCGGACCTTTTCTCGCTGGTTATTTGACTCGAAACGTGCCCAAGAAGTACCTGTTTAGTGTTTACAGACTCAACGTTTATCGACTCTTAAACAATATTTCAGAGATTATCTCGTAATGCGTTTAGTTTACACACGATATTTGTAACATCTCACTTAACAAATTATGATCACGCTTTTAAAGCATGACACATGTGAAAGATAAAATTAAGTGATTCAGTAAAAAATATTTGCACCTGCAGAGTATTATTTCTAAATTCTACTAACATAATTGAAACGGGTTGAAACTAGTGAATGCTTCCACTTTTTTATACCAACACGGAGAGGTAAAAAACATATTTATTGATTATTTTTATCATATATAATTATTCTATGTTTTTTGAGGCAGTGATACCATCCCAGTCGTGGCAGCCCGTTCGTATCGTCGTGGCTCTACCACTTAAAAATTATGATATTGTCTCTTTTAGTACCAATTGTCCTGAGTCAGTGCTCAAGATATAATTCAGTCAGCAAAAGGCAACTCGCACATTTGTTCAGTAAATAAGATTCCCGTACCTCCAAACATTCGTAACTTATAAGCAATCCACTAGATTTTTAAGTAATCGCAGGGTTAAAGTTAGAATTAACTTGTTTAAATGCTTGACCTGTTATATAAAAATACACTAGTCAAGAATTTATGACCTTTAACGCTAAAACCATAAGCAACGAACAAATATTATCAACTTTAAATTTTTACCACATTCTAGCAATGAGGTCACAAAATATCTTTGATTTATAACTGCGGTGGAATGTTTCATTTACGTACATAAAATCTTTTAACCATAATATTTATTACTTTTTCTACTTATGCAGAGTAAATAAAGTGCATACATTGTTTGAAAACGAGCCACATAAAGCATGTTCAAATATGGTGTTTCGGAGATTTACAACGGTCATTAACTCCGGGAGATATAATACAACTTCATTTATTTGCGGTGTTGACGACCATAAAGCAACCAACATTTTTACGTTAAAACTTTTGTCTTTCACGATTTATTGAGGCAATAAGGTAATTGCGGTAAAATCTTTTCTTTACACTCTCTGGCCTCAGTTTTATTGCGCTTTGGACTTTCTTAACAATTTTTGCTTAGAACTACATATTGTTGACGCTGTCTTCATTTGTATTGTTTTTGACGTCCCTTTTCACCGTCTCGGCTTGAAAAAAAGTGTTCATGGTGACAGTAATTGTTTCATAATGTACAATGCATATTGAAACAATAAGATTTCTGGTTTTAGCAGGAGCCATTTTTGGTTTGAATTTCGACTCCCAATTTAGTGTTTTGTTTGCTGGATTCCCGCAGAGCTGCATCAAAGTTTATGCTTCCGTTTGTGAGAATAAGTTTCTGTACGTCATGGATCTTTTTATGTGTGCTATAGAAATTTTACGAACAATATTGAATAGGCAAAAATATATGTTTACTCGAAGTGTCGAATAATCGGTCCCATTTCCGTTGTGCATTTTGTTGATATCGATATTATTTGTGACCCAGTGTTACATTTACCGGAACAACATACAGTGATAAATGTGCTTTGTTATACAATACGATAGTATGCTTGGGTAAACAAAATTCTTAAGATTTTGCATTATTTCAGTACTATAATAGATGTAATGATAAATGCGAAATAGATGACCCAAAATTCTACTCAAAAAGAGTTTTCTTGCTGTGAATGTGAACTTTGCATTATTAAAATATACTTTTTTCGTCTAATAATTAAAACATGTTTTAGCAGACTTTCATGCAGATATAATAACAAATAATTATAAGACACTTAATTATTGTTTAAATAAAAAACTGAGATTGACGTAACAAAAGACTAGTCGCCACTATGACTTTAAGGCCTTCAAAGCGCCATAAAGCAGGTGTGTTTGCTCTCAACCTACCTGTCTATAAATAAACGTGAGAATAAAAAAGGGAATAGGAATAAAGCGCGTCCATTAAAACCAATTTGTAATTGATTGAAAAACTCATAAATACACATAGATAAAGGCACCCATTATTTCACATAAAAGTCGTGTTTGACTTGTCTCATTGATACGAGGCTGGGTCAATACTCCACACGAAAAGTTCTAAGAGGAGATCGCCATAAGGTTTTCGAAGTTAGTTGTTACAGATAAGTTTGACGTCCTCTTGTAAATATTGGACAATCTCATAGGCACGTGAGATATTTGTTCCCAATATTGACAGAGAATATCTATCGATATGACCTTGCTCCGTTGGAACATTTTTAAAATCATTCCATGTCAATTTAATACCATAAGCCAGAGTAGAACTGTGTAAAAATTGTATGCAATCTTGGACTTATTTGCAGGCACGTCAAATTGACCGCATTGTAAAGCTCTGCTGTTTATTACGCGGTTCGTGGTCATGGGTTAATATTTTACTTGAATACGATATTACATATATTAAAAAGATAAACTTAAAAGTGGTTCTCAGTTGTTAATAAATCTTTGTATATTTTTTAAACAATATGTTACTAAAATATTGGGAAGCTACTAAATAGTCCAACATAATTACGTCAAATAACAAGGGCTGGTTGGTCTTTCCTTACTCCATACTGTATCGAAACAGCACTACCTACTAATTTTATCATGCGAGAATAAATACCATAGATGTATTTGATGATGATGATTGTATACCGACTGCCTCGTGGTCTCGCGGTACAAGTATGTGCCGTGCGATCTAGAGGTCCTGGGTTCGATTCCCGGGTCGGGCAAAGTGTTATTGGGTTTTTCCATTAGTAAATTCTCGGTAACAGCACGGAGTCTGGAAATGTGCCCGAAAAACGGCAATAGGTTGGCCCCCTATTACGTGGGACTGATACATACTTGCCGAAATGTGGGTGCAGAAATGCACCTCTGCCTACTCCTTCGGGGAATACAGGCGTGAGTTTATGTATGTATGTATGTATGTATTTGTTTCTTGGCCTTTAAATCACACAAAATCTGTGTAATCAGTTGATGATATTCAGAGGTATCGGCCTCTCCCACGGTAGACGCAATTCGACACGCACGTGTCGTGGCATCCGATGGCCTGCGATTAGCCGGTGACGCACGATGCTACTCAATGAACGTGTTTTTGCCCCTAACTAGTTTATCGTAGTCCTTATTTTTTAATACGTGATAAGGGAATCTTGAATGCACAGGTAAAGTTGTCAAAGACTGATATGAAGTGTTATGCTTTAAAACTTTTTTTTATTCTTTAGTATTTTTAAATTAATGTATAAATATGAGTTTACTTTAATATCAAAACTAAATTTATTTCGAAATAATTTATTTAATTAAAAGTTTAATGTGCGTCTGTGTTGGGTTTTACGAGGAAACATTTATCTTATCCATATGTTTACTATCGCTATCATCATCATTATCAGCCAATATACACCCTACAGCTGTGAGACACAAGCCTACTCTACTACTGAGAAGGTTTAGGCCTTAATCCACCACGCTAGCCTAGAACGGGTAGGCGGACTACACACCTAATAAATTCGTACGAACAGCTTCGAAAAGTCAAAGGTGTGCGTCTAGGATTTGAACCCTCGATTGCCGAGATTTTGTCTCAACCTCGCGCCAAGGCCTCGAAGCCGTCAGTACTTCACTAGGTTCTAGCTTTATTGGTTTAATATTGACGAAAAAAAATAATGAAATTACATGATATTCATTGTTATTATAATAGGTATAAGTATATTGGTTGTTAATTTTGACAAGCACTTGTAATTGCGTTCGATATCAAAAATTCTTTATTTAGCACTACAATTTTGCTTTAAAACTTATTTTACAAAATAGAATTACCGAGAAACTGTTAGTTTATATAGCGAAAACATAATGCACGCTACAATACCCAATAAAACAATATAAATTTTAATTCTATGCTATGAAATATTTAATACAACGGCTATTAACAGAAGCACAGATTGTGACGTGACTGTACATATTATATTACTATTAAATAATAAATATGCATACTGTATATATATAATAAGTATACTGTATATATGAATAACAGGTCTTTTTGTATGATAGCAACTCGACCCATATATGTATATCCTAATCTAGGCATCCATTACAAGAGAGTTGGCCTAAGTCTATCGCACTAGACTAGTGCGGGTTAGTTTAGTTGATATACATACATACTTTAAGAAATATTTGTGAGAATTCCTAATTCCAAAAGTTTATTCGTGAAGTTTTCCTTAACCATACATACATAAACTCACGCCTGTATTCCTGAAGGGGTAGGCAGAGGTGCATTTCTGCACCCATAGTTCGCCAATGTCCTATGTAATAGGGGGCGAGCCTATTGCCGTTTTTCGGGCACATTTCCAGACTCCGTGCTGTTACTGAGAATTCCCTAATGGAAAAACCTAACAACACTTTGCCCGACCCGGGAATCGAACCCAGGACCTCTAGATCGCACGGCACATACTTGTACCGCGAGGCCACGAGGCAGTCAACCATTAGAGTACGTGATAAATATTTCAAATACAAAACAACTTCAAAAACTTATAGATATATTCCTGGGGTTTGAACCTTCATAAAAATCAAAACAATCATGTACTCAATAGGATTGTTCAAAATTTAATTTAATACACTATGGAATAATGTACAACAATGTCAACACTATTTTGTTCCTTTTTCCTGTTATTGAACATCTGTTCATACGAGTATATTATTTCCATTATAAAGGAAATTGAAACACCGCAAAACTTTTTGCTGTCATTGCCTTTGATTTACACGGATCTGTCAATCATTTCGCATTGAATTTTACATGTCCGCCCATCTCATCAGAATTGAATGCAGTATTCCACTCTTCCATAATAATATTACTTACTTCCTATTTTTTTTAATGCTTTGTTTCCTTTTTTATAAAAAAAGATAAATTTAAAAGGAAAGACTAAAGCAAGTTACATATCAAATTGTTAGTACACGTAATATTTAATAAAATAAAAATTAAGTTTTAAAATTTAAGGTGCTTAGTAAGAAACCGTAAAAAAATATTTAAACAACAATTTCATTAAGTTAATAATAATATTAAAAAGGATTATTGTGTCGTTTATTCCCTTCATAAACTTTTTAACTTCCAAAAGTTCTTTATGTAAGTTACTTTAGAACTCATAACTATTTTAAGTCACGTAAAACGCTACTGTTTCAGAGCCCACTTCGACCTCCTTTGAGATGAAACATGAGGAGTTGCATCCAATGAATCACGCAGGCGTATGTCTTCTGCTGCATAACCAATATTTTTGAGTGTTCGTTCAAAAAACACGCGTGCCATCTGTTGTAAGCCGATGCAGTGCCGGGTCCCACCCGTCGTCATAGTGACCCTCCACGCCCCGCGCCTACCCCCTCTCCATCTATACCCATGCGGCATGCGGCTTTCGTTCGTTCAAACTTCGTAGGTCAGTTACCGCCCGACCGCAGGGGAGCATGGCTGCGTCAAAAGTTTTATCGCGATCTCGCACTCTCTGTTTACATTCGCTATAACGTGACGCGAACAACAACACAAACTTTTTAGTGTGGACTATAAAGTGTTTAAAAGTTTTTACTACTATTCCTAGTGATATATGAGTAACAAATGTACTTTATTATTGTGACAAAATGATGGACAACTTTTGTGGAATGAATTCGTTAAAAGTTTGGATATGTTTGGTTTTGGTGGTCGGTGCGCGCGCACGCTCCGCGCCGCCCGCCCCCACCGGCTGTCACTGGGACTATTCGGACGCCAAGTTGAGTGAATCAAACTTTCTCACGTGTAACATCAAAACGATTGGTTCAGTAGACTTTTTGTTCAAAAACATAACAACTGCGCAGGCGTACAACGTCAACAAGTTGAAGTTAACTTGCACCGATTTGCTTTTCTTCGAGAGCTCTTTGCACATGAACACCGGCAGTTTTTTGGGACAACTGCGAAAATTGGAGGACTTGCGCATTGAATACTGCAAAATTCGCTACGTGCCTGCAACAGTTTTGTCACCGCTTCGTGATTTGACCAGTTTGACATTACGATCGTACAACACCGATTGGCCCGCCATGACAATGGAGTTCCACGCTGAAAGTTTTCGAGGACTAATGGAACTTCGGACTTTGGATTTGGGTGATAATAATATTTATATGTTGCCGTCAGAAGTTTTTTGCCCTCTCTTCAGTTTGGAGGTATTAAACCTTACGAATAACAGAATTCAAGACATATCTGAAATAGGATTCTCCGATTGGGGCAAGGGACCAATAGCTCCAGGTAAATCATGCAATACTGGATTGAAAGCACTTGATTTATCTCACAACAATATATTACGACTTCCCGATAACGGATTATCCAGTCTCAGATCGTTGGAAGTTTTAAATATTCAAAACAACCTAATAAATGAAATCGGCGACCGGGCTTTTGTGGGATTGAATTCATTAAGAATTCTGAACTTATCAGGGAATAAATTTGTGGCTGTCCCTCCGGAACTATTTCAATCATCACGAGTTATCAAAGAAATCTCATTAGCAAATAATTCGCTTTCTGTGTTGGCTCCCGGATTATTGGAAGGCCTTGATCAGCTTGTGAAATTGGATTTATCTAAGAATCGTCTTACCAACGATTGGGTTAATAGAGACACATTCGCCGGATTAATTCGCCTCATTATTTTAAATTTATCACATAATTCTCTCGCCCGCTTGGACCCGAAAACTTTCCAAGATTTAAATAATTTAAATGTATTGAATTTGGACAACAATGCAATTGAAGTTATAAGTAACGGCGCTTTTGCTGAGCTCAAGAATCTTCATCAACTTTCTATATCAGATAACAAAATAAAGACGCTCAATGAACACTTTTTTTCAAACTTGTTTGTACTTAGTCAGCTTTATCTAGACAACAATCAGATTTCTTCAATTCATGAGAACTGTTTTGAGAACATTACTTATTTACAAGATTTGGGATTGAGCGGAAATAACCTTAACATGATTCCCGACGGAATAAAACGATTAAGGTTTTTAAAATCACTGGATATTGGGAAAAACAACATTACAAGCGTGTCTAATACGTCTTTTGAAGGCTTAGAGGAATTATATGGTTTACGTCTGGTGGATAATCACATTGTCAGCATACCAAAAGATACTTTTAGTACTTTGCCCTCACTACAAGTATTAAATCTGGCTTCAAATAGAATCGAAATCATAGAGCAAGATGCTTTCGTCTCGAATCCTACATTAAAAGCTATACGCTTGGATGGGAATAAATTAACCGATATTCGAGGAGTTTTTAACAAATTAATTAACCTCGGATGGCTTAATATATCCGATAACAAACTTATATACTTTGAATATAGTTACATGCCAGAGAGCCTTGAATGGTTGGATATTCACAATAACAACATTTCAAAACTAGAAAACGAGCACAACGTACAACAAAACATCCGAATGCTCGATGTCAGCTACAATGCATTAGAAAATATCGATGAACGGTCGATACCTGATTCTATAGAAGTTCTTTTTTTGAACAATAATAAAATTCACACGATTCAGCCAGGTACGTTTTCACAAAAGCGGAATTTAGAAAAAGTCGTCGTGACGGACAATAAATTGAGGACCGTCGAGCTATCGGCATTTACGTTGCCCCATATACCGAAGCATAGATCGTTGCCAAAATTCTTTATTGGAAATAATCCATTTATCTGCAACTGTCATATGATTTGGCTACAAAAGATAAATCTTTGGAACCATATGAGACTATATCCGAGATTCATGGATTTAGAATCAGTAATGTGCGAAGTTGTAAATAATAAATATGGCGGAAGAGCCAACTTAATGGATGTTCCTGAAACACAGTTCCTTTGTTCGTATGAAACGCATTGTCCTACTAGCTGCTTTTGTTGCGATTATGAAGCTTGTGACTGTAAAATGACGTGTCCCGAGGGATGTTCTTGCTTCCACGATAGTAATTGGAACTCGAATGTAATCGACTGCTCTAATGTGGGTTACACAGAAGTTCCTGAAAAAATACCGATGGATGCAACTGAACTGTATCTAGATGGCAACGACTTCGGCATTCTTGGCAGTCACCTGTTCATTGGCAAGAAAAAACTAAACAAACTTTATCTTAATAACAGCAATATCAACAGCATTGAAAATGACACACTAAATGGTCTTCATTCACTGAACATTCTTCACCTGGAGAACAATCACCTCACAGAGCTAACTGGCGGAGAGTTCTCACAAACGAAACACTTGAGAGAGTTATATCTTAATGATAACCTAATATCAAGTGTAGGGAATAAAACCTTCGAAAACCTGTCATCTTTAAGGGTTGCGCACTTCCAAGGCAATGATATCACGGACCTTGACAAAAACCTGGTCTATGTAACACATTTGGAAAACGTTAATATCCAAGGCAATACATTTACCTGCACGTGCGAAAACATATTGCAGCTCCAGAACTGGTTGAAGAAAATATTTGAAGATCCTCTTAAAGTTTATTGTAGTGGTGAAAGTGGACTTGTATCTAATCAGACTGTTTTTGATGCGATCGATAAGTGCCGTGGATCAAATGTTATGGACAATACGATTCCTACGGAAAACCAACCGTATCAGTATGACGAAGTGAGCACTATAAAATTGAACTTTGTTCCACTGTTAGCTGTAGTCTTAATAAGTGTAATTCTAATATTGTTATTTGGTGCCTTAGCGTTTTCTTTCAGACAGAATGTCCGCCTGTGGGCTCACTCAAAATATGGCGTAAGATTGTTTAAAAGCGCTTCAATCCAAGAGAGTGAACTTGACAGGGATAGACTGTATGACGGATATGCTGTATATAGTTTATTGGACGACGATTTTGTGTCAAAAGTTGTAGCTCCTGAAATGGAACACTCTGGTTACACAATGTGTTTCCATTACAGAGATCTACAACATGCTCCCGAGAATTATTTATCAGAGCAAATAACTAATGCCGCCGAATCGTCAAAAAGAATATTAGTATTTGTATCCTTTAACTTCTTACAAAATGAATGGTCCAAAGCCACATATAAAGCAGCTATCAAACATGTTATTACTTCCATTCATCCTTCGATCAGGAGGCACAGAGTAATTTTTATTTTAACAACTGATGTGAGTGCACTAAATTTAGATTTAGATTTCCAAAGTTATTTAAAGTCATGCAACGTTTTGCTATGGGGCGAAAAGAAATTCTGGGAGAAAATTAGGTTTGTGATGCCAGATATATCTAATTTACATTGGAATAAAGACACAATGAATTACAACCCTGGCGTGTGTCCAAACGCGCGAAGGCATCCTTCGAGATATACGGCCTCGCCAACTGCGCCGGAACATTGGTATAAATACGATGCGATTCCTCCGCAGACACCAACTGTGGCTAATGTAGGCGTAAATATTGAAGACGACACGTCTATGCTAACGAATACCACTTTGACGAGTCAGATACCAGATGGTGAGAATTTGCATCATAGTTATATTTCTATAGACACACAAAATTATGAACAGCCGTACGGTGGCCGGCCTAGGCCTCCTAACACGTTGCGTAAACATCCCGGCCATCACTCCCCTTCGATGCTCGACGAGCAAGGCTACTTACAACCGCGCTCCTCTGTACACGACTGCTTGCCACAAACTCATTCAGCCGCGCACAGATGATAAGATTCTTTTAAAGCTATCCTTATCTGAGGGCGATATTTTTTAATGGAACGGCACATTCCAAGCACATGTGTAGACTAGACTGCTTTTTATGTTGGCCTTATTGAAACTTGAAAGGTGATAATTTTACTAAAGTGACGGTTAAGATAATTTGGCCAAATGTTGGTGACTTTGTTCCTTGCTAGTTTACATTGAACGTTTGATGAGACTGTGTTAAAATGTATTCTAAACGTATCTGTGTAGCGAGCCTTGTACAAACAACTATGTAAGAATTGTTGTTGTCTATTAAGACTGATATCCATGTATGTTTGCCAGTATCAAAGTGAATAAAACATGTATAAGTATTTTGGTATAGTATATTAATGTCATTGTTACCAAATATTTTGTAGATAGATATTGTGACTAATCATTGTATAGAGTTATTGATTATTGTATAGTATGACTAGTCATTAGCTAGGAATTGAATAGTGTTGAATGTTTTTAGATAGGTATTCGGCTGCATAGTTTATGATATCACTCACAAATTAACTTATAACTGCTTCTAGATGGTATCATTCATTATGTGGCTAATTGTATGTATGTATGATTACAATATGTCGACTGTTGAATATAATAAATTAAAAATAAAACAATTATCATGTAAATTTTGGTTTTATTATACAGACACAAATAAGAAACACAATACAATTAGTCAAGAAAAACAATTACTACATTAATAATTATCAGTTTTGATTTTTAATATACAATATATTTTTTGCTAATACAAGTCTGAGTACCTTTTTGTTTCGCCGACAAACACAAAAAGAGTCTTTGTGTTGAGCCAAATGTTAGAATAACAGTTAAAATCCTTGTTTCCAATATAAGAAATGAAACTAGAAAAAAATATCTAAAATAATTTCGGGTTTGCCGACAATCATCGGGAGACATAATGACGGTCCCTTCTCAGGTAGAAATCTTTCCAGTCATATTTCAACCGTCACGGATACGCCATAGAAGCTATAAAAGAGATTTACAATACATTCGATGCTAGTTAGAGGTATTTTTGACCTTATGGTCACGCGCGGTCCGAACGTTATTGATTTTTTCGTAATAGTTATTTAAAGTGCGAGACTTGCGGCATATGGTGTGACATATTTTAAGTGACCGCCAGTCGGCTGGTCCCAATTTTTTCACCACGGGAATAAAGTGTCAGCTCGGCATTGTTGCATCTGGCAGTGTTATCTTTATGCCGTATTAAGTTACCGTACTCTATATCTTAATGGTAAAGGATTTATAAAATAAATAGAGTATTTATACATTAATTTCAAAAAATATTTTAACAGAAAAAATGAATACACCAACACCAATACACACACTTACTAAGAACCCTAGATTTTGCGTGTCACTTTAATAGAATTTATAAAGAATAATTTTTGTCAACATTTATTTTAATCCATGAACTTAACAACCTCCAGGAACAAAAAAACGGCCTTTTAACTTCTGTAGTACCTCTATCTCTTTACAAAAATTAAAATTGTTTTAGCGATTAAGGCAATAAACTTACTTAAAACTTCATAATATGAAGATTCAATCATTACACATTTATTTCAATGCAATTTATTTTAAATTCATTAAAACTGCCATTGTTCTTATAAAATTGTACTCTTTAAATAAAGGTAATCTATAGAAATTTGCTCACACACAATAATTAAAATACTCTATAAAATAACAAAAGAAGTCAGTGTGTCTGTTTTTTGGAGAAAAGCATAAAAAAAATAATAAAGACTTTGAAACAAGGTAAAAAGAACACAATACAAAAAATAAATAAATAAATAAATACACCCAACAGTCACATACATAGTTCTGATCCCACACTAAGATACAAGTCTTGTGTCGTGGGTATCTGAAACTACGAGAGACTTTTCGGTCTCACATACACCCAGACCCGAAACAAATATTTGTGGATCACACAAACATTTGTCTCGGTGCGGGGATCGAACCCGCGGCCTCTCGTTTCGTAAGCTGGTGTCTAACCAACTGCGCCACGGGGCTGTCAAAATATTAAATTTCGTGTCTGTCTACATAGTTACCATTGACTTTGAAATTACCGAACAGATTTAAATGATACTTTCACAAATATATAAAAATATAGCTTGAAGCATACTAGGTATAGGATATGTATTTATTAAAATCAAAAGGGCAAAAAGGTAGCCAAATTTCTTGCTGAGTAAGTTGCAGACAACAGCTTATCTTTAATAAAACTAATGATTTTGAAAAGCTCATTTGCCATAATACAGATAACGTCCATAGCAAACTGAAATCCCTTATTATCTTCAAATACATTTCCAAAACTGTTTGCGGTCTCCAGATACCTACTATCAATATCCGGGAATATCGGACCTATCTTTGGATTTCACGGTTAAACGCACCATTGACTTCCTCTATCATATCAGATGTGTCCCCAGGACCAGATAAGAAATTGACCAGATTTAGAATCGAATCCCCTTTGTATTACTTTTGATGCTCAATTGCTTATTACTTATCTATTGGAGGATCGAATTCGTTGCCTATTCGTAAAAGGGGCATTTCTAAAACATAGTCACTGTTTTTTTTTCTGTTTAATACATGCGTACACACAGACGCATTCACGACTTTATTCCCCGAGCGGATAGGCAGAGGTGCATTTTCTGATGGAAAATCCCAATAACACTTTAGCAATCCCGGATATCAAACCCTGAGACTATAGATCGCTCAACATACTTGTGCTGGGAGACCACGACGTAGTCAACAAACAACTGTTATAACCATGAATAAAGCACTCCAAACACACGCTTAAACCATGTGGTTTATCTTCGGACAAAACTAATCTAAGAAGCAATATTCTATTTTCTCAATAATAAATTGTGAGGTTCAGAGGATGTAAACACATTGAGCATACACATCAAAAGGCACAACTAATATGAATTCTCATGGTCGAATCAAATCAGATTACACTTGTGTTTTCACTGTGACATTGATCGACGTTTGATATCCGAAGGCGAGATGTAAAGATTTTCGTGCATTAACAAATTTTGTTCTCCGAGACGACTCACGCCACCCGCTGCTTGGACATGACATTTCACACTTGATGCTGCTCCGAGCCTGCATAAAGGTCACGTCTTCTCACTCAAATCTCGTCCAGGAGCGTTTAGGTCGGAATTGGTTCGTGACAACTGAGAGATACTTATCGTGATTTTCTGGCCAATTCCGATGCACCGTCCCGACGGGGCGGGTAATGGGAGCATGGGAACACGGAGTTACTAACTGAATTATTGTAAGTCAAATATGGCGATGTTTGTGGAACGATGATTGGGGTTACAGAGGGAGTTGTGTTTGTCTATTAAATTCTGTCACGTGATTGACGTTCAAGCCCGCTTGAATTAAGTGTAAATGTATGGTTTGATTTATAGAATAGTTTGGTGGACTTAAAGCATTTATATGACGTGGTATCGACAGTAATTGGTTAATGCCCTGATTACAAAATTACTCTTTAAAAATGAGTATTTGTTGATCGTTGTAACAGAATGTGGGAACTTGCTCAGAGTGACTATTTAAGAAGTATTGGTTGACTGGTATTTAAAAAATGATATTTTACGGCAAAATTTACTTTAAAACGGTCGACATGGCGTATGAGTTCAGTTAGCATAGCCTCAATAGATTAATTTAATATCCTGATATCATTCTGTTCAATACAAAACATTGAATGACGTCTTCTTCCTCTAAAAAGTACTCGAATGTCCAATGAAACCACAATACGCCATTACAAGTACCGTGTACGTTATCCGCGTAACCTTGATCTTTTATAGCATTGCACGTGCTCTTATGCTAAGCATCCAGTAGCAGAATGGCTAGACTTTATTCTGTGTTTTGATTTATAATCCAACGGTCCCACGAACGAAAATATCATGGATTTAATCATAGTAGATTTTTGTGTATTGCAATAATATTCCTTTAACATTTGTGGTTTAATAGATCGATAAATCTCGCAAAGCTTCGTATACAAAATGATGAGTGGAGTTGTTTAAAATATCATGATGTCATGTCTATTTGTTGAGTATATTTAATTTACTTGGAATCGGTTTCTTAAGTTCTTCGTGCCTATTAAATGGAGAGAAGTCACCTTTTAAGCTCTATACGTTACTATCTCGCCGTTTTTAGTGGACGCTTAGGGTTTCATCAAGCAATAGACCTATTAATATGTATTTACTTAATATTATTTGGCTAATCAGTGTTCTTTATCTCGTGTCAAATATGTTTTAAAGCTTATTTCAAAAGATTCACTACTAAACAATCATTATTTGCCAGATGGTGCTCGTAGTACAGTATTTTATAAGTAAAAATATCTATGTTCTGTATAGATTTTTTTAATAAATAAATAATTAATTATAAATACACCCAACAGTCACATACATAGTTCTGACCCCACATTAAAATACGAGTCTTGTGTCGTGGGTATCAGAAACTACGAGAGACTTTTTGGTCTCTCAAACACGCAGTGCATCACACAAACATTTGTCTCGGTGCGGGAATCGAACCCGTGGCCTCTCGTTTCGCAAGCTGGTGTCCAGCCAGCTGCGCCACGGGGCTGTCAAACATTTTTTATATAATATACACAGCATTTTTTTATGTCAGGGTATTCAATCATTATTTATTCCACGTATCATGTATATTAAAGCCACAACTATACAGATTTAATAATGCTTTGCTAGTCATGTACTAACCATACAGACAGTGACGTGACTTACACATACTTAAAAACAGTGGCATTGTAGTTGAACAGCTATGCCATAAATGAGTAGCCGTTTATATAACAAGGGAGCAGGGGTTCGAATCATGTGCAGAAAAATGTTTCTTTTTTTTACATATTGAATCTCATTGTGGATTGATGGGCAGTCAATAAATTAGATTAAACACCATATATTAAAACAAAAATCCTTACCTTTACTTTTTGTACTTCATGCGAAACAATAACCTCTAATATAAAACATATTTTTGTACTTAGATAAGAGGTATGGGAATGAAAGCCCAACGTAATTTAGCAGCGTATTTATTATTTGTTTCCATATATTATCATAGACTCCAGTATAAAGCAGTCTTGATCGAGGTGGTCAGATGTGTTATAGAAACCCGAAGTACCCAAACAGCTTAACTCTTGCTTGTGACTCAGATTTCTAGGACCCCGAAAATCCTTTCTTTCTTTCCTCCATTGAGCCGATTACTCTTTCGTTGAGCTCAGCCAGCACGCTGTTTAGGCTTGATTTATCTGTGAAAGAAATGTTTTTGTAATTAAATTATAAATGATATTCCATTGAATTTGTAAGGGGGTTGAATTGACTCACTACAACAACAACCATCAAGTATTCTTTATTAACTGTGCTATCCTAAAAAGGCAATTGCAACACAACTCATAAAACGTCGTGTAAAAGAACCTGTATGTGTAACCCCATTGATAACGACACATTAATTAACAATTTTTATCTGACCTACATATTATAGTTGCTATAAAGCTCAACTGTATTAGTGAAACAATACTTCGTTATTTTTTTAAACAGAATTTACATTTTTCTGCGTACATCATAACGAGTTGGAAGAGATAAAGTTAGTACCTAATTAAATTACGCTCAGTACATTTTTTTGTACGTCAAAGTTGCCGCTCCTGTAAAGTGGTACATGGAAAGTGCGGTGTCAGACATACATTCACAAAATACTTGACGACCTGCCAAAGGTCATGACGATTTCTTGATGATGGTGACAATCATTAAGTACCTTTTATGGGAAGGGCTTTTCAGCACCATAGCAACACGTCTTATGGGTGATTAGGACAGTAGTTACTATTATATGATAATTATCAGAAACAATTCATTATGTTTTAGATAACGGTGTAAATAATAGTTGGTTAGTGAAATAAATAAATATAATACCAACATAATATTTTCACCAGCGTTATTACAAGCAACACAAATAAAAAGCGGCGATAAAGGAAAGTAAATTGGGTTATGGGAAACTGAGCCCGGATAAATCACATCGAAAATGCTGTCACGACAAGGATAAAAAAATAGTGGCAGTGAGAAAATACGAACGATTTCATTATAACAATGTCAAATTACTTTGGGCCTTCAAACGCTTCGAGTCAGTATACCATTGGTGGATCAACTTTCTTTGGCTATCTATCTTGCAATGTCCCGGTAAGTGAGCATGACTGACCTTCATCATTTAATGTTACAAGATGGAAGAAAATAGACCAGTTTGTACATTCCTTCGAGTATTATGGTCTTCAGCAATTTATTACGGCAATTACGTGTAAAAAGTTTTGTTAACAGTAAATGGTATTGAATAATCACGTAAAACTTCAAGATCTACTAAGGGTCAAACTTCAGACCAATATACGATATGGGCGTGTGGTGAATTAACCATTTCAAACACGGACGAGTCCAGGGCGCGATTATTGACGTATAGGCGGATATTTGACAGCCCCCGTGGCCCAGTTGGCTAGACACCAGCTGACGACACGAGAAGCCACGGGTTCGATTCTCGAAGAGACAAATGTTTATGTGATACAAAAATATTTTTTACGGTCTTTGTGTTTATGAGACCGGAAACGGGCAAGTGTCTTGTTGTTTACCGACACAAGACTTTTATCTCAGTGTGGGGTCAGAACCATACATATTATGTAATTTTTAATTGTTAAAATACACCTAACAGTAGTTCTGATCTGATAATAATGCACAAATGAGAGACCTTTCGATCCCACTGACAACCGCCATACCTAAAACATATATTTCTCTGAATACTAAACCCGCACTAGGCCAGCGTGGTGGCACTAAACCCTCTCAGTTGTAGAGGAGGCCCGTGCCCAGCGGTGGGACGTATATGGGCTGATGACGATGATGATGAAGATGTGTATGTCTATAAAGAACAGAGCTGGTGACCGTCGCTGGATGAACTTGTGCTTACCCCTTCAAATATGCAGTCGTAATTGTAATATAGCTCATAAAAATGCGTGGGTGGGATAAAAATGATATCAATAAAAATTTCCTGCTTTTATCTTAATTAACGTAATCTTCGCATTATCGATTAGATAAGTGGCAATTTCTAGGGAAATGTTAATCGATATTACTAGGGCAATGTCCATACAGGTTATAGTGACTATTATTGTGATTATAAGATGCCAGAACAATTAATTAATATAGAATTTCTCGATTAAATTTTTGTTTTTATTTTTATTATTTCGATTATTTTGGCGTGCATTTTTGCCGCTCAAATCAAATATTTCGTAATATTGGTATCATTAAATAAAAATAAGCTTTAGTTTGAAACCCATAAAAGTTAATTATGACACTTTCATTGCAATATTTCGAATAACATGTCAGTAACGTAATTAATAAATAAATAAACCAAATGAAGCGAACCATTATTACAGCATTCTCCAAAATAAGCAACAACTTCACACATAACCTAACACAAAATGAAGCACGAATAATAGTAAGTTTCGAGGTCCTTTGTTCATTCCAACATCACTCCGCCGTAAATCAGTTTTGAGCTCTGGAATAACATAAAAACTTTAGACAACCAACATCATTACAACCGTAATAAAATTCCGCCCGGCCGACATGCAAAGCGATGAGTTCTAACCAACTAAAGTCATGAACGTAAATTTTTAACGAGTTCAAAGTTGGACATCGTATTGTGTCCGACGGCCTCGTGGCAATGTATACGTAAAAGTATGCTCCACTTAGCACTTCTTCGTTGAACCGAAATTTATCGTCATTACTCGCGGTCCGTTCCCTTTGCCACCGTCTTCAAAAATTGTTCACTTATTAGACGTGTTTAGTGTGACTACAATCTTTTCGTGGAATACTAAAACTACGAATCATAATGTTATCTTGATATTGACTTTTGTAAACAACGGAGTTTTTTCAAAAGTATTCTTAATTTATTGATAAGTACATGATCTTAACGTATGTTGTTATTAAAATAATTGTAATTGAGATTGTTGAATATTAATTTAAAAATATTTTCTCAATTTGTTTTCTGTGTATAAGTAAACTCTTTAAAGACAAAATGTCGCCTTCATAAAGCATAATAACCGTTATAGTAACTAAAAAAAAACTACTACAGCTACGAATATGAGAAACGTTGTCTTGTCTATAATAGATAATATACTCACGTGTACAGCATGGTTGGCAAGATATTTTTTATCTGTGCATGTACCTATTTAAAATGCATAGACATTGGAATTACCTCTTTTGTAAGTTTGTTCTACAATGTTAACTTTTTTTATCTCGTAAGTCATGTAGAAGGAATTCTTATTTCGAAGCTTAACTTCTGACTCATTAGTACTTTGCTTATCTTATCACCCGGTTAACTCATTGTGGGCCGTCGCAATTTGTCATTGCAAGCGTCCTGTTTGGATTCTTACGCAATTGGGTCTACTTGGTCTGTACAGTCTTTGTTTATAAATTCGATCACGTTCTAGGTATTATTTGACGCTTGCTTTTTTACATCTTTTAGCTGTAGCAGAAATCTTATTACGCTATTATCTTTCTGCGGCACATAAGCAAAGTTCCCGATCGTATGTGCGCAATATTCAAGGATAATATTCTTTGACAAAAATTATGTCGTTATATTTCTCGTTTTATTGTTGTGGTGTATTTTATTGCATTATTAAAAAAATCAAATAAAATGGGCTAATTATATCAAATAGCTCAGATTTTACTATACAGTGATTTTCCGTGATTTAAAAATAAAATTCATTTAAACATCGATTGCACAAAAAAATGCAAAAGTATCGATTATAATTTCAATACACCATTCAATCAGATTTTAAATTTGCAATTATTATGTTTCAATATATCTAATAAATTTCTTACGTCTAATACGTTGGATCCAATGGGAGTTCAACTTTAACAGTTAAGTTCTCTTTGTGAGAACACGTGCTATGTTAACAGTCCGTTGAATATTGAATGTTGGGAACGTAAGGCGTTACGACTTCCGATAGGAGGTATTTTGTACAATCGAGACGATGAATATTCAAATTTAAAGTGGTTAAGTCGCACTGTAACTACAGCATTGATAGATCGCTTAAATCTGAAAAAGAACCGATTTGAAAAAAAAAGCAAACTTCATTATATATAATTCGATTGCGAAATATCTCGCTAGAAAGGTTAAAAACAGGACTGACAGTCGCATGTTTGAAAGTAACACTGATCACTTACCTAAAGCTTAGTGAATCTCCATCATATTTCAGGATGCCTTTTTAACTTAAAAAAATATTCAGAAAGAAATCTTCTAGAAGACTTAAAAACAAATAGTAATCCTGTTATTTATAACCTAACAAAACTAGTTTTGTGTTTGCTTCCTAGCTATCCTTTCATCACTACTCTTACGCTGTAATAAGCCATGTCAAGCTTAAAAAACATACATAAATAACAACAGTCATTGGTCTCATATAGTGTCATAGCCTTGAACAATGCAAAACCAAATAAATCAAGATGTTTCAGTACTAAAAATATTAACAATAAATCTACAAGCGACAGTTCACGCTCCATCTTCTAGTCTTATGAATAATTTTTTATAGTGTTTAATTATGGTGTACAGGAATATTTGTTTAAAAGCGACTGTTGTATTTCTTTATTGCTAGTACCAACATTTATGTATGTCTTATCAGATTTGCTTATAACCTCCTTACTGTTATTGCGTATTTCAATATGATCTCGTTACATTTAGGTCAACCATACGCGCAGTTTATCTTAATCAGTAATTATAATGTATTTAATTGGCAGCGAACATACCGTTGCTTCCAAAGACTCAGACTGGCAGCTTTTAACAAATATTTTTTTATGGAAATTATTTATATCTCATAATGACCTATGTTTGCCATAGTTGAATAGAGGACAGGCTGTAAAAACACTCACAAGCATGGATTCAATATTCGCACCAAGACATTTTTTTGTTGTGGCTGATAAAATTATATTTGGGTATTCCATTATCATCATTAGCTCATATATGTCCCACTACTGGGCACGGGCCTCCTCTAGAACTCAGAGGGTTTAGGCCTTAGTTCGCCGCGCTGGCCTAGTGCGGGTTGTCGGACTACACACCTAAAAAATTCCCAAGAACTTTTAGGTGTGCAGGTTTCATCACGATGTTTTCCTTCACAGTTAAAGAACGTGATAATTCATTGCGAATACACGCATCATTTCGAAAAGTCAGAGGTGTGTGCCTGGGGTTTGAACCCACGACCGTCGAGATTCTTGACCGCGCGCCTAAACCTCATCCATCACTACTTACTACATTTGGGTGATTGCAAAAATGAAAATTACCATTATACATTTGCAGTATATTCTTATAACAGTCATCATTAATAGCCCACATACATACATACTATTCGCGACAAAGCGTTGTCTTTCTCTACGTTTGAGAGACACGAAACCGTTATCTACAACATGAGTTAGTAGACTTATATCACCAGGAAATTCTTCATAGGGAATTCCCACCATATCATACTCATAGTTTAAAGTAACTATAATATTTATAGCGCATTGAAAACTTTAATAAGTAACATCAACAGCTCAATTCATCATTAATCTTAAACAAGCTGATCTACATAAAAAATATTTATTGTTCCAACAAGTCATCTTTCCAAACAAAACAAGGTGCCATTAGCAAGTTTTTGAGTCGGTGCTTAAAAAAGTAAAAAAATCAATAACATAATTTCGCTGAGTCACACCTACCCTCGGAATTGTTTCGCTGCCAACCGTTGGGTGCTCTATCTTGAGCATTTCTTGCATATATGCCGACGGAGTGGTTTTGATCCTTTCAACAAAATAATTATCGGCTGTTAAATCAAAAATATATGCTTGTGCCACATCCAAGGAATATTTCAAGAATTAAATTTAATCTATTTTTATGTTACAACCGTTTTAGGTGCTGCCGAATATATTGTGGTTAAGACTTACTCTGACAATGAAATCTGTCGACGTGCCAAGCCGAGTGGTGGAAGACACCTTTATAGCTCTGGGCGAATGAAGTCGGGCATACCTGTCCTTGCCAACAACGTGGTGAATCAAATTCTCTTACATGACAGCCGCATTGGAATCCTATCCTCGAATATAGAATAGGAATTGGAGTTGAACCACCTTCCTGCTGATTTTTTTTTTACAATTTTATAGAAATCTATTTAATAACATTCTCGATTGAGGCTACGTTGCTTAAGTCAACAAGTCCAACTCCGCCGTGATGATGTTCCAAATCTATGACGCATGTTGATAAGAAAGGATTTCAGAGATCACTGTGATAACAAACCTTAAAATAATTAGGCCACCAGACAATAGTTTGTGATAAGATACGAGGGATTTCGTCAACTTTCAAAAGAGTTAACTGATCTGATTTTGCGAATATTATATGCGTATCATTTGCAGTAAGTGAAGAAAAATATTTCAAAATACAATTGTATTTTGTAACATAGGATTCATGAATATATACGAGGACATATCTTTCATTATAATTAAAATAAGTATATATTAATTTTTATATATGAAAAAACATTGTGACTTTTGTAAGGCGAGCCTGGATATAGTTTAATACACCCATTTTTTTAATTTCTTTACTGATCTTACTTTTAAGTTTACGCAGGTAGAGTTTCATTCAAAACTGAATAATTAATAAATTTGTACATTTCCAAAGGCAATAAATCATAATAATCATTTATTAGACGTTAGGTAAAACATAAATAAATTTACAACAGCCAAAAAATAACGATAACTTTCCCTAACGAAAATTTATGTTTTTTCTTTCATCGCGGAAAGGTCAAAGTGGGCCAAATTAAAATATAATTCTCTTGTAAAGTATCAAAAATTTCAACGCTCCCAGCTTATGAAGACTGACTGAGATGAATGACTGAGATAATTGAAGTGCACGTTCAAAAATTAAAAAGTTTTTCAAATGAAATTTTACTTAGACAAACGAGTGAATTTGTAACAATCCGGTTCTAAGTCGTACAAAGGGATAGTTAAGTTTCTTTAGTGCCGGGAGTTATTGATGAGTTAGAATATTTTAGATTACATAAGGTAATCCGGCCTTGTAAACTTAATTTTTAATTACATACATATATAAACTCACGCCTTTCACCCATTAGGGTAGGCAGAGGTAAAAATTTTCGAAAATCATTTTTTCATATCGTTTAGTTTCTATAACTGTTTTGACAATTAGTGGTCGCACATTTTGATTTCATAGGACACACCTCTTTCTTTTTAATGTTAAATGTGTGTTAATACTATTATTATCATTCATCATCATCAGCCCAAATACGTCCCACTGCTGGGCACGGGCCTCCTCTACAACTGAGAGGGTTTAGGCCTTAGTCCACCACGCTGGCCTAGTGCGGGTTGGCGGACTACACACCTAAGAAATTCCTAAGAACTTTTAGGTGTGCAGGTTTTATCACGATGTTTTCCGTCACCGTTAAAGCAAGTGATAATTCATTGTGAATACACACATAACTTCGAAAAGTCAGAGGTGTGTGCCTGGGGTTTGAACCTGCGACCGCCGAAATTCTCGACCGCTCGCCTAAACCTCGAGGCCATCACTGCCTTATTATTATCATTATTCATGTAAAATTCCTAAAAAATGCTATATCTGAAAGCAATTCAATCTTTCTGATTTTAATCCAACTTCTAAAATAAATTTGTAAATTAACATCTATCGCAATGTTAATTAAACTATTAATCAACGTTTCATTTCGATCTAGAATGTTCTGTCGTACTTGAATAAACAATTATCTGTGGATTGAAGTAATGAGAATTTCGCTACTTCGTTAATTGCAACTAAATCTTAATTTCGCGCATGATCGAATGCACTGATATTCTTGTAAAGAAAGCAAAAACAAAACGGACTTTTTATTCTCGATTTTTATTTAAAAAGATTAGTTAAAAATAGTAATACGACTGCCTTGTGTGCCTGTTATGTCCCGGTAAAAGTATGGGCCGTGCTCTAGGGCTCAATTTTCAAGTCGGGCACAATATTACTGTTCTATTAGGTTGCTCTCAGAAGCAATATGCTATGGCAATAAACCTCTGCCAACCCATACGGGGATAGCAACCTAGTCCACCTTGTCGACCTATCATGGGTTGATAACCTTCTATACCTAAAAAATGAAAATAATTCCTTTTAATCAATTTGCATGGGTTATATACATAAAATATTAAGTAAATATTAAGTTTCATTATCAGCCCATATATTTATGTACGTCCCACTGCTGGGCACAGGCCTCCTCTACAACTGAGAGGGTTTAGGCCTTAGTCCACCACGCTGGCCTAGTGCGGGTTGGCGACCTACACCCCTAAGAAATTCCTAAGATCTTTTAGGTGTGCAGGTTTCATCACGATGTTTTCCTTCACCGTTAAAGTACGTGATAATTCTTTGTGAATACACGCATAACTTCGAAAAGTTAGAGGTGAGTGCCTGGAGTTTGAACCCGCGACCGTCGAGATTCTCAACCGCGTGCTTAAACCTCGAGGCCATCACACCTATAGGTTGTAATTATGTAATTCGAAACAGCGCCATCTCTTATAATCTTACAGAACTTTCATGACGACTTAAGAGTTTCTAGCGCCCGCCCTCCTCAAAAATGTAAGTTGTACGTTACGTTGGGAGTTATGCCACTCCCTATTTTTGTTTATCAGAAGTAATTCATATTATTGCGTCCTTGATTACAAGTTGGCGTTATATTCGATAATACAATTTGAAAGAATACAAAGATTACTACAGAAAAGAGCAGTCCGCGCTATCTATGATCTACGTAGCCGTGATTCCTTACGATCCATTTTCAAGGACTGTAATATACTGACCGTGCCGTCTGAATACATTTATCAAAATATTATGTATGTACGTAAGAATGTATTTAGCTTTAGTAAAATTGGTGATATACATAATGTAAATACCAGGGGTAGACATAAACTTGTGATACCCTCATTAAGATTAGAAAAAAACAGTAAGTCCTTTATAGGCAACTGCGTTAAATTTTACAATAAGCTCCCCAAATCCGTAACTGACCTATCAGATAATTCATTTAAGGTGCACATTAAACGTGTTCTGATGACAAGGGGATACTACAATATAAATCAGTATTTAGAGGATAAGGAAATTTGGCATTAGATCTCTCCCGCACATCGCCATCACCACATCTTGGAACCCAGTACCTTTCACATTCTTCTTTCTTAAACCAAATCATTTGAATAAATACATAAATAAATATAAATTAACCCAAAGCTCCAAGTGTAACTTAAACCATTATAAAAACATCAAATACAAATTGATATCTAATATAAAATGTGCACAAAATAAATAAATAAAATAAAAATAAAATGACGACCGATCGAGTAAATAATTCGAGCAAATAAATAATAAGAAGGCAATTTTTATTTGGCAGGTCATATAATATAATTATGTTATCCTTACTGGACCAAATACATGCCACTGAGTTGGACTCGCTGGATCTACTCAGGTGTGGGTCGCGCCGCGTAAATTCCAGTAGTAAAGTGAGCCCGCTGAGTTTGTTTCGCCGGGTCTTCTCAGTCAGGGTCGCGTTTGGATCCGGTGGTACCATTAAAATAATACGTGACGTTTCGGAAATACACAAGGTCCATCTCGTTATTTACTTTAAAATAATAATAATAAGATATTATGTATTTCCTGATGAAAACTAAAAATAAATTATAAAAAAACCGTAAATATTTTTGTACAAATTATATAAAATGAACCATAGTTAAATTATAATGTAATAATAAAAGATTTTTCTTTTCTGTATTGACTTGTCATAAGTGCTATTTGATTGCCTACGTGACCAAATAAAGCAATTTCATTTCATTTCAAAGACGTGACTGGTAAAAAAATTTTTGTCTCTAAAGCTGCAGGTTTGATTCCCGCACCGAGAAAAAGTTTGTGCTGTCAAGTTATATTTTTATGGGGTTTGAGTGTCCGTGAGACTTAAAGAATCTTCTATTTACTTACATTGTCAGTTAAAAAAATCATCTTTTTTTTACCTACATAACCTCACGCCTGTATTCCCCGAAGGAGTCGCCAGAGGTGCATTTCTGCATCACATTCGCCAGGTATGTATCAGCCCCACGTAATAGGGGGTGAGCCTATTGCCGTTTCTCGGGCACATTTCCAGACTCCGTTCTGCTAATATCTCTGTGGAAAAACTCAATAACATTTCGCCTAACCAGGCATTCTAAAATATTTTTAATTTCAAAAACTATAAACCTTGCAAATTATGGACAGAACAAAGAAACTAAAGTTCACATAATTACGCTGGGCGGCATCGTCCAAAGCATTACTAATGACGTCAGGTGTGCGCCCATTGTTGGTTTTCAATAATAAAATGTAAAGCGAAGTGCTAAAAGAAAAGTAACCGCTTTACGACCATTGCCGATTATACCGCCAGTGTGAACACGCATTCCCTACGTTTATTACACCATTAGCAAGTTTAATTACAAATATTATGTTTGCGACAGTTTCGAAGAGTCTTTCTTTCTGAGGCATGATTTGGATAAGTAAATATAGAAAGATAGATTTCTGTTTATTGTACACGATAAAACACAAAAATGAATACAGGCAGTGTCTTATGAAGTAAAATGGGACTAATCGCGGCTTAATCGCCACAAGCGATCTCTTCCAGACAACCAGGCATTCTGGAATATTTGCATAAGATATAGATATCAAGAAGTGGGGGTGCATGTACATAACCATTTTTTTATTTTAATGCTGTGACAAGCTAAGATACTTTTTCCTTTTTAATACCTAGTTACTGTAAATTCTTGATCTTAACACATCTAGAACCTTCTAACATAACCAAAACAATGTATTTTATCGGTTATGATATTATCATGTAAAATTACCCTTCACTTAAATATATCCCTTGGCGCACACAAAAGGCGGATTAACTAACCAACACAAAACCTACACTATAAAATACCCGTTTAATGGACATGGGTCGATAAATTGTGTCTAATAGCAGAAATATTTTATTAGTCAAATGGACCCAAAAAAGCGTCATAAGTATTTCGATTTGAAAAATGCCTCCCTTTGGCTGTCCGCGATCCGATCTAAGGTTTGTGTCAGAAAAAGGATAATGTTGCCATCGTCTTAGCGGGTGCCCGGCTTTTTATTGGGCGCGCTCTAGTTTTTTTTTAGTAATTTAAAAATGACAGATGAAGACGCTTCAGGCGTACAAATAGGAACGTCATACGCTCCTCGGCGTGTTTTTTGTCCAATAAATTATATTGAACATTGCCCTATTTAAGGGTTTAAATAATTTTATTTTTACTTATTAGTCACTTTAATTTCCATATTTTTTCATAAGCTTTCTGTAATAAATATGCATACGTCATACGATCCTACTTTTTTAGACATTGTGCGTTTCCAAAAGTTACTCATTCACAATCAAGGCCAGCTCATACAATATAGAATAAAATAGAAATCACCTAAAAAGAACACCATTATCAGACAAATCTATTGCATGGTTTTTACAGTTACTTGCCAACTAATTCTAACAAAATAATAGTAAATACACCCATTAATAAAATCAAAGTTTTCTGTTAAATTGTTTTTATAAACACTCAAAAATGAGACGAATGTGTGAATCACAAAAATATCTACTAGTTTGAGAGTCGATCTTCCCGGATCCGCAATTAGTTGGCGTGTTTTAACTCAACTGGATCCTAAAGATGAGCAAATTTTTAGAAGTATATCCGCGATACAGTCGTATAGGCCAAGAACTTTCAATTCAAGATCTAAAAGTACTAATTCGTCTGATTTCACGGTTACTACGCCTCTTAGACCAGCACAAAGCAAGTACGTATGGCCCAACGTATTGTTTGTGCAAATTCGTTTAATTCTTATTTCATGACTCGACGTAACCTTTGTTTGAGGTCAGTTCGAGCACCGTATCAGATCGAGTCCGATCATGTCTGTTGATTTTGCCAATAAATGTAGTGCGATTTAGATTTATTGTTTGTATTTCAATACGTTGTACGATAGTTGGTTTGGTTTTCTGAATTTAAAATGAACAATAGTACGCCTTTTATGTGGCGTGATTACCTATGTTCAGTTGATTAATATTTATAAACTTTATTACGAGACACTTACATTATCAATTGCCCTAAATTAAGCCAATATCAAATCCATTACAAGGCATCAATGGCTTTTAGGTTGCCTGTGTATTAAGAGCCGATTGCAGTATTTTTTTATGTTTTCATATTTTAATATAACGTTTTGTTTTTAAAAAAAGTGGGTATCAAAAGCATGATTTGTTGTTTCATAACTGGCTCCTTGCCTATTTCTCCATAAACTTTTGTAAATACTCAAACAACACTACCAACATGATAATCTTCTCGGATTGAAATACATCTTTATAATAATATATTCTACAAACGTCAATTTCTGTATTCTATGTACCAATTGTTTGCTGAACCTCGCCAATTTTTAATGCACGTGATGGGCATTCGAGTATAAATACCAGCAAATTAAACATGTCACTTGTCCAACTGATCGCTGAAATTCTAACGAATATTATTCATTCCAACCAATTTCGGGTAATTTTGGTATTGAGAGAGATGTAACTATAGGGGCAGTTATAGGGACCGCTTTTAAAATTGTTTTACTAAATCCATATAACAATGAACGAAATTGCAGTAAAAACCTGTTTATTTAATAAAGTATAAAAAAGTATCGCGATAGCAGATGCTCAATGAAATGTAAAAATAACTTCACAAAGCGGTGAAGAATCATTAATAAATAAAAATATTATTCTTTAATAAACCATCAATCACAACGACAAAGAAACATCCGGGGCAGATGCTGCACAACCTCTTTTTAATAAACACCCGACCTTCTTATAAACAAACAAGGTGTTAATATCAATGATAAGGATCGAAAGCAAGTTGCCCCCTTCTTTATAAAATATTGATATTTAATAGTCACATCACAAACTGTGTAATGCAGGCAGCTCAGATAGCGTACCTTTGGAATACCAGATTACCACATCAAATATTCTTTTAAGATACCCCAAATTTGCTAAAATCAACTCTAATAATTTGTTATAGGGCTTAAAATACTCTCCATCAGTTCCTGGTACTAAATAAGTGCAGGTGCCATCGGATGACATCGCATCGCCTTTATCTTAACTATCGCATCTTCAAATATTAAACTTTTACTTTTATGGAGTTTTAAAATGCAAGTCGTGTTAGCTAACGGACACGTTATAAAGCCATGTTTTTGTTTTTTAGTTGTACGGTCTTATGATAAATTATGGCCGGTAATTGGGTTGTTGTTTTTGAACCTCGATGGCTAGTTTATAGTTGTTGTAAAGATATTGATATGGTAGGCAATATCATATTATGTGATTGGTAAAATCGAAAAATGAAATGAAATAATATTTATTGAATATATAAAATGTCAAACATATTACTTAGATTCAGTCATTTCAAAATTTAGTGTACCACCCTGTTCGGAAGGCAGTCATCACTAGAGAAGAACGGGCAAGAAACTCTAGTGTAGTGTGGCTCTTTTCCAATCAAGATATAGTTTACAATATTGATAAAATAAAAACCTATATAAATAATAAATACATACATAAATAAACTCACTACTGCATTCCCTGATGGTGTAGGCAGAGGTGCATTTCTACACCCACATTTCGCTAGGTATGTATCAGTCCCACGTAATAGGGGCTCGCCTATTGCCGTTTTTCGGGCTTATTGCCAGACTCCGTGCTGCTACTGAGAATTTACTTATGAAAAACCCAATAACACTTTGCCCGACCCGGGAATCGAACCCAGGACCTCTAAAACGCACGGCACCTACTTGAACCGCGAGACCACGAGGCAGTCGTATAAATCAATATAGGTACACCTATTTCACGTATGAACGCATACTGTCAATTATCCAAATAAACATGTATTAAGAACAATTACATACGAGTTCGCACGTGCAACGATTTGCACATTCATAAATACAATATTTACTGTATTATATACTTAGTTTGTATTAAGTTAAAATCTTAACAATACATCTGCGGTCAATTTGTAATTTCATATAACGATATCAATTTTTTGATCCTTAAAACAATCACATCAACTCAAAATCAAAATTCGTGTTTCTACAAATGTGTTTCTTTCAAAGTCGTTATTTCCTTTACAAATCTAAAATCACTGTCCGTTTTTACCAAATATGTATAATGAGGTCTTCAACCTTCTATGTTTAACATTATAAGCTATGTTTTTATGGACCAAAGTCTGTAAGGTCACTCAGCTCTTCCCAGGAAATGTTCCAGTCATGAGTCATAATCATAAAGCAGATGATTTGCTGCAGACGCTTAGAGTATTAAAAACCGCGGACACAACATTCGAGATAAATTAATAAGATATGCAATTTGTATGTTATAATTGCTAGTCGGACTCAGGTAATAAAACTTGATACCTGTCACAGGAGAATGCACATAAATCTATAATTTTATTAGCTGTTTATCACTCACAAATGCATTAAAAAACATATCAATCGGTTGTTATATTACTCACACGCTTTTTATTATTTGATAATGAATTGTAAATTTTTTATATATTCGGTGCTTTAACAAGTCATATTTTTTGCTTTATGATCGGTTCTATATTATATTTGTAGTAATTTTTTATTCTGCTTTGTGCTGTAATGGTGTCCAATCTCATAAAGGATGCCTCGTGGTCTCGTGGCACTAGTATGGGTCGTGCGATCTAGAAGTCCCGGGTTCTATTCCCGCGTCGGGCGAAGTGTTATTAATTTTTCTATTAGGAAATTCTCAGTAGCAGCACGGAGTCTGAAAATGAGCCCGAAAAACGGCATTTGGCTCAACCTCTATTACGTGGGACTGAAAAATACCTGGCGAAATGTGGGTGCAGAAATGCACCTCTGCCTGCCCATTCGAAGTATACTGGCATGAGGCTATAATTGTGTGTATGTATCCTATGTATATACCCTATGTGTATAGGCATACATAGGTATATGCCCTTACCAGTCGATAATATCTGTTTGGACATACATATCTCTGCACCAAAAATCTGTTCTATAAGTTCTTAGGATTTTTTTTTTGGTGTGTAGTCCACCAACCCGCACTAAGCCAGCGTGGTGGACTATAATCTAAACTCTCTCAGTTATAGAAGAAGCCCTTACCCAGCAGGGGGACGTATTTGGGCTGATGATGATATAATACGCCGTATACCGTATGATTCACAAAACAGTCACACCTCGAATAAGCTTTATCGCAACCAATATATTAACTACATAATGCAACACGATATTGTTCTAAAATGACTTGTTAATCAGTTAACATTGAACTGGACCCGGCGGCTAAATAAGTCGATAGCCGTAATGGCTCGTTAAGGAGCGTTGTAACAATGTTGAAACCACGGCACAGCAAACAATGTGAAACAATACTTCGAATTTATATATCAAAGGTTAAACAGCTTTAACCTTCGGATAGTTTTGTCTAGACCGGCGAGTATTTCGACCAGGTCAGACTTGACGGGGACTCTGGTACTGTGAGTCATTCTATCAATATCTATAGATTTAGATCGATATCCTTTATTGAGTAGCGGATTTCTTGTATTGAGACAAACTTTGTACCTACGTAAATCAATCTTTGTGAACAATTATCTATATTACCGTATAATAAATATTAATGTGCATAATTTTTTTACTTGACTGACTTAACACTATTGAGTGATCCTTTTTTTTGTTAAGTCCAAAATTGGACTAACCTTTAGCAGTGTTCTTTTCTACTCATAAACACTTCTTTCCTGCTCATGATTTTTAAGTGTTTTTGGAAAGAGTTGGCAATTGTAATCAAATCTGCTGAGCTGGACTGCTCGTAGCTTTTACTAGTATACTCGTATTATAATTTAATAGATTCAATCTGTAAAATATTGAGTACTAAAAATGTATTAAAATTCCGTTTCACTTTTCACCAAAGCGTACTCTATACCGGGAATTTCCAATGAATATTCAATGTATAAATTCAAACTCTCCACACGGTTGATGTGAAGGCGCCGTGAACCGGAGTTTCTTTCATTAAATTTTGTTCTTCAGAGCCGACTTCGTCTTGGAAGTAAAGTTCTACAAAGCGCTTTGTCCGATGATGTCAATCTAGTTAGTAAGGTTTTTCATGTTTATATTACACTAGCTTTTGCCCGCGACTCCGTCCGCATAGACTTCAGGGTTGGGTGCAGAAAGATAATAAGTAAATCTATTAAACGTCTCCCAAGTGCCCAAATTATACATAATGAATTAAAAAAAAGTAACCTATGTCCCTTTTTATGTTTCCGTTTTTATCCATAACAAAAATCATCCAAATAACTCAAATATTTTAGGCGTGAAAGATAACACAGTAGTGTTACTTTTGCATTGACAATATATGCTAAAATCAAAGGGTATATCCGTTGGGATCAGTGAAATCATTATTTAGATTACGAAGCGTTATGACTACCGAGCCTGCATTCGTTTGGAAATTTTAAACCAGATACAACCAAAGAGTTTAAAAATAAATTTCTGAACGCTCGCATACATTTTTGACAACCAATAAATATGTCACTCATTTTTCATTACTGATTATTCTGCATTTTTAAAATGAAAAATACGCAATTGTTCCAATATTGTGGATATATGTTGTCGATTCAAAATCTTTATTTAAATACGTTCTTTAATTTGAGGGGACCATTAATCGTATTGACGGGATAAACATAAAATGTTTGACAGGAAATTAGGTAGAACAGTTTATATGAGAATATGAAATTGTTGTTTTTACCATATTCCTCGTAATTTTAAAGATAGTTATATGCTGTCGCGGACTTTTTAGTAGGACTTATTAAGATAAACATTTCTCTTATACATTATATACGTGTAAACTCTACAGCTTTTGGAGCGTACGCAAGAATAGCTCGCAGATGCAGTTTTTCCCGACTTACTTGACAATTATCGTTATATTTTGGACTATTCACACACTATCTTAAAAATATATAGCCTATGTGTTATTCTGATGTATAAGCTATATTATTGTAAGCTTTCATTGAAATCTATTCGGTAGTTTTTTCGTGAAAGAGCAACAAACATCCAGACATCCAGACATCCATACATACAAACTTTCGCGTTTATAATATTAGTAAGATTTATAGCTCATGATTTAAAAAATTGATAAGAGATAATATAAAATTGGTGCGTATTTTTTAATATTTTACGTGGAAGTCTACTAATATGTTAAGTTTCAGAGAGCTCCTCACAGAACGCTTTGATCTTAATGCTCTATACACGAATTTTGGCTGATGATGACGATCGTAAATATGTTAAAAATATGTCTTACATTAAATTTTGTAAAGCGCTTTAGGTCTAGAATACATACATAATTGAATGAAATATTCTATCAAATAAGTTAAGAGACTCATTTTAAAGTAATTGTATAATGAAAATAAATGCACGAAGTTGCATTTTGTAAGCCGTAATAATTCCTAAGAATTGATAAAGTTATTGAGTGCTCGCGTGTAATTTAATAAACTTGTAATAACTTTGATCGACGTAATCGTAATCTCAACTAAAAGCAACACACGGCCACGCTCCGTTTTGCATATTCTTTTAGTTCTACCAAGTTCGATGTACGGCGATCTTTACTTTAAATTAGCGTTACTCATGCAACATTTTATTACACAAAATTATACAATTGTTATAATTTTTAGAATCATTTTTGTAAGTCACGGAATATTTATATTCTCGTGTGTATAAATTATTTCGTATTTTTTTTCATAGTATTAGCGGTGAATTTAAGAAATTTAAGACTGGTGTGTTAATTAATTAATACTGCCTCGTGGTCTCGCGGTACAAGTATGTGCCGTGCGATCTAGAGGTCCTGGGTTCGCTTCCCGGGTCGGGCAAAGTGTTATTGGGTTTTTTCATTAGGAAATTCTCGGTAACAGCACGGAGTCTGGAAATGTGCCCGAAAAACGGCAATAGGCTCGCCTCCTGTTACGTGGGACTGACATACTTGGCGAAATGTGGGTGCAGAAATGCATCTCTGCCTACCCCTTCGGGGAATACAGGCGTGATTGTATGCATGTATGTATGTGATCTGTTAATTTAAGGCGCAAAGGAGAAGTCTATCAGTTGTCGACCTATCTCTGACAAATATGACACTCGACATCCCAAATAATAAGATTGTAGTTTTCACAAAATAGCCAGGTTCGTCCGTGGTATCATTAAGCAACCAAAATCGTGGAATAGTATCACTTGATTTTGTTTAAATGCAACAGTCCAGGGTACAATAATTCTTATCTCTAAGCCTTATCTCTTTGCCGCCTGATTAGAAAGGCCGGAAGCTCGGTCATAAAGTGCATATGACAATTGTTACTTGATGGTCTTCATGTATTGTCATAACATTATAAGTTTACTGAACGCATTTAATAAAATATGCCAAGTATTTTACCACGCCAGTATCCCTAATGGAATAAGGGGTAGGAAGAGGTACATTTCTGCTCTGAAATTATGCTACTATGTAACAACATAGTAGACTAACAAGTCTCGTGTATTAGGAGGTGAGTTTATTGCTGTTTTTGGGGCACATTCCAACTCTGCTGCCACTGAGAATACCTTAATAAAAATCCCAATACCACAATACCCAACCCGAGAATCAAGCCCGAGACAGAGAATCGAGCCGCGAGATCTCGTGGCTTCAGTGCTACTATTTCAGAGGGAGTCTCAGTGTTCAATAGCGTGACGTATGTAGGTATATGGACTTATATAGGATAGAATATATAATATTATTATTATAAATATTAAGTCGTGATGGCCTCGAGGCTTAGGCACGCGGTCGAGAATCTCGACGGTCGCGGGTTCAAACCCCAGGCACACACCTCTGACTTTTCGAAGTTATGTGTGTATTCACATTGAATTATCACGTACTTTAACGGTGAAGGAAAACATCGTGAATTTCTTGGGTGTGTAGTCCGCCAGCCCGCACTAGGCCAGCGTGGTGGACTAAGGCCTAAACCCTCTCAGTTGTAGAGGAGGCCCGTGCCCAGCAGTGCGACGTATATGGACTGATGATGATGAATATTAAGACAAATGTATAATAATACTGTAGCATCGCGTTCGCCTTTACAAACTATGGTAAATATAGTTAAAATAAAAGACACGTACGAATAACGTTGAACATTGATTGCCATACACCGCCACCGTCCAATTATATTTATTCTTTCTTGGTCAAACAAAACGTTCTCGTGAAGTGTAATACGAATTCGTGAGTTTCGCTAACGGGATGTAATGGTGAAGTGTTTTTGTGCAAAAAGCACATATTACTAGTCTACAATAACGCTAACCCATCCCCATTATTACCCGGGTACCGTTGTATATCCAAATAATGGTTTATATCATTCGATTGTGATTCCAAATCGATGCGAGACGATTTTAATCGATGTCTGAATATTGTGCTGTAGTGGAAACAGCGGGAGTACTGTTAATTTCTAAATAAGGAACTTTTTTATGAAAGAGATACAGTAATTGGATAAGGATTAAATTCGTACACTGTTGCGTTAAGAGATATTTGAAATTTAAGTAATTTAATTTTCTTTATTACGATGTTCTTTAATTAATTAATAAACACTGCATTGATCCATCCTTTTATAGGGGTGACTTTAATTTTCTCTTGTAGAAGACACTCAGATGTGCCAGCTTTCACTTTATGTGTTTCTTCGTCGTATAGTTAGTGATATTAATTATTGAAAAATATTAAAATATTGAAATAGCAAAATTATTCCACCCAGGAACTGAACCCGAGATTGATAGATCGTGCAGCACATATTCGTGCCGGGAGATCAAAGTAGTAGTCTTAAAAAACATGCCACATTTAATTTTCACATGATCACTGACGTTGAATTATTAAAACCTATGAACATTACAAAATAAAGCTATTTATATAGGTACTTTTTATTTTGTACCGCAAATGAAGGGTTATAGTAGAAAAATAAAAAGTATCTTTACGACCCACCGGCCACCAACAACGTGGGCAGGTCCAGGTTGTCAATCATAGAGGGCTTTGCTTCACATGTGCAATCTCCATTAATAGAGTTAACATTGCCCTCGCCAGTTTTTACCTTGTGGATTGAATGTTCCCTGTTTTTATTAATATTTTCGCTATATATAATTTTATTAATCGACTTGGACGGAAGACGCTTCAATAAAGTCAACATAATCTTCAGTCATTAGTTTAATGGCTTCATACATGTGTGTGAGCTTTTTAATTGGATTTTTATGACGAGTTAACTACTTCATGCGAGTATGGTTTTTACTTGGACATTGTTTACTCGTACATACATACACGAACGCCTATATATAAATAAATGAAATAAAATAAGAAACGAGTCTTGTGTCGTGGGTATCAAGAAACTACGGGAGACTTTTCGGTCTCACAAATACCTAGACCCGGAACAAATATTTGTGGATCACACAAACATTTGTCTCGATGCGGGAATTGAACCCGCGGCCACTCGTTTCGCAATCTATCCTCAAGAGATGTATTTCTACATCCACGTTACGCCAGGTACCTAATATTTAATTCCCACGTAATAGGAGCGATCTAGTTTCTAATTTTGGTTGTCAATTCCAGTCCCACTCCTGTTACCATAAATTCTATTTATGGAAAAATCCAATAACACTTTGACCGATCCGTAAATACAATCTGGGACCTATCAGTTACACGCTCGTCACTATTACGGCGGGACCAACAATGCTTGTCAAGCATAAAAATCTAAATTATTTTTAAAACAGAGCCATAGAATCTGGTGCAGTTTTTATGGAGCATGAAGGGTCGTGGCCCGATAGCTCGATGGTTAAAAGGTTATGGAACAATCGAGTGCCGTCCGTGAGAACAGTACGGCCACTTCAGACTAATGCAACTGAACTACATCGACAAATAGTTGAGAAACGAGCGTATATGTCACGTCACGATTTACGTACTCGGGATGGTGGTTGAACTAAATTGTGCTGTTTAATTTGGAAGTTGCTCATCATTGCTCACGGGGATTATGGTTTCGTAAAGCATGGTTCATGCGAGAACTTTAGCTGTGCTCTGTTCGAGTTGATGTGGGATGTAATAAAGTTTACTCGAAGCTACTGTGATGAACAAGGACGTAGCAACAACAACATCTTCGGTATTTGCTTTAATAATTTTCTAAAGCAACGTTAGTTTAGAAATAATTCATAGTTCACGAAACTGATGTAAATGTTAGGATCTTTATAACTTTCATAACAATGTCTCGGGATATTTGTACATAATGATTTAACTAGAAGCCAATCTCCTTCACAGCATAATTATAATGCCTCTAGTATTAAAGGAAAAAAATGCTTATCGGGACTGTAACAAATAAGGGTGATAAGCTAATTAACTACGTATCGCTGGCTATGAAAGTGATAGAAGTGATCAGTAGAATTGATGTTTTTTACTTTGGCACGGCAAAGCGACCACCGAAGGTAGTACTAGCATATAATGATAGCTTAGTACAGCGCGATCCAAAGAGATTACAGACTGGAGTAAAACGATTACGACAATTTCTTCTAAGCATGATCTTTTAATAGGGATTATGGAAAGGTAAGAAGATCTTTCTACCTATTTAGACATTTACATAAGTTATTACAGCAGATTAACCTACTTATGAACGGTAGTCGATATTACTTCAAACTCCACGTATCCCTTAGTAGTTTTTAAATAAAGATAAACATAATATTAAATACACCCAACAGTCACATACAAAGTTCTGACCCCACACAAGTCTTGTGTCGTGGGTATCAGAAACTACGAGAGACCTTTCGGTCTCACAAACACCCAGACCCGAAACAAATATTTTTGAACCACAAAAACATGTCTCGGTGCGGGGATCGTACCCGCGGCTTTTCGTTTCGCAAGCTGGTGTCTAGCCAACTGCGCCACGGGGCTGTCCAAATATGCAAATATATAACTAAAATTGAACAAGATTTTTTGTTCTTAAACACAATCCTCACCTATATTTATAAGTGCATTTCCCGTCGTACAAAATCATATGACGTGATGGTAACAGAGCGCTATATTTAACAATGTTCAACATTGATGTTATAACAATACTCGGAAGTGGGACCGAAATAGTACTGAGTTTACATTACGAACAATCACACGCGGTACCATTTGTGGTGTAATGATTGAATGTTACTCGACTTCCAGTTGCATTTGCGTCCATTAAAATTTTAAACTTCAGACTGCAACATAAAGTAAAGTTTAGATAATACACAAGTAAAACAAACTAT
Source organism: Hemaris fuciformis (assembly GCA_907164795.1). Taxonomy (NCBI): domain Eukaryota; kingdom Metazoa; phylum Arthropoda; class Insecta; order Lepidoptera; family Sphingidae; genus Hemaris; species Hemaris fuciformis. The sequence continues at coordinate 10,569,270 of OU015442.1, forward strand.
TGAACGTAAAATTAGAAAGTTTATTGATAATTTAATGATATAAAAGTTATTACATCATATCTAATTGAAATTTTATGAGCAAGATTTTCAATCACAATTTAATAAAATAACGATAGTATTGATTAACTTAGTTCTGATTACTGCTAATTCGGGTGTTATATTTAAAATATAGTCTATAGATCATGTGGCTATATGAATAAATAAATACACCCAACGGTCACATCCATAGTTCTGACCCCACACTAGGATACAAGTCCTGTGTCGTGGGTATCAGAAACTACGAGAGACTTTTCGATCTCACCAACAACCAGACCCGAAACAAATATTAGTGGATGACACAAACATTTGTCTTGGTGCGGGGTTCGAACCCGCGTCCTCTTGTATCGCAAGCTGGTGTCTAACTTCAATCATGTAGCCTCTTTATAAGAAGCAGTTTTCATTTTGAGGTCTAATTAAAAGAAAATGATATACATAATATATGCTGACATTCTAAAATCTTTGAATGTATGTTAAGAAAAATGTAAAGAAAAAATATTTTACGAGAACTATTCTTCAATTCCGACCTCGAGTTCATATTGCATGACTCACGCCCAGTTCAAAAAGTGAAAAACACATGAATGTCCGTAGTAACTTGGGGTCGCACCGCGCGGTATCTCTTGAACTTGGGTGTCAGCGCGATTTGACACGACGCCTCACTTGACGTGCCGCTTCCTTTGTTACTGTTATTAATAATACGTTTGAGAAATGTCCAAATTGAAAAACCGAGAAATTGTACCGATACTCTTCCCATGTGATGTGAGTTTAATAATGATATCTTTTATGTTTCGTTTTGTAATGCGATGGCGTTTTTGTCCAAAGATTTGAGTGGGACCGTTACCTTTTGTTTGTATAAAGATTTTTGGTCAAACCACTGTTGTGACATTAATCATTTATTTTGTGAATGCATTACATGTGGATGACATTTTTTAATCAATCATCGAAAAGGTTTTAAAATTAGTATTTAAAACACATCAGCAAAATAGTGACCTAATTCTCGCTGTGACACGAGAGTAGGGTTGCCAACTTTTTTTTACAAGAAATAAAGTATATTTAGGTCTAAGAAGAATATTGAACAGTATTTTAGAAAAATGAACAGTATTTTATTTATTTAATGTTTATATAGAGTTCATATTTTAGAGCTTCTCGCACTACTTATTATTTTTTTTATATTTATAATTTACTGTCTTTTTTTAAAACTTCATTTGCCTCTCGACAATTATAACTAAAAAAATGTGTGTGCGTCTAACACTTTAGTATTAAGCATTCTGATGCTGAAAACAGTATTTTGTATACTTTATTTTTGTTCAACAGTAAAAAGTATAATGTAGTGAAAAACAGTACAATGTAGTGAAAAACAGTATAATACTGTTTAAAACAGTATAGTTGGCAACCCTTCACGAGAGCTACGTCCAACAACTTTACAGTTGTTTTACAATTATTGTCATTGCATAGAAGTGTCAACTGCTTTACGTGCTTTCGAAGAATCTAGTAATTTCGACCACACCGTTCCCATTTACTTTGCACGTTCGTCCACAATTTCATAGTTCATCCACGATTACAAGGTCTGATTATGTATGTAAGTTGCGCTACTTACAAGGAATAAATGCAGTAATGCATGCATGTTGATCACGCCCTTCACTGTAGACAGTTATAACAGCTATTTGTAAGTATGAAACTATGTCAACTCCTTTTCTAACTGTCTCAGAGAAGTTGTTCGACCTTAGCTCATTCTCTTCCATTCATAATAGAAGCACACGTGTTGGCTTGCAGATCCACAAGTTCTTGGTCACTACCATTTGCATTTGAACCAAATGGTTTGCAAGTTAATATATTTGCTAGACCATCAAACCATGGAAGGGTTGCTTGACTCACGTATTCTCTATTTTCTATAATCCTGGGTTCATAACTCGTGAGATATAAATTAAATGCCCAACACATACTTAGTAATTATTTCGTCTACACAAAATCCCATTGTCGGAAATATTTACATAAATAATCTCTTGTGTATTTAAAATATACACTGAATAAATTTAACTTAATATTAAATTCAATCCTTAATGATCTTAATCTTTCACTTTAATGTGCGAAAGCAAAACATGACACAACATCTCGACAATATAATTTAAATCATGAATACCACCATCAATAAACCGCAATGACTAATTTAATAACAAAACACCTTAATGCACAGATTAAAGATAATTTTAAAAGGCCGGTTAATATAGTCTTTTAAACACACATTCAAATGTCCGAATATTATTGATGGACGTTGCAAAAAGAATTCGCCGTGCCACAATGCAAGAGGCTGCATTAAAAAAATATTAATACCCATTCAAATATCGAAACGCCTTTGGCATCGGGCCGCAATGGACGCAGAATTGTGCTCAATATGATGGTAATACAAGCTAAAATTGTCGGTTTGCCGTTTAAAATAAAGACTTTGAGTGGAATTTAATATTCGCATCGGAGTCCGCGGGCCGAGTGGGAGTGGTCCGGTTGTTCGTGCCTCACCGGAAAGATTTATATTACATGCATTTTCGTATGCGAGTGATCTGAAATTGTCGAGCGTGGTCGCTGACAAGAGCACAACAACAGTACATGGAAGGCAGATGTTCAAAACAAAGTAATATTGACAACAAGTATTCGCCTATGTTGTGTAAAATAACACTCATTCTAAATAACTTTGTGGTTTGTATGTGTTTTCTATATTTAACACATTGTGGATTAAAATATTTACGAGGAAAACGTGTGTTGATCGGTTTTGAAATTCCGGGAATTGATAATATCCAAATGTTCAGATTGTTTATGGAAAATGATCATTTACCGAACAGAGTGTTTTTTATATTATACTTCAAAAAATAAGCTTGTTCAAAAAAATGCTTGAGGCTTAATCATAGTATCTATATTACTTTTATAATATTAGTATTTAAAGTTTAATAACCATAAAAGTCTTCATCCCTACTTCAGAAAAAAACTTTCATTCCGGATCTAAACTCACAATCAAAGTCAAAGTCAAAGTCAAATTATCTTTATTCAAATAGACTTCTACAAGTTCTTTTGAATCGTCAATTTTACACTTTTTAATATTTTTTAAACTATCACCATGAATGTATGTCCTAAGGAAACTATGACGTTAACTCTTGTCTCACATCTCAGTCTAGTTTAGAGCGAAAGACAACAAGTAAAAAACAAACAACTTATATGAATAATAAATATATAATATAACCAACCACTCTATGCTTTCGATCACTCCAGTCCATCTAACGGTTGGCCGTCATTTGCGACACTACCTTATTTAGAGTTACTTATGCCTACGTTGTTTTTATTATATGGTGAACAATAAAGAATAAATAAATAAATCATAGAGTTTCTATATGAACAAACATATTCAATTATACTGCGACTCTGTCAACCTTTCAGTGGATATTGGAGTTGAACTTCTGTTTGGTACTGGACTGTGATAAGTCGAGCATCGGCGACGGGCACATTGTGGCCCACGCCCATAGCCCTCATAACGACTATTCAATACACTCTTGAATGAACGATTGCTCTTCAGTATATAATTCGAGCGGACAACGATCGCGGACGTTTTGCGCTTGAAAATAAAAAGATTTGTAAAGCGATCCGGCTCGCTGTTGTCTCGCTGAAAAGACCATGGTCGGCGTAATGAGAAACCACTATGGGAATTCATTAGTAATTTTAATTCAAAGTTAATATGATTCCCCGCTGTACCTTGATATGATGCCGACAAGCTTCCAGCCTTCTCGCTTATACAAATATTATAGCAATAAAAGCAGCAGTCATGACAACACAACAAAATCTATGTTTAAGCTTCCAATCAATATTACTTTGAAAAAATAAACAAAGCTGATTATGTAATATGCCATCGGAGTAAAGTAAACAAAGCAATAAAGATTTGAATAGTAAAACTGATGGACGATAGTTTTCATGTTTTAAAAAAGATAAGTCCAACCCCTTCCTTGACGGGCGGTTGAATTTTTATACACTTGACGGCGACAAAAAAGGGACATGTGGATCCCACCTATTGTATAATTTAAAATGAGGCCACATCTGAGCAGTTTCTGCTCGAACAATAACGCATTTTAATACATTTCATTAAGATTGACATAACTGATTACGGCTTACGTAACCCTTCCTTTCGTTTTCGTCCAGTGTTAGAAATAAAACCGTCTAAATTCATTTCGGAAACAAGATGAGTGTGGTTAAGAATTATAGCATTCCGATTACTTGATAACGGAAGGTCTTTGTTGATGTGTTTTTATTGTCGCCCGACCCACGCTGGGCATTGGGGTCTCTGAGGACTTGTTTAGTCCATATAATACTTGTTTTGGTAAATAGTAAGAGTATTTACTTTAAGAATGATATATTTCACACGAAATGATGCTTGCTTCATTCATTCTAACACTGAATGTCGGTCAACAAAACGAAATTCTAAAGAATCGACAGTAATAAATTGGGGATTAATATTGTGTATTAATTTTCTGCTGTCAGTTGGATTTCATGACGCTAAATGCATAACAATTTAGCCAGAACAGGTATTTACGTTTCCCTGCGGCTTCATCGGGAACAGTACCTACAATATTTTATTACAGTAATATTAATTAAGCAGTGATGGCCTCGAGGTTAAGGTGCGCGGTCGAGAATTTCGTCGGTCGCAGGTTCAAACCCCCGGGAAACACACCTCTGACTTTTCGAAGTTATGTGTGTATTCACAATGAATTATCACTTGCTTTAACGGTGAAGGAAAACATCGTGATAAAACCTGCACACCCAAAAAGTTCTTAGAAAATGCTTAGGTGTGTAGTCCGCCAACCCGCACTAGGCCAGCGTGGTGGACTAAGGCCTAAACCCTCTCAGTTGTAGAGGAGGCCCGTGCCCAGCAGTGGGACGTATATGGGCTGGTGATGATGATGAATATTAAAAAAATAATTGGTTACAGAATATTTAAATCACTGTTTTCATTCAGTGATAAATAGTCCGATTAAAGAAAGAAAGAAAGAAAGAAAAAGATTTTATTTTATTCAAACTTCAAATTTTATTTTATTCAAACCTATACGGTTCTATAAAACAGATTGCTGTTTTCTAGCGCTGTTCGGCGCGGGAACAAAAGGTTTTGAGTTCGATTCCAAGGCCGAGCAAAGTTTTATTAGATTTTTTATAATATAATTCTTCCCTTATTAATGGAGTCATAAAAACACTTGCTGTCAAATTGTAAGTGTAAAAATAAAACTCTTTCCAGGATGGTGATCTTGCGAAGGCGCAGCTTTGTGGTAACTACCACACTTGCTCAAATCAAAAGATTTGCAAGTTATTTTCTTCGCCGTACCATTTAGATATTGGTTTATCAAGTCACATGTTCCCTCTTTCCAATTTTCCTGAGTCCTTACTTGACGTTTTCTTGTATATAAGTCTAATGGCCGAATACTGAAAAGCTACTTAACCTGAGGGCGAGTTATATTTAAGTGGCTGTTATAATTTAAGCGATATACTGAAACATCATTTATCGGTTTTAACACTGTGATTAACTTATGCCCACTTAAATTATAACAGCCACTTAAATATATGTAAGTCGCCCTCAGATTAAGTAGCGTTTCAGTATTCGGCCATAAGCTATACAGGTTTTATAACACTAAAAAACAGTTTAATAAACAGCAGATATAGAGATACAGTACAAAAACGATACAGAATGAGCATCCGAAAACGCTATCAAATGGAAAAACCTCTCAGATTACGAAACAATTGTGTATTAAAAAAGATTGTGGTTGCTAGCAGCAGCCTGTTTCTTTTGTTGTTCTAGCAAATTATGCCTTTAGCAAAGCTGTACACAAATAAACTCTTTGAGGCAATTGTTTATAAAAGTCCCGGATTACTGCGCTCCGGTGGGCCACAAAAGATTGGTGCGGTATCACAAAAGAGGATTAAATAAGGTAGCTGAATGGACTCCAAGAGTTCACTTCTTTATGGAAAGTGTGACTGTTTTAAGACGCTCAAACCATGACTTCCCTTAAAGGGTTGCGCTTTTTGTTAAATCACGTTTGGTAGCGACTTTAAACTCGATCGCAAGTCAATGTGATGTTGCCTACGTGGGTAATACCTTTTTTATGTTACCCTATTCGGACCGGCTTAGCGCGGCATCGTGGGGGTTCTAAAAGGTTGTTTTATGAAGGCTTGGACTTTTTGTTTCTTTGTTCCAACACTTTAATTAGTGGCTTTGTTTTTAGAAATATTGAGTATATAACCCTTTATAGAATCTATTGTTACTAACTTATCAAATATTTCTAAACAGCGAACTTGATTAATAGTTCCGCTGTTAAGCTATAAGATTGTTAATAAACGCCGCAGGATGCAAAGTAGCTTGTGAAAATTGTTTAATAATATTATGACAAAAGAATTTGAACAAATACTGCAACTTTTCTGATTACCTGATATGAAAACGATTAAAAACCACAGACAAAACATGCAATAATTAAATTTAAGATACAAAAGCACATCTCAATATTTGAAAAACTATAAAACTCGTATTTAATTTTACAAAATAAATTGTTTTTCCAAAATTGGCCACGTCTACTAACGATCATAAATTCAAAAATCGATTTTATGAACTAAGAAAAAACTATATTGAAAGGGAACGAATACCTTCGGGAATATCCCGATACACACATTTATCATTTTTGCTATTAAAAAGGAACAACAATACAAAACCCCGAAGGAGCCGATGGGTCCGTCATAATAGCAAATGATACCTCCGGGCCCTTACATCTGAATGTACCTTAATTAACCTACAACTACTTATTATACATAATGATTTCTTGTTTATTTTGTTCTCTAAAATATGGGGGTGAAGAAAACTGACAAGTTAAATGGATCTCATCAATTTATAAGTATTCCTACCGATGGTATTTTCAAAGAAACGTTAAATATCTCTGCTGTTCTATTTTGAGTTAAATTATTGGCGATGTTACTTCGGTTTTAACCACAATTGTTGTAGAATAATTTATGACGGCTGCTCGTATTTAATAATAATTGAACGAAACAATTATTTTTAATAATGATATTGATTATTTTTACTTGATGAAATATGTTGCGATTTTAAATCGATTTAAGACTTATAAAATATTTCCATTATATAACGTATTGGGCATCCGAATGTTGGAATAATTGTATCTACCCTAGGCTTTTTATCCTAATAACTCATTGTTGTTTTTGCGTACCATTGAAATCAATGTCTACATATAAGAATATGTTTAGTCTCGCAACAGTAGGACTTGAATTTGTTGTGTAAAGATTAGTGTCGTACTGGACAAGACGGATGTTGCAAACAATGGTCGATAAACAAACGAAAATTTGTCAAAGCAATTTCAAATACTTGACATCATTTTACTTACGTTTAATACATAAATTTGGCATGACAAGTAGGAACGTTATGATGGAATCATCAGTTGTTCCTTAAGTATTTTATGTTCCTGATCATTTCTAAGCGTGCCACCATTATTTTTAACTTATCGTAGTTATAAATTATACTTTAATTTGGAAATGAAAAATACATGTATATTTTTGACAATTCTTACTGAGCCTCCCTCTGGAAGCCATAAAAACTGACCAAGACATTTTTGGTACTCCTATAAATATTTATGACAAAAGATGTAACTTTTGCTGATGTTCCACAAACACAAACATTATTGTGATAAGCACGAATAGGATATTATAAAATGTTTTTTACTCATCTGTAGACGGTCATTGAAGCAGGTGATGGAGCAGGTGTAGTATTGTTTCTGAATAAGAAATAGGCCAAAGGATCATCATCATTAACTGTAAAGGCTGCAGTTTGTTTAAGTCCGTCACGCTACAAATTTCATAAACAAAAAAAAATCACTCAGACCTTTTGCGGCAATTTTTAGCTGACGTCATTTTTGACCAATTTTTAGATTAGTTTTTTGGTCGGGAAGATGTTCTTTGAAGGTTAATGGTGTGTTTGGACGAGTTTCGGCACGGATAAAAGCGATAATTATTTTATCGCAAGGGTGTTCCTTGTTTGTTTCTCTAATAGAGGCTTTAATGGAAGCCTGCCGGCCACAATGGCATATTATACATAAATAAGGCGCTTTATCTGTTTTCCGAAATCATCTCTGCTTTTAAGGTTTTATTACGTAACTGTATTTCCAAATAAGTGAATAACTTCAGAATAAATATTCAAACAGATGTTGGGAAATAAATATTTTTCTTTTTATCGCATATTTATTGGTATGTCTAATTTCAAATCCGTCTTTGCATATTTCTGTTACAAGTGTTAAAACTTTTATTTTTTTATTTTAGAAAGGCGAAGACATAAACATTGCATGTGTATATAAGTTCTATATATTGTAGAATATTTTTTTCTAACATCTAACAGCCGTTCATTATGCAACACAAAGTGTGTCTGCACCTTTAATTAGATAAAACCGAGCGCTTAGCCGTTTGCAAACAAAGATAACTTAGAACAGAATGGTGCATTTGCATTCCGCACTTCCTATAAAGTGTCCATGTAAAAGTGGCATGACATGTAAACTGTTTTGCATTCAAGCACATGTCAGCATTATTGTCCGGATTGTGGGGTCTGACCAACGCGTGTTCGGTTCGGTTAACGCATTACTACCGTAGCTGTCACGCCTAAAGAATAAAGCTCAAATTGCGTTGTGCAGCGCTGTTGGCGAACGTGTTGGACCATTGGTCTGCACAAGCTGGTATTTGTATTGTGTCGTCGATATTTTGTATGCACATTTAAATGCGGTCATCTATGTCCGCGTTGGACCCCAACATGTTAATACGCAGCTGAAATCTCGTGAATCGGAAAATTTTCAATGGTTGCACGCACGGTATTGTTTCGACCGAACCTTTGTACAGCATTGTGTTTGGTTTTGCTGATTGTAAGCTATATGCTTTTGAACGAGTATCTTAAGTATGCTTACTTCTTTAAGGGGTTGAAAATATACGCCTAATAAATTATCGACTGATACCTGTCTACTACAGGATATAGATTCCAGATTGCGTCGCTCTATTTCCGTATGAACTAATATGACAAAAATATTATTAAACTTACAGAAGGATGTAAAAATGACTCTGCTATTTTGGTCATCGTAAGACTGTTTGCTACTATAAATATTTGAAGAAAGACCATCCACCGCCTAAGCCTTATAACGGTTTCCCCCCTATGCTCCCCGCTTAAATCTGCTTAAGCGGTTGTTTTCCTTAAAATCATGATCACAATCCCTTTGTTTTTGTTGCACGAGGTGACAGTGGAATAGATTCATCGTTTTAAGTTTTTCGTTTGTCTATGTTTTAACTTGGTCTACATTAAGAAAACCGTAAATAAGATAATAAGAGCCAGAGAGAATCTTCTCTGCTAGTCTATCTCAAGTGCCATAAAATAAATAGTCGTTTACATTAAAGCACACTTTACTATTAATAGGGGTCCCTCAATGCCAGTGAAACATTGATCTTTTCAGATGGTTGGCGATTCCTTCCAGTCGGTTTCGCCTACTGACCGGAGACGTCCCACGCTTGTTTAAACGGTGCCACCCACTTACCTTAGCGGTACTTCGAATGATATGACTAGCCCCTGCTTGCTAATTCATTAAGTTAAGATTTAGTTGTTTCCTTATTCTCCGAACCCTTGGACTTTAACATCTTAATGGCGGTAAATGATGTGGGTAGAACCAGCATTGTATTAATCTTACCTCATTGCCAAAGCGGATGTTATTTGGAGACCAGGGCACATATTCTTAATATTTTTTTTTTATTTTACTCACATAAATAAAATCAAAGATATCTCATACTAACCTGGAATCAACAAACAAAACATTATAAAGCAATTGCATTGCATCTGTCTAATGGTTCTTCAGATTATTTTCAGGGTATATAAAATTTACTAATATGTATGAGGATATTGTAATAGATCAACAGATTATTCTTTGACCATTTAACTTCAACTCAATCCCTAGTGGATTATTTTAAATTGTTCCTTACTTGGCAATGACTTGTGAAGTGCAAGCCATTGACAAACAACTCAATAAAGTTCAAACATAATTACTAGCGGTATCTATCCAGGCGATGGCTCGCGTGCTTCCTTTATTAACTTAGTCGCATGCGGTTATTCCGATCGATAAATGAAGTGTAGGTAATTTGTTTTTATGGGGCGGTGCAAAAACAAAGTGGACTGACCCGGTGCCGTCGCTTCTGCTGCCGGATCGCGTGTTGACTTGTGTGGAGGGATGTGCGGGTACAGGAGAAGGCGGGCGATGTAGCGAAAGCGATAAGAGTTGTGCCAATAGCATATTTACGAGTGATACGTGTTTCTTGAGACTTTGAAACTTCTCCGACATTTGTCTCCAATTTTTTTGAAATAGCTATTGTTTAGTTATCTTGCTTCTTATCTTATCAAGAATATATTATCTCGACGAGAATCTCGACGGTCCCGGGTTCAAACCCAGGCACACACCTCTGACTTTACGAAGTTATGTGTGTATTCACAAAGAATTATCACGTACTTTAACGGTGAAGAAAAACATCGTGATGAAACCTGCACACCTAAAAGTTCAGGTCATCGTGGTGGACTAAGACCTAAACCCTCTCAGTTGTAGAGGAGGCCCGTGCCCAGCAGTGGAACGTATATCATCAGATGATGATGATATTATCAATATAATATTATCAAGGCTATAAAACTTGAGGCAATGGATTTATTAGACAACAAAGAAACAATGAAAGAACTGAGGCAAATATTTTTACAATGGAATCAATGAATCTGTAGTCGTTTCCAACTTTCGACACAAAAAGTTATAGAAAGGTCTGTGGGTCTCATTAGTACAGTAAAAATAGAAGGCAAATCGATTCTGAATCCTATATATTTGTATAGTGCAATCTCCATTTCCAATAATGCTGTAAATTCAATCCAATTTTATCTTCTACATTGACAGATTTAATATAGACCGCTGTAATCTTAACACTCAATCCTTACCGATAACCGCTCAGTCATGTGAACTGATGCACGCAGCCAGATGGACAAGTGAAGATTTACCCACCTACATAGTGACCCGTTCAAGAGTAACGCTCGTCATTAGTAAGCCGAAACTGGATTTTAACATTGTAATACACAAAAATTTTACTCACTTCTTTTACATCGATGGCCGTGTAATTTGTGTAATACATGATTTATCTTGATATCCAATTATAGCACTGGAAAATCAAGTTCGCAGCACCAATGCTCACGATTGTCGGTTGTTTTTTTGCTGTTGTCGCTACTCCATTTCGCTCAGCGGTGTGGGAAGAAAGTTCAGTAAAGGTGATTGTTAAATAATTAACTCAGCGTCGATATTGGTGCGAATTAATCGTAAATGTCGTTTTCATGAAAACGGAATTTTTAAAATTGTTTAACTTTTCAACAAGTAAATTTTTAATTTTAAAATTATTTTTTATTTATACTTATAAAACTGTAAAATAACAAGTCTATAGCCTCGCATGAATCCCGTATACATATATATTTTTTGCTCGTAAAATTATTTTGACATATTTCAACTTCTAAAACACGCATTAGAAAATTCAAGAATTAAATAAAACAGCAATCTTTTTAATAAAATAATGTCAGTCATTCATGTCTTTTTCATTTGTATTATTTTATTCTTACGTGACGGACGAATACACGTGTACACAATTTAATTCAACTCAAGAAGCTTAAACATAATATGAATGACATTCGAAACGATTATTTGAATACACCAAGACTCCCAAACCTCGTACCTATTGCATGTACAAAAATAAAAGAACCTACTAGACGCACCGCATTCTTAATTTCCACAACGTAGGAATTCAAATGCTTGCATGATACGTGACGAGATGTTTTAAAAGCAAAATTACAAACGTTAACGCGAATATATTTAAATCCCATACGTACTGAATACAAAACGAAAGTCCGCCACATTTAGATGATACTTTTGCTTTTGTAGGTAAACCAATTAGTTGTCACCAAGATTCTGGAGTAAGAAAATGCCTTTGATCGTTGTAAAATCAAAGCAGAATGCTAACAAGGACTATGACAGATTTATCGCCCTCTTACGAAGAAATCCTTGGTGTTATATTTTTAATACTGGGAATAAAGTTAGTTCGCCCAAGCAGTCTCTTGGCGCCTCATTTTGAGTTGTTAATTAACGTGTTTAGTTTTGTCTTTGTTTGTGGTATGCAAATAAACTAATTGTTTTCTTATTTTAAACCCACTTCCATTGTTTAATGAACTGCTTTAAGCGTATTTATAACATACTATTTCACTTGTCAATGGAGTTATAAACACGAAATAATTTACGTAAAATACACCTTATATGCGGATTATTTTTACTTAGAATAATATCACGAACAGTATCACAAGCAAATCCTATTAAAATATTCACCATTACGGATTCTCGATAGGTCTTCCCAGAATTGGCAGTCGCATGTTCAAACCTTGTCTAATTCATTAATTTAGCTGTGAAGTACACGGCGTGTTGCATATTTAATAACATCTTCGGCGGTTCACAAACATAATTCATCGGGTGTAATTTATTCCCAGTAGCGTCTCCCAACAATGTTGCCTTCACGAAACGAATACCAAATAGTAATAACAGGACAGTTCCCCGTCATTTAGCAAGTGCGGTCATCGTACTCGATGCTCATTGCCGTTTGATTGAGACAATACCCGCCTCCGTCACGCTCTATAGTGGAAACCATCCATCCCATTTCCAAAGCACCGTCGACCATAACAAGAATGGCCGTACTCATTCCAACCATGAAAAAGCTTGTGGCAATCAATAGTTTTAGTTCATTACCACTTTCGCAATTGTTTTTACGCTTCTTTAATTGTGACCAATGCTCCAACGCGTTTCGTTTTTTTTCTAAAGGTTGGCGATAAACGACCATGGGATTTTAAAAAAAATATGACAAATATCAAAATGTCGGATTTTACGATATTTCACACAATAAACATAGATGGACTCTACAATGATACCGCATGAATACTTTTTAATGTGCCAACGATACGACCAACGCGCATTGTGTTCGATTGTGACAAAGGACTTTTTTCGTGAGATACAGTCCTTGAGAGCTCATTCTTTTTGAAGAAATCACACAAACTGCATTTATATGAAGTCGTATCTGTCCGCGTACAAAGGCCGAGCGTCGCCGGTCGAGATATGCTTGACAGCTGCAAAGTTTCCGAGCCAGCGCTCTTAACCTACCGTGAAACTTGCACACGAACTAACAATGAGCCCGTTAGAAATTTTAACAATTCGATTTTCATTTAAATTGTTGGTCTTTGGCGCGGAATTTTGATGAAGTAAAACCACACCTACCGTTAAATTTTTTGGAGGCGCCGATGAATACATGTCCTTTTTCAAAATTAAATCGATTTTGCCTGCAGCATTGTCCTTTAAAAGATTTCTAATAGTTTCCTTCGATTTATGTGGTCACGCTACATTGATCGCACCCATAAGTTCAAAGAGATTTGTGGATACGGTTTCATTTATAATTTTGCGACCACTTGCATTTAACTGTATTGGTTTTCAATAAAATTTTGACCCTTGAACGCGATGGTGATAAACTTTAGAACGAGGACGGGGATAAATATGTATACAACAAGCTACTTATCTTTACATTTATGGAGACACAATACTTCCCTGTCTTCACGTGTTGGATAAGGGCCTTTTCTACAATTGAGAAAAAATAGGTTTTAGTACATATTAAGAAGTCGTGATAGCCTCGAGGTTTAGGCGCGCGGTCAAGAATGACCTTTGACTTTTTGAAGTTATATAGGTATGTGTATAATCCACAATTAATAATTAATTACTTTAACGGTGAAGGAAGACATCGAAACCTGCACACCTAAAAAAAGTTCTTAGGAATTTCTTAGGTGTGTAGTCCGCTAACCCGCACTAGAGCAGCGTGGTGGACAAAGATCTTGATCCTCTCAGTTCTAGAGGAAATCCATTCCAACTGTGGGACGTATATGGGCTGATGATGAGTTTTCTGTCAAGCACGCTGCCTTAACCTCCTGAGTTACAGAGTACAATTTTTCTGGATTTTCTTTTACTAAGTACTTCTAGATATGATACACAATTGAGGAGTATTTTTTTTTAAACCCTTATATAGGTATGTTTTGTTTTATGGAGAAAAAAAATGGATTGATTGGATTGATCTCTTATTATCTGTCACAGATTTTTTTTTGTTAGATGTTCTAAATTAAGGACATAAGTACTCAGGAGGTTAATGTAGATTGGTGGAATAAAATTATTTAAAACATTTTTTCAGGTACCCCAGTTTATTTCGTTATTAAAATCCGTGATATGAGAGCTGTAGGCTTTAGGAATCATCTACTTTCAACTAAGCAAAACACGTCTCTTGAGGAATCAGGCAATCACGTTCTGGCCATTTTGCTCTAGAAATCTAATTTCAAAACCTTGTTCATGTAACTTAACAGCTACCGTCATTAAGCGAAGTCATAGACCCTGAGTATTGGAACTTTGATACTAAATTGGCCGCAAATAATACGAAATGTGTGACTGGGCATTCAATAGATGTAGATCAGTTGTAGTTTGGAAGCTATGTCCAGTACTGAGTCACTCATGCGGCACGAAAACAAAGGCATACCGATAGAACCAGAAAGATATGTATATGTATGTACCAACTACGGCATATTTTGTTGTTGTTACTATATTTATATAATACAAACTCTGTCCATTCTTCCGCTCAATATGATTAGTAAACAGCTACTTCTTACCACTTAATATCATAACTTTTTCTGAAACATATTGCTATGAAGCGATGGAAGTAGCTACCAAATACTACACTTAAAGCTAAATTTATTATTTACTTCAGACGTAACCACACTGACATATTTTTGCTTTTGAAAAAACCCTCCATCAAATGGATCATCATAAGAAATATCAAAAATATCTTGATATTATTTTCTTAGGATGAAATTTTTGTATCAATGACACCATTGTGCAAGCATCTGTGGCCCTATCAATCAAGCTCGGTAGACATTCAACTTCTGCCGCATTTATTTATTTTTTATATAAATACGTGCCAGTCATGTCTGGACCTAAATGGATTGCGGTAAAAAATGTTGATTCTTACTATGATTCACTCAAGACTAATTCCATATAGGATTAGTTCTCAATCGTCTTTATATTTTTAGTGCAAGCCATCTCTTCTGTTAAAACATTTATGATACATACACGTAAAATAAAGTAAGAATGAAAACACACACATAGCATCACGCCTGTATTCCGGAAGGGATTAGCAGAGGTGCATTTCTGCACCCCCATTTTGACAGGTATATATCAGTGTCACGTAACAGAGGGCGAGCGTATGGACATTTTTCCTAAAAACCCTATAACACTTCCACCGATCTAGGAATCCGACCAGGGATTTCTTATTCGCAAGGTTCCGCGGTTATTCTATCACATACTTAATACCATCCGTGTCACAATGGCAATTTTTTAAATAACACTTATTTAAAATTCGAATTATCGATGCATATTAAAACAGTTGGCTCTTGCTATTCAATAATCTATGTGGGTGGCACTATCCATACCATCATGTGCAGTGTGGTCACGTGCCAGTATTAAAATATACATATGTATATTTTTGCCGTAGCTTCACTGGCTAATGTATCATGCCGTGGCCACCGTGAGTAGCGATCAATCTAGATGCCCCGGGTACGATTTTGTTCCCGAAACGAACATTCGGTTTTTGGGTCTTGCGTATAGGAAAATTTTTAATAGCAATACAGTGATTGGGAATGTGACAGCAGAGTTTGTAAAGACTTTGATTCATTAGATTTAGGTCACATTATTGAAAAAGCCAACAATTGTTGCTTTTTAGTGTATGTAGGTACTGTTTCTGACTGTCTATTGCTTTGACAACAACAACAGACTTACTTAGGCCATGACGGATTTCACATCTTATGTCCAGGTAGCGGATTGATATGGGTACCTATCTCAAGACCGGGAAAGGTGCTTGCTTTGGTGGGCCTTCGTCGAGCCTGAGATAGACTCAGTATAATAAGGTCGTCGATGTTTAAGTATAGTATTGGACCACCGGCAATGTTATAGACTAAACGAAGCGAAGAGTATTGCTTCACGTCAATTATCTGAGAGAGTTGTACCACCCTGTGTAGAACCAAACCGGTTTAATGTAATTATAAGATCTATTACATACTGCGAATGGTAAATAAAATAGATCTTTTTCAGGCTCATTAAACAAACGTAAAAGCATTCCGTCACACAACTAAAATTACAATGTAATTGAGAGGAAAACAACTGCAGCCGGATTGTGACAGATTAACATTCGATCGGCGTCTTTACTACATAGATAAGCTGTCCCAAATGCCAGATAATGATCACTATTCAAGTTACAGAGCCAATTGTGCGGAGAGTTTTTGTTCGAACTATTGTGTGTTGGAAAATATTCGATTGCGTTTTAGGTGCAATAGATACTAAGTCTCATTTGGTCCCCACAAAAGATAAATTGCGCATTGACACACGATACCTGATGTTTTTCTGTCGTTACTCCGATTGTGTGGCGGCACAAAAGTTTGAGATTTGTGATTAGCTGTCGAATGCAAAAAATCATGATGTTTGGACTGTTTTGTTGCAGTGATAAATAATATTGTACGAGCATTTATGTTAGTTTCCGTCGCGAAGAAATGTCCCCAACAATACTTGTATTAGAAATGCATAAATCATGAGTCCCAAGTGCGTTTCTTATCGGCTTTGTACATTTTTGGCTTTATCATAGTATAATCGTTCTTACTTGCTGGTCTGGTCAGTGCAATGTACACCAAAAAAAAAAAAAAAAAACCTACACTTAATACATAATTGTCTTTATTTTTTTACTGGAGATCCACATGATGTATTAGCATACTTAAATATTATTAAAAAAACAGTTTTTATTTTGCAAAAGATGATAGATTGACTGACTGCATTTTAAAGTGATTCTGAAATTGAAAAGCTCATTAAAAATTATTGTTGACCAACACGGCGTAAATGTCAAAGTTATAAAGTGATGTACATTTCTTCATGACACATAAAAAAGTAAGAAGAGACATCGAAAAGAAACTAGTATTATTCTCGGAATCCGAAATCCCAGCGGGCAATCTAACAGAGAAGCTCGGGGGATCGGCTAAATGACAATACACCAGGAGTCCACTCATTATTCCCGATCCTCGGAAGCCAGGACGACCAAAAACGCATTGTTAATGCTCCTATTTTTATTCAACCATTTGTTTTCTTTAGCGTAAACATAATAGGGTTACGGGCCTAAGAATCTATTGTTCGCATCTGTTTTACCTTTCAAATTATTGTGAAACGGTAGCAAAATATTGTTTATTTTATACTTGAAAGGGCTTTTAAGAGGTGACATATGGACTGCTTTGTTTGAGAGCATTTTAATTTATAAGCCTATGACCACCGAGGAATTGGGTTATTGTTTAAAATTAGAAACGCTGCTATTAAGAGAACCACGGTTGCACTGGCATTATCAAATATATCTACTATGGCTTTGGTTTGCAAAATAATTGTCGAGGTTCATTATTTTTAGCAAATATATTCATATAGAAAAAAAATAAACATTTCTCATTTAGTAAATATTTTCACCACACATATACACAATATGTCCACCGACAAGATGGTCGGACGACCTAGTAAAGGTCGCGGAACGTCGCTAGATGCAGGATGCTTCTAACAGGTCCCTGTGGAAGTCATTGGAGAGGCCTATATCCAGCAGTGGACCTCTTTCGGCTGATAGATGGATGGATTGAAATATTTCAATTTATTGGCTTGCATTGCACCTACTATAAATAAGATTTTTTTTCGTGTCAGTTTAAACATAATACGAAATAAGGTATCCCACAAAACATTATAACATCCAAATCACATTAAAAAACAATGTAATGACAATCTTTAAATATTTAATTTTTATTTATTTGACAATTACCACTATGTTAAATCAACAAGTCAAAAATTAATATTTACGGAGTACAAACACGTTTAATATTCATGTATCTGTTAATAATAATGTTTACCAAGTAAGAATACCAGTGACCAGTTCTTGTTGCCAAGTACGGTGTCGAAAAGACATTATCGAGTAAGAATAATTGCGTAAATCTTACATTGGATGCAGGTGTTATTTTTGTGCAATGACAAAAGTATGTAAAAGGCATTTTCAATTAGACGGTTTAGTTCGTACTGCCATCATTATCCGCCTATTGAATCACTTCCTAAACATATATGAAAAAAAAACCTGCTAGTTTCTTCTATTTTGGTATGGAAGAGACACACCACAGTGGTTTCCCCTTCTTTTAAAAGAGCAATTAAACAAGATTTACCAAATAAAGTAATATTGACTTTCATCATCATAACATACTTATGTCATACTTCTTTGGCGGTTGTATTGTTGGTTTCTATAAACTTATTTTTTTATCTTATTTTACATGGAATATTGTGGTTTAAATAATTTTATCATTTTCCTTATATTGGCAAAATGAGTTTTTTTTTGTCACAGAGCTAAGTTTATAATATACGTCTAATTAGTGTTTTTTTTAAAACAACATCAAACATGTTAACCCTATAATTAAAATAATTATTGTCTACTATTAACGAACTTCCTAAACATAATAGGAAGCCATACGTCAAAATTTTATTGGACGCAACCGTTATTATGGCCAACAAGCAAACTGTAACATAGTTAAACAAAATAACAATTGTTGGCAATAAAACAGTAAAACAAACTATAATTACAGCTAGTTTCGGAAACAACCGCCAGAACGAGGTAGTTACGGACCTTGTTACTCCAACTCAAAGGGTTGTAAAAACCTCGTTATGTAATCATAACAAATTAAAAAATACCAACTCATTACCCCTTTCGAACTTAAACGATTGTTAAGTGAAATTAGAAAAGGCACACATACAATCTTTATTGGACATAAGTATCGACAGGCTTTCAACGAGAAAGTTAAACTTCCAATGGAGCAATTATATAAATGGTGGCAATTAAATTGAATTGAGTGCCACATGAAATGTGACTGAGCATCGAGTGGCTTTTATAACTGTGAGAAACAATAATTTTTATTTTAAAAAGGCGATTAATAAAAATATTGATAACAATAATGGCGTACTTAAATGGATTGCTTTAGTGTCATGCGTGAGTTAACTGAATAGTTTCTATTAATAAAAAAGTGAACTGCAGATAGTGTGTTGTTATCTATATGAATAACTAGCTTTTGCTCGCGACTTCGTCCGCGTAGACTACAGGGTTGGGTACAGGGTTGGCTTACGTCATAGTAGCTTTATGCATGCAAAATCTTAGCCCGATCAGTTTAAAATTGACAAAGTTTCATACAAACTTTCATCCGCTATTTTATTCCCTTGGGGGTAGAATTAATCAAAATCCTTTCTTAGCGGATGCCTACGTCATAAAATCTACCTGCATGCTAAATTTCAGCCCGACCTGTCCAGTGGTTTGGGCTGTGCGTTGATAGATCACTATGTAAGTCAGTCACCTTTGAGTTATATAGGTATATACGTACAGATTTGTAACAGTTACAATTGAATGCTCATTGAAGACTACTGATACTATACCTTCTTAACTAAGATATGTCTTTTCTTGATTTCTATTCAGCACAGCGAGACGAAACCGTTACATTATATAAGTGCTGTAAGAGTCTAGAATTATAAAACATCCTTAATAACTACGTCGCCTTGTACATCTACAAAAATAAGATGGCAGCGTGCACAGCTTGCTGATGGAAAAACATACTCCATGAGACCATGAGGTAGAAAAAGGATCTGATAAATGACCTTATATACAAAAGGCCGTTCTAGAATTTGTTTTAGGAGGCCTTTATCTAGTCGTGATTGTTTTCTGACAGGAGGTGTTGTTGATGAAGCATCTAGTATGAAACTGAATTCTAGATTTAAACTTCTACGTGGCCATAATGTTACCTAGATAAAATTCTTCCTTTTTTTGTTGTTTTCTGTAGTGTTTAATCAGCTTTAGAACGTCCTACAATATCGTAGACCATTATAGACATTTTTAGTCTACTAACGTTAAATATTACTATTTGTTTTATACCTTAAAATAACAAGTTTAATTTATTAATATGGTGTTCGCACAGTCCCGCTTAGTTTATGATCTGTAATACCACATATTGATACAATAAACGTACAAATTAGACAATGTTGGAGCCTAAAGCTACAAGTACCGCCGTCATTATGTAAGCTGTTTAAGAGTGTATAAACATGTTTGCTTATTTGCATACGATTTGTGGTTGCGAATTTCGACTGGTTGTTTTGTTAGTGTATTTTTCCAGTTGGATAAGTACAGGTTTTAAGTTCTGTGTGTATATTTAGATTATTATTGCACGTCACAAGTTATATTAAAATATCGGGAACTTTCAAACAGTACAAGGATCATCATCATCATCATCAGCCCATATACCTCCCACTGCTGGGCCCGGGCCTCCTCTACTATTGAGAGGGTGCAGGCCTTAGTGGACTAAGTACAAGGATACTTGCACATTAATAATTTTACTGTTAATATCTATTAATTGAACACGTATATTTATATCAGTTGAAGTAAAATTCACCGCTGTGCTTGCACGAGTGAAAAGTTATCTTCATCATCATCATCAGCCCGTATACGTGCCACTGTTCGGCACGGGCCTCCTCTACATTTCCAGATGATTAGACTTTATTCCACCTCGCTGGCTTAGTATTAAAAAAAACTTCTAGGTGTGCAGATGATTTTTTCGTTTCTCTATAAAATACGCGAAACGAAAACCCTCATCTTTCACCAACTGACACAGTTATGATAATGTCATGATAACCGAAACACGATATTTTGTATGTCAATAATAAACACACTAATGTTTGCGGGTTTATAATAATATCATTACATCAACATTTGGATGTCCTAATGATGTTCATCCTAAACAACGTAAGTAATAATAATTAATACGAATAAATAAGTAAGAAATTTATCACTCCTAATGATGTTTCATAACATCGTGATTAAACCTGCACACCTAAAAGTTCTTAGGAATTTCTTAGGTGTGTAGTCCGCCAATCCGCACTAGGCCAGCGTGGTGGACTAAGGCCTAAACCATCTCAGTTGTAGAGGAGGCCTGTGCCCAGCAGTGGGACGTATATGGGCTGATGATGATGATGATGATGATGATGAATGATGTTTCAAACACATAAGAAATATTTTTACATTAACTTGAAACCCTTGCTCCTCAACGACCGAATATATTCGGTTATGATTGCGAGAGGGAGCCATTGATTTTTCAAGCCTCACATTGCATGGGGTGAAGCGAGGAAATCCTATAATGCACACCGTTTACCCTCAATTTTGGACAAATCGAATTCCAATTAACTTAATAATTTTCGGTACGTCAACAGTTTATCGTAATGGTCTTCCAATTTGTAACAAATTGACAGTGTATGCTGCGTCGAGATGTTGAAATGACCCATTGCTGTATCATCTAAAAAAATGTGCCTCTATTACGATGTTCTAGTATAAAGAAAAGGTTAAGTAGAGTTATTAGGGTACTTATAAAAATCCATACATTCTTATGCCTGTATCCACGAAGGAGTAGGCAGAGGTGGATTTCGGACCCACATATCGCCAGGTATCTATCTAACCTACGTAATTGTTGGCGAGCTTATTGCCGCTTTTCGGGCACAATTTCAGATTCCATGCTGCTGCTGACAATTTTCTAGTCGAAAACCTCAGAAACACTTGCCCGAATCGAGACTCGAATATAACAACTTTTAGATAGTAGGTACAGCACATACCTATTAGTGCCGCGAGACCACGAGGTAATTGTTACAAAAAATAATTCCTAATAAATTAAGTTTCTCATAGTCAATGTCTTCGCCTATATAGGTATAGGTACCTACCTAGTACCTTTCATTTCACTTCGTACATCTCCATCCTTGGCAGTGGCAGTACTTACATTGAAGCCCAATCACCCAGCTTGCCTTACAAAATTCCAAATAATATCTTTAAGCTTTAAATCTTTATTTACCAAAAGCATTTTGAAATATAAATGAGAATGTCCTGACCCCACAATAAGCATTTATAAACTAGACATTACACAATTAAAGTGTAACGCTTTTGGGCTTCTATGGAAGTACCGCCACCGATCCTTGGTTGTCTGTAAGCGATCTCCTTGTGCGATAAGACCGCCTATTGTACTAATTTAGTCTACTGTACTCCGTAGTTTTAATCTTATGTGTACAATAAAGTTATCATGCAACATCATAATGTTCATATATAAATATGTATAACAGAAAAAGTACTTTTATTGTAAAACTCAGTACGAAAATCTTAAGTATATCTGGCTACAGTATTGGTTAATTTATAACTCACTTTATTTAAGGAGTTCTGCCTAAACGTTATACAAATTGCGAACCATATTGGATATTGCGGATATCCCATAAGGTAAAATCCACTTCTTATTTTATGGCAAAATTAAGCATTGCATCGCGTGAATTGCAAATGGCTTACCGTTCTAATATAGTAATGCTAGTTCAAAGCAATTCATACATACACACATACATAACCTTACGCCTGTATTCCCCGAAGGGGTAGGCAGAGGTGCATTTCTGCACCCACATTTCGCCAGGTATGTATCAGTCCCACGTAATAGGGGGCGAGCCTATTGCCGTTTTTCGAGCTCATTTCCAGACTCCGTGCTGCTACTGAGAATTTACTAAATAACACTTTGCCCGATCCGGGAATCGAACCCAGGATGTTTAGATTGCACGGCACATACTTGTGCCACAAGACTACGAGGCAGTCAATTCTCAAGACATGATTTAAGAAAGAAACAGGTTGTTGGTTTTTATATGTCAAATTTAATGAATGGTTTGCGAGACACGGCAAAAATGTACAATTAAAAATTAATTTCACTGTGTATTTGTTCAGCTGGCAGCCTATAATTATCGACTTAGGTGGTTTTCGCCCATTTGATCATACTACATACACGCCACGGTACGTCACAAGCTCAACTGAGTTCAATATAATCAAACTGTGAAATCGTTTACTGGCCTAGGTATATGTTTCTTCCTCTTTTTATTTTGTCGGTTTTGTCTGCGAAACCTAAAAAAATTATCATAAATATCTATTTTAAAATATTTCATTAAATCAATTTACTTAGGAATTTATAAACCGATTCATACTAGACTATTGGAATTAATTTAGATTCAACTGTCCCAAGCAATGCTCAGATTTGAATGTTTAGAAAAAAGTTAATAAATAAGCGTTATTTGACAAAATTATTTGTATTTCGTCAATAATCCAGTATTCGATCTCATCAGTACTGCCATGAGTTAAAAAGTATAGCCGTCCCCTCATGCCTTAAAATATTTTTTTTTGTTTTGTTTTCAATGAACTAATCAACAGCCCATATACGTCCCACTGAGAGGATAGGCCTTAGTCACCTAAGAAATTCTTAAGAACTTTTTAGATGTGCAGGTTTCTTCACGATGTTTATATCACACGTTAAATAAATTTTATAGCAAAATTTGAAAGTGGCATCAGTTGGTATGCGAGCAATGTAGTATCTCCAAAATGATGTATTAACGGAAACATTCCTCGTATATTCGTATGATTAGAGCGTCGCATACCCAATGATTAGAGCGAGGTGGTCGGAATGCCATCACATGTTAGGAGATAGCAATTAACGGTCTTAAAAGTTTGCGAAAGCTATTCCAAACATAGCTGGAAACATCTTCCAAGAAGGATCTAACATAGTTGATTGGTTTTGGAGCTGTATCAATTAAAATTGCGTATGTTGTGTTTTCTAGAATGAGTAAGTTTACTATATTTTAATCTAAATGTAGTCAAAATGTAAACTACTTGTTTAATTTATAGTGAAATTTCGGATGATGTTTCAATAACGTCAATTGTGTACATAACACCATTAATTTATTCACATCTGAATGCCTTATTGGTCTTATTCGGCAATCTAACCAGAGAATTCCCGAATAAACACCAACACAAAACCTGCAAGAACGACGGGACATTATATTAAAGTTGTATAAATTTTGTTATAAAATTAAAATAATTTCATATGCCCAATATTTTTAAGCATTTTTGATTATAGAGGGGTCTTGAGAGCCATGCTATTTTTAATAATATAGCACGCGGGCAAGGCTGTCCTGTAGTTTAATTACAATATGAATCATTTTAAGCAACAAAATAATCAAAGAATTCATTGCACCGATAAAACGTCTGAATAACACCACAGTTTATCTCAATATGCGACACCAGATCTACATTGTGGGTTGTTTTAATTAAGTAAATTGCTTTATCTCATAGACAATGCTGTTGGGGGACCTTTTATTAACACCATGATAGGCATCTGCAAACCATACGGGTCATCAATAATTTTGTTACAGAATAGGATGGATTTGTTTTACTTTTGAGTGGTGTGTGTGTCTGTTGGCTTTTGACTGTGGTCATCGTTTGGGAAGGGTGATTTCAATAGTTTTAGAATTAAGAATGCATTTATATTTCTAGTTAATGCATTCAAAAAAACATTCGTCATGATATATTTGATTTGAAAAAGTAAACAGTCAACAATGTACATGTATATGACAGCCTCTAGGCGTAGTTGGCTAGAAATCAGCTTGCGAAACGAGAGACCGCGGGTTCGATCCCCGCACCGAGACAAATGTTTGTGTGATTCACAAATATTTGTTTCGGGTCTGGGTGTTTGTGAGACCGAAAAGTCTCTCGTAGTTTCTGATACCCACGACACAAAACTCGTATCTATATATCGAGTAGAGACTCGTATCTGTATCTTAATGTGGGATCAGAACTATGTATGCGACTGTTGGGTGTATTTATTATTTTTTATTTATTTATATTTTATAGGTGCTTAAAAATACGAAAAATAGAACACGCGTTTTTGCTTCATATACATACATACGTGTACTCATATAATACATAGCATTAATCTTGCTCATTCAGTCCTTCGTAATATCTTATCCTGATAGGAATCTATAAAAATTCTGCGCAGATATCTTCCTGGAACAAAACAAAACAATGGCCATTTCAAATAGTCCACGCGAACAGAGGAATTATAAATCAATTATTTATATCTCAACATTCTTGGTCGGTTGGTACGGAGAATTCCTGAGTATCTCCAGTTACCAACGACCTCAGATATATTACCGGGAACTAATTGCATATCATGTTTTCTTTATTACTCTGATAAGAGTTACGCTGGAAAGACACGTGTCTTGCATTGATCGAGTCAGCAAAACTGAACATATGGTGGGTTACATCACAAAGGATAAAATAATATTTTACATATACCTATATATTATATTTTTTTTTAATCAAATGGTAAAGGGCTTTGTCGCTACAGCTATTATGTCGCCCATATACCTATATATGTACATACCTACATAATCTTACGCCTGTAGTCCCCCAAAAGGTTAAACAGAGGTGCATTTCTGCACCAACATTTCGCTCGGTAGCTATTGCCGTTTATCAGGCTCATTTCCAAACTCCGTGCTGTTACTGAGGATTTACTAATGGAAATATCCAATTACTCTTTGCTCGACCCGGGAATCGAACCCGAGACCTTTAGATCGGACGGCACATACCTACTAGAGCTGCGCGACCCTCATGATCGCGTAAATATTTCATAACATCAATACTTGCAAAATAATTCCTTCAGATTTTTGTTTTAAGGAAGTATATTTTCTTATCATTAACACTATAGATAGGTCCATTCACATTATACGAGAGGAGTATAATTTGTAGAAACTTAGCTATCGTACAACACATAGGTGTAAAAAGATAATACTTTAAACGCACCGAGTTCCTATCTAAGTTATATAATATAAACTATAACACCCACAAATAAATTTAGATGTAATGGAAATTAATCAACTTATAGCACGTGTAGACTCTTTATAGTGCACAATTAAATTCTTAACAAGGAAAATTATTGAAGCATGATTCACATCAAATACACGTACATATATCTGGCAGTTAAACTAACACTAAATATTCCAATACAAACAAATCGTTACACTTGTACTGTAATCTACTGTTAACTACGTACAAGCCGTCAAAATATTGGATTCTATTATCTGTTTGGTACACCATACTGTTTGTTTTAGTCTAATATTTATTGTTTAATCTCTCTTATCAATCCGACCTTTGCATTGAAATTTCCTTTGGATGCCTTACAAAGTTAGAAGTCTAAACTCACGTCTGTAATTCCTGAAGGGCTACCCCCTTCAGGGACGTGCGTTTCTGCACCCACATTTCTCCAGGTATGTATCAGTCCCACGTAGTAGGGGTGGAGCCTATTGCCGTTATTCGGGCACATTTACAGACTCCGTGCTGCTACTAAGAATTTCTTAATGAAAAAAAAAAACAATTACGGATCGAACCCGGGACCTCTAGATCGCACGGCTGCGGGACCACATGGCTGTCGTGGGGGTAAGTAAGAGTTAGATACATATATTTTTTTTAATAAATACACCCAACAGTCACATACATAGTTCCGACCCCACATTAAGATACGAGTTTTTGTTGATACCCGCGGGACCGCCTGTTGGTCACAGGGCGTCCGTGAATGTGCGGGGTACGATAAAGTTTAACTTACTGGGTGCGACACCGGAGGCGGTGTTCATTCCATTAAGAAATTATCAGTTGTAGAGGAGGCCCGTGCCCAGTAATGGGACGTATATGAACTGATGCTGATGACGATGAAGAAATTATCAGTACCTACCAGCGCGGAGTCTTTAAACCCAGACTTTTTTCTACCTCTTTGAGTACGCAGAGGTCAGTATATGAACGTATTTAAAATCCACTAACAATTCATTATGGCGAGAACAAACAATTTTTGGCGTTGTTTAAATGAAATTCAACACTCTATTTACTCTTTCTACAAGAATGCTAGTTTAAAAAAAAATAAAAAAAATACATTTTATCCGGTGTATGGCAGTCACGTTTGAACCTTCCTCTCCTTTACTTGATTCTGTGGGGTAAATGGTGTATTTCCCAGTATTACGGATACATCGCCGGTAGGAATGAGTTTTTTTTTGTAGAATTGTTCATATATTTTTTTAAAAGTTGATAAAAAAGGAATTGTATGTTTTTAGGTATGCTCTTATATTACCCTTTTTAAATAACCCTATTCGGTATGTATTCTAATTGCATAAATGTAAAAATTGACAATTTTGAAATTCTTTCGTGTCATCTTCCCATTAATTGTATTACTTACTTATTTAAAGTTTCATATACCTAATAGTATAAGGGACTTAATGCCTTATGTAACTCTGGCATTCGCCATGTCTGCCCTAATATCGCCAATCACTTTAAGGAGTGCGGTGATAGTGCTCTGGCAAGGTGTGGATCCGGACTGTAATGTGCTCAACAGATTGTGAGAATGCATAACATTTGTCAGTTGTTTGTAGGCACATGCTTCTATTACCTTGGACAGTTCTTCTGTGCACTTTTGACCTCCGCGAGTGTTGATATAGTGAGTTTTGTATGCCTCAGTGATGTTTTCTAAAGCAAGTGAAGAGTGATATCAGTCGCGGTACTTCCATAAAAGCCCAAAAGCCCAGCTTGCCTTACAAAATTCCGAATAATCATTTTTAAGCTTTAAATTTTTATTTATCAAAACCAACTTGACATAAAATTACAATAGACGGACCCCACAGTAAACAATTATAAACGAGACAATACACAAGTAACGTGTAACGCTTTTTGGCTTCTATGGAAGTACCGCCACTGAGTGGTATGTGTAAGTGCTGGTAGATTGTGAAGAACAGGATCACATGCTGTGGCACAAGTGTGAGTAGTATGTATTGTCTATACTATAAAACACACTACTTTTACTAGTACATTTACAAATCAAATACAATAATTTCAAATTGTAAAATAAAACTCGACTACTCATTTGCACTAACCGAGAAAAAACTGTTTTAGGCCCTGGAAGTAGATTTCGAGCGTATTTTCACTTATCAGGCATATTTCTAGACTCCATATTGCTACTGAGAAATCCAATAACTTTGATCGACCCCAACTAAAAAACCGAACTTGGGACTTCGATTGCCCGCGCTATGTACGGGGGGGGACTAACTAGGGAGGCATAATAAAAATCGACTATAAAAGCGAAACTATAATATAACATGTAAGTTCGTGTAACAACCACGTTCAGATAAAGATTTTTATTGAATTTCCTCTATAAACGAAACAGAATGGTATAGGAAGTCGTAAATTAGCATTCCGAGTTTGAAATATAATGACAAATGTTATTCAAATGCAAAGTTCACATGTCTACTACAACTTTCTTCAAAAGTACACTACAATGGACACCATACTTCGGTATTAGACACGTAAATATGTATCCCGGTATGCGGCATTCATATTTATGTAGCAGTAAATTGCTATCAGGCGTAATGTAATAATGTCGATTTACATATATTTACTATAACATTTACATTAGAAATAAATGAATTGCCGTTCAATGGGACTGTATTGGTACACAGTCGATTACTTTCTAGTGAGACAAGTACCAACAAGGAAATATCACTTGCTTGTTTTTACAGTCGGTTATAAGGACATACATAATATTTATTACTTGTTAAGTTACATAATTACTGGATGCATGCTGAATGATCTTTTCAAATTTGTAAATTAATTATTGAAAAAAGTCGGTGTCAATGGTAGCGTTCTAGTCGGAGTTGCTAATTAAAATTACATATTTTAAGCTAATTCTTTATGTAATTTGATCCAAAAGTTTGAATTTAGTTCTGTTACTATTAACATCTGAAAATCCCGTTGGTAAGTATTGATTATAAGATATTTTCATTACCATTACCGGTCATATGGAATAAACTCACAGTTAGATGAGTAGGTATATTAGAAATAAATGTCTATTTTTGTTTACCGTGATATAAATGAACTGTGCCCCAGCTTCAGAAGGGCGCCTAGTGGTGCTTCAAGTTAACACTCATGTATACAACCTCACAGAGTTTAAATAAAAGCTACGCCCACATGCAGCCGGTCACGGAGAAAAGTTAAATATTATAAAATTTGAATATTATAATGACCAAACGTCACGACTCACGACTGAACAATAGTTGAAACTGGGATTTGCATCGCTGCAACGAAATTGTATGTGAATTGAGGGTTTAATCTAACTTTATACGGTTGAGGTAAGACTAAACATTTTAATTTTATTATTACGTTGTTATTGTTAGTTTGGGCTGTTGTTGGATAACAATCAGTTTTACGAATATGGAAGACAGTTTACTTTTAACGTCATATTCTTCTAGTTTGTTTCGTGACTCATTGTTTCCCCATAAAAACACTTGAGTACCTACATGTTTAGAATCTACTCGATTAAATAAACTTGTACATTTGTTTCCTACACTAAGAAATATGTATTACTACCTTCGAAGGTCTTCACTGCCTTTTATATCAATAATGTTTGCGATTTGATCTTCACCAGCGAAGCAATATTTTGCAATTCATTTCGCAATCCTGATACACATAAAAGTAATATAAGTAAAGATGATTTTTATGAATGTAATTTAGTGTGGACTTAATGACACAACGCTTCGATGAAAAAGGTAAAAGTGAAGTAAGAAAACGTAGGTGGAGAGTGAGTTCCTATATCTTTTAATATTATGTTTACATTAAACAAGGATTCTCAAATGTTCCGGCTGTTTCCAATAAAGGAGATATTGAATTTAAAATTATGCACTAAAATTATACTCCTTATTCCAAGAGGCTTGTGTAACTGTTGTAAGAAACGTATTCGATGCAATGCTTACTTCTTGACTTAAAGTATTTTTATTTGTATTTCTACGCCCACAATCTTCACCTTCATTCGATTTCGCATCATTTTAGATCGAGCTTACACCTTTTGCAGTCATTAAAGCACGGTATGGTCCAGTTAGTACAAGTATTAAATACTTTTTTCTTAGCCAACCTGTTGAAGCCTTTTTTTTTTTTTTGTTCTCGAGGGGAAAGCTGTTTTTGGCTCTACTTCCCGCCAGCCCCGGGGGAGGGGGGGCGGGAAGCGTATGTCGGGGTCACCGGTCTTCCAGCCCGGCGCGCGGCGACGTCATGTCCGCGCAGGTGTTAGTGCCGGGCTGGGTCCCTAACAAAATTCCCTAAACCGGCATACCGACCAAAACCCCCCGGTGGCCATCTCCGCGCCGAGTGGGGCGACCACGGTACGTGAGCGAGAAGCGCCCACCGTAATGCCGCAGCCGCCCGGTGCGCCTCCGAGACGTGTTTGTCTCGGCCGTCTCGGAGTTGTTGGGGGCGCAGTTGCACCCCCACTAGCTTGGTTCGGGCGCCCCAGTTGCGAATGGGCGCCCGCGACGTACACAGGCCACAGTGCCGCCGCCCCTCTCGGGGTCACTTTCAGTGAGGACTCGCCGCCCCCGCAGCGCGCCCAGCGACCCCAAGGGCCCCTTTGAGTCGCCTTTTACGACAGGCAGGGGATACCGTGGTGGGATTCTAACGCCCCCTTGCCACAGGGCAGAACCTGTTGAAGCCTAAACAAATTAAGCCAATCTTCGTGTTTGAAGTTTCGATATTATGTACTGTATTAAACTTGATATGGATGTAATTGTTTTGTGTAAAAATCTTGAAAAATATATGAATAGATAGGTCAAAGTCGGAACTTAAAAATCAGATCATGTACTTAAGAACTTATTTTTTTAATTATTAAATTTTGTTTTTTAAACTATTGTTAATGACAATTCTAGTTTTACTAAGTAAAGTAAAGTTTGCGAATGTCAGCAGAACAACTAAAAAATAAACTAGTTTCATAAAATAGAAGTTTACGCAACCGAATATTTTAAATCAATTGATCAATACTTCCACTTACACAATATTACCGTAAGCAAAAAACCATGGTATTATAAAACACGGCCAGTTCCGTTCCCAAATGATTTCAAATGAGATACTAAGTAATATTGAATGTCAAATTACTTCAATTACCATACGTGGAACAAGATATCCTCTACTATGTATTTTGTTAGAAGGTGGCTGTGAAACGACAACAAAGAGGTTTTGACTTATATACCCAGCCTCGTAACCAGATTTTATTACGTCTTGAAAAGTGACTTAAACGGTAATCATTGCTGTCTCTCTAAACATCTGATATAATTGAGCATCCTTGCTCTTTTCTCCCATTTTGTAAGGAGAGAGTGAAGCCAAAAATATATTTAGCTTGTCTTTCAAAGCCAACCCGCACTAGGCGAGCGTGGTGGACTGAGGCCTCTCAATGGTAGAGGAGGCCCGTGCCCAGCCCTGGGACGTATATGGGCTGATGATGATGATAATGATGATGTTCTTCAAATACCCATATATTCCCCATCATCAAGCTGTAAAGGACCGGTCTTCGTTTTACTACTCTCTTTAAACATAAAATTTTAAGCACATTGTAATTATTTGAGCAGCCTTGTATATGTAATTGTGGTGGTTGGAGACAGACATATTATATTTCGCTAGACAACCCTACATGGCCTTTCCACTACCTACTACCTACTCCAGGGTTGACAGTGGTAGGTTAAGAATGTTCATGTGAGTGCCCATGTCTTTTATTTCCAAGGAAGTTAATTTAAAAGTAAATAGATACGAGGATTTGGACGTTATGCTATTCGTACATTCAAGACATATTACCGAGAACGCTCAGAATGCGGTTGCTCTATCACTTAGTAAATAAGTAAAAAGCGTAGTAATTTATACAGTATATAAGGCATCCAGTAAAAACTTCGTTTCTATATGCAATATTTACCGTGAGTCCAAAGCATCGTGCTTTGTAAGAAACCGATTAAGTAATTTTTACGTATCAAATAACTTAATTCTTCTCATCATCATCAGCCCATATACGTCCCACTGCTGGGCACGGGCCTCCTCTACAACTGAGAGGGTTTAGGCCTTAGTCCACCACGCTGGCCTAGTGCGGGTTGGCGGACTACACACCCAAGAAATTCCTAAGAACTTTTTTAGGTGTGCAGGTTTTATCACGATGTTTTCCTTCACCGTTTAAGTACGTGATAATTCAATGTAAATACACACATAACTTCGAAAAGTCAGAGGTGTGTGCCTGGGGTTTGAACCCGCGACCGTCGAGATTCTCGACCGCGTGCCTAAACCTCGAGGCCATCACGAATTCTTCTCATCACTGTCTGATAATCTATGAAACTCACTTTGATGATTCAATGTTCTGTACTTTGTCTGGTCATTCACCACAGTTACCACTAAATCAATTTTCCTCGTCTAAAGTGACAATTTAATGGATTATACCCACAATTTGTTTAAACAAAAACTATGATCAGTTTTTGTTTTGGTGTTATTTTTTCTCCATTAAGTTGCTTGTCATTACGATATCGAGAACAACAGACAAAAAACGTAGGTATAATTAGTTGATATTAGTAGGTTGCAGAGCTAGGCTGAATTCTTTGCTTCGGTTGGATCATGAACGTGGTGACTAAGCCCAGATGTATGTATGTGTATGTGTAAGCTCACTGTCTCGAAGGAACTCATAACATAGCATCACTATTGATTTTGCATTTCTTCCGATGATTGGAACAGTGTTTTTGAATTCTTTAAAAAAAAACTACAAAATGTTATTAAGGGTAAAGGCAGCGCGGTAAGTATGTTATTTATGTTGAAATCCAAAATAAAAAAAAAACTTTTTCTCAAAGTTGAATAACCTTTTTTGACAATAAAATGGACAATTGCGAATTACCGTTAATCCGAATAGTAGTAATAATAAGGATTTTTTATTTTATTTTAGGCACTTATTTAATAATAGTTTATATAATCATTTATTTTCATATAACCCTCTCAGTTGTAGAGGATGCCCGTGCCCAGCAATGGGACGTATATGGGCCGATGATGATGATGATGATAACTAGACAATTTCTCTAATGCCATATTCTATCTACAAACTATGTGCGACACTAGTATGTACTAGACAACCGACATTACTAGATACCAATATGGCAATCGGGTAAACTAACGTAAACTATTCCGTTATTGAGGTAATACTTTCTCCTACCCATCTAGAGATGACATCTCATGATGCTTGTCAAATTTAAACGGTTACCTTGTATGAAATGCATGTTAAGCGAACGGAAATATGATTTCTGTCAAGAAGCCGTCATTCATGTCGCCATAACCACCTTCGACACAAGAGGATCGCACCGCAAGACCAATGAAGTGAACGTGCGTGTTTCCACTGATACACGAAGTAATATAATTATCATTTTTTTGTGGACTGACGATCTCTTATGATTTGAGACATTCAGCGCGATATTAACTGATCAAAATGGGATTTTTAAGGGGTGGCGTCGTTCTTAAAAAAAAATTAGAGGCAAAAGTTGGTGATTACACTCGGTAAGGTTACGTCAAGCGGTTATATAACTGTTTTCATTTTCCAGTTTACTTTAATTTAAGCTCACAAACACATTTCATGTCAGTTCAGATTTTATATCTTTTGTTCCAATTGAAACATCAATAAAAAAATAATAAAATTAAATAACACAACAACGAAAACCGGCAATCGTAAACCAGTACGCGACAACTCGAGCGATAACCGAGACGCACATAAAATCGAGTAACTCGGCGATTAATTAAAACTTATACGGGCGTGACGTGTGTAATTACACAGAGATTTGTGTTTCATTGAATGCACCACGCTGACCCCAGCTCAGGCTGAATGTAGGTGACTTACCTGCACTCGCATTAAGTGTTCATTTTATACCGAGGGCCGCTTCGTCACGTTACAGATATTCATTGCATTTGCTACAGTTTGCATCACTCGCGCCTTTCGTATTAACGGTCGCCCCTAGTCGCCCCTGTCTGGCGCATGGTCTGATTTCAATAAATAATCGATGGAGCTGGTGAGTAATTGTGATCGTTGCTCAATGGTCTATACTATGTACTGTAATACACTTTATGCATTATCGTATTCAGTACATTTGCGGAACCTAATATAAATCGACACAGAGGCTGGCTTGTATCCTTAGACGTAGATAAAGTAGTACTTTTACACCCATTTTTACCCAACTTTGGGTTACATTCTAAGCAGTGATGGCCTCGAGGTTTAGGCGCGCGGTCGAAAATTTCGGCGGTCGCAGGTTCAAACCCCAGACACACACCTCTGACTTTTCGAAGTTATGTGTGTATTCACAATGAATTATCACTTGCTTCAACGGTGAAGGAAAACATCGTGATAAAACCTGCACACCCAAAAGTTCTTAGGAATTTCTTACGTGTGTAGTCCGCCAACCCGCACTAGGCCAGCGTGGTGGACTAAGGCCTAAACCCTCTCAGTTGTAGAGGAGGCCCGTGCCCAGCAGTGGGACGTATATGGGCTGATGACGACGTGGGTTACATTATTTGGTGTCAGTAGTAAAGAAGGCCCATGCCCAGCTGTGGGACGTATATGGGCTGATGATGATGATGTCATCATCATAGCTGCATATTGCATGCTGCTACGGAGTATTTCATAATATCTCCTTAACCAGTAGCAATAAAAGCTATAACAGACTATATGGTAGTCGTGATCTGTAATAGCTCACAAGTCGCAAAGCATTACAATCTGCACTCAACTCGTGCTCGGGGACGTAACACGACCTGAATGGTTAACCTTCCGTCGTTGTTTAAAATTAATTCACATCAAACAAATGGCCCGCAGCGCACGTAATTACGGCAAAGTGTAATAATCGATGCAACGTGTTGATCGATGTTATGGACAAATGAGCTGGAAAACATTTCCAGTATGACCACAGCAATGTAGCGTGTATTGCTGGAGGGATACTATGGCGTTGAATTTTTGACGGAGATTTTTTTTGTAATATACAGGCTGTATTAAGACCGTGATCTGAAACTAACTAACTTGTTAGGAAAACGTCAAAATTTTAATGGATTCGTAATCACCGTAGCTGTTACCTGCCTTAGTTTCCGATCACGGACTAAATACACCCTATATAAATCTTGGATATACGCACATAAAAAAACTATTTACCTATACACTTGTGCGACAATTGACTTATTTGGTAATTGGCGAACTTAACCTTTTCACCTAACACATTTTCGCTCATCGTCCTGGTACTGTTTTTTTTTGAGAAAAAACTACTTTTTCCGGAGTTGTACCTACGGCCTATAGATCACTTGAATATATTTAGGTTTCGACCAAGAGCATAGAAGCCTAAAATAATCTATCAGCTTAAAAAAATGAAGAGCAATAACAGCTTTCGACTCTATGACTTTCGTTCTAGTCATCTGAAAACGTCACAGTCCATAGAGTCTTTGTTCAACTAAAATGTTGCAAAGAAAGTTGCATTTAGATACGTCAAAGCCTGCTTATGATCATTCAAGTGAAATAACTTTGCTATGACAAGACACAGTTTGCTTTAAAACTAGATTTTGCAATCGCAATTTCCGCATTTGACATCTAAGAAAATCGGTATCAGGAAAAATAACAAGAAACTAGTTGCAACGGCCTGGCTTCGCCCGGATAGATTAATTTACTAATAAATTCTGTGTTAGCAATACCGATTGTGGGTTTTTAACGCGTAATTTTTTTAACACAATTTTTTTTACCTATCCTATATAGGTAAATCTTTGCCAGATTCCTCTAATTCGTACCACAAATTAATCGTGGAATGATCATAAAACTACCAGACGAAGTTTATTTAACATTATCAAACAGTTTTTGAGTGATAAGAACACAAAAATGGCGCATATTCCCTGTTTTATTTATACACAACCAAGATCATCTTTCGAAGACAAATTCCCTATAAAAAACAGGGTAAGACTTTAATAAATTCATCAAACAGAACAATTAAATCCCACTTCCTTCTTCTCTACGGCATGCTCTATTCAAACATGACTCACTAAGACAATTTGTATCGTATCCGGCGCGATTGTTAACCAACAGAAGTGAACGAATCTCGGTGGTCTTTGTACGACCAGTTAACACCTACTCGATGTTAGTCTCGCTTGATAAATGTTTTTATTGCCGCGCACCGCAAGTGCAACAATTCGACCAGAAAGAATTACTTGGTGCGCATAACGAAGCTCAAACAATGGTAATGGGACTCTGTGACGAAACGAGGAGCCCGCTCGGTAGTCAAATGCGTGAACGTTCACGGAATGAATGCCAGTTGACAAAACGCTTGTAAGTTACAAATTCGTAATTTACAATCCGGCATTGTCTTGGGTGGGTCGTGGTGGATTTTGAATTTGGAACGCTTGAGCCCGCCATTGTTTGATTGCTCGGTTTTATTACAAATTTCAGAGTAAATAAAGATTCATACAAGTCATAAAAGAAATGTAAAAAAAAAATGCAACTCTTCATTATAACATGGTAGTACATATTGTTATATCATTTAATGATATGTATATTTAAGTATCATACGTGAAGTACACTTAACAACGAAGTTTAAACTTTACAATCTACCTCCCCTACGACATTTGTGCACAAAAATAAACCTTGTTATAGTGATCGAACCCACAATGATTTTTTAAGTCAATCATGGTATAAATAATGTTTATTTAGAAGGTTAGATTAAAGTTTAACAAAAACAACTAACCCGTTACATTGACTGCAAACAAAGACAGCCCGTTTTTCCTAATCATAATACATCTTAACAATTTAATCAAACAAAAGCTCACTTAAATGATATCTTTAACATAATTAGACTTAAGTGCCTAATAAAAAGTCCCTTATCTCATTCGTAACAAATTCTACGAAACGAACTTACTACGGTCGTCAGCAACGCTACCAAAAAAGGCAGCATTCACAATGCATAAAACTGCGTGCGCCGTAGACCGGTCGTCGCGAATATGTCTACCATTCGTTCCGCTACACCATAAATTAAGGAGATAAATGGTCCACCAACAATGGTTAAATAAACCCGACAGTTCTTATAACACTCGAAATGGGACGTAAAAAGTTGAAATGTCCATAAACACAAAGGTTTCGTATGTTTAATGGAACTTTAATACCTACGGAGGCTCGTCGATTGGTACAAAAAATTCATATGGTGAATTTTATGGATCCAATGGTCTATTAAAATTCCGATTCCTTTATACTCGCTCAATTTTCTAGGTCGCGTATGTTGGCTATCACAATATTTGGGTTAACGTTGTTTTCATTGTTCGAATTTCTAGTTTCTAGTATAATTTATGCATACATCGTAATGTTAAAACAATGGGAAATTTAATATTCTGGTCCGTGTTACGTATATGTTGTTGAGAACTTAAATGTATGAGAATATATTTGCGTTTTATTGTAATGAAGTTAAAGCTTTTATTAGAACAATAAGTATATTAGTCTCTCCCATATTAATAATCATTGTGGAAATATCAAAAGCGTTCCTTTTTTAAATGTCACTTATTTATAATCATGTTATGATTTTGTATTTCTTTGCCCCGCTCAGTATTAAGTTAATTACAAGACACGAAATATGAAACCAAAAATGGCGAGCTCCATTCGTGGACCAAGATACTTGTATGAATGTTTGGTGACTACCACAGTGATGTTAGTAGGTTCGGTCAGTCATAAAAAAGGAAATTTATATTATTTACTTTGTTCTTAGCAGTAATTCAATAGGAATAGTTTCCCAATTGAATACTTACCCCATAGCACATTCATTCTAGAAAAAAAATAACATTAGGTATTTACGGAATTTAAAAACCGTGGTCTTTTATCAACATTTTCACTCGTACAACTTACTAAATAAACACAATTAGCTATAAAATATTTGAACAAATGTTCCCATATTAAGCGAAAGTGAGTATATTGGGAACTATGTTACTCTGAGTTCACACACAGGAATATTAATAATGTTTACATCCAATGATAATACTCGTATACCAAGCTGGGACCGCTGATAGTGAGAACCGCTATACTTTGGAATTCGCTGCCGCGTTGGCTCTTCCCCAATAAGATGTACATAGCTTGGGTGTCTTCAAATCGCGAGAAAATCAGTTTCTACTAGACAAGCGCGCTCCATCGTAGGCCTCATCATCTTTTGACATCAGCCGTATCGTCGGTCAAGCGCAAACTTGTTTTATTATAAAAAAAATGAAGCATGAGATGATTTAAGACATTTTAAATAGGGAAACATAAATATTGAGAAGATGTCAGACTCGCGGCCTGTAGTTAATGCATGAGAGAAACCTTTGTGTAACAAAGAAAGGTGATGTCATATTGTACCAAAGCCGAACAACCTAAATTTCTTTATGTCAAATAGTTTACAATCTTAGTTACGATTGTATCTCAACAATCGAAGAAATGCAACGATTATAACATACACATACATATTAAGTAACTTGCAAGATTGCATATAATGATTTTAACAAACTGCTTACTGCAACAGAGATCAACTCTATTATAGGTCGATACGGGTATCCAAAATAAATTTAAATAAAATAGTAAACATGAATGAAAAATATTTGCCTATACTTTGAGTTAAAGAGACCCTCAAGAAAGACACGCCATATTATTTGTAACACTGAGCCCGTCCGAAGCTGAGAAATATTATTATTTCAACATATTTTCAAATCATATTTACATCAAACAATCCACATTATCAAACAAACGCGTGTAGCACCACAATATCCTACTGAACTAAATAAAAACCCACCGAAGATCACAAAGAGGCGTTCTCATAAAACGTAGATGTATAAAATAAGTGTTTACTTTGTCGGAAGCATCAAGCGGTGCCGCTTTGAAGTGGCTTCCATTTCTGTAGTACCAACCCTTCCACGCACATCTGTGGAGATAACGATAAAAATATTTACCATGTACCACTCCTCCGCTGCTGATTCCGATCTTGTTTTAATGAAGCTACTAATATTATAAGGAGATAGGATTTGTTTCTTTTTATAGGATCAACGCTGTACTAGCTCTGATAAAAGTAAAGGTAAAAAATTCACTGGACTGCTTCATTGGTGCCGCTGTAATAGTATCCAGTGTGTAAATTGAAGGACCCGGATTCAATTCGTTGGTTTGTTAAAATGTTATTACAGACGTAGTGGTGGCCTCGAGGCTTAGGCGTGGGGTCGAGAATCTCGACGGTCGCGGCTTCAAATCCCAGGCACACACCTCTGAATTTTAGAAGTTATGTGTGTATTTACAATGAATTTTCACTTACTTTAATGGTGAAAAAAAATCATCGTGGACACCTAAAAGTTCTTAGGAATTTCATAAGAGCGTTTACCCGGTTTTAGTGTAATTTGAGCAAAAACAGTACTTTTCGAACCCCTTAATTTTGATGAAGGACTCATCGTACAAACATGTTAATTACCAATTATTTTAGGGAATATTGTCATCTAAATAGTTAATATAGAATATTTTAAGATTTATGTGTAAATTTTGATAAATAATAAGACTGAATAACTAAAAAATAAAAAGTGAACGAAGGTTTTCTAAAATTCAATTTTACACTCATTTTCGAGGCTCAAATTTCGGGTTAATTTATAACATATTTAATCAAAATAAAATGTTGTTGAATCGGAAATATCCCCAAGCAAATAGTTAGTGAAAAATATTTTACGATTTAGATCTTTTATTCAAGTAATAAAAAATCTAAGGCATTCGAAATATTGAGAAATTACTGTCAATACAGTATTTTTTTTTAACTACTTTTTATAATATAAGAACGTGTATTTGGGAATGTACAATTTTTGTTTTGAAGAAATTTTGCCTATTTATTTTATTATAAATATTTTAAAATGTATTATAAAACGCTGTGCACAGCCCGGTGCAAATCATTAATCAGTCCGCCGCAAGGCTTTTCAGAGAGAGGACGTATCGCTCTGCGCTGCGTTGATTTTTAGTTTTTTCGATGTTTTCGCAGTTACCTGACTGCCTTCCAAACAATGATGATGATATAAGTGATGTATTTGACATTTTATAGACTCAATAAACATTGTTTCATTCATTTTCATTGCATAAAATTAACTATCGACGCTCATATTTACACGAGTCATATAAATACCGAAATCTAGTAGCCGCATGGCGCGTAAACGCTCTTAAGTGTGTACCTAGTCTGCTAATCCGCAATAAGCCAGCATGGTAGACTACGGCCTAAAATCCGTCTTTGAATCCGCGATCGTCGAGATCTTGTCTAGATCGCGCGTATCATCCTCAGGCCATCACGAATATATTCGTATAGCAATTAGTTATATCACTTAAAACTATTGTGAACTTTTTCCAGCCAATTACTTCAAGAATGCTTTACTTATTATCTCCGACGCTCTCGATACCTTGACCCTTGACGTTGGAAGATGGATCAGTCCAGCCCCCGGCTAGCAAATTACGTGAAGCAATTTTACCCACAATCTTAGCAATGACATTACTGCAACGGAATCTCTCCCACCGTGTTTGGTTCTAAACTATACATTGACCTCGGAGTTAGGAAGATTGAACTGATTTTATAGAGTAGGCATATTGTCCTTTTTTTTTTGGAATTTGCTTTTAAAAATTCTTGTATGTATCATTCTTTGTTCGTGATATAACAACATGCAATCGATAGAGCGTTACGTAGGTAGTATAGGTAACGTACGTAGCGTTATTTGTCATAATATTGAAACAGAGGTTTGGTGCTTGACTGTACTCGCAACTCATTTGTTTGCCTTTTCTGAAGAGCTTGTGGCACTAATTTTGCCAACAATGGTTTTGTTCGTTTTCCATATGAATAACAAAAAAAAACATAATTATAAAAAAATATCAAGAAGACATAGTCTGACACCAGCCAAAAAGATAATACTAAAGAAAAAGAGGAGAGCAAAAATAAAATATAAAAATTTAATCACAATTTAATAACCATGAACACAAATAAAATTATATTCGAAAATAAAGTACTTTTTCTCACAACCTCATAGCATTAAAATAATTCAATTATCAATATAATAAATAATTATGTCAAGAGCACTCCGACCATGAAAGTACTATATCAAAGTCACAAACGAAACATACGATAAAATTTAATTACATCGTTATACAGTTTTATTAACAAAACCACAGCAATGCATGCCTTTTACAGCGTTCTGTAACAGTTTTTTACACACGAAATCGAGAGAATTACACAAATTCATATGAATTGGTCTCACTCGACCTTTTGTCGACATTTACAGTTGAATTAATTGTCGAATAACCATAACAAAACATTGCATGATTACGTAATTTATTTTTTTACGTAACGATACCGATTTATGGGAATCTTCAGATTTTTAAAACATTGGCAATCACTTTTCGTTTTAGATTTCATTTCATCATCATCATCAGCCTATATACGTCCCACTGCTGGGCACGGGCTTCCTCTACAACTAGATTTATAAGTAGGTACCTATTTATGTAAAAGAGATCATGTGCATATAGTAGGCTAGAACTTTCTCCTATATTTAATTTTTATATCAAGGCCTTGTATTTTGTGCCAATGAAATTTTATCATAATATTTTTAAACGTTCCCCGCAACTAGTATCACTATATTATGGACGTAATATTAGATGAAAAAATAAATAATAATAAATAAGAGTGTTACTGTATGTTATAGATATAAGAGATATATGTACATATTTTAAACGTTGAGTAGTAGAAATAAAGGCTTTTTTACTTTTATTCATTTTATTTTATTATTAGATGATTTAATAAAATTATCAAAAAAATAATTTCATGTTTCAAAAACTTATTTATCTCAATTTATAATTATCATCATTTATGATATTAACGGAAGTAAAAATAGACACTCTATTTTTGACTTCGCAAATTTCTTAGTTCCATGTTAGGCCCCTAAAAGAATTTTGTCCACGCATCGCGTACTACCCTCCGCAGTGGATCCCCTTGAAAATTTAGGGGAACGCAATCATTCCCTTTGATTCCTCTTCCGTCCTATTCAATTAGGAGGCGTCTCCTACTGACTACGAAAAATATGTGTATTTCGCCTCAGCCATTACCCTTACGAGAGGGCTACGTGAGTGTACTTTGGAGGAAATATAAAGCCCAATACTTCAAGTTTTATATGCCATTATAATGTGGAGAAAAATATCTACCTAATTCTATTTACATGATAAGTGCGGCCAGCCTGCACACCAAAAAACTGCGTATTCAATTTTCACATCAAATTAAATATGACAATGTTACCTGACTGCCTCCTCGTCGTCAAACGGATCGGGCCGTTGTCGTGCAATTTAATCCCGGGTTTGATAGCCTGGGTCGGGTAACTACATATGTTTTTGTGTATAATCTTAAACTTAATTAGTTTTGTACATACATACATACATACATAAACTCACGCCTGTATTCCCTTAAGGGGTAGGCAGAGGTGCATCTCTGCACCCGCATTTCGCCAAGTATGTATCAGTCCCACGTAATAGGTGGCGAGCCTATTGCCGTTTTTCGGGCACATTTCCAGACTCCGTGCTGTTACCGAGAATTTCTTAATGGAAAAACCCAATAACACTTTGCCCGACCCGGGAATCGAACCCAGGACCTCTAGATCGCACGCCACATACTTGTACCGCGAGACCACGAGGCAGTTTATTAGGAATTAGTTTTGTATTGAGACAATGTTAATCGATAGTGGTCCCCACGAGTTTTCATTAATTTGGAAGCAGAATTAAAAAACATCATTAGGAAACTGCATTACAACGTAACACAGATACGTTTTAACAGCGAAATTATAGGCCAAATTATCAAGTGTTATCGCTATTACAACGGTTATTTTTAAGTGACAGCGATATCTAATGGGCGCTAGTGGCAACAATGGGGGCTCACATTTTTATCCTAGCGCGGCGCACTCACTTCCTCTTCTGTAATCTTCATTATCTCGAAGTGTACCGAATTGGGTCAATACAGTGTGAACTATCCCACCACTTACACTTTGAACATGGAATATAATGATGTGAATTTGTATAAGCTGTTGGTACCGGGATATAGAAAAAAAATTTGGATGTAAAGCAGCTTTTGCGAAGGAATAGGATTCTTAACTCGAAGCCTTTAAACCCAAATAAAATTATTGAAATAAAAATCATAATTACATCGATCTCTTGTGCTTCATTCAGTCTTTCTCCTTCTGCTCTTTCAAATTTTAGCTCTGTACTTACGACTCAAGTTTGTTAAAGGCATTTTGGGGCTAAGCTGGTCATAAGCCATTACTTAAGCTACTGCTTTGCTAGAAGGGCCTCCATATAGTGTTTTGGAGTGGAGCAATAATCTTGCATACAGCTACGTAGCTGAAGATAGAGGAAAAAGCACAGAATTATGACTTTAAAAAGAAAAAAAAATGCGCTGAAAGTACAAAAATATTTATTATAAGACAGCTTCCGTGGCACAATTGGTTGGCCGCAACTGATTGACATTTTCGTGTTTCACAAATATTTGTTTCGTACCTGGGTGTTGCGTGACCGAAAAATCTCACGTTAGTACTAATTCCCACGACACAAAACTTGTATCTCGGTGTTGGGACAGGACGTTGTGCATGGCTCATTTATTTTGAATTTGTTATATCCTAAAATTATGATGGCTATCGGGATTCGATAACTTTGTGTAATTTGATCCAAATTTTTCACTTTATTTACGGTATAATAGACGCCACTTTTATTGAACAAAGAAATTTTAAAAACCAAATAGGAACGAAGAAAAAAATAAATTAATTGAAGTTGCATGTCGCGGCTAGTCAAATTTTTTATATTTTTTTCGTCGTATCTTTTTTTTTTTCAAATAGTG
Organism: Hemaris fuciformis; assembly: GCA_907164795.1. NCBI lineage: Eukaryota > Metazoa > Arthropoda > Insecta > Lepidoptera > Sphingidae > Hemaris > Hemaris fuciformis. The sequence continues at coordinate 10,613,138 of OU015442.1, forward strand.
CAATAGGTTCAATGTCCTGAGTTTGAGCACGCTGCCTATTCACACAAGTTTGTTCCGGTGTAATGAGCCGGCGTCATACATTGCGCAAGCGACGCGCGGCGTCACAGATCTGCAGCGGCGACGTCGGCATGCATTCGACACGCTCCGGAACAAATCACGTCCGAATACGGGCTGGTATGGGAAAATTTTAATCGCTATATTATTAGTTTATAGTTCAATTTATAATGTTTGATGTATTGTAAGTCTTATCATAAAAAAATTGACTTTGTTTTTCTCAAAAAAATACAACATAAAAATGACTGAATAATCACAGCGTGGGATTTTTAGTAATACATAGGATGCCTATGTTGTTAAAGGTTATTTTTTAGTGAAATCTTAGGATAGCCACTTGCGACCTTCTAATTTTGATTGAGTTCTAGAGTCATTTCATTCATTGACCCAGACTGTAATAAAAAAATGGAGAAAACAAATATCTCTTCTTCTCGTTAAACTGTGGTAAAAATAGCAACCGACAATCAAACACGTCAACTCAGAAGCGTCGAAACTGCAACTATCGATTTAAAATGCAAATCCAAACAACTGTTTATCAGCTGAGCGATTGCATTAAGTCAGTTTGCTTCAAAGCTTAATTACATCGCTGTGTGGGCGACGAGATGTTCAGACATACGCCAATCTCTGGAACATTTGCCATCATTTTAGTCCATCACGGGACATAAGCTCAAACTTCTGCATTTTTTTAGCTCATCCTAATATATATATTTTTTATTCTGGCTCGGCAAAGTGACCCCATTGCACCTGATGGTAAGCGTAATGGAGTCCAAAAAAAGTGTCGACCAGCGAAAGATGATGATCTCCCGTTGGTCGACACAATCATGCCGGCCTAATACCTCTTCAACTTTCTCGTGAAGAAGTTTCTATGGTCATTAGCCATAAAACCATGAATATGAATCACCCCCACTTTTAAGTGGATAAAGTGATCTGCATATATAAAGTCCGCCAACCCGCACTAGGCCAGCGTGGTGGACTAAGGCCTAAACCCTCTCAGTTGTAGAGGAGGCCCGTGCCCAGCAGTGGGACGTATATGGGCTGATGATGATATATAAATTCTTGGATTTCTAAGATAACCATGCGCCTGGCCTCCACTTTATATTTTTTTTTTATTGGCAGCCATAATTTTGCACATGATCGTCATACCATTTCCAACAATTAAGGTACATAACATGTAGTATTACGTACTTACTATATATGATTATTTTTAATGTATAATAACAAAATCGAACACCTAAAATACATTCACAAACGAATATTTATCTTGACATAGACCGATTACATAACTAACATAGAACTTTATTTTAAACTAATTATTAACTTATTACTCAGAACTTTATATAACCTGCCACTTATAATTACTATAAAAAATGACATAAGCATAGGTATTTATTTTATGTAAATAAAAATACCAAACACAAATAAAATATCTCGACATCCCATAAACTATGGCCAGCTTAATATACGCTCAAATGATAGAGTTACGAGTTGTTCGAACAAAAACCGGTATTAATTAATTAGATGACGCGATAACGGAAAAAAGCTACGGTTGGATGCTAATGGCTGGCAGTTTCTGTCTAGCCCTTAGCGTATCGACTTAATTATATTGAAGGTTGACATGAGAAGTAGCAGCGTGCTGCCAACTATTCCATGTAAATGACTCATTGGTTTACACAACATTTTGTTTAATTTATGGCGAAATTTATATGGGTCCTACTGTCTCTATATAGCTTTGAGTAGGCGAAGTAGGTATACTTTAGATGAAAATAACCAGCTTTGTTACAGGTAATGCAGTTAAGTCCTGATGCGAAGTCATCAGGTTTAGGAGCACAGTCGAAAATTCTCGGCGATCGCAGGTTCAAACCCCATGCACACACCTCTGACTTTTCGAAGTTATGTGTGTATTCACAATGAATTATCACGAACTTTAACGGTGAAAGAAAACTTCGTGGAGAAACCAATATACCTAAAAAAATCTTATAGGTATAGGTAGGTATTAGGTACCGAACGGGGAGTTTAAGGCGCTTTCCTCACGTTGAAAAAAAGGTGTGTAGTCCTAAGCCAGCGTGGTGGACTAAGGCCTTACCCCTCGCAGTTGTGGAGGAGACCCGTGCCCAGCAGTGGGACATATATGATGATGGTGACGATATGGGTGTAATGCTGTGTCGTCAATTAGAGGAGTATATAATATGACGATAAAAATGGCGGATGTTGATGGTTTGATGTGGTGTGATGACAATTTTCACAACCCTTGATGTGTTTAGATTAATGCCGTTGAATAATTTCAAAATGAAAACGTAGCCATTCGTGGCTCAAAGTTTCCTGCACCAACGACTTCGGATGAGTCCATCAAAATTATCAACAAACGGATGCTGATAATTTAACTATACAAAAGCCATTGAATAGAGTAGAAAGACACTATCAGCAATATCGAAAAAAGGTACTGTATTTTTTTAAAATCTGGCAAAGGCAGATAATATTTATTTAAATGAAAACAATGTGTCAAAAATACATACATAGTAATAAAGAAATAAGCTATTTAAATTTGATATTTTTTAACTTCTACGTTAAGCATACCCCCATATTTTATAAAGATTTAAACATGAGGGCAATTCGTTTCAATCACAGTTATTTGTACGATGTATGATATTTTTTATCAATAACTTGCATTGTCATTTTCGATGGTCCCTTCCTCCCGTTAAATAACTCTCATGGCGATTCGTCACAGTTTTAACATCTATTATTGTCAATTATTATAAATTTTAAATTTTAACAGTACTTTTTTATACGAAAAGGGGTGTTTAAATAGAGGTTTGTAAAGGATTTTACGCTTGAGGAATAAATTATATCTGTTATGTATTTTGTATTTATACATCAATCATTTTTATTCATAGTTACAATATACCTTTAAACGCATATTGTTATGAACTCCTGAATTTTACTTTTTTATTATGTTTTTAGTCAAGCTTTAAAAAACTTGTTTGTTTGCAAAATAACATTGATTGTTTATTTTTTTGCATTTTATTATCAAAAAATGAAGAAGAAGTATAATCCCATTTCCAGCATTAAAAATATCCAAATCACTTTTAAGAATTTAGTAACAACAAATTTTCTTAGCTGATGGACGCTCCAAATCCTTTGGGATAAGTAAAACGGATTGGGTATTCTCAGAGCGCTTGCCCTAAAATCATTATCATTAATATTCTATTGACCTACATTGCACTGAGAATTCCAAATTTGGCGATAACCCGGACCCAGTGCGCCCTACACGCTGGGCTGAAATGTTATTTACTCTAACTTTACGTTTGCGGAGGGCGTGCTAAAAGGTTTGCAAATAGAGCGGCTAAGTAACGTGTCACTTAGACAAAGACGCCTGTTTCCCCCACTGTGCGTGTGACTCACGCATATTGCCCAGTTTGGTGTTAGACACATCCATACGAAATCGGTACTAGTTTCACAACTTGGGATACTTTGTGGTTTTTTTTGTTTGAATTTACATACATACATACATAAACTCACGCCTGTATTCCCGAGAGGGTAGGCAGAGGTGCATTTCTGCACCCACATTTCGCCAGGTTTTGTATCAGTCCCACGTAATAGGGGGCGAGCCTATTGCCGTTTTTTGGGCACAATTCCAGACTCCGTGCTGCTACTGAGAATTTCCTAATTGAAAAACCCAATAACACTTTGCCCGACCCGGGAATCGAACCCAGGACCTCTAGATCGCACGGCACATACTTGAATTGATTTACTCTTTATTGTACTCCAAGTAAATGAACAAAATAGTTAATCATCTTCATCAGCCCATATACGTCCCACTGCTGGGCACGGGCCTCCTCTACAACTGAGTGGATTATAGTTATTAGTAATCTTAAATTAAGGATGTGTAACAAGTGGCGGCCTTATCGCTATCGACGATTTCTTCAAGGCAACCGTTAGATGGACTGATTAAAAGCATAGAATAGGTGATCACAATTACCTACTGCAAGCAATAACTAAAAATGTTTGAGATTATAGCCTTGAATCTGCAGGCTTTTACTCCTCATATCCCTTATAACCAATTCACATATCTCGACTCTTAGTCACAATCACAATGGCATGTATACGGATTTTCCCAAGAATATTTCGGTGATCATGGATGTTGACGTGAAACTTGCTAGAAATACGAAGCATGCAAGTTCAAGGTGTTTAAAGGATCCTAATAACACCATTTTAAATCAAGTCGTGTATAACCGCACATACCGGAATTCATTGGAAAGTCCATGTGCATTGTAGGCTTCTGACGTTTTCTGTAATGCAAAAGAAAAAACGGTTAGCAGCCAACAGGATAATTTTAATAACCCGCAATGTTCTCGTTTATAATCAAGCCCTATTTCCTGTCAATCTTGTTAAAGGATAATCCTAGGAACTCCCTGATAAAGAAATAAAAAATAGATATTGTTCATAAATTTCAACAAAAAAATTAAACAATAGAATATTTGATATTAAAATATATACATTTGACTCACCATACATACTAGTAGGTTTAAAAAGTATATTGTCTTTGGCTCTTTATGTCTCAACGACATGCCATTGTTCTTGCGTTATCACTAAAAACGACAACGCACTGCGGTTCATTTAAATATAATGAAGAATTGTATTATTTAGCCAAGCCTTAATGACTCAACGTTGGCGAAACTAAGCTAAGATTGACCAGACATTCTTTGTTTTCACCTCTCCTCTTTATAAATAGTTTTTTTGGAATCATATTTATTTTGGGACATAAATTCACAAATTAGGGAATGACAAATTCGAAAAAAATGCAAAAATCCTCGGCAAAAACAGAAAAATGTGATTGAAGTTTTAATGAAATGTTTTTGTTACCATATTATGCTTGATTAACATTTGTAACAATACATAAAAAAAAACCGGCCAAGTGCAAATCGGACTCGCGCATGAAGAATCCCGTACCACTATTTATAAAAGTCACGTTTGTTGTATGGGAGCCCCCTTTAATATTTATTTATTTTGTTTTTTTAGTATTTGTTATTATATTATTGCCGCTAGCAACAGAAATGCATCACCTGTCGAAATTTAAACTGTCTATCTATCACGGTTCATGAGATACAGGCTGGTGACAGACGGACAGCGAAGTCTTAGTAATAGGGTCCCGTTTTACCCTTTGGGTACGGAACCCTAAAAACGTGATGCCATGGACGCACATTTGACACAACGTCTCTTAAAACCATAGTCTTAATTGACCGCAGACCGCATACAAAATGAAACTATATATTTACGAGTGATAAATAACATAACTCCGTGTTAATCCAGAACATAAAATATACATACGAGTACATATGCGTGCAACTTCTATACTAAATTGCTTCAGCCGTTTTACCTTATTTAGTTACGAACATCTAAAGAATTAAACGTAAAACACGCTATGCATCGCAAACTTATATTTTTCCAATCATGTATTCTGGAATCAGATGATAAATGCAGGTGCGGTCCAAATTCAGCATCTAGTGGCAAGAAACTATGTATCATGTCCTCACACAATACAAATTGACCGTTTAATTAATAAAAACAAGTAACAATAAAACTAATTTAATATAACTGTAAGTGTTTATTTGTCGATCGGCGTGGTTCTGGCGCCAGCTGCGCGAATAAGGGAGTCAAGTCATAGAGTAAAGAAACAGAACCGACATGAAATATTCGAAATAAAGATATTTCCCTCTGTCTAAGTGATTATTACAAGAATGCAAATGGCTGATCCTATGTACGCACGTTGCAATTTATTTTCATTTGTAACGAAATTAGTCCCTATTGGCATTTCTCGTTACTTTCAGCATAGTTCTGAGGGTATATTTTTTCTTAATATAAATATTCCTTTGTTAATTTTAATAAATTTGACACCACTGCTCTGCTCCTTCCTAATAGTGACGATGTTACAAAATAATGTGAAACGAACTTTAGAATGTTTCATAACGCATTAAAACTAACGCACATAAAGTTACATGTCCTCAAATACAATAGGGTACTGTCAAATTTAAATATATCGGCTACTTGATAAGATTGAAGATTACGCACCGCTTAAGGTGAAATCCAGAGAGATTATAATACGTAGGGTTGTCGTACGTTTAACATCTCTACAAGTTGGTTGAGATTAAGAAAGGCGCTATCAGAATGTTTAAAGAAGCAAAGCTAAAATTATATTACTCTATAAAAACTATGATATGACATCAATTTGTAGACAATTGTACAATTTTTTTTTAACTGATCTTGTGCACATCTTTGTAAAAGGTTTGCCACTTATCATGTACAGGAAAGTGGGTTACATCTGAAAGTATGTGATCTAACATTACTCATACTACTTCATAGAATCTGTTTTCCCTAGTACTAGTGTAACGGTTTCATAGTATATTGGGCGATTTCATTTACCTATTATATTGTAACTTTTGGCGGATCATAATAAATATTATATTTAAACCCAAAGTTATTAGAATACATATTTTAAGTGTCTTCGATATTGTTACTACTATTTATTAAATATTCAAAGCGTACTCTAAATAAAGCTAGTAAAATAGCTTCCTTGGGCGGATTATTTCTTCAATTTTACCCTATTAAAATGATGTACGCATCACCACATTAATTAACCAAAGGAACTAAAGGGCTTAATAGACCAACCATTCTTTTAATTATTCAAATGGATTTATAATTTTATTCCAACGATTCTGGCACTGTACTACAATTATTATTATACACCTGCATACGGGTTAGATACAACTTTGTAGAACAGAGAAAAGTGAATGACATAAATATTCTCAGACTTCGGCAACTCTGGCATACTTCCCATAGAGAAATATGGAGTCTACATGAATATTGATCCTCGCGTTGACTTCGGAATACATCTTACTCACACGAATCATTATTTATACATAGTATGTCAATTGATACTAGAGCAGGAAATGGTTATCATTTTAATAGAAAACTAAGGCTTACGTGAACTATTGGTATTGAGTACCTACCTTGTTTTACAGGATTTGAGTTGTGATGTATTAAAAACTTAATAATGTTAACGGTAAGCAATGCCGTAAGGAATAGTACTTGAGCGAGAAAATTACATTGTCGGTTCTGCAACTTGTTCTTAATCGTTTCACAAGTATCGCAGATACAACATTTTGCCCCAACATTGATCGGGAATCGGAATCGATACGGAATTGTGCGATAAACTTTGGCTTCGAACGTTTAATTAAAAGAAGTTATTTGTCGTAGCTTTATTGTACAGAAATAGTTTATTATCTGAAAGGACTTGGCTGGCCCATCGCCATTTTCATTCATTCGAGTAACAATAATGTACTCAAGGTTAAAACAATGTGTTTCAGCGTCAATGTGTTTGTAATCACCGTAACTAATATCTGTCTTAGTTTTAGATCACGGTCTTTTTACACCCTATGTACAATCATTAGAAATAATAATAATAATTACAATCATTAAAAATTGAAATTTAAAGAATATTGTAAATATTCAATTTGACCTCAACACCTTCACCCATAATTCAAAATTAGAAACCTTTAGTACACCATCTAATTCTGTATATTCAGGGATTATTCCATTCTTCCCCATTAATATCCTACACGATATAAATTCTTTCAAATGCTGCGTTCATTATAATAGTAAAAGCGGCTAAAGCCCATCGTTCGGTACTAGTCAAAGCGATATAACGGAGATTCGGGCCAATGTCTCTGATCGTATATTGTCGCCCGAGATGACTCCGATAGTAGAAGATAATATTTCGGCGGATATTTAGTCACGAGAGGAGCGATAAGCGGGTTCTATTTTTATAAAATCTATGATTTTCAGTAAAAAAATATAAATTTAATCTTCATGAAATTTGTTGAAAAATTTAATAAATAATTTGGTTGAAAAACGCATGGAACACATAATATTTATTTAAACGAATAATAAATAAATAAATACACCCAACAGTCACATACATAGGTCTGACCACACATAAGGATACAAGTCTTGTGTCGTGGGTATCAGAAACTACGAGAGACGTTTCGGTCTCACAAACACCCACACCCGAAACAAATACTTGTGGATCAAACAAACATTTGTCTCGGTGCGGGGATCGAACCCGCAGCCTCTCGTTTCGCAAGCTGGTATCTAGCCAACTGGGCAACTGACAAGGGGCTGTAAATTGAACGAATAGTAATTGTTATTATTCAACTCTGAATTTCTGTATTCAAAATAATCATTTTTTTAGCCTGAGTATAAAATGTAGTAGTCATAATGACCTCAAAGGTATTAATATATTTAAAATACACTCTATTTATTTTTATATCCAATCATATAGACTGAACGTGAGCTATAGAATGCCTATCACTTTTTAATACGTCCATATAAAATTTAATTCAGTATATTACATTCAGATCGTAAAAACTCAACACAATATAAATGTTATTTTTTATTTCGCTCTTCACTGAGCATTTTAGGAATGGACCCAGAATGCATTAAACTCAGTATGAAATAGAGATATCAATTTATATCTAAATCGACGTGGCGCATACATTAATTCACGATTTTAATTCACTGTATAAAATGGTGCAGCAACGTGTTCTCTATCTTATCTGATGTCGTTTATAGGATTAGGGCTAGATGGGCCAGATACCGAGTGGATGGGTGGTTGAACATGAAGGAATGTTTTAGAGAAATCATTCAATGAATTTCTAGCTTTGTTTTTATGTTAATTAGACGAAACCAGTCCAGCGGGTCGGTGAGCAAACTTCCGCTCTCTAAGTTTGTACATACATCACACTTTACGTGGGTTCCTGTAATTGTAAACTTTGCTTCCTCCTTGTCTTTTTAACGTGAAAGAAAGGGAGGGGAATATGAATAAACATTTGCTCGTTATTGGTACTCATTGAGTGAGAACTCAAAGATCATTTTTACAAACAACTTCGTAACAGAATCTGTTGGGCGTTTTATTATTACGATTCTCATTGGTGTGATTAAGAGAGCATGGTTGTGTTAATGAATTGAATCGATGGGTGTAAGTAGAGGATTACTATACAGAGATACAACGCCCACAACGTACGCGTGCGGTCAATCGTTCGAATTAACACAATCTTGCTCTTTAAATAGCAAGTACTTAGTACATGGATTTACTTTGTTGGTAATTCGCAGTACTGTTTATTTACCAACTTCGACCTGCGACTTATGCTGGATTTTAGAATTACGTTCAAAGACAACAAAAATTATCAATAATAAATTAAGTTACGGAATTTTTGATATCAACAAATTAATAATGAAATCGGTCACATTTTTCTTATATTTTTTATTTGCACTCTACAACCATATTTTATAAATATATCTAAATTGACTCTTTTAAATCCTTATATATTTATTGGCGCAACAAAATTACTTCATCCACAATGTTTTACTCGTACATTGCACGATGACGGATGTACTTGTCTATATATTTATATGCTCATAATCCTGAAAGTAAACGTGATTATGGCACATTATAGATCATTATCAACCAAATGCCCCGTTTGGAACCAATTCAGTACATCTAGGCTCTCTTTACTTATCGCAGATAGAACTTATAAGGAAAAAGATTTCCCATTAAATGAAAACCATTAATGAATGCTATTGCAAAATAATAGGTACAACACTGTTGCTATAAGTCTGCAAGTTTGTTGCTTTGGTTCAAAGCTTCGTGATTCTACCTTTCACAATAAATAGAGTAAATATTTTAGAAATGTAATATCGGTACTTAAACATCATATTAAGTCCATTTAACTTAGCACGAAAGCAATTGCCTTGGAAGTAGTTTGTCTAAACGGTATCCATGTCCCATATAAGTACTTGTTTGAAATTGAATATGTGTAATGAATGCAACAAAATCTTTAGTGGTGTGAGGTGGTAGCCATATGGTACACATCTTTTAGTTTTGTTAAAGTATTTTAGTTGATCATGAGATTCCGGGATTGATTCCAAGGACAGAGTTAGTATTACTGGTTTTTTCTGCTAAGAAATTCTCAGTAGTAGTCTGGCAGTCCGCCCGATGAACTCTCATTGAATCGCTTTCCTTTAAAATAACTGAGGCAATGTGGTGGTGTATATCAGTTCAATAGGCGTAGTAGTGATGGCCTCAAGGTTTAAGCACGCGATCGAGAATCTCGGCGGTCGCTGGTTCAAACCCCAGGCACACAACTCTGACTTATCAAAGTTATGTGTGTATTCACAATGAATCATCACTTTTTTTTTTTTTTTTTTTTTTTTTTCTTAGGAAATTCTTAGGTGTGAAGTCCACCAACCAGCACTTGGCCAGCGTGGTGTACTAAGGCCTAAACCCTCTCAGTTGTAGAGGAGGCCCGTGCCTAGCAGTAGGACGTATATGGGCTGATGATGAGGCTTGAGAGAATACCTTGGAATCAAATAATAATATAATTTCCAATATTATTTCGATAAGTATATTTCGTACTACAGTTTTTCTCAATATTCCGATTTATGTTGAATACATAGACAGTGACAATAGTTACACTACGTATTGATGTGTTAAAATACTCAACAAAGCGCCGTAACCGCAATTCAAACATGGTCCGATCGCTGACCGCAAAACTGGATCGCCAATGACGGGGAACGAAGACCGCTAGCTAGAAACGAGGATACGCTTATCCATCCAATGGTAAATAGGTTTTTATAGAAAATGTTCCAACGAATACCTACCAACTTCTTTATTGTAATAATCTAGGACTAGTTAGTGAATCAACTCAAACTGTTGCGTTACAAAGGAGATGATTTATTTGAGTAGTAGATATATTTTCTTTTTTAATGTTTACTTGCATTTGCAAGTAAGCATATTTTTTGACTTCATCACTATCCGTTAAGTGTACTTACACTACCTTATAAATTTTGTTTATTAAACTCGATTCTAAATCGTAGGACTATTGCGACGAAGATTAAAAACATTCTAAAGCTCCAAAACCACAAGCCATCATACATAAAATAGTAATTGCGTTGATAGCTAAGAATAAATTTTAAATATTCCATGGAAATGTTTCTAGTTAATTAACGTAGACAATTAAATTATAGTCTTGTTTTTGAAGCCAGATATGTTCCTAAAGATAATAACAACATTCTACAAGACACTGGTGGAGGACTAAAAGTAAATAAATGACACATCAAGCTAATTTTAAACTTGCCACGACATTTCCATAGTTTGAAACTTGCTCATAAGCAAAAAGCGATGTATACTGCTTTTACCAATATGGAAACATGCATTCGTTTGTGATGTTATTTATAGAGGGAATTCATAGCGATATAATATAATTAAAATTTTCACTGTGCTATTCATTCAGTATGTGGCTCGCATTTCAAGTAATGATCTTGCAATTATGTTGACACTTGATGCTGCATATCTCATATTCCTTTAATGATCATAAATACCTTTATCGTATTAAATTAAAAACGAGTATGGTTATAACTCACCACACCAGGAGGTTTACCGCTAAAAAAGTTATATGCCAAAACTGCCAGCGTTGAGACCAAATTCAGTAGCACCCTGCATCCAGCGATGTCTTGCATTATTCAAACTAAATACAACTAATGAATGAAATAATTTGATAAATTGTTCAGTATTTCTTTGATATAATATTAAATCATTGACATTGTTTAGTAGGTAGAGGATCTTGTTAATAATTTATACTAATAATATAAATGGACTGAGGCCTAAATCCTCTCAGTTATAGAGGAGGCCCGTGCCTAGCAGTGGGACGTATATGGGCTGACATGATGATGTGGAAACATATGGTGTCTTAGAAAAGGACTAATATGTTACAGAAATATCTCCAGGTGAGCAGAGCCCAACCGCTATTATATCAAAAGAATTTACAATTTTCAGATGATTAGTTGAAAAAATTACACCATAAAATCTTCCAATATCATTAAGTTACATAATCTCGATAGTCAGTCATCCAACCGCACAGGCGCGTGTCGTCTGTCAGCGGTCACAATTGTCCTTTTTTTCCGGATGCAACGCCGTGGATGCGGTGTGCGCCGGTAGTGATCTATCATATTACATGATTTCTTTAACATTTGTTACTGTTAGTACAAGTGGTACCTTGTCAAATGTTTCATTTGTTACGGATGTTATTTTAAAATGGTTTCGTATTCGTGTAACCTGCCTTTGGCACCTACTTTATGTGTCATTGTGTACTTCGAATTTATTAGAAGTAAGTCAGCTGTTGTACGTCGTGTCAATATTTTCCTTGTTATTTGAAATGCTTGCTCTTTAAAGTAAGTGTAAGAATTTTTGCAAATGTCTCAACTTATAATAAGTTTCCCGTCTGCCTTGAGTTGTCGAAAACTGACTTTTATTTTTATAAATGACTCGGCTCATATCATGTCGAGTTAATTGTTTTGTCAATAACCATCTCTGGAAATTAATTAGGTATAACTAGGTTTGGATTATTCATCATGCTTGCATGCGAACTGAAAGACTGCACATATTGTTCATATTAATATCGAGTATTCTGTAATAGGTAGTATGACTTAGGTAGGCATGAACCAACTACTACGGAACCCATAATTTGAGCCTTGATAATATGCTGCTCAATGGTCAATAAAAATATCGCTATAAAATCATGAATAGATAGGTAGCCAATTAATAAGTGGATGTAACATTTATGACACCGAATGCGATTTTCAAATATTCATTTACATTTACAATTGTGCTTGCATATTCGAGGAGCCAAACTTAGTTACTTAGAGCCAAAATATGTATACTATTTAAAATATGTATATATATTTTTTATTTATAGTATACATATTTTTTGTATATTCTGGCGTCAATCAATAACAATGCATCTAATCTAATATAAATCCAAACTTGTCGCCAAATATTACCAAGATGACAGTGAAAACCGTCTTTTATTACTTTGCGTGGTTTGGATGAAATACGTGGTTAAGAACCGCCACAAAGTAATATTGACTTGAGTATTTTATATTTCTTAGATACTGGGGTTTAATTACATCTTATTGATCCCAGGATGATTAGTCTACGATATAAAACTCACACAAATCTGTTTATTAACAGAAACCAGGACTTCGAATCTCAAAACGAAACTCGAAACTCATTAAATCGAAATAAATTCGCTGTTAAACATTTCTCGAAACTGAATTTCCCAGAACGAAAATAAAAGCAACAAAATTACGTAATTTAATAAAATTACCGAGTGCACTTAATCATTTCATTGTCAGCAAACACACATGCATTCTACCAGCATTTCCAGTTCTTTGCCTTTCTTTTTTAATAACCATTCATGTCAACGTGTTGAAAGCATTGCAGCGTAAATGACAACGTACTGTTATTAGCTCTGGCTCCACTTTTAATTAGGATAATTTGAGGTTTCCGTTAAAACTAGCATGAATATCGTGAACGATCTTTCTAATAAGGTCACGGAAGGTAGTTGGAGAAATATGTATAGCGTGTATAAAATATGTGTGACTGCTTAAGAAAATTATCAGAAAAAAAACTATAATTACATTGTAGAAGTAAGTGCGTGTTAAGTAGACCTGATTTAGCGTTTTATATAACAAAAATCTTACTAATGCTATAAATATAAAGCCAGCAACTTGTCTGTTTGCGATGTCTAGAAAATAAATAATTTAATATACCCAAAAATGACATTCCAATCAATCTAATCCATCAGACAAAAGAAGTCCACTGCTGAACAAAGGCGTCTCCCAATGACTTCCACAGGGACCTGTTGGAGGCAGTCAGCATCCAGCGACGTCCCGCGACCTTTAATTACACTAGTGAAACTTATTTAACAGCAGGTTAGGCAAGCGTAATTAGGCAATTATTTCGTGAGAATCAAAAAAATAAATGCAATAGATGTCCCCGAAGATACGTGCGAGCCGCAATACTTTCATAATGAAACTTATCCAAGCGCATTCTCGAGAAATTACGTTACACACCTAAGGGTTGTCGCAAACAGGCGACATTGCGATGAATAAAAGAACAGTTACTTGTTACTGTTCTCTTGCTTTTATTGTGGAGTTTAATAAAATTGCCAGCAGCAAGAACCATTATTTTACTGTTCTTGTAAGAAAAAGTTGTGTTTTTTATCCTAATTAGTTTTTAAAAAGAAAGCAGCTTTGTTTAGTTTGTTACTTAGCTAATTTCATGTAGAATACGTAAGACCAACAACGACGTCACTTTATGGATCGATTAGATATGTGTGCTACATTACATTATATGTATGAATTAACTAAATTATGTAGTCTTTCGATCTTCACATTATATAACTATAAGGAGGACAGCTTGATAAAGTTGTTTTCTAACAAAAGATAAATGGTCATTGCCTGGAGACAGGTACCTCATATGGATCCACGATAAATATTGACTAGTAAACGAGTTTATTTCTCTGAAATTGCTGGTATCCACGTGTAGAATTTTTAGCATGACTTCTTTAGTCACTTCCACATTTTTCTTTCCTTTCTTTTCGACAGCCCCGTGGCGCAGTTGGCTAGACACCAGCTTACGCAACGAGAGGCCGCGGGTTCGATTCCCGCATCGAAACAAATGTTTGTGCGATCCACAAATATTTTTTCGGGTCTGGGTGTCTGTGAGACCGAAAAGTCTCACGTAGTTTCTGATGCCCACGACACAAGATTTGTATCTTAATGTGGGGTTCGAACTATGTATGGGACTGTTAGGTGTATTTATTTATTTATTTAGTACTCAACAGTAGTCTTAACAAATTAGGGTTCTTTAAGCAATTGAGAAGAGTATGTTTCTAACGTTACTGTTTGCTAAGATATTTTTAATTTCCCGAAAAACAATATCTTCATACCTATGTTAATACCGTGAATAGTCGATAGTTTTCTCACGCCCTTAGTGGTAAATGTATGAATGAAAGAAAGTTGGGCGCGTCGGTCACTATACACGTATTGGTGTTTTGTTATGCGAGGACGCGACGCGTGTGGTTTGCACCGTGTCATTGTATATTCGCTGTAAGGATTTCCCATTTGAATCATCGTAATAGTCGTTATAATGACGGGTTGCCAACGTAAAAGCAATACTAATAAGCAACCATGAAACATAATGCCTATGACTGGTTAGGAATGATTGAGCATTTTTTTTAAACAAAAGAATCTACGTCATCCATCTGAGTGCTTAACTAGTCTAGTAACATTTCTCAACCGCGTATAATAAAGGTATACATAACTAAAAATATTTAAAATAAACAAATAATTTTCGGCATGACGTGACACGATGTAGAAAATTTTATAATAAAACTCTGGTTAAATTCCATTCTCAAACCGCAAGGTACATATTATAGATCTAAAAACTCTGTAATCTCCATTTATTGTTTGCCATCGTCATAGGTTCACACGCATGTGAATCTCTGTTTACTAAACATATAATATATATGAGCTACTAAACCTAAACTACAATATAAAAAGTACGGCTAAGCATCGACGGAGTAATAAGGTCAAACCACTAATTAACTTCTGTTAGCGTTGAATACGTAAAGATCTTAATTCCCATTCTTGAACAACAATGTAAGTTATTAGGCATCTTGGCATCAAGGAAAATATCACAAAACTCATTTCTCAACTCTCATAACAGTCATGTGTCGATAATATCTCACGAGCATTCACGTATTCAACCCTTTTTAGCTGGAAAGGAGTGGCTCACTCAAATTGGCCGCAGATAAAGTGCAGTTGACTCACAGTAGACATGATTTGCGAAATTGCTTTGATCCTTTGAATACCAAGCAGGCTAATGATTCAGGTGATTGTGTTCTTCGATGACTATATGCCCGTAGGTTATCCCTAACACCTAAAAGTGATAAGTGCAATTAATTGACTGCCTCGTGGTTTCGCGGTACAAGTATGTGCCGTGCGATCTAGAGGTCCTGGGTTCGATTCCCGGGTCGGGCAAAGTGTTATTGGGTTTTTCCATTAGGAAATTCTCAGTAACAGCACGGAGTCTGGAAGTGTGCCCGAAAAGCGGCAATAGGCTCGCCCCCTATTACGTGGGACTGATGCATACCGGGCGAAATGTGGGTGCAGAAATGCACCTCTGCCTACCCCTTCGGGGAATACAGGCGTGAGTTTATGTATGTATGCAATTAAGATAATCGGTAAGTTGGTATAGTTTATCAAATGATTTAGAGTTTTTAATTTACTAGAGTATGTTTGACTTCTCATGTGTAATCTACATATTATATATAACATACATATAACTCTGATAAATAAGGTGCTTTTCACATAACTGGACAAGAGTTGTCTTACTCTTAGTCAAGAGTAACTTAACAAAGTTAGGTAATTTATCGATAAAATTTAACATTCAAATTGCTGATTAAATATCGAGTATGCTAGTTTAATCAATGTAAAAACTAATATATAAATGTATATAATTCTTTTATTCATTATTAGTCTTTGATAGCAAGGAATGTCCTACTTAAATACAAAAATTATGATCTGTAATTTTCACTGCAGACAGTCTACTGGAAAATAATAAATATTTTTTTCTATTTCTTTGTTATTCAAATATTTGTACACACGTATTCTTTGAATAGTCCAAGAAACTCACTGGCAAATATAAGTAGGATATTTGGTAAGAACGTGCTGATCAGATATTCCACGGAATACATATGTACATGTGCTTAGGGAATTAGGGATAGAGACGAAAGCAGTCGATCTCATTTTGAATGTCCCATGTCCACTTATACTCGAACGTGTACGTCCAAAAAACTAAACATAAAAATGGCATTGCACGTCACGTCTTGCTAACTACATTATCAACTAAGTAATGTTTTGGCTCGCCACCTTTTCCTATCACAAGTCATTTATAGTAGCAAGACATATTAACACCTATTAGTCTATAGTCTTTGAGCATTTAAAGTAGCCAAGCTAGCATTTTTGATATTTTACTACAAATCGCTTAGAGTAGCTTCAATTACTGTCAGCGTTGGAAAGAAAGCCCTCTAGACCCATGTTAACTGTGTTGGCACTCGCTAAATTTATCCAAAGATAATAAGGATCAAAACCCTTTGAAAGGGTGCGGGCAACAGTCAATATTTGCAAATATAAGATGTTATTTAGATGCGGGACACGATCGTTTGGCCAAAGATTCGCCGCTCGGCCTTCTTATGCAAATTCAGCCATATCTCAAACTATTTACTAAGAGGTTTATTTGGCGAGCTCCATTGAGACTCTCTAAGGTGGATGTATTAAATTTTTCATAACCGCCCACTACACTTCAAAATGCATTACTGTTGGCGTCCGTTTCTACTTAAAATGTCTGCGTGATATTGCGCTATACTCTGTTGGAGTTGAATGTATGTATCAGTTTTTCAAGGAACTCTGAATATTATTTAGGTAAAGTACCAGGTAGTGGAATATATTTCAATTTGGTATATATGTTGAGATAGTCTCTAGCCTTTTTCCTTAGTCCCAAAACAGAAAGCATTTTTAACTGCAGCATTATTAGAAATAAGAATAAATGTAAGCCATTGAAAAAAAAAATCTTACTCAAGCTCGTTGCGTGATTTAGATAAATAGAAAGATTAAGGATAAATAAAATTAGATAGCGTCTTCGTTTAGCATTCTTTATAAATTTAACTTAATCACCCCGTAATCATTACACTATTATTTGTTGTTTGTTTGATTTCAGGCTGTTTGCTTGACATCAGACTGAAAGAATAAACGCTATGGTAAAACATATACTATTTAAACAATGTTCTTATAAAAAAATCCTAAAATGTCTCTAAATTTCTCATATGCAAGCTTCATACGTAATTGTAATGATAATCTAGGCACATTAAAGTACATCCAGATCGAATTCATGTAAGAAAAGAACACATATGGTAACACCTCACAATTGGCTGTATTTCAGGAAAAACACGCACGCTTTTGGTAACCGACGTATCTTGTCAGCTCCTTTCAATTAGTGCACGGGAAAACGATTCGAACGGAAAAAGTAAATTTAAAATTCAAAGCTTTATGGCTACCTCAGCGTGTTTACCAACTGCTTTTGCGTACTCTTTGTTTCTATAGGAACGATATTTATGTCAAGAAACGTGTTTCATTTCTTTATTTTGTCTATAAAATATATGTTGAAAATAATATGTGGTACAAGATAAGATAAGATAACAAAGGCTTGTAACTGAGGTGTTGCTACAACACGATATGGTCATTGCGCTCGTGTGAAGTCGGTTTCCGTGTAGTAGGAGTAGTTTTAATATATATTTTTTTTAATTAAGAGTGTTTGTTCTGAGTCGTAAATGAAAAATGTCATTTTTACATTATTTTACGGACTCTTTCGAATCCCAATAAATAAATAAAGAAAATAGTGACTTTAAGCGTTCCTTCCCTGCAATTATCTAATATGAGGGCGCATTTTTCTATAATAATTATTTACCTACAAACCATTGTTATTCAGCCAGGAATGTTCACCGAGCCACCTACGTCATATTTTTTGACGTGACTCAATTACTCAAATAATACATTGTGTTTTTTGCAAAATGAGTAACGAAGCAAAAATCCTACGCCCTCACATCACAACTGCTATTAAGATGGTATCCGGCTCACGTATAGAACCCAAGCCATGGCGCAAATCTTAACTGTTACTTTACAACAACGCTATCGCGGATCCAGCGTCGTTTATGTTACGGCCTGTTTGGATGCTGTCGATATTGCATCATGAAGTTATAACATTTTGTAGTTTCACAAATACATTACACATTTGTAGAAAGTTAAGATGTCTTGTGCACTCGATCTAAGGGTTGATGAACAGATGTTTCATGCTGTCATGCTAAGGCTAACTTTAATTCATGTTAAACATAAAATATAAACAAAATAAAGACATCATTTAAAGTTAAATATTTTAAGATGCTGGTGGTAGGATATTCGTATCCGCCCGGATAGCGACCACCGTACACAGGGCGTAAAACCCGCCATAGTGGCACATGCAAGTGTGCCGCGTTCCGGGATCAGCCAGTGTATATCCGGTTTTCGGGGGGGCTTCAATCATGGTGAAAGGATGACCGTGCCGGCATTTTTTGGCCGGTTTGTCGCGGTCGGTCCTTTGATCACCATGGTATTAGTCCCCCAAACTTCTTCACAATAAGGTGAAGAGGTATTCGGCCGGCATAATTGTGTCGACCAACGGGAGACCATCATCTCTCGCTGGTCGGCACTTTTTCTGGACTCCATTGCGCTTACCATCAGGTGCAATGGGGTCACTTTGCCGTGCCAGTATAAAAAAAAGAAGAAGAATACCTCCTAAATCTAATTCACTGTCTAGGCCTAAATGTGCACGGTACAGATCCCGTATCTGATTCCCGAGTCGAGTAAAAATATTAATGGGTTTTTTATTTAGAAATTGTTAAT
Source organism: Hemaris fuciformis (assembly GCA_907164795.1). Classification (NCBI taxonomy): domain Eukaryota; kingdom Metazoa; phylum Arthropoda; class Insecta; order Lepidoptera; family Sphingidae; genus Hemaris; species Hemaris fuciformis. The sequence goes on from OU015442.1 coordinate 10,632,581, forward strand.
AACAGCATCGAGTGTGGAAAGTCACCAAAATCAGCGCTAGGCTAGGCAGCGCTAATGAATAAACTAAAACTAACTAAAAAAATTAAAACTAATACGACCTAGAAACATCATCAGCACATATACGTCCCACCGCTGGGCACGAGACTCCTCTATAACTGAGAGAGTTTATGCCTTAGACCACCATGCAGGCGTAGTGCGGGTTGGCGGACTACACTAAGAAATTCCTAAGAACTTTTAGATGTGCAGGTTTTCTCACAATGTTTTACTTCACCGCAAAAGTAATTGATAATTCATTTTGAATACACTCATAACTTTAAAAAAATCAGAGGTGTGTCGGATTGAACCCGCGACCGCCGAGATTTTCGACCATGCCTCGTGCCGACCGACCTCGAGGCCATCACTACTTGAAACACACCTTACAAATCATAGGTGTTGATATTCACCTTAATGTATCTATTTCATCGGTGATAGGCGTGTACTACTCGTATATGTATGTAAATCTAAAGGAACTGTACGAGTACAAGCAGTTGTAAAAAGCTACGAATATTTATCTCGTTAACGACTCAGAGCGTCACGGAAATGCATAAATCGTGTTTGGAACTCTGACCTGTCGAGAGCTGCGCCACCTGTTGTTCCTCACGAATTGAATTAAACTATTTCATGTCAAAACGCAGTAAAATACAAAACTAGACAACGAATAACAATATAATATTTCAACAGCCTTTGTTGTTGTCAAGGGTGAGAAGATAAGTTAATAATATAATGACGTATTATTGTTCCCTGTGTCGATTCAACTATTTCCATTTCTTGCCTTATATAATTTACAAATTTTATTTTACCATTGTGTAGTACTTTCCTTCGTGGACAATGAATGACATTAGAGTTTTTTGAATGGTATTAATAAGTTTGTAAGTTTGAACAATCGTGTTGTTATATAGTTTATGGTGTAATGTCAAAATAAAATGCTTTCTGTACCTTGTAAGCGTCATTAATTCGAATTTTATTCACATTAGCGTCCGTGACTACGTTTTTATTTAAGTGAAATCGTATCGATAACGCATCTTAATAGTCAATTTCCATATACAAAATGCGTATGCACGTAAACAGTGAAGACTTTATTAATGGCCGTTAATTAATCGTGGAGTTAGACAAAATTATGCTGTCATTAAATTTGATTTGAAATATTCAACATGTACTTACTAGGTATAAAACATTCAATTAATAGTTAAGGCGAATACGAGACGGCTTTTGAAATGAATGATGTATAATGTAATGAAAAGTTATCTGATTTCTGAGTACTAAAATTTCTGAGTATTTAAAGAGCTCCAATAAAGTTCGCTGTAACATTAGAAATCTTTGAAATAACTAGAATTCCAGGAATCGTATTAATAATTTGTAATAAATACTTTTATTGGTACTATGGGTACATATGGGATGAGTTCAAGCCAATATATGATTGACCTTATTATCCAATCCAATCCATCAGCCGAAAGAGGTCCACTGCTGGACATAGGCCAATGACTTCCACAGGGACCTATTGGAAGCAGCCTACATCCTGCGACTTTTACATAGCGCGGAGAACTGATGGCCGATGGGGCCAAAAAGTTCTCGAGTGGAGGCCACGTACCGGAAAGCGCAGCGTGGGACTTCCCTGACAAGGTGGTCGGGCGACCTAGTAAATACCTTATTAAGTCTTCATAATATGTATCCAACCCGCACTAGGCCAGCGTGGTGGACTAAGGCCTTAACCCTCTCAATTGTCGAGGAGGCCCGAACACAGCAGTGGGATGTATAAGGGCTGATGATGATGATGAATACATGAGTCAATGCTGCATGCATTATGCAGCTGGAATAATTATGGCTAGAAATAATTGTGGAATAAGTCAAGTTGTTACATCATATTATTTCGAACACAAACTTAAATAACGAGGTATTTATAATAATAAAATATGGGCTATTTTGATTGAATTCCGGTATTACTCTGCTGGAGTCTTCATTTTTCACTTTTAAGACACATTCACGTATTGATTAAGTGTCGAAGAGCGTCCCTCTTGGATCTATCCGTCATAGTGCAAATCATTTTTCATCGTTATCTATTAAAACAGCTACGTATGCGGACCATGAGTAAAAATAGCAGCAAAACGATAAGGTTAAATTTTGAACATACAATGCGTACTCAGTTTGTTACTAAAATATTATTGACGCTACATAAACGCCATTGGATGTTAAATTATGCGAAGCTATCGCAGTCACTTTAGTAGCGGAACTTCAAGACGTGCCTAAAGCGAAATCTGCAGGACATCATCCGACCCCTGTTTGATCTAACTTTTTTAATTTTCTTCATGATATCCATCCCTTTGCTGCGGTCAAGTGGGAGGTGAAGTTTAAATATATTTGTTCTTTGTTTTTTATTTACTTACACTTTGCGAAACTAGTTAGATAATACAAATACTTAAAGAGTCAAGCTCTTACAAAATTCCGCATGTTGAGTTTATATTTAAGTGCTTAATATTGTTTATTAAACTTGGTATGCATTTTTGGAATACTAATAGTCAGATACTCATTATTTTCATATTCTAGTAGTAACAGAGCCGAGTGCTAACAAATCATCATCAACCCATATACGTCCCACTGCTGGGCACGGGCCTCCTCTACATTTGGGAGGGTTTAGGCCTTAGTCCACCACGCTAGCCTAGTGCGGGTTGGCGGACTACACACCTAAGAAATTCCTAAGAACTTTTAGGTGTGCAGGTTTTATCACGATGTTTTTTCCTTCACCGTTAAAGCAAGTGATAATTCATTGTGAATACACACATAACTTCGAAAAGTCAGAGGTGTGTGCCTGGGGTTTGAACCTGCGACCGCCGAAATTCTCGACCGCGCGCCTAAACCTCGAGGCCATCACTGCTAACAAATCAGCAGGTTTTTTTTTATCTTTTACTTTGGCGACTTTTGAAAACAGCCATTTGATTTAATTCTTTTTGTGCATCGGACGAGTAAAGTGCCTGTTCCAGCACCTGATTATCATAGCATTGCGGTTCAAATGGAGTGTCAACTGCAAAAAACAGTATCGACTATCTCTCATCAATCAATACTATTCATCATCATCAGCCCATATACGTCCCACTGCTGAGCACGGGCCTCCTCACTGAGAGGGTTTAGGCCTTAGTCCACCATGCTGGCCTAGTGCGGGTTGGCAATCAATCAATACTATTATGTCGACCTATTTGTTATCGGACAGGCAATACACCTGCGTAAATTTATAAGATACATTTTACATCTGATCAACGGTTCACTAATATAATCAGCTATTTAAACTATTACGTATCTTATATATTTTAAACAACAGAACTCTCTAGACTTAATAAAACAGACAACGACCACTCCAACAAAGCGATTAGTACTAAAATATTTAAAACACTACTAGCGACATAGCTCGAGAATATTGCAGGCACAACGTCTAATTTCAAAGAAGATAATGACTTCATCGTGACATCACAAGGATCCGAAGTACGGCACAGCGGCGCAATCACAATGAGCCTTCATTTGTATGTAAGGACTGCTTGCAGCCGCTTGTACTGTGGATATGCCGACTCATATTATCGATTCGGTAAGAGTTTGCCCCTATGTGAGATCACTTATTTTAAAAAATAGCATATAAGACATTGAAGTTGACATTAATGAAATAAATAAATAAAGAAAGCCCCGACGCTAAAATTACACAAATTTTAGAAAAAACTTATCGTTGTTCTACGATTCTGAACGGGACCAAATAAATAGTATAGGCACTTTTTAAATTTATTCTAACTAATATTGTAAACAATTGTGTACTCCAAAGTCGATTAAAAATATTAATTTCGGTTTTTAAATACCTATAAGTAAATTACCGGTGGGCTGTTAAAGCTCAAACGTCCAAACGTAAAAATATTCCTAATAATTTGATATTATATCATTGTTATGTTTTTAATTGAAGATAAATAAATCGATTCAGTGTCTTAGAAATTATACATACAAGACACCGGAGACTGTTTAAACTGAGATGTACTTATAAATAGCGATAACAAAAAATATAAATGTTTTATTTCTCAGACATCTTCATCACAACGTCAATAATGAAAATCCGAAAAAAAAATATATAAAAGGGATGGAACAGTAGAGATACACCAAGGCACATCACTAAAGAATTGTTCACGTTTATTACAAGCCGTGCGCTGAATCACAAATGTACAAAATGACACCTATTACATCGTGAAGAATAGAGAGCATGACTCCTCAATTACTATTGAGCCGCTAATAACACGTTCAAGTGAACTCGAGGTTCTTGCTATCATTTCTATAAGTAAATAGGCCAAGTGTCACTGACATGCTATATGGCGTTATTCTTACGCAGCCCATTCTATAAGATAGTATAATACCTAAACTCAGTGGCGGTGCCTACTTTCATAGAAGCCAAAAAGCGTTACACGTTAATTGTGTAATGTCTAGTTTATAATTGTTTTTGTGGGCTTGGGGTGTTTTGCTACATATATGTATGTCAAATTGCTATTGTTAAATAAAGATTTAAAGCTTAAAGATTATTAGTCTGACTTTTATAAGGCAATTTGGGCTTTTGGGCTTCTATGGCAGTACCGCCACTGCCTAAACTCGTCCTATTAGATATTATCTTAAAGACCTCAACAAAATTGTGTGTTTTCTTTTGGTTTCTGATCCATTTGACGGTATATAATTATACAAAATTGTATTATTTTACATAAGTCCCGGATTACGTTTTGAATATTTTTTTCGGAAATTTGGTTGCAGAAATGCACTTTTGCCTATCTTTTCGGGGAATACAAGCAAGAGTGTGTATATATATCTATGTAGGTAGTAATTTATTACTTAACCTATCTATAGATGGGACTATGTATTCAAAAGATTGTTGTGAATTTTAATTCATTGTGTGTAAAAAAGGCTATCCTCATACATAAACGCAGACCAAGTAGCGGGAGGCAGATAGTAATGGAATATTATTAATTAAAAATAATTTATAATCTCTCCATGACGTATCTTCTGTTAATCACTAACAAAGTTGTACCGAACGTGTTTACGTTAATTGGTATCAGATTACGTTTTGATGTAGTTCAAGCTGTATAAATCACTGGTAGACACAGATCTACAACTGATAAAGGTTTAAGACCATTGCCCACGCTAGAACCATGCGTGTATGTGGAAATCTATGTAAGTACATGACATTAAGTCTACAGTCTGCCTCCTAAGGATAAGTGCAGAACAATTTTCGACTGTTAAAGACGAAAATGATATTATATAACGGGATTATCCAGGATTGCGTTGCTCTTGTGTACTATGCGACCTTAGGTCTAAATAAGTCTTATTTAAACAATTATAGACTACATCGTTAGCTCCGCGACATATTATGTAAGTGTGATCACCTATCAGGGGCTTCTGGATATACTTAATCCTAGTAGGAATTTTTCCATGCGTGTGAGTGATTGTATATAAATTTAGCGGATACGAATATCCTCCCACAACCCAATGACGTCCAAAAAGTTGTTTCTCGTCTAAGCGATAGATTTTTATATTTAAAATAACAAGATAGCGTATATAAATGCAGTAGAACACTAAACACTTTAACACATACGAAGCGAGTCCCAAGTTCCAACCATTAAAGTTTGCAACGCAATATTTTTACACTTTATGGAAATGAGACCCTAAAGTGTACTTCCACGGCGCAGTTACTTTTAATAAGTTGCAGAACGATATCGCAGCGAATTGGTGCAAAAGTGTTCACTTGACCATATTTTACAAACGTATTGAACTTGCATTGAAAAGCAAATTCTGCGTGAGACTTCCGATAGCACCGCTGCGATCATGAAGTGTTGATCCACGAGCTGCGAATATAAATAGAATAGGAATGATAGTTTTACTAAAAAATATGTGTAGTAATAGTTGTTATAGTTATTCTATTATTTGGTAGATCATTCATCAATTTAATGGATTAATGTAAAACTTAGCCGCCTTGCTGGCATTGCAACATGGAGAAGCCCAGATTTCGATTGTAGAGTTGGGCAATTTATCGAGTTTTTTAATTCTCAATAGCAGTACGAAGTATGGAATTTTTTATTAAAGGCTTAAAAGCTAGTACGCGGCATATAAAATCTGTACTTCTTTGGGGATACAGCCGTAAGTGAATAAAAATATATTTGAATACCTCCCCAGAGCCAAAATTATTAGTTATAAATATTTAAAATATGCTTACTCCCATCAGACAGCCCCGTGGCGCAGTTGGCTAGACACCAGCTTGCGAAACGAGAGGCCGCGGGTTCGATCCCCGCACCGAGACAAATGTTTGTGTGATCCACAAATATTTGTTTCGGGTCTGGGTGTATGTAAGACCGAAAAGTCTCTCGTAGTTTTTGATACCCACGACACAAGACTTGTATCTTAGTGTGGGATCAGAACTATGTATGTGACTGTTGGGTGTATTTATTTATTTATTTATCAAAATGTTCTAACGAAAATAAAATATAATTGAGGAATAACAATTAATGTGTTACAACATAAAAGTTGCAGACTTTAATGCATATGTATGTGTTTTATGCAACATTTAGGTAATTTGATACACACAGTGTTAAGGCTATTATGTATGCAAATGGTGAATTTTCGATCATAAACAAAAACGATTCAACTCTCACTCAATTTTGCCGCAAGAAATTCAATCGAAATATTAATTCTTTACGTAAGAAAGCTGTGAATACTCAGTTCTAATGTACTAAATACCACTAGATCAGAACATAAGTTTAAAAAAATGAATGTAGGTGTTGGCGTCAGTGATCAGTAATCTAGAAGTAGGACAGTTGCTTGAACATAATATAGTGAGGTGCTGTTTAAACTTGTGTTGTATTTACGCGATATACATATGTATGTGGACAACTCTTTCCAACTCCTCCTTTATTTGTCTTTTTGATTAAATTTGTTGCGGGATTATGACAAATTTAGGTCCCCTTAGATTCGATGAGCTTCATTCCTCGGCGTCAATACTGTGCGTGCTGTTGATCCTGGAGCATAAAAGTTACAGTGGCGGGTGTGTGGGATAGGGTCTAAATTATGTACGTGTAAATTTAACCATTACATATGGATTAACAGGAAAAAAAATCAATATTAATTACAAAACAAGAATCTACAAATAATTATTTGTGATGACTATCAAAACTGTAGCGAAACACAACCATCTCCGATACAATAAATCAAAACTGCCGTCTCTAAATTTCCTAGCTCGTCAAATACGGAGCACACTAGGTGGCATTCTCCACAGCAGTGCACTAAGAGTGTATTGATGTTGTTGATTGTAGCACTTACCACGTCCCCGAGAACCGTTATGCAGTTTGACTTACAAATACACAGTCGAGATGTTTCACTTACTGACTTGTTTATTGTGTGCCCAGTTTTCATGTACTCGCCTCATGAATTATGGATGTGGATTGCAAAAAGACCTAAAGGTTTCAATAGAACACGCAATGGTAGATAAACACGTTTCTGGTGTGATTAGAATGTACATAGAATCACTTCTGTACGATGGAACATATCTGTAATAAATATTGTTAGTGTGGCCTTGCAACAGCTATAGAACTGTCAGTTCTTGATTTTAGGTTAGGAAGTTAATTTTGGATATACATACGACCTGTTAAACGAACTTTTTAAATGTCTTTGCTCTATCATCATCATCATCAGCCAATTTACGTCCTACTGCTGAACACGGGCCAGTAGTGGACTACTGAGAGGGTGTAGGCCTTAGTCCACCACGCCGGCCTAGTACAGGTTGGCGGACTAACTTATAACTTATTAGACTCGCGGTCCCAATACCGTTAAAGTGTAAAAAATACATCTAAACGTAACTGGTCATTTTGTAATAAAGTAGTTTGGTAAGCTTATATAAAGTAGACATAATATTTTGTGGAGAACTTTTAGCTTACTTTTTATTATTGAAAAGTTTCTCATGTATAACGTGTTCCATAAAACATTTTGATTAAATTATTCAAATAAAACAAATAAAGAACAGACTCACCTATATACATATTTCAAAAATTATCGCGGCTTTAACGTAATATTTATTATCAAATGTTATCATTGTTTTATTTACGACGTCATGTCCCAACAACCGAGACTTCGATATCATAAATACAGAGCCTTATCACTGAAAAATTGCGTTCAGATTCAAATATTACGTAGAAAAATAATATTAAAATATTGCCTGTGGAGCCGCCTTATCATTGAAACATGAAAAGACATGTAATGTTTACAAGGGGACATATTATCGATGCCCCAAAAAGACTTTTCATAAATTTCCCACAACACCTCGGAAGGGCGCCATCCTTCATGATAGGATAGTAATAAAATGCTCCTTGTACATATTATAGTGTTATAATAAAAGGAGGGACACCCTTGGGAGCCGTTTGCTGTTTCGCCATTAATAACATATTATGTAACCGCGCGAACTTCATATTTCACCAAAACGAATTGAGCCCAAGTGTTTCTCGAATCAACCTTACATGTTAGAATAGGTAGGCGATGCTCAAGTATATTTTTTTGTAAACAGTCTTTTTTGCTATTTTATTTCATATATATACATACATACATAACCTCCCGCCTGTATGCCCCGAAGGGTTAGCAGAGGTGCATTACTGCACCCACATTTCGCCAGGCATATCAGTCCCACGTAATAGGAGGCGAGCTTATCGCCGTTTTTCGGGCAAATTTCCAGACTCCGTGCTCCTACTGAGAATTGCCTAATGGAAAAACCCAATAACACTTTGCCTGACCCGGGAATCGAACCCAGGACCTCTAGATCGCACGGCACATACTTGTGCCGCGAGACCACGAGGCAGTCATATACATATGTTGGGCTTATTATTAGTCTCCTTCGTAATCAAAAAGAAAGTGACCCACACAAACTAAATATATTAAAATTTTACTTTGTGCATGTTTTAAGCTTACAGACATCGGTCACGCGATAAATTTCTAACCAGAATAAATTCTGATTTTTTAAAGGTCAAACCACGTAAAAATCAACAGAACTGTTATCAATCTATTACGAGTATAATCAACGAATCTTCGACTTGTTTAAGTACAAAGGGTTTATCGTAATTATTTTTCAAATATAAAATGGCATGCAGTATGACAAATGTTCCCTTTGTTATTTCAGAAATTGTTTGATATATGAAATTTTAATTTTTAAATAAGTTCAAAAGTAACTCTTATATTGATGTTTTTAAACATTACTTTCAGTGGTTTCATTTCACCCCTCGCATTTTCCTCCTCTTAAAAATCTCTAGCGTCATACCGATAAAAAATTCAACCTAGTTAATTTAACTAAAAGCTATAAAGTAGCATTATATAAGTACCGATACTTATAAATTTACATTTTAGAGGACTCGAAAACGAAAAGGGGGCCGTAAATTGCATCTTAAAAATACACAGGTTTTACAAGATTAACTGAAGCATCGCCTTGGGGGCCGCTTTGATATCATTAACATCTGAGATCAAACAGTAAAAAATGAGGATGCTTTTGATATTACACCTTTTTGACTATGAGCACTCGCTAAAGATATAATTGAATGTTCAGGTAAGTCACGGTGAACGGAGGGTGCCCGCTGTATTGATGTTCCGGTTTCTTGAGGACGTCAATTTTGTATTTTAAACATTAGTTGCGCATTTTGTAAGGGTGCTTGGCTCAGAATCATCCACTGAGGCTGTGGGCTTTTAAGTTTTAACATATTATTTTAAAATAATACTATAATTTGAATTACTTGCATAACCTCACGCTTGTATTCCTTGGAAGGGGTAGGTAGAGGCATTCCTGCACCCACATTTCGCCAATTGAGTTTTCATCACACGCAATAGGGGGTAATTATTTGAATTGTTACAACTTTTAACATATACATATAAAACTTGTTCTATTGCAGAAGACCTCGATTTAAGTGCAATTAAAACATCATTCACACCATCAACACACTTCTGTTTATAAAATTAATTAATTATACTACTAATCATTGAATTAAATTAATTACGAGTACAATAGTCTTTATTACGAAAATATTATCTTCTGATGCATCTACATTTCAAATAGCTGCTTCATCAACATGTCCTCGAATATTCCAAATGTCTCCATCGTGTCTACAATAAAAAGCGTGTATTAATTCATCCTTTCAAAATTCAAAACCCTTCCTTTCAATTTCAAATCAGAAACCACAGTAACTCTTGTGTAAATAAAAGCGGGCCAGTACTGCCTTGTCATCGGAACTAAGAGCTTTGTTTAAACCATTGGACCCCGTCACGCCTACCACAATGACTTTATAGAACGGGTACCAGTTAGACAATTTCAAATAAGTGTGCCCTGTTGAGCATTATAGGAATTTTAATTGAATAATTCTAAGAGATTTCGACGAGCTCACCGATGGTACAGCGTTTGATACAATTAACTGTTTAAAATTAAAAATTATATTGTGATTGAGTTCTAAACTTAAACTTGTTTTTATTAATTACAAGATTGTGATAAACCAGCTCAAGTGGAAATTAGAACGTTACTGCACATATAAATGCCAGTCAAAGGTAGTATCAAAACAAAAGACTAGATATATCGAAAATATTACTATTACTACATTGTTTACACAAGGCTAGAACTTTACTAGTTGGGATTGCTCACACATTTTCCTCGGTCAAAAGATATTTTAATCATTTTTTATGAACCCAATACACAGAGCTCTGCACACAGAATAGTCTTCTGTGACGCTTGCGGCGATGACGAGAATATGCTGAGCCCTCACAGGGGGAGTGTCTCGTTTGGACAGTATGGGGAATGAACAGCTGATTTTAGAAAATGCCCCGCGGCACCACAAACAACGGCAAAGGAGACTAATAAGTGTACCATTGTTTCTTTGTGTTATTATTCTGATGTTTAAAAGGTAACTAGTACTTCGTAAAAAGTAATCACGCGTTTCTCACCTCACAAACGGGTAAGAGACAAAATTGTCTCTAGACATCTTGCTTTGTGCTTTCTTACAGTTTTGAAAATCATACCTTCTGAATATGGTAGGAAGATTTCTCTGATCGAATGTAGGATGTGGCCTGTCCTACCTATCCTACTTTATAGCCTGCAGTCAACTAAATAAGCCTGTAGCAGTAGTATCAAAGGTCGAAGGTAATCTTTGAAACGCACTTTCACATTTGTATTTAGTAAGTAAAAAAAAAGCAAAATATGTTTTACTGGACAAATCTCATAATTATATTTTATACATATGCTTTAACTTTAGTAGGACACTTATTGTTATCCGAACGAAGGCTGTACAACAATGGCCAAGGCGAAACACCATAATTTTCTCATGGTCCGTTAGCCATTCATGTCAGTATAACAGTTTGGAATATTGCAGCACGGTATGGCGACCTCACTTCGCTACGCATTCACTGCGCCTTGAAAGAATACAAAAACGATTTCTTCGGCATCTTGCTTTTTCAATAGATAAAGCAAAGGAATTGCCTTCCTACAAAACCAGGCTGCTGTACTTTAACATGTTTTCATTATCTAAACGAAGGCAAATCATCGATGCCAAATTTGCCTACAAAATACTCCATGGCGCGATAGACTGTCCCTTACTACTAAAACTATTTAATTTTCGTGTTGCATATAAAATCCCGCGGAAACCAATCACACCCCTCTGTCCACCTAAAAGAAGAACAGTGTTAGGAGCAAATTCACCTTACGCTAGAATGTGTAAAGTGATTAATGGCTGTAGTGATCAAATTGACATTCACTTTGACTCATTAACCAAATTCAGCAAATCCGTCGCTGAATGTATTTGTAACATGGAGCCTTAATAACAACCCTCTGGCGATTATGTGATTATTGTGAATCTAAAATTGTAACTTATTTTTTATTTTATTTTTTACTACTATCATTTAGCAATTAAGTAATTAAATTATGTGTATAAAATTAGTTTTATATTAAGGATATAATATTTTTTTTAGTATTTTTTTTTTCTTTTGATTTGATTAGTTTTTTTTTAAATAAATGTTTTTTTTATATTTTTAGTTAGTAGGTATATAGTGTAACTGATTTAATGGTGCAAGCGGTGTTTGCCTGTCAGTAATTGTTACATTAAGTTCTTTTTTTTTTTTAATTTTCTCTGTCTTATAAAATGTATAATATGGATGTAAACAATTGTTGGCGAACCTAAATAATAAATAAATAAATAAATAAATAACCATAATATCTCATTCGTAAATCAAGGAACAAGATAAAAAATACAGGTGCGTTTGAGTATCCCATACATTTTTCTCATTTGTTAATAACTTTTTTTTAATTGTTCCAACCGTATAATAGTCAGGGATGATCATTAATTACCCACAGGGTGCAGTTTGTTTTAGCTCGGTCACGGAATATAAATTTATGTATGAGTGAAACCATTAAGAGATTGTCGCTTTGGGGCAATTGGTGGAAAAAAAAATGCGTAAATAATTTGGCCGTTGTGATGGATTTATAAGGTTCGTCAGTAATTATAGTGGTTTAATATTATGAATGTTTCATACTAACATGACATCGTACAGAAGAAATAAAGGCTTGATAACATACTAATTACTTAGTGAGAGATCAAATAGAACTAATAGTTGCATTAAAGACACGTGACTATACCAAATCAAAGTATAGCAAATTACGATAACAGATTACAATTTATTGCAGTATTGGAATCCATTTACTGACAAACAGATAATGTTGATCAAAATGTTGCTTGCTTCAAAGCTTATGTCGTAGTGATTATAACATCAACTTTTCAAGCCCCGTGGCGCAGTTGGCTAGACACCAGCTTGCGAAACGAGAGGCCGCGGGTTCGATCCCCGCACCGAGACAAATGTTTGTGTGACCCACAAATATTTGTTTCGGGTCTGGGTGTATGTGAGACCGAAAAGTCTCTCGTAGTTTCTGATACCCACGACACAAGACTTGTATCTTAGTGTGGGATCAGAACTATGTATGTGACTGTTGGGTGTATTTATTATTATTATTTATTTATCCACAGGCACGTAACACATATTTTTGATCTAAGAAATATTAATCTCAGAGCAATTCAGTCAAAGATTCCTCATGCTTCTAACCAATTGCACAGTGGAGACTGTCAAATGTCTATGTCTTCTAATTTTCACTTTCAAAGCCACATTCCCATGTCAAGTTTAATCCTTATTAAATCAAAGCAAACATGTTAAGTGGCTAAGCAACCTGTTATTCTGACATATGCGGCAGTATCAAGTGTCAGATTTTTGTGGCAGGTGAACGCAGCTTTTTGTCTTGTTACTGTGTCACCTGGGAATAAAAATTCGTGGACTGTCACCTGTTGTGCGACACATTGCGTGGTCGTGGGTACGGGCGAGATTCGACACAATTATCTTGAGAAATTGAAAGTGGGCGAGGAGCCTTTGTTTTTTCTGTGAGTTTCTCATGATTTTAAGAGATAAGAAACTCGGTTAATTGTTGATGTTTATTTACATTTATAATTAGTGGATGTATCTAAATTTGATAAGGTTTTTTAACGCCGCCTTTATTAAGGTGGAATAATAAAAAATACCTTTTTATACTGCTCAGATGCTCTCTATATGAGATGATGCACTACAATGATTTACCTACAATTTTTTATTCAATTTTTATTTAAATATAATTAAGAAGATAGTTAATTATATCATCGGATTATATTCCAGCTCAGTATACACTACTAAATTAGAAGTAATACTAATGTAAGGCCAGTAAAGAAATTTATCCCGAGGTAAACTACTTGCTCGACAAGAATATTTTTGGTAATACTTCTGCAAGCCTTGTATGGTATTCTAAGTGGATACTACCCTAAACTATATATCAAAGTATATAAAAGTCATGCATGCATTGACAGCCCGTCGCGCAATTGACTAGATACTAGCTTATGAAACGAGAGGCCGCAGATTCGACCCCTAACAAATGTTTGTGGGGTCCACAAATATTTGTTTCGGGTCTGGGGGTTTGTGAGACCGAAAAGTCTCTAGTAGTTTCTGATACGCACGTCACAATACGTGTATCTTAGTGTGAGATCAGAACTATGTATTTGACTGTTGGGTGTATTTATTTATTTATTTAAATACGGCATGCATGCTTATATAGGACGGCGTATATAGATTTTTTTTTATATTTTAATAATATGATCATAATGTTTTGGATGTAATTTTATGAATGTATTTTATGAATTCGCCGAAGTTTTATTAAAACGCATATTTTAAAAACAATTCCGAACTATACCGAACCGTAGCCATAACAGGTAAACACTTCCCAGATCGGTACCCAGCCGGTGTTAATTTAAAATTCAACTACAGCGACTTTCCCATACCCTGATTGACATGAGAGTGGTAACACTGAATTTAATAGCAAAAAGTTTTAAAATTTCACCTCAAATTTTGTATGACGCAATGGATTCGCTGGGAATTTGGGTCACATTTTTTACATACACGCCCACACGTGCAAACGCAACAATCGATTGTGGCGAGCATTGTGCATCAATCCGTGACCTGATGACGTTTTGCACAACGTATCAGGTATCCCCGCGCCAGATGCAACGAAGCCCGATAGTGGGAAAGTACGAGATGCAAACTATAGCAGACGTGACTCTGTCAGACTTTCTATTATAATAATATACTGGGGTGCACTTATGTTGTCATTCGTGGGAACGTGAATAATAGGTATGACAATCTACGGTGTCATCAGCGAAACAATGAGAAAGTTGTTGTTGGACGTTGCCACGATTTTTATGCATATGTAAACTTAGTATGGCTAATTGTATAAAACAATTACAAGAAATGTATTTCTTATATTATAACTCTTGATTATATTTTTAAGCTACAAAAGGAAATTGCTTTACAAGAGTTTTGTTTTAACCCGCAATTATGGCCCTTACCGATAATAAGACTTCACATTCCTTGAAAATAATATGAATTATATCAGTCAACATCATCTACTGTGTTTTCTTTTGCGCGATATTAACTGCTCTCTCGAATCTTCGATTCTTCTATTTGGATTATTAAGAAATATACGTCGAGATTTTTGCTTTTTCCAATAGTTATATTATAAGGCAGTTAATGAATCCAAAAGTTATAAACCAAACCTAAAAACATTAAGCGTCAACCTAATTTATGTACGTGTGTGAAAATAGAAAGTTCACAATGAAAATTATCTGCCAAATTTTTCTTATAATTGAATTAAATAACACAAACCTATTGTTTTTGACCGAAAATAGTCATTTAAAATAATTATGCCTTGATCCCTTTTAGAGTATGATATGTTAATGTATTTTAATTACAAAGTCATCCTTACATTGAAATTAATTGGTTAAATTTCATTTGAAGTGGTGATTAGCAAGTCCTCAACCCATCTTCAAACCCTAATCCACGTTGGTCCCTATTAATTTGAAATAGAACGTGCGTTGGACAATTGAAACAGAGCGGGTGAAGCACATTTCGACACGCTCTGCGGGCAATTACGTTCGTTCGATTGCATTGTACAATGTTAACGAATATTTTAAGCTGTCCTCGTGAGGTAAATTTGAATTTGTCCATAAACAGGCAAATTGGAAACTTTGGTAACCATTTGTCTGGACTGGCATTTACTGGAGCTATTACGTTCGGAATTCGTTTGACAACAATTGCTGGAATGTAATTCATTGGCTAACAATTTCTGTCTGATGGATTTTTCATAGTGTTTAACCACCTATTATCTACAATAAAGCAGCAAATGAAGTACTTTAGTCAATTCATAGCCAATAGGAGCTTTAAAAAGGTCAAGAGATCAAAAGTTTTTTTTAAATTCTTGAAAGAATTGGCAGAAATTTGAAGTTGTTATTATTAAAGTATATTGCTTGTCTGTAATCACTACGCTAGCAAATTAGAAGTTTAGGATTTTGATCTAGAGCTGTTGGCAGCAAGAGAATTTTGAGGCATTGACGTTTCGAATTTCAAAAGATACATAAATAAAGCTTTGTTAAATATAAAATAATAAATTGCAATAATATTTCTGTTTAATTAATATCACTACTTGACTTCTACATAAAATTAACCTTAATTATAAAGAAATCTCGTGTCTAGTAGTGAGACAACGTATAAGTTAACAACGCTGATATTATCATAACAATATATGCTGTGAATGATAATAAATGTAATCGACACAAGAATATTTTAATAACTACAACTGTACCCAGCCCTATGTCTTTCGTGTCATTAAACCGTACCAAATTTAAATGAACAAATTTAACTTCAATTACTCTGAAGTGAACCCCGGGCCGTATCCTTTTCAGGTTCACCCTTCCCCTCATTACAATACACAATCCTACATCTAGATAAGGGCCACCCATCCTTATATTCCTCCCTAAAGC
Source organism: Hemaris fuciformis (assembly GCA_907164795.1). Taxonomy (NCBI): domain Eukaryota; kingdom Metazoa; phylum Arthropoda; class Insecta; order Lepidoptera; family Sphingidae; genus Hemaris; species Hemaris fuciformis. The sequence goes on from OU015442.1 coordinate 10,649,011, forward strand.
ATTCTATTTGGGGGCACCGTTCATTTTATTCCGATTAATTCGTAGTGAGTTTTGTTGAATAATACTTTTGATATTACTGATAAACTATTGATATGTGATTTGTGACAGCGGGTAAGCAGAGATTTTGAGATAACGTGCAACAGAAATGAATTAGTGTGAATAAAATGTTAGTGATTTGCTCATGCAGCAGCTGGCTTTAGTCGACTTGAAAAACCGGCAAAGCCAACTAGACACTTCATTAATCACGACTTTTGTAACAGAAAATTATGACTGGTCGTTTGCATATCTATTTGGTATTTACTTGTATCAAATGCGCAACAACTAGAAACCAGATGGTTGGTGGATTTATCTGAATAACGATGATATACAGTATAAAGTACACAGCGATACTTAAGTGTTAGGTGTCTCATTGAGACGCCGACCTGAGAATCGAATCTGGGACACGAGTAAATTTTAATTTTTCCATTAGAATTTTTAAAATCAGACAACTTAAATAGAATAATTTTAACCATTCATTCCACAACATAAGTACCCTTACGTTATATCGAAGAAGTAGCAAAATGCAATATCATTGATGGAGATTTTGAACTTGAACCAGATTATTGCAAAGGGTGATGTGAAATATTCATATTTATTATGAACTATTCTACCCTTACCCTAGTACAAGGGGCGATACAACTTATATTTCCTTACCTACCGTCTTGATAGACACCATATTGGAATTTACTGGCTCCAGAAACATCTAGACTTAATAGAAATATAGTGTAATCATAGAAACCCATATGGAGACGCAGAGATAATACCTATAGCTATTCTATTAACGGACTATCATTAAACCAACTACACCCCACCGGCTGTTAAAGAATTGATAACTGTCCTTCGTCAAATTTATTTTTGAAATTTAATAAAGTATAAGAGAGAAAATAATTTCAATTCACAAACATTACATCGCAATGACCCTCAAGACCTGCCATAACATTCACATGGACATTCGTGACACACGCGAGGTAATCCGTGGCTCCATCTCACGACGCTTTGTCAAAATCAAGAACAGTTTACACAATCATAATACGCTAATACTATAGACGTCTTCAATACGTGCCTTACAGCATAACATTTTATTTTATTTGTTTATGTTCTATTCCGGGGTCAGCGAAAGTTTTATTAGGGTTTTCTACTAAGTCCTTTATTACGTCATGTGCAATGTGATTAAATTACCGACACTACTTTACATGAATAAATTTGGAATCCAGTCCAGCGTGTCACTTCATAGATAACTTCATACAAATTACCTGTAGTTACGGCTGGGCACAGGCTTCCACTACAACTGTGAGAAATTAGATCTTAGTACAACACATTGGCCTCGTATGGGTTGGTGGACGCATGTCTAGTACGAATCGGCAAAATATACAAATATTATAATATTGTCTAAAATTCTCATACGATATCCTCATTTCGATTCCAATAAGACTCTTTGCGAGTAAAATTACTATTAATAGTTTTAAGCTCTTTATACTTTTCAGGTAAACAATAAATCCTAAGAAATTTGTTAAAAGTATATTTTAAAAGAAACACAAAAAAACTTAAAGGATAATAACTCCAGATGCCAGAAACATGCTATTCTAGCACCCACTTTGTCTTATCTTTTCATCATTCAGTATGAATTAGCAAACCATTTCATTACTTCGACCACGAAACTTTAGTTCCTTAAGTCAAAACGAGTTTAATGACTTTTAAATACCCTTCCAAAGTATTTAACCTACCTACATAAAAATCATACGTCTCTCATACGATCATGTAGTTCTTCATGATCCTATTCTGGGAGTACTTTGTTACTCATCGTTTATTTTAAGAGCGTCATATTTTTACCCAATATAATAACGCAGCCCTAGTTTTAGCCGGCAAAATGTCGCCCCAATAGCAATTTCATTTTTCTGAAATGGTACATTCTTGGGGTACTCGTCACCGATCTATTTTGCGAGTGTTGTGTATGAAATGAAATGACATATCGACTGGAGATTTTTCATTCTGTTCCAGATAGAGTTCATGAACCTTAACGGCATTTGAATAAAGGTGATTTTAATGTTATTCGAGTGCAAAATTAAATTTGCTCGAGTTACTTGCACCGTCAGCTTTCACCCCAGTGTTGCACCCTAATCGAATCGCTCCACGCATGGTGCTTTCTGCCTTGCGGGACCAACCCCTGTCCCGGACATCAGAGGTCGGATTGCGAAAAATAAATACACACCCAAATCACAAAGAGATGTTTTAATTGGATTCTTTTTCTGTCTTTGTGGATTACTGAATTTGTTGGCGTTTTCATTTATTTAATTTGCAATTTATTTCAAAAGGAGTAAGCGTTAAGACTGACAGTGTATGTAATTGGAGAAGTCAAAGACATCGTTATTGCTTATATGGTAATTAGGGAAAGTAAATTATAGAAACAGATTTTTGAGATACTTGGAATATTTACTATTAAGAATATGTCGCAACATGCAGCCCAAAAGCGTTACACGTTAATAATGTAGTGTTCACTTTATAATTGTTTAATGGGATCAAGATATTCTCATTCATATGTCAATCTGCTATTGTAAATAAATATTTGAAGCTTAAATATCATTATTCGAAATTTTGTAAGGCAAGTTGGGCTTTTGGGTTTCTATGGAAGTACCGCCACTGGCAACATGCTACCTTTGATAATGTTTTTTTTTTGCAAACTATAAAGTCATTTTACCATTCAATAGAACCAAATAATTAATCGTATAAAATGGGCTTATTGTCTTCTACATTACATTTGTGCATCACAAACAATACTATAACACGTCATTAATTGAGCAATCATAAAAATACGCTGTATTATTTCCAATTAGATTTAGCCAAGTTAATAAGGATGGCCAATTGATCAAAAATCTAATAAGAAATAAAACCACATCAAGAAACATACAAATTCCATCTTCCACCCTCGTACTAGGTACCTTATCAATCTTAAATCATAAATCTACACACACATCATCTCTGACTAATTTGATACTAGTAACAATCTTATACCAAATTTCACCGAAAGGCATAAAAATTACACTTCGAAATTCACTCATATTTTCAAGATATTAGAGTACATTTTTGTTCGGTGTCAGAACATCTCTATTGAAGCTGGCAGTAATAATATAGACTGGGACTTAAGGCCGCGTGGCGTGGACTTAACAGCACACGCTGCACTTTCGTCATACTTGCCTGGAACGAATTGGTTAGGCGAGGGTTAAAGACTGCTTTATACTGGCCGTTCTACATAACTGCAATGTGAGCTAAAAGAATGTCATAATTATATGAACGATGTCGATTTTATAAATGAGATTCAGCATTATGTGTGATATTAATACAAAAAGAGAAGAATAGCGATTACTAACTATTTCGTAGAATTGTATTCTTATACATGTTTTTAGAGGGGCTGTGATTAGTTTGCATAAAATTATATAATTATTTTTTTCTAGTAGGTATCTTCCTTTTTACAGGCCTGTTTATCGATGGATTGACAATGAGGTAACACATGTTATAATAAAAAATTATAACCAAAGAATCCAATAATGATGATTAGTTAATAAAAGTGATTGCGATTTTTTGAATTTGTCAAACTCTTCTCCAGTTGATTTAACACATAGACCTGTTTGATATTTTATGATATTACTTAACAGAAACTGTGTGTAAACGCAGGTTCTCTGGTAACGATATGGATTAAAAATAAAACCATTAAAATATCTCAGGAGCTTAAAATTAAAATTAATTAAAATTAAAATTAAAAATATCTCAGAGGTCGAGGCAATTAAAGCCTCCCTCCGTACGGCCGCCGTGGAGGAATGGCGAACCAGGCTGGAGAATCCCAGTGCTGGTGCTAGAACCGTCGAGGCAGTGCATCCTGTCCTCGACCAGTGGGTGGACAGGCGCCACGGCGCGGCAACGTTCCGCCTGACGCAGGTGTTGTCGGGGCACGGATGCTTCGGACACTACCTGTGTCGGGTGGCACAGAAGGAGGAGTCGGCCGTGTGTCACCATTGTGACAACTGCCCGGACGACACAGCCCAGCACACCCTAGAAGAGTGTCCAGCCTGGGAGGTGCAGCGCAGCGCTCTCCGCGCAATTGTTGGTGACGACCTCACGCTCCCGGCCGTCATCTCTTCGATGGTCGGGAGTCCGAGGTCGTGGCGAGCGATGCTCTCCTTCTGCGAGCACGTCATGTCGCAGAAGGAGAGCGCGGAGCGGGATCGCGAAAGAAGTGATCCCGCCCGCCAAAGACGTCAGAGAAGGAGGCGCCGGGTAAACAGAGATAATTAGACCCGGCGCCCTGCCCTGTGGCAAGGGGGCGTTAGAATCCCACCACGGTATCCCCTGCCTGTCGTAAAAGACGACTCAAAGGGGCCCTTGGGGTCGCTGGGCGCGCTGCGGGGGCGGCGCGCCCTCACTGAAAGTGACCCCGAGAGGGGCGGCGGCACTGTGGCCTGTGTACGTCGCGGGCGCCCACCCACAACCGGGGCGCCCGAACCAAGCTAGTGGGGGCGCAACTGCGCCCCCTACACACTCCGAGACGGCCGAGACAAATACGTCTCGGAGGCGCACCGGGCGGCTGCGGCATTACGGTTGGCGCTTCTCGCCAACGTACCGTGGTCGCCCCACTCGGCGCGGAGATGGCCACCGGGGGGTTTTGGTCGGTATGCCGGTTTAGGGATATTGTTAGGGACCCAGCCCGGCACTAACACCTGCGCGGACATGACGTCGCCGCGCGCTGGGCTGGAAGACCGGTGACCCCGACATACGCTTCCCGCCCGCCCCTCCCCCGGGGCTAGCGGGAAGTAGAGCCATAAACAGCTTTCCCCTCGAGAACAAAAAAAAAAAAAAAAAAAAAAAAAAAAGGAGCAGTTTTTTGTGAATACTTAAGACCATTTTTTTACCAGATAACGTGGATGAGAAATTTCATTATTATCGACTAAAAAGCTAAGGTGTCGAAGCGAAAAAGTTTCACTAGTTAGTAAGCAAAACAAATGATATAATGAATTCACCTGCCCGTAAACAAGATAATTAGATCTCACCAAGTCAGCTGTGAACACCGTAGAAATGGAAACACAGTGATGTTCTCAGAACAATTAGTTGTATTCTGCGAAAAACGGAATGCTATGCGGGTTCTTTGAGATGTTTTAATTATGGTATTGTTATTAATTTATTTTGCAACTCCGTATGAAATTATACGGTAGTTTCTCACGAGGTGGTCTGCTAGGTCAGTCGGTGGAATATTCATAAAATCCACCGTAGGCGTGGAGTATCTGGTTGAATTTCAGTCAGAATATTACAAGTTTTTGCTTAAAAAGAAAATGAACATTAACATTGACTTATTTACTTACATATATACATAACCACCCACCTATTTTAACCCGTGCCCCGTGGCGCAGTTGGCTAGACACCAGCTTGCGAAACGAGAGGCCGCGGGTTCGATCCCCGCACCGAGACAAATGTTTGTGTCATCCACAAATATTTGTTTCGGGTCTGGGTGTATGTGAGATCGAAATGTCTCTCGTAGTTTCTGATACCCACGACACAAGACTCGTATCTTAATGTGGGGTCAGAACTATGTATGTGACTGTTGGGTGTATTTATTATTTATTAATATTGACGATTAGTGTGAAAAAATTGTAACCGTTCCTTGGCAGTTTACAAGGACAGTCGATCAGGTACTATTTTGCTATTAAGTTGTGCCATTAATTAAGGTAATAATAATCTCTAAGTTGTGCCATTAATTAAGGTAATAATAATCTCATAAATGAAAATTATGTCTCATGCAACCAAGCTTATAATAAGAAGAATTGAAGTAAGCACGGTTTGCGAGCAAAAATATTTCATGTACCTATATCAAAAACAGTACAAGGTTAAAATGTTACAAGTGGCAATAACAAAAGAGTTTAAGTCAACGCATTGACAAATGTAACATCCGGAAACTAATATTAGGGACCCCTTTTATTAAACCCCCAGAAATCAGTTAGAGTGCTTTGTATTACATTCGGAACAATATAAAATGAACTGAGGAAGTTAGACGTGGCATTATATTTTACCATTGTAATAAGCCTTCATTTAATTTCCTTATAGATAAGTTATAAACTTTGGTTGGATGAGGGGGCCGAAGATCGAGCCCAGTGGCGTGCCATAGGAGAGGTCTGATGATGATGATGAAGTTATAAACATTAATAAATTTTAAATGTATTAATAGTAATTGATTTATATATAATATGATACGCTGAGTATGATAGAATTTTAAATTCTTGTCAATAATTGATATTTTTTTTACTTTATTATCCTCTATGGCCATATATTGTTCGTTGTTATCTCCCGCAAAGACTTCGAGAGTGGCCTGTTGGAAATAGCCTGCATTTATGTTTAAAAAAGAAAGATGAAATAAATATATATATTAATAACGTGATGTCCATAAAGATTCAAAGACTGAAACGCCGTCTCGGTAATTCCGTGTTCAAATCCCAGGCAAAAACCATTGCCTTTTAGAAGCACATGTAGTACCTACATACATACATACATAAACACACACCTGTATTCCCTGATGGGGTAGGCAGAGGTTTTCACCTACCAGAATTGCTTCTACACCCACATTTCGCCAAGTATGTATCAGTCCCACGTAATAGGTGGCGAGGCTATTGCCGTTTTTCGGGCACATTTCCAGACTGCGTCCGAAGGATTTACCTACTTAGGTATAGGTATTTAATTTGAATATAATTTGATATTCATAAATCATTCTACATGTTACAAAAATTATTAGGTTTGTCAGGTCCATCAAATCGTAACAGGCCTGTGTGGCGTTTTAATTGAGTCAAGATTAAATAACAATAAAAATATAACCGGCGCATAATAAATTAAAATCGCCGACACCCATTTAAACTTATTCAATAAATATCACAAACGAGTTTATAAGAATAATTAATTGCTCATACGTTCACAGATTAATATCATAATGTTCTAAGCGGTAAATATATTGAACAACACTGGCTTACAACATTCTAATTCAGTTTATGTCGGAGACAAGCCTATAAAAATCGACTTAAGCTCATTATATTTAATAAATTACGGAAATTATTTTTTGGAAAGCTTAGAAAATATTGAATCTGTTTTTCCTCTTCGCAATACGCAATATATCCCGATCAGTGTCGGCCAGTGGCGGACTTAACGCTTTCATTTTTCATTGTTCAATTTGGGAACGGTAGAAACCGTTCTTCCTATAGCATTATTTTATACTTAATAGAATTTTAAACAAACATCTTTAATCAATATTAAGGATGGTAACTATCAATAAAAAATAAACATTTTAACGGTCATCGTGGCACAGTCGTTTAGACACGCCTGCTTCCGAAACATGGGTTTGATCCCCTTTTAGACACATGATTTTTGTGCGATTCATAAATATATATTTCGAGCTGTGTTAATTATCATACACGTATTATTATATAGATTATATCCTAAATCATTATACGTACAAAAGCTGGGTGATAGAAGGTTAGATAGCTAAATATCCAAGGACGATTAATAATTACATTATGTTTTGTTCCGCCTCCTCATGGGTACATCATGGGTCATTCATTAAAGCAACTGCATGGGGAAAACTTTTAGCTGACGTATTATGTAAGCAACATATGTATATGTATAAGGCGTCAAGTAGGTGATGCTCAAAAAGGAGTCTCCCATCTCTGCTCTCTTAAATCGCTCCTCATTTCAATCTCCAATTTATTTATTTTTTCTGTTAAAATAAGCAGACAATTGTAATTTTCTACTTGACTGCATTCAAGAAAAACGCTGCAGTTCCAGCGGGCGGGGTATAAGCGGTTGGTTTTATTTTTTATGACGTCATTAACTTGAGGAAGTCGGGGTAAACAGCGCCTGCGGTCGGCCCTCTAGTTTAAACTGTTGATTGCGTACATAAAGAGGGTGGCTTACATGACGTTTCGCTACTGCTCTTGTTTATGTCCAATGCTGAAGTAACTCTCCAATGTTAACGTGACGCAAGTCGTCTGAAACTATCAATTGAGAAACTCTAGCTGCTGATAATATTATAAATATAAACATGTCATATTTATATACATAAGTGCATTCTGGAATTAAATTGAGGCCGCTCTAGCAACTGAACGTTCGGTTCGTTTTTCCGTTAGGAAAATGTAAAAGGTAGTCCGGAATTAATATTTCTTTATTTATGATACGTATATATAGAAATACCTCAACCAAAAACAAACACGTAAAAAAATTCAACTTAAAAAATTACTGCGAATACATAAAAAAAAAACAGAATAGAAAAAATGCAAACTATAATTTGAGCTACATTATAAACATATCATATTCCCTAACACGTTAGGCGACAAGTAAACAAGAATACCACAACATCGTCATACAATTTGATACCTTAAATAAACAATTCACGCTATCAAGATCGCATGCAACCAATTGATGTACAAAGGCGTTATTGGTTTTAAATTACATTAAACACGCGTCAAAATTATTCGCATGCATTCAGACCCCTGCTGTCACAACACAAGTCAGAATCTCGGGGAAAAATGTAATTTTGATATTGAGAAAATAATACACAGACGCGACGGGGGGCTGCAGTCACCCGATCGCCGCGCTACCGTTTACGCCGTCAAATCTCATAAGCGCGGTCGCATGAAACTATCGGATTACATACTCGATAGACTTAACACAAGTCAGTGCTGGATCGCATGTAACAGTTTGGCCGTGCGACTGTGTATATGCACGTTTATGGTCATCGATGGGTTATGGTAATTCTGTGTTTGTGCATTAGGTTTGTTTCATTGAAGCAATATCAAGGCGACGTGTTGTTGCCTCTTGGGTGTCTGAAACGTTTGCTTGAGGGAGTAACTTATATGTAGGTCCAGTATGATAGTGTATAGGTGAGCGATATTCTATTTTGAGAGCAATTTATCTCGATACAAAACCTGCTTTTTATGAAAAGGGGTACAGAGTTGCCATCAGTTGTAATTACTTTAAATTATTTTTTTTAAATTCAATACTGGTCCGAATAACACATCAGTATAACTAATGGATTTTACAACCAATAGATACACGTCTAATTTAATCTAATCTAGACAGATTAGGAACTGCTTGGTTATGTAACGATCGTATTTATCGAAGAAAAGCAAACACACACCATAAAATGATCCTTCAAATGCGAATCAAAATATATTATTGCAATGAAAAAGAATTCTCATTTCGTCTTCCTTCCCTTTTTCATTCCAAAACTTTGCCATCAAACGCCGAGCTAGATTTGATAATGAGAAACAAGATATAAAAATTTAATGATGAAATAGCAAAAACGGCCCGTGCGCATCCGTTAGCAGCAATTTGTGATAATCACTGTATAAAGAAAGCTTTACCCCTCCGAGTTGATTCCGAAACTCATTTGCGGTTTATGTTTTTGATCTCCACCCGTTTCTCTGCGCCTATTGTGTAGTGTCAATATGTTTTTATACTCCTCTGGATATTTTTATTAGTATCATTTTATTATTATTGTATCACGAAGTTCGAAGTTGTGTGTGTATTTCCAATGAATTATCACAGTGAAGGAAAACGTCGTTAGGGAACCTGCACACCTAAAAGTTATCAGGAATTTCTTAGGCACTAGACAAGCGTGGTGGCCTAAAGCCTAAATCCTCTAAGTTGTATAGGAGGCCCGTGCCCATCAGTGGGACGTATGTGGGCTGATGAAGATGAATCATCGAATTCCAGTAAACGTTGAAATCTAAATCATATATACCGTCACAAACTTTGAGAAATTAATGAGAAAATAACAGGTTCCATCAGCAATCTGATACATCTTATGAAACAAAACAGTGAAAGTATTGCTCCATTATATGAGACTGTGGTATCAGCGGGCCAAGCCATTCCTACTACAGTTTAAAACCAAAGCATGATCCTCAAATGTCCATGTGTTTTCAAATAAAAAATAACATATAGATGTAGGTATACACAAATACATTCCGGACTATAGCTAGTAGTAAACGTGATACAGTTTTAGTATTCGATCCAATAAACACAATACTACAAATGGCCACCCTACGTCTCATTACAAGGCGCTCAAGCGCATAATTTTGTGGTTACCACCAACGAGACGAGGTCGCGGGCCGCGGTCGGCAGCCACGCGCGCCTTCTCATGCCTTTGACTTTCCTCAAAGCTGTAAAAGCGTTTTTAATGAGACATTATTTTTACCGAAATTAAAAATCTCAGCAGCCGAAATCCCGCTGTAATTATTAAGTTTAGTGTGAAAACGAAAGGAAGGAATAAAGTTTTTAAATATTCTTTAACTTTCTTATAAGATTTCTACGTAGTTTGAAGAAATTACTTAAAATATGTCTAGTTATGTATATTTGGTGTAATGATTAAAAACTCATCATACATTTCATTTTAACATCGTACTGGTAAAATATGTTTCTTGCAACCGGGTTTCTTAAACATCGTATTTTTTTTTGTCTCTTTCATCTTCCAAATTCAAAATTTATCTAATTATACCAAAAGTAGTTTAAAGCAATTAATAAAACCATAAAAGCACCTCGCCTTAAACGCAATATTGTATGACCTGATTGCATAGCAATAGTCATACTTGTTACATATTACCATTGACTTAGTGACAGGATTTCCTTCATGGTTTCCTTCGTCTATATTGCATTAGATATATTTATCAAATCAATAATCTAGTTATATAAACCAAAAGTATAAAGTATACGCTCCGAAGGAATAAGAAAAGCCGTATTTCTGCACCCACTTTTTGCCAGCGATGTCAGTATTTATTTATTTATTTATTGTACACATTCAAAATCATACAAAAAAATATATATATAACCTAGAGAAAGGTACAAATGGCGGCCTTATCGCACATGGCGATCTTTTCAAGACAACCATAAGATGGATATTATAAAATAGGGTTTATTGGGAGGGCAGTGTGTACAGAAATAAAGAATAAAGTCAGTACCAAGTTATTCCTTGCCATTGCTATTTTTTTTTAATATAGAAAAACAACTTTCCTAACCATTCTTACAGAATGACGTGACAAGTTTTGCTGTAAGACTACTGACAGGAGAAAGTATATAATGGGCCAACAAAAATTATTTACATAAAGAATAACCAATACATAGCTTTTATTTTGTGCAAAGCAATAGGAGTGACAAATGTAAAACTAGTAACACTACCAAAATAGGAAAAGAAATCCATTTCAACACTGTACACATTCTTACTTGGTATGATAAAATACTTACCATTCGGGGACATTACTGACATTAACATACGCGACCACGCGCTCAAAGCATCGGTTACGCAGTAAAACCTTTTGTTAATATTATTCTGACCGATTTTCCACGGTGTCGTCAATGCGGCGGATTCAATTGTGTCTGATTCAGACCTCATTGACTCAATGTCGTGCGTGATGCGTCGTATTGAAACTTTATATTTGCCTTTATTACATATAAATGAGGTCGTTTTATAGTCCAATGATTAGGATTATGTGGCATCTGTTCCGTTTAGGACGATATGCCCTATCTGCTCTCAGTATGTCTCAAAACGCCGCCAGTATGTACTGTAAACATTAATTAAGCAGTAAACCAAGAATCTTAGAAGACCCGGAGATATCATCTGTTTATATCTGCCATCAAAGAGATAAGCGAAGGCTTTTTCGTTATTATCACATTTTGTTTTTATTACCATACTAAATGAAGATGGCCTTGGGCATCAATAGATTTCCCTATTGACTGTCTATAAATGAATTAAGGTATACTTAAAAAATCGATTACTTTTATTATTGAGTTTTAAACAGTAAATTTTGTTCAAAGTCGTATGTTCGAAGCATATCCAAAGAGTACATTAAGACGTAAGTTTTCTATTAAACATTTTCCTTCAATTTTTCCCTTTGAATTGTAATAGTAGTTTGAAATAACTGTCTCGACTGGAATGATATAACTGGGTAATGGTTTCGTTCCGTTCTTTACCTCTTTTTAATTTATTTTTTCGTTTATTTAAACATTATAATATGCATCATGCTTAAGATCTCTAAAAATTGTGTTTCTAAAGGCGGTGATGACCATTTCCAATCAGGCGAGTTTATTTGCTGGCGGACTTGTGCAGTTAAAAATATTGTCCTCGGTAACTATGATTTTATAGATAACATCAATAAACCGTCGTCACATGCACATTATTAAACGCAAGTATAACCATGCCAAGGTTAAATAAATCAAAACTTAACAGTAGTCGACGCCGGTATGAATCGTTTAAATTGATGAAACTAAATGGGCCATCAAAGCAGTTATCGTGACAAACATCAATGGTTACTCTAACGAATGCTATAATAGCCATCTCGAATATCATACGTCATGTTTATTTTAAATATCATATCAATACTAGCAGTGATGGCCTCGAGGTTTAGGCGCGCGGTCGAGAATTTCGGTGGTCGCAGGTTCAAACCCCAGGCACACACCTCTGACTTTTCGAAGTTATGTATGTATTCACAATGAATTATCACTTGCTTTAACGGTGAAGGAAAACATCGTGATAAAACCTGCACACCTAAAAAAAGTTCTTAGGAATTTCTTAGGTATGTAGTCCGCCAACCCGCATTAGGCCAGCGTGGTGGACTAAGGCCTAAACCCACTCAGTTGTAGAGGAGGCCCGTGCCCAGCAGTGGGACGTATTTTGGCTGATTATGATGATGATCAATACTACTTAGTAAAAATTTCATAACTTGAAGTGTTCTAAACGTGTTGCTAAATGCACTTATAATGATCTAGAAGTAGAGGCAAGTACATTAAACACTTACACACACTTTGAGTTTAATCAAAGTTAGTCGTAAGTGCGTTTATATTACAAGTGATATTTGCTAATCGCAAACTTAGAATTATTATAATATTAATGAATAAATAAACAGCAATGTAGTGTTGTAATATATCATTTAGTGAGAACATTTATAAGTCAGTTAAAGATTAGTTGAGGGCTTTATAACCTTAAATACGAATGAACACACTCAGCCAGTTAGACGAAGGCCTCCAGATACGAATGACAACTTATATTAATTCAAATAATATTTTATATGAAAGGAATTTTTAAATAAAATCTCATTGAGACCAACGAAAGGCGGAAAAACAAATATTCTGTGAGAATATAAATGTAAGATAGTTGAGAAACTCATAAAAATAATCTTGAACATGTATCGAACAGAGCTTACGTAATTTGCTCTGTATCGAAAAATTCTTGGAATTTAAATAGACTATTATTGAACAAATTGGAAAGAAAGAGAAAGCAATGAAGTCAGATCACTTAACCTTAAGATTCCTCACAACAATCAGCGTGCAAAGTCATGTACATCGCCTTGTTAAAGATGAAATTCAAGCTATATTCAATTACGTCCACCTACAGCGTCGTTCCGATAAGGTTAGTGAACCGTAAGTACGGGGTTAAGTTATAAATTCTTTACTTAATTACTGGTTGTGACTTCATTATATGTAACAGCAAGTTTCTGATTAAGCTTCAAATTTCTTTGTGAATTCCTAACAAATTTTGAAATGGAATCGCTTTGATTAAAAATACTTTCTTTTGATCGTTAACAATTTTTAAACACAAATTATGAGCATTAATAATGGTAAAATAAACATCGTAGTTAATAATTATGTTTATTTGAATCCTTTCTCCCCGACATTAAGTATACAAAAATATCCGCTTTGAGAAATGAAGTCATCAAACAAACGTCATACACGACGGCTACTCAGAAATTTTAATTAAAACATTTGGCCGAAAATTCCTAAGGAGCTAAACTTATACATCCATTAATTAATGACAATTAACACTAACGATGAGAGTTGATGCAATTTTTAAAGCTGTTTAAAAACCACATAATATTTACTAAATCATCTTATGGAAATTCTTGAGTTTCTCATTTTAATAAAACTGCTATTATAAACTACATACTTGGTGACATTAAATGTCATAATATGGTCTAATAAAATTTTATTTTATTTCTCTCGCTGAACGAGATTCAACCTTCTTGTGTCGTAATAAGAGCTTAAACCTTAAAACAAGCTTTATATTTTACCTACTGCTATTTAAGCTACAAATAGAGATGTCTTAATAGCAAAAATATTTAATATTGATAATATTTATGTGACGCCTATTAACAATTACAAAATGCATATTTTAACTCAAGTTAAAATTGAGGTGTAGCAAAATGAAATTCTATCTAAATATAACCATTGGACGCAAGATGAAATATTTTTAGATGCTCTAATATGATTTAATGAAGTGGTGAGATCTTCATTAACCAGATATTAATTGTCTCTGCCACAGATTCTGTTTAAGTAGAATGTTGAATGAAGGAATATAAACAGAACATGCACAGCGTTTTGAAATAGAAGCAGCAATGTAGTCGAGATTAGTAAAAATATATGTACTTACCAAGCGTGGAATTTTATGCACATGCAATAAAACGAACTGTCAAGGTCGTGAAAGTGGTTTCACTTCTAAAGCAACCACCACTGTTATTCTAATGTGCCATATATTTATATGGAGACGTATCGTCTTTTGATGATAAGGATTTTGTTCATAACTAAAGAAATACATACATACATACATACATACATAAACTCACGCCTGTATTCCCCGAGGGGGTAAGCAGAGGTGCATTTCTGCACCCACATTTCGCCAGGTATGTATCAGTCCCACGTAATAGGGGGCGAGCCTATTGCCGTTTTTCGGGCACATTTCCAGACTCCGTGCTGTTACTGAGAATTTCCTAATGGAAAAATCCAATAACACTTTGCCCGACCCGGGAATCGAACCCAGGACCTCTAGATCGCACGGCACATACTTGTACCGCGAGACCACGAGGCAGTCAACTAAAGAAATGTCGTTAGAAAACCTGCACGCCCGATAATTCTCTATGAAATTATCGCTCAAAATTGCTTACCTATCTTCTCCTTTTTTTCCACATTCATTTTTAAAAATGTCGATACCCAAATGTGTGTTAACGGGCCGACGAGGTGATCTATTTAAAATGTATTTTTTTGGTTCAAGTTTTTATTCTTTATATTTATTCTAATCTTCTCTATAAATTTTAAGTACATCATTAAATTTAAGCACATGGTTTGCTTAGAAATTAGTAAAAGCATCGAAAATCGTACTTAGTCACTTATTTCTCTGAACGTTGCTATATCCTCACTTCAACACGTCGTTAGGCGGGTTTGTATTTAGATAGTGATAAGTTATCCACCGACGGAGCTGGGGACAGAACACGCTTAACAAAATCTCAGAATTCATTTGCCATTTCCTCGCCTCATCTAAATAAGTATTTGATCTTGTTCACTGTTGTGTTTCATGCGGCGTTAATATTAGTAGCGATTTATATTATCATCATCATACATCTGTTTCTGTTTTAATGTTTTCATTAAGGTATTAACTCGCGTAGGGTTGGCTTGGCGAGTTAATGGATTAGTAGCCGTGTGTTAGTTATTAAACAAATATCACGTGGAATTAAAAGCAGATCCATTTAAATAAATATTTGAAATGTTTATACTTGTGGAATATAACTTCATGGTTTCTGTATTCGGATTTTTGGCTAAAAAGTATCAGTTTATAAATATCGACGTAGAATAACCGTTCCATTCAATGATTGAGATGTACATTATTTCAATTTATTCATTGTTTTAATATTTTACACATACATACATACATAAACTCACGCCTGTATTCCCCGAAGGGGTACGCAGAGGTGCATTTCTGCACCCACATTTCGCCAGGTATGTATCAGTCCCACGTAATAGGGGGCGAGCCTATTGCCGTTTTTCGGGCACATTTCCATTTCCTAATGGAAAAACCCAATAACACTTTGCCCGACCCGGGAATCGAACCCAGGACCTCTAGATCGCACGGCACATACATACTTTTACCGCGAGACAACGAGGCAGTCATATTTTACGTTATAGTTAATATTTTACGTTATAAAAAGTATTGAAAATCGTAATAAAATGTGTTACCCATATGCAAGTACCTATAAGTCTCGTATTATTATGTCTTTACCTTTTTACTGTTGATATTCTATTCTCTTTAATTTCTATGTGTATGTTTTGTTGGCCACCGTGGATTCAGTGGCGGAGGCCTATGTTCAGCAGTGGACATCCTTAGGCTGATGGATTGGATTGGACTGGATGTATGTTTTAAAATACACGCGTTGCTGTTACGAATTCAGCTAGTAATAACCTTAAAATGTACAATTTTTTGAACCAAAGCATTAAAAATTAACTTGTGGTTCATACTTCTAACCGTTTCCACAGCACGATGCAATCAAACTGAAATTAAAACGTTAACAAAAACACGTAGAAATGAATACTCACAAATAATCACGCTTGCATGCTAATGACCTAGCGGAGACAATCTCGCAACAATATTGATAATAATGTTCGACATAATGACTTTATTCACAGCGTGTGTGAAACTTAATGCCTTGAAAAAGCAGTGATGGCACCGTCGAAACGAGCTTCCGTTGAAAACATTATAGCTTCTATGTCATTGGTGTAAAGGCTATTTCACATTTCGATTCTACTATTACGGTGCATTTAGTTAATTATACACATCAATGTTATTTTTAAAAATATTTTAATTAAAAAAAAATCACCCACATATTGTTTATCGAATTCCGCGGAGTCTTTTTAAATATCGCACGGGAAAAATGCTATAGGTAAAATATCGGGCGCAATGTCAATTTCAGTCTAGAAATAAACTTCCATGACTAAAACGCTGAGCCTACGGAAATTGCATAAAAAATATATATTTCCTCGTGCATAGGCAGAGGTGTAAACACACGTAAAGATTTACTTCACCCACGCCGAGCATGAGGCGAACCTAAAATAACTTTCGATGTTATAAGCAGTTTCAATTTCCTTTAAGAGTTGATATAAACATGAAAGTTGGCGGTTTATTTTAAAGCATGGTTCAAGTATAAACAACGCTCCGCAGAGCGCGGTGGCCAACACAAGAAAGAAATTGAATTTGTAAGTCGAGCTTGCCTCGTAAACAGTTATTATTATAGGTATTTTCTTTTGTTTCTCTTAATGCACACTGACGGGGGTCTCGCGAGAAATCAAAATTGGCCATGGACGTTCCTCTTATTCAAACGAGCAGTGAGTTTTCAAATCAAATCGCAGACATAAAGATGAATTAGAATTAAAATGTGTAAAAAGCTCTGTCAAATCATATTCATCACGTTCATCCAATTTATAAAAGAAGAAAGTATTGGGCATTTGAATCTTGACATCATCTTCATAAATTTATACAATACCATCGTTCTTTAATCCCTAGAATATAATGCACATGGATTAGTCTAACCGCTTACACGAATCCACAATGACAACGTGTCATTCGCATCTGAAGGAGAGCGCGTGACGCGAAATGTCGGACGGCATTAATTAACGCGATTACCCCGGCCGTGATTGGGGGCTAATGGCAACCCTGTTTGTACTGTCGACCTATTTGCCGGACATTTGCTTTTGTAATTAAAAGTACATAGCCGGTTAGATTAGCGGAATACGGCGGGTTAGAACTGCGCTTCAACGGTATAGTGTAAATTTTAAATGTTTAGTGCCCATATCATTATTAGCAGGTATATTTGTAGTAGTTTTTTACTTAGCTTTTTTTAGCCCCGTGGCGCAGTTGACTAGACACCAGCTTGCGAAACGAGAGGCCGCGG
The DNA here is from genome assembly GCA_907164795.1 of Hemaris fuciformis. Classification (NCBI taxonomy): domain Eukaryota; kingdom Metazoa; phylum Arthropoda; class Insecta; order Lepidoptera; family Sphingidae; genus Hemaris; species Hemaris fuciformis. The sequence goes on from OU015442.1 coordinate 10,666,776, forward strand.
GTTCGATCCCCGCACCGAGACAAATGTTTGTGTGATTCATAAATATTTGTCTCGGGTCTGGGTGTATGTGAGACCGAAAAGTCTCTCGTAGTTTCTGATACCCACGACACAAGACTTGTACCTTAGTGTGGGATCAGAACTATATAGGTATGTGACTGTTGGGTGTATTAAAAAAAAAAATACAAGACTCATTTTCCGTTGGTCTATGGGTAAAATATTTGTAGCTTTTTTAAATTTAAACAATAGGATATACCTAATCATAAATTAAGTATCTTAAAATTTGAATACAAATATTACTTATTTATCATTACGCATCAGCTGACGTAAAACAGTTCGAAACATAATACCCACATAATACGTAAGAGTTAGCAAAATATCATTAATACAAATTAATGATATTTATAATATACAACGTCTTGGGAATACTAAGATCTCGTTCATTCTCTATACGAGAAAACTTATGAAGTTCACGACCGAAACTACGCAATAGGGGATCAAGATTTGGAACTTGGAATTTCATATAAATCTCTTCGCCTGATAGTGGAGCAATTAGTTTACAGAGGCCCAAACAGAACTTATCCTACGAAATAACGTGCAAGGATTTTCCACGCCACAACTGAAAGGCTGACATATCCGATGGCTTCACTAGATTCCTTTGAAACTGGATCCTGACAAATTTGAGAATGATCAAGTGGACACAGGGGACGCGGTGGATTCAATAGTTGGACTAAATTAGAGCTGTAAGCTTCTTGTTACAAACGATGAGGAAGGACAAACAGGACAACAAATTGTTTTGACCCTTCCCGGTAAGTATTACAAGATCTGAAGGACCGTAAATAAGAGGCGTACAAATTCTATTAAGACTTGTCAATATGATTAAAATTTCTGTGAAGTATTAGTGAGAGTACCTATCATATCATATGTTAACTTCAATTTAAGCATTAGATACCTTTTAAAATTATTTTACTCTGTAAATGTAGTAACCGTACAATATTGCAACACGTATGTTGCGTGTTTGTCCACAAATTTTATTTTTCCATTAAATATTTTGTAAAAGAGTACGTTTAAAATTTTACCGTACAGGAACGTTACATAATTTATGTAAATATTTCCATGCACACATATTTGTCGATCATAAACCGCTGTTTAATTGCCTTATTAAACTTTTAATGCACTTTTATCATACGGCAAAGTTATAAAGAAAATAAGATAATTAAGCAACTTCTAATTATTTCCTATCAGTAGATAACACTGATTTATACGTTACGGCGGCATCGCTTCTGAAAAAAAGATAACGCACACGATTTATGATGTTTGCAGTGATAAACGATTCATAATTGTTTGTTTCGACGTTTTAATCGAGCTTAAATTTCTATAACGCTTTCTTATTTATAATAGCTTTAATTAGAATTTGGATTGATAAGATGCATTTTGTTTAAAAATTTAATTCAAGATTATCATTCCGGGCTGAATGTATCAAAGTACAGTTAAGCCGTTTGATGGTAATGTCAATTTTCTTGGTAAAACTCATTACAAGCATAAAGTGAATTAGATAGTGGCGCAATCAGTTCTAAGGGATATATCATTATCATCATCATAATCATCCTCATCAGCCCAAATACGTCCCACTGCTGGGCACGGGCCTCCTCTACAACTGAGAGGGTTTAGGCCTTAGTCCACCACGTTGGCCTAGTGCGAGTTGGCGGACTACACACCTAAGAAATTCCTAATAACTATTTTAGGTGTGCATGTTTTATCACGATGTTTTCCTTCACCGTTAAAGCAAGTGATAATTCATTGTGAATACACACATAATTTCGAAAAGTCAGCGGTGTGTGCCTAGGGTTTGAACCTGCGACCGCCGAAATTCTCGACCGCGCGCCTAGACCTCGAGGCCATCACTGCTCTTTTATATAAGGGATATATAAAGAAACCAAATTGTTTATAACAAAAAAAAAAAATATGGGATCATCATCATCATACAAGTTAGGCCATAGTCCACTAAATCGGCATTATAATGGTTGGTGCCCATTAAACGCTGCATACATTAAAAGCTATTTAAGTGAATTATCAAGTAGGTATGCAAGATTTCTCGAGATGTATTCTTTTCATTTTTAGCGTGCGTGATACTTCTTCAAGAATACGCGCAAAATTTTAAGTCAGGTGTACGCCTTAGAGCTTTTGAGCACGCATAGGAGTCGCCTAGAGGCTCAGATTGACATATTATATTTTCAAAGTTATAGCAGAGTCATCATACATATAAAACATAAAGCTATATTATCAATTTAATTAGGAAAAAATACTTTATTTCCGCATTTCAGTTATGACCATTTTAACAGCGTAGAGTAAAAACGAGCTGCTCTTAAAAATATATCCCTGGAGTAGGGATATTTTCATTTCCATTATTTCTTTTTTCTCACAATACTAAACTCCTTAGCATTCCGAACATTAGCCGAGCAGAACCAAGGTTATAATATCTTAATGGAGCAAGTTTAGAGTAAACAGCTGTCTGGAGGGCACTATTCTTCATTAGCAGAGAACCCCCGTTAAATTATTCTTTGGGTCACTTCGGTGCTATTTAAGTTAATTTAATTCCAACTTCGCTCACTTCTCACGTATTTGCAACGCCATTTCTAATATTAATGCACATTTTACGTAAATAATCTTGTAAATATTTACTTCTTTGTTTCCCCGTTGGGAGAAAAGTTACAAATTTAATTATTTCATTTTCTATTTATTATATGAGTGTGTACATATTTCTTTCTAAACGTTACCATATCCATTTGTTACTTCCACTAAATGAATTCATAAATACCTACATCCACAATCTCGCTAGTACGCCTGTATGGGTAGACAGAAGTGAATTCTATATCCCCGTTTCGCCATTTATGTTTATTTTAACGTTTAGGTATTAAAATATTTCCTTAAAGTGGACCACCAACCTGAGGCGATAAATTATTATTCCAATAAGAAAGCGACTAAAACTAAAATAAACTAAAACTAAAACTCCACCACGCCTAGATCAGCTGTAATTTTGTTACCCGCCGCAACTTACTGCGTTGTGTGCATTCAAGTGATGCAACAACAACGCACAAGATGGCGTTGTGAGTATCAAATAAAATGATATCTAACGTGTATAAATACTATGGTTTATTTTACCAGCGAAAACTTTTTTAAAGTATTGAAATAATCTTTTAGTCGTAATAATTCTGTATTAGAATCAACACACATACATATAGGTACTCACATAAACTCACGCCTGTAGTCCCCGAAGGGGTAAGCAGAGGACGCAGAGGTGCATTTCTGCACCCACATTTCGCTAGGTATGTATCAGTCCCACGTAACAGGGGGCGAGCCTATTGCCGTTTTTCGGGCACATTTCCAGACTCCGCGCTGTTACCGAGAATTTCCTTATGGAAAAACCCAATAACACTTTGCCCGACCGGGGAATCGAACCCAGGACCTCTAGATCGCACGGCACATACTACAAGTATGCGAGACTACGAGGCACGAGTCGTATCAACATTGTGATAATTTTAAGACATTTTGATCTGCCTGATTGTCTCCAATATAAAGTTGGGATGTAGGTACATACGAGAGGTCCCGACTTGAGTCCCGGGCAGTGATTTATGCATTTCTTTTAATACTGCAAAAGAAATTCAAGAACATTTTGGGCTATAATATATTTTGATAGCATTTTTAAATAACCACAGACTAAGGTTGTCTGTCTTGGTGACGGGTGGTCTCCTCGGGCAAATTTTAGCATTAAATTATTGACCCGTGATCACAACAAAAAATATAACGACCCAAACATAATAAATCCTAGTTTGAAGGCTTAATAACACACTGGGACGTGGTTTATTTTTAAAACCACTATCAAGTCGAGTTTTGTGTACAATAATAAATTATTCGATGAAGATATAATGATGTGCCGATCAAAGGCTGTTGAGCTTGATCGGTCGATAGTTACTGCCGATCTAACTGTATTGATAGAAAGTTTTAACTGCTCAAATAATATCAAAACTGGTTTTATACAATATAAAAATACCACGACGGTTATCAAAATCTTTGACGAGAATACCATATTCACGGTGCGTTTAGTATAGTTTTTATGTTTATCAAAAACTGTATTTATTTTACTGAAATATTCTTGTTAATTTAAGTAAGTGGTGAAATATACTGGAGCAGAATTAAATAATCATATACACTCACATCTGTACCCTATTGAGGTGTAGTCAGAGAACAAATTGTACACTCACTTTTCTTAAGTTGTGTTTTAATTGCCATATAACAGAGCTCAAGCTTACCGGAGTTTTTCGGGCTTCATTCCATCCGTGTAGCCTTTGAGAACTTTGCCTGCTTTTGCCACAAAAACAAAAAAAAATCAAAACTAAATTACTAAGTAGAATTGTCACTATTAAAAAAACAACTAACCAAAAAACAATAAAGGATGTTACACGTGGATCCGCAAATACAAAATCCATATCGAATCACATACCATCCAGCAAAACGGATGTCATGGTAAAAAAATTCGTTCGCAGTAATCAGATACAGAATCAATATGAATTAGTACGGGTGACTCCGCAAAAAAGGCTTAAACAAACACAATAGGCGCCGACAAAGCCGGTTCCAGCACCACAGCTATTGAATTAGCAAGAAGCGTGACTAACGAGGCGCGATTTATGCGTTCTTGCGGTGGCGATATCGATCGGGATCTGCAGGCTGTTAAGTGTCAAATATTGACTGCTTCGGAATCCACAGACACTTTATGGACTGTAGAATAAGATACTGGGAAAACTAGACGAGGTTACAATAATAACAATCTATTTTTATATCTTGTAATAAATAAGTAGGTAATAAAAAGCCTTTAAAATCCCGAGTTGTCTGAATCATAACTATAATTATGCGCCCAAACATATCTCATTTATATATTACCTACATAATAAGACCTTAATAAAAAAAGGAAAGAATGAGTAATTTGAAAATTAAATCTTAATATTCCTCGTTTTCCTCTTTCGAACGAGTGTACGATGATTCAACTAAAGAAGGCTAGACATGTCTCTCTCAATCCATAGTAGGTACTACATAAAATAACTAACTTCGAACAGATTTCTAGCAAAATAAAATAGAAAAATATTACCAAAGCCCGAAATATTTCACAACCGTAGAATATATGCTGGGAGTAAAAAAACCTGATTAGCGAGGCGTGATCTACAATGTTCTTGTGGTCAAAACAACGGGTCAGATCAATTGAAACCTCAACTGCCGATTATGTCATAGACGATAAATTTGAACATGCTTGTGGTTAGAATGGCAGGACCACCTTTAAGTTCTCACGTTGTGATGACATCAAGATATTTGAATAAAAGTGGGTGAATTCCGGCTTAAAAATTACCAAGTAAACTTCAAAGACCCGCACAAAGTAATATCGTTTTTAAGAATATCAAGATGTGAGTCTTGGATAATAATTCTACTTTATATTTCTACTCAAAGGATTTTCTATAGAAAATGATTCAGATAAAAAAGTAACGAGGAAAAAATATATTTAATAGTATTTACAGAAAGGCTTTTTGACCACACGTGTATAATGTATTATATCTATAATTATAGTGTGATCCTGTATTTATTTATTTATCCTACTGCTGGGATCTTGGTTCGACTATAGTTAACAGAAGGCTATATTTGTTATGACGCAATGTAGAACGGAAACTTGACAATTGACAGCCCCCGTGGCGCTTTTAGCTTCACACCAGCAGGCCGCGGGTCCAATCCCCGCAGCAAAGTAATTGTGTGTGTGATCCACAAATATTTGTTTCGGGTCTTGATGTTTGTGAGACCGAAAGTCTTAGTACCTAATTCCCGCGATACAAGAATTGTAATTATAATTAGACCTGTATTTAATTTATTTATTTATTTTGCTGTGAAGATGGAACTATAAGGGTCTCGCGACATATTATATTATATTATTTAATTACTGGATATTATAAATCGTCGAGGAATCAGCAACACCACCGAGCTCGATTTTTATCGAGTAACGATACCATAGTTGGATTCGTATTTTCAATTTTATAAATTCAAATTTTACATACAATTTTTCTTTGAGAAAACAGATTATGTCATTCATCATAGATAGATATCGAGAAAAAATTCAGTCAATTAGGCCTTGATGGACAAAAAAATCGGTTTTTTTCTCTCTCCTGAAAAGTTGTGAAAAACGAGCTTGGTGGTGTTGCTGATTCCTCGACGAAATAATACTAGTCCGCCAACCCACACTAGGCGAGCGTAGTGAACTAAGGCCTAAACCCTCTCAATTGTAGAAGAGGTTCATGCCTAGCAGTGGAACATATATGGGCTGATGATGATGGATGATGATAAAGAATACAAATTAAAAGAAAAGGAATCTTACCAAACAAAACCCAGAGCGGGTAGCAAGTCTCTCACATTTGTTGTGTCAGAGAATGTTATTTTGCACACTTCCGCCCATAGTTCAGGCTTTGCATATATTATTATTAAGGATTAAAGCTAGCTATTCTTTTCACGTTAGAGAATAAAACGAGTGTTTAAAATGTTACCTGTTCAAGTATGATAAGCAAGTCTGCCATAATTTAGCACTCTTCATGCAAGGTAAATATTTTTATATTGAATTAAAATGCTGTTTTTATTTTAACGAATAAGACAATATTAGAAAAACTAGTATATATAAAAGAAGAATATAATAAAAGTATTGGCACGCAACTCATAGTAACATAACCATACTATTATATCATTATAGACATCATCAGTCGGAGTTTTTACTGCTGGGCAAGGACTTTTTAGTCACATGGCAAACCGTAACTTTGTACTTGCTTGCAAAACATACAAGATAACTCGCAACTAAGAGACAGAGTTCAGTACTAAACCCATCATCGTTGGAGAGACATGCCCAATGGAAATACCAATCTCCTCAATTAGTTGTGCTCCTAGGAACTGGATATTAAAAGGGTTGACCTCGATTACAACGCACTTTCGCGAGCCATTTAAGTCCTACACCTTACGTAGGAGGATACGAATACCATCAGAAACAGGTTGGATATACCCGTCCAGGACCATGGAGCCTAATTTTTTTGCTACTTTATTAACGTAGAGTCCACCATACTACATACAACAAGTTAATTTGAATAAAAACAAGATCATGAAGATAAAACAAATTATACCATCTTAATAACAATAAAACAGCGAGCCTTTATAGTAAAAGGCAGTGTTTTGTTGTTGATAAAGATGTTATTATAGTGCGCCGTAAGTTCGTTGGCCATGTCGCGGGTTCGAAATAAAATCGTCTGTCTCGGAAAATGTCTACATGTAGTTCAATTGCATTATTACCAAAAAAATATAGTTGTAGGATATTGTTTATCTTTGAATATCTTTTATCGTCATATAGTTTATGTAATGTTTTTTGTCCCTATCCCTCCACACATCCGCGACTGTAACTCCTGTGCAGCACGGATCAACGATCCCGCAACGAAATTAACGTGTTGGTAAATAATTTTAAAATATTTCACTAACGTGTAGGTATTAAAAAAATATTTAAATACAAAGTCTCCTTAAAAAAACTCGTTAACTTTTCCCGAGTCTATGACCTCTCGTTCATACCTGTGCCGCGGGACCAACGAAGCAGACAGAATACGTAGCCAAAATTCTCATCAAAATAAAACTAGTAATTCATAAATTGTTACTGGACTCTTCACATAACAACTTGATCCAAAAACACCAACAGCATCCGCATTACGACGTCATTAAGATAACTGTTATCGCACAAATGTTTGTATAAGATGAAAATATTTACTAAACCAGGTTTAAACGAGAAGCTGTGCCGATAAAAACGTGATACAAACTCAACCCACATACAAAAGTGCTTTCTGAATTTTAAGTGATTTATATTGTCTCGTAGCCAGTTATCTTAATTGCAGAATGTGATTCATTGTTTAGATCTAGAAGTTAGTTGATGAGTGTTAAACAGCACCAATTGGGTTCATTCATATGCACAGCACAAGTGTTGCATACTTTCGAAACCATCTCATAACTAATGGGCATAAATGAATGATTAGAATAAAGTGAACGAGGCACGTTTAATTTTCGCATGAAGGAATATTTTATAATTTGAGATGATAAAAATTATATTCAGAAATATAAAAAATCCATTTTAACAAAACATATTTTTGTTTTATATTTTATGACATATGATGTGGGCCTAATTTTTTCTGCTTATACAATACACAGATCCAAAATTAATTCAAAACTGTCTCGCAAATAATTTTCAACATTTAACAACGTAAGACCACCACACCTGAATATTTTTTTCGTCTAGTTAGAATCTTTAAGCATCCCAATTTTCTTTCGGCATTAATACTTTATTAAGATTGCATTACACTTTTTAGGTTTGATAAATCTTCTAACAATAATTATAATCAATACTCTTTTTAATATAAATACACATAAACAATTGCTAGCAATAAAATATGATGAACGCATAGAAATTACCAACGAATCTGATATTGAGTATCCAATTCACTGTTACAAACGAGTAATGATTTAGACTGACAAGACGCATTCAAAGCGATGAAACGAAACACCCGATGACGTAATGCACTCCCACACAATTGGCACAGAATATCACAAGTAGCCAAGTGAAGTGTTTACAGCCAGCAGGTCATATCGCGAGCAAGCCAAACATTTGCAAACGCGTTGAAGATTGTGTGGGCAGACCCTTAATAAGCTATCATCGCAGAAGCTGTGTCAACTGCGATGGGCTTCGATGGCCCTCAAGTTATTTCTGCTCCGATTTATGATGCCATGTTTCTTTTCATACTGTTAACTTGCGCTGTTTATGTAATTGCTTATATTGCGAAATGGTTTTTATTGCAGTTTTTTTATTTAAATATATTTTTGGTATTTTTTTAAATTATCAAATTACCTATAAGTTACAAAATGAAATGATTATTCAATTGAACAAATTAGTGTTTTTAATCCTTCGTCATAATCAGTTCATATACGTCCAACTGCTATATACGGGCCTCCTCTGCAACTTTTTAATGGTTTATGCCTTAGTTTTTAATGCTTACTACCACGATATACATAAAAATTTCAATATTAGTCCCATATTGAAAGATATTCACAACGCATTCTTTACAAATCCATCCAACACCCAAAATATATTATATGAAATTTTCAAATATCCTAACAAATCGCTCATAAGCCTCTATTTGGAGATAGTGGCCGATAAAACTCAATTCAGCTTCGCACTATCAATCATAGTTTAGCGAAGGTTATATCAATATCACGAACTTGCAGCATCACGTTGCCTCTTAAGAGAATTTGGTGCGAAAATTTGCGATACAAGCTGAAGAGATGTTGGTCGTGACTTATCATTTACGGGTTATTTAGAGGATGATATGGTTATATTTTTAGCCAATTAATAAACTATTGATGTTGTTTATTTATTACCGAGTTCATGCGAGAGTAACCATAGGTCAAAATGATGTACCTATTATCTGACCAGAGATTTGATCCCGCAGCGTAAGTGTACGATATACTGTCAAGAGGTTGCAGGTTAGATTTTTGAAGTGTTATTAGGTTTTCCCATTGAGATATTCCCAGTAAATAGTACCACGGAGTCTGGAAATATGTCAAAAAAACGACGATATGTTCCAAAGAATACGGTCGAGATAGGGTTACGTGGCCATACTGCCTACCCCAATAGGGATACAGGCCCGAGTGTATATATTTTTTTAAATATTAACCATAGTAAATTTGCTATAGAAACAAAATCCCTGGAGGTTTCAACAGCTCAATATTAAAAAATCAAAAATTTATGACCAACTGAGATACGTGACCATTTCTTTCTATGCGTTCTTCAAATATTGGTAAAGCAATTGGTAATGTTTACAAAAAATCTTGAATACGCGTCGCGTGCCGTCATCCAGCATGCTGTTTATCTTCCAAATTACTTTCTAAAGTTAAAAGTTTCATTAGAGCTCTGTACCAATATTTGTTTTATTGAAATATTTTCTTGAAACGTTTTATTTGCTTTGTTTGACAGTTATACTGTCAGCATTTAAGTTTGCTTTTTTATCGTTATAATAAATTACAGGAGCTGTTTTGGTGTAACTTTACTATGTATACGAAGTACTTTGCTTAAGTTCTATAAATCGCAAGAATGTAATGTTTTGAAGAGATCTTTTATGTTTGCACTTTGAAGAAGTGATTTTTTCAAACATTTTATCGTTATTATTGACATTTCGACTTTTAAAGTTTCTGTGTTTATGATTGAATGAGCGTTCATTGTCCGAATAATGAATCTAAATTCTCATCCAGATGCGTAGGTAGTTCATGCAATTTATTTCAATAATAGCATGTATTACATTCTTGTGACCGCGCTTACGAAAGTGCATTAAAGAAATGTGGGTAGAATTTGTCGAGAAGTATCTGATATATTGGCGAGCATATATTATGTATATTCAAGGAATAAGTCAGCATCTGAAACAAAATAAGAGAACAAACATTTAAAACAGATATTACATTAATCACCATAATAAATAATTTCACTGACCTGTATAAATGACAACACATGGCATTGATTAACTAGCTTTGTCGTTTAAATACATTGCAGTTACGTTCAATCCATATTTTGCATGGTGTCGCAAAAATATATAAATGTAAACAAGGTAAGCATACATACAGAAACTCACGCCTGTATTTCCCAAAGGGGTAGGCAGAGGTGTATTTCTGCACCCACATTTTGCCAGGTATGTATCAGTCTCACGTAATAGGGGGCGAGCCTATTGCCGTTTTTCGGGCACATTTCCAGACTCGGTGCTGTTACTGAGAATTTCCTAGTGGAAAAACCCAATAACACTTTGCCCGACCCGGGAATCGAATCCAGGACCTCTAGATCGCATGGCACATACTTGTATGTAGTAGACAGCTCGTAAAAAATTAAGGCGCTCACATCTATCATGAACATTTAGAACTTTGCAAAAATTACAAATACGAGTACATTTAGGTTTAGCTGCTTTATTATTATGTATTGGCATGTCAAAATGATAGCATTTTAATTTCATGTGCGATTCAAAATGGTAGGTGACAATCTACGAAACTCAACTGGGCACAGGATTCCATTACGCTGGCCTAGTACGGTAACCATCATTTTTATTTTTGTAATTTTGCTATAACAGTAAAAAATCTAGTTTGATATTATAACTAAGCCCAAGCGTTTCCCTACATCACAGCTATACAAGGAAACCAAATTGTTGAGTGTGCGAAAAATATTTTCTAACAGTGGATTACGAAGACACGGAAAGTCTTCTAAAAATAGTTACATAAGAAACACACGCACACACACAAACACACACACACACACACTACCCCCCCCTCCCCTCACCCCCCCCCCCCACACACTTTATTTTATATACGTATATACATATATGCATACGTTTATGTGTGATATCATTCTATATGTGATCTGTAGAGCGAACAATTACAAAATTGTTTTTCAAGATAGCCACGACACAGGCTGTGCCTAGTGTGGTTATTATAGTTAATAACCACAGTTGTAAATTGTTAACTGATTTTGAATATATATATTATATTATTATTATATATTATATTATATTATTAACTAACTACACCACTTGTAAAGTCCTTAGTAAAACCAGAAAATCATAATGTTTGTTTCCACATAAAGCCGTAGTTTGCAAAGTAGGTCATTGATAACCTCTTAACGCTCGCGCCAGTTGCACAGTTTGTAAAACAATTTTTGCTTTTTACTCCACCAAATGCGCAGCAGCCTTTTTGCAATTGTACTCCATTATACAATTTTCAGAAGTGAAGAGGACCGTGATTACTGTGGTAATCGCTGCCTCTTATGTGGGAAATAAAATCCATACTAATATTATAAATGTGAAAGTAGCTCTGTGTGTCTGTCTTGCTTTCCTGCTAAAACTACTGAACCGATTTAAATGAAATTTGGTACACAGATAGTTTAGACCCTGAGAAAGGACATAGGCTACTTTTTTTTATCCCGGAAAAGGGGTTTTAAGGGGATGAAATATTATATGGAAGTATTGTCATTTTTAAAGCTGGAAGCTTGAAACTTATTTTTTAGGCTGTTGATTAGATATAAATAAATATGACATTAAAAGTTTGTAAAAAATGTATCTTTAAGGGGATAAAATAAAAATAGGGGTGAAAGTTTGTGTGGAAATTCGTCATTTTTGAAGCTAGAATGATAAAACGACGTGTAGACGACTATAACTATGAATATGTAACTATATGTCTGTTATACTTTCACGCCTAAATCATTTGACCGATGTAAACGATTTTTGATGTGGACACAAATGGGACTCTGTGGAGTAAAATAGATCTACGCGGACGGAGTCGCGGGCAAAAGCTAGTAATCTATAATTGAAACAACTCAGTATATTCTCTTTAAAATAAATTATCGATAACTGTCATTTTGAGTTGCTTATGGTTTTGTATTTCTTTTATATGTATTGCGTATATCTGTTAAGTTTTTTCTGCACTGACTTAAAAAAATTAAGACTTGCAAATAAAAGTTCGTGGCTGTCCATGTCTCAGTTCAGTATTCTTACAACTCTTCTAATTAATAATATACCTAAGTGTTTATATTTATGACGTGTACAAATATCAGCCAAAGGAACTGGTGTAATATCGAAACAGTTAAAATAGTTACGTGATAATTACTAAAATGAATCAAATAGTAAACAAATTCCAAGAATATATACAAATATTCTTATCGAAGCACACGCGTACAATCACCGAATCGAAAAGTTCGATGACCCTAAAAGCGGATGTAATCGACAAGGGGCATATTCTTCAGATCTCGATGAAATTGCACAGATCCAGTATAATGCAGTTTAATTAAGCTTCACAATCAGCATTCGTCACCAAAGAAACGCCCCAAACGTGAAGTAAATTCTTGAGGGGCCGGAATCAGTTCCACGCTGTTTGTGGTGATACACTGCCAAATTAAATGTACTATTCCCTTGTTTTATTATGATCCTTATTTCCAAAACTGAAGGGATGTTATGGTGTGCTTTTTAATTCGTTCGAGTTACATCCTGCAGGGTCTTGGCCGTTTAATTTTCTTTTAATCCCAAACCATTCGATCTTATCATTGGGGGGTTGCCGCGTAACGAATTAAACGGATTGCATCGGTGTCACAAATGAGGCTATTTTATACCTCCAGAGAGTTATGTTGACGAGGGGTGAATACGTGATTGTTTGTATTTATGGATGAGTTGCTTATTGGCATCGAGTATTACCGAGCATTGTCCTTATATTGGCCCTTAATTGAAAAGTATCATATTATAATTAAAGAATTAGCTACGTTGATGAAATCTTTTTAGAAATTGTCTACGTTTTCAGAATCATAATCAAAAAGTGTGCTGCATTAATCAATCTAAAAGATTTCCAGTGTGACTCACAAGAAGTTGCCTTCATAAAACTACGCTTTTGAACAGATACGTCCAATCTTATGTCCCAATAATTCCCACGAGATAATGTCATATTCCATGCTGAACTGGTAATTAATAAACGAAACATATTCCAGAGTACAGTGAGAAAATACGTTGATATGCCTGAAAACTAGTACGTATTTTCATCATTTGCTTAAAACGATTTAAATGATCGCAATATCCATATAAAATGGGATCGCGCCTCAGTCATGATTTAGACAGTTGTTGAAATATTATATTAAAGCAACATTATATTTAACGTTGTTTAATATTAAAAGTAACTCAGCCAGAAATATATTACAAAGGGCTCTATCAAACAAAAAGCATCCAAGCATCAAACAAGAACATTCAGCTATAATACATTACTAAAGAACACAAAGAAAACTCGCAGATATCTGAAAATACTTAAACTATTCATGTAATGTATCCTAATAATAAAATTGGATCCTGTTGGATTTCTTTTCACAAAGGTTCGTCTTTACGTTGAATGGGTACGTGCCACTAATCCACTACGGCGGAGCCCAGCGTGACTAAAAAGAAAATTACTTAGCCGAGTATCTTCACAAAGTCGGCGCTGTCATGAAGACGTAAAACAAAACTTTACAATACATTTCAGTGCAAGCAACGTTTTCAAAGAACTCCTGAGATAGTCCAGAGCTCTTACGATTTGCGAACAAAAGGCAAACAATCCATTGTCTATCGATTGTAGCCCCGAGTGCAGTTTGTCGTCAAAAGCCTTAAGTTGCTCTTTTCATAGCCTTTACTATGTGTTGCTGTTTGTTATTATAAATAAGTTAGCAGTAAAGGTGAAATTATGGGTATAAGCGGGACGGTAGCGCGAACGTTCGCAGATACCATGAGGTGTTAACGCAACACACTATTGTGAGATGTGGTACACCTACCATGTGATTGTCTTTCATAATAACATGTTTACCGAGGAATCCAAGTTTACTAGCATAATATTTTATCTTTGTTGTACTGGAGCAAATGCTTTATGCAGTATTTATGACTAGATTTTTTTATTTTAATGAATACAGTAAGAGCTGATAATAAAAACAAATAATTGAGCTATTCCATTTTTAACATATTTCCTATGCTTTGCAATTAATATTCAATAAAATAAAAACTAGGCGAATGGATGCGAAGGCAGTATGGCGGCTTATTAGTTAAAAATCATTTTTAAACTGGCTTCTTGCTAAGGATATAGTAATTCTCAATTTTTTAACAAAGCAATAAGTTAGTTAGGTTGTTTAAATAGCCTCCAACACGCAGTCGTTAAGACACCAACCTATAAAAGGCTTTGCCGAAAGTCAATTTGTCAGGGTAGTTTTGCAACCGGAAAGACTCTCGGATATTCGGATATCCACGCAAAATTTGTATCTTATTATAGAGACATAACTATGTATATATCCTATCCTATAAAATTTCACAAGAAGAAATCTCGAAGGAGGCCACTTCTCGAAGACATGTGGTAGGGCTAACGTATCTGGTACATCCCTAAAGCCTACGATGTTAACTTTACTTTGTTTCAAGTCTTTGCCCGTTACTTGTTTGTTACATCTGTTGACTTCGAGACGATGGCTCGCTCCGAGATCGTATTTGATCTACGATTTCCATTCTATGAGATTGCTTTATTCAATCTCAAAACTAATAACGTCTTAAATAAAATCTTGATAAATCGACCCACCAATCTTCGTTATGAATGGAAACTTTAGCGTAATTTACAATATTAGCTCGGCCTAATGCTTTTTGTTTTCATGAATATGTTATGTAAATTTGAGATTACAAATTTTACATATAAATGTGTGACTTGTAAAACTTTAAAAGCAAATGGTTAATCCAGCTGAAATTTAAATACATCTTAGGTTTAGTGCGTAGGCTAAGACATTAGCTACGGCATCAACAATTTTTAATGGATATGACCTTTTCTTCGACCTCACCTTAATTCATAGAAGCGTAGGATAATATTTTTGAAGCTTATTTTTAATAAAGCGCAACATATTATATTTACAGTACTGGCTCTTAATGGTAGGTGCTGTGCGATCCAAACATGAGAAAATATTGTATTTCTCTATGAATATTTTCTTTGCAATAATTTATGAACTTGAATACGGGATCGTTTGATCACACGCCGCATAATTAAGGACTAGCGAATTCGGGATCATATATTACCATTATTTTCTTGCCGCAACTGGCTTATAAACTATGCAACACTGAAATTTAGGTATAATAACCTGTATAGTATAAGTAGTGTTGTTAATTTAAAACATATTCACAATAATATGGCACAGAAAATTCAACAACAAAAATCTCATATCCATAAAAGAGAGCTGGTTTCAAAGCACATTTCGTACGAATAGACAGCACACGCAGTCGTGGCAGAACATAAAAAGGCGCTTTTAAGAGTTGTAATAAGCGAAATATTCTTATTCATAGCAACATCTCAATGTTTTATTACGTTGAAACATATCAGAGCCCGTATCCTATGTTGAAACATGAAAGGCCCAATTTCACGAACAAGATAATATATTTCTACTGCAGTGCGTGTTTTATCCTTAATACGACCATTTTGTAAACGAATGTACGCGTGTACGTTTTATTAACGGTTCTCTTAATTTTTAACATTACTCCGGGCAGAATAATGTACGAATGTAGGGTACGCCTGTAAGAAAATAATGAATGAAGTTCTAAATGAGGTACAGTTAATTAGGGAGTCAGTTTTATTTGGATAAACTTAGGAAAAATCAAACCAAATTTGGGTTTATTGCATGGTTATTTCAATATTATGTTTATGGTTTGACCTAAGCAGAAGTCAAGTTTATAATTATTTATATAATTTATTTTGGATTTTAAAATATTCAAAAATTAAGAAACTAGTGCTATGATCTGAACATGGACCCCACCCGAGATTCGAACCCGAAACATCTGGATCTCACACTGTACACTAATGCTGCGGGACTGACAATGCAGCAACACCAATATGGAATTAAAAGACATTAGATCCAAAAAAAGTGGTTTAGAAGTATTTTCATCGCTTCAATTACGCTTTACTTAAGAACATTATAAATAATACTTAGAAAACTGCCTCGTGGTCTCGCGGTACAAGTATGTGCCGTGCAATCTAGAGGTCCTGGGTTCGATTCCCGGGTCGGGCAAAGTGTTATTGGGTTTTTCCATTAGGAAATTCTCGGTAACAACACGGAGTCTGGAAATGTGCCCGAAAAACGGCAATGTGCTCGCCCCCTATTACGTGGGACTGATACATACTTGGCGAAATGTGGGTGCAGAAATGCACCTCTGCCTACCCCTTCGGGAAATACAGGCGTGAGTTTATGTATGTATGTAAGTCATTTTTTAGAAGTCTTTTTTTTTTCTTCAAAAATCTGCGTATTAAAAGCGTTGGCTTCGATGTTCAAATAGCGTGTCAGTAACCACTGAATTCGCCCGTGGGTCCGCATAAACATACGGTTCCGGGTCACCGAGTTAGATGATTGCATTAAATGCGCATATATAATGCGTTGGCATTGGAACGGAGGTATATTGTACGTAAACTTTATTTGATACAGGTAGAACAATTGCAGAACATGTTCTAATGAATTATCATCATTTCCTTGCTCTGTTCCCAATTTCATTTGGGGTCGGCGCAGTATATTTTATCTTTCCAAACATCCCTATCAGCCTATGTTCATGATGAATACGAGTATGTACGCGATATCTAACTTCTATGAATGTGAATTGTAGCATGCAATGCAACTTGAATTATTAAATGGTATAGCTACTTTGTAGTTAGTATAGATGCCAGGACAAATAAGCTGGCTTAATCAAGCCATGGATGGTACAATAATTTGTGTAAAGTTTAGTAGATTTCTGTAGGAGGGCGATATCTTGTTATCAGACCAGCGACATAATAGAGCTAATTTTTAAATGTATACACAACAAAACTAATGGTGAATAAAATAAGAATACTTTAGTATAATACATGACATTTCAAGCATATATTATTTTGAATAATTCAAGCCACATTTAGTTAATAAAATTATGCGCAATATTTTCCTGATGCGTTACAACTTAAGTCAGAATTAAACAACAAACCTGCATTGAGTCTCCACGAACGCCTATAGGCATGCTAGACCTCGCATATTCTCTAATAAACAGGAATATTCCGAATAACCTCAGTGACCTACGAGGCGATGGATTAATAAAATGCAAAATTTCTTAATGGGCGAAGAGAGGGTCGGACATAGGGAATGTTGATTGCTTCCACACTGCGGCACATTTGATTCACTAAGTTTTGCTTTAAACATATGCGTACATTATTGAAGCAGTTGGTATGTTCGAATTTCGTCCTTACTGAATCAGTAATAAGGTCGATCTGAAGTGAGTAAATCATAGTTGTTAGCAGCGTTAATTAAGCGATATTTCATTTGATGACGCCAGGCGCCGTCTGCTAAACGCCTTGACAACATAACACGATGGAAATGACGTTTCTTTAGTAATTATTTCAGTATCGCAAAATACACTCATATTTCTGTATTTTTATCGTAACTTGCATCGGCTTTATTGCTTTCTATTCCCTTATTAACACTCAGATTTTATCGCACCAACAGCACGTGTCTCATAGCAAAGCAAAACATTTATTGAGATCATAACATTAGATATCCTATGTTATTTGTCAGCATAGGCCATCTGAAATTAAAGTGTATTGTTGTATTGGAAGGGTAGATAGAGGTGCCTTTGTGCACCCGCGTTTTACCAAGAGTATTTTAAGACCCATGCAATAGGAAACGAGCTTTAAGACACATTTCCATACTCCTTGCTACTACTAAGAATATTACAATAAGAAAGCGAAATAGAACTTCCCGACACGGAAACCAAGCCCCGGACCTCTAAATCGTGCGTGCGCAATTGTCTCGCAAAATTTAATATGAAAAAAATGTACAGTTTTATCTGTTTTATTCATACATAAAATCGAAATTTATGAAGTATCTGGCTTTGCATCAACTCAATACATCCATCATAAACTTGTTCTTCGTTATACTCTATAACATATTGCGAGCACTTATTCATACATACATACATACATAAACTCACGCCTGTATTCCCCGAAGGGGTAGGCAGAGGTGCATTTCTGCACCCACATTTCGCCAGGTATGTATGTATCAGTCCCACGTAATAGTGGGGCGAGCCTATTGCCGCTTTTCGGGTAGATTTCCAGACTCCGTGCTGTTACTGAGAATTTACTAATGGAAAACCCAATAACACTTTGCACGACCCGGAAATCGAACCCAGGACCTCTAGATCGCACGGCACATACTTGTACCGCGGGACCACGAGGCAGTCAAACTTATTCATCGTACCTACTATTAATCATGGAACGCCTCCTTCTGATATTTTCCTTAACCGTTAATTCGCGTGATAATTCAATTAGGAATTCGATCTTGCGCCCACCGAAATGTAATCTCAACAGACTTAGTTACTTTTTTAAACAGCAATAATCAATTCAAAGTAGTCATGAAGTCGTGATGGTCTCGAGGTTTAGGCACGCGGTCGAGAATCTCGACGGTCGCGGGTTCAAACCCCAGGCACACATCTCTGACTTTTCGAAGTTATATGTGTATTCACAAAGAATTATCACGTACTTTAACGGTGAAGGAAAACATCGTGATGAAACCTGCACACCTAAAAGTTCTTAGGAATTTCTTAGGTGTGTAGTCCGCCAACCGCTGACCTAGTGCGCAGCGTGGTGGACTAAGGCCGAAACCCTCTCAGTTGTAGAGGAGGCCCGTGCCCAGCAGTGGAACGTATATGGGCTGATGATGATGATGAATTAATTCAAAATCAATTTTGTAGTACTATTCAAATGAAGAATACTTTGAGCTTGAATTCATGAAAATCTTTTACTAGTAACACTATGCACGATAGAAGCTGAATCAATTTCGATTAAATGATTTACGTTAACCTGTTCTATGTTAATTTCCACGGAATAAACGCTAGAATTGGGCTGCTCACATATAATTAAAATTTTGATTCGCCGTTTCAAATACCAATGGCAAACTCATTTGAAAATTCGATGCAAATGATATTACAATTTGCCTAAATTGGTTTTTGATTTGATTGTAGGTCGAGGATAACTATTCAATATCATGTGGAAAATCCACCTGATAATTTTCGAAATTTAATGTGTTCAAGTGTAAATAATATTTTATCGATGATGAATAATCCTGTGTTTAAATTTGAGGAAGCCTTCGCAAGGTTATTATTCATTATTATTCTTAGCCAATCGCCCTCCACTGCTGAACGAAGGCTTCCCCAACTAGGCGCCAACCATCCTGGTCTTGAGCAGCCCTCATCCATCCGCTACCCGCCACCTTTCTCAAGTCTTCGGACCATCGTGCTGCAGGACGTCCTACACTACCTCTACCTAAGCGCGGTCTCCACTCCATCACTAGTTTGCTCAAAAGGCCTAAACAGGGTAACGTGATTTTTTTACGTCTTTAATGGTCTAGACATATTTTTCACGAGCAGGGCTTATATGAATAGCTTAGAATAATTAATGCTAAATGGATAAAAAAAATATTGAATAGCACTTCCAATGTTTTAGTTGTACCTTGAGATTCATTCGATGACCATTATCTTGTGGATCGATTTGCTAAATAAGCGAAGGTATCTTTTTTTTCTAGATTACTTTCAAGACATTCCCCTTATACCTAGAAGACAAATTCCGCAAGTTATTTGAAATCAGGAATTTAAGGGAAAATTTTAAGTGCATAATGAGATAAGTTCTGAAGGTTCGTGTATAACAGCAGTCTGTTTAATGCCGCCTCATTTCAGAAAACAGCACAATATGGTTTGTTCATTTTATTATGACAATAAAAATGTACATGAGGACACGTCAAAATCGAACAAAGTTAGAACATTCTGAGCTGACTGACTCACCGCGGCCACCCATAAATCTCGATCACACCCATGCGTTACCAGCATTTACGACACGGATAAAAAAAGCATCGGGCCGCGTCTCCGCGCGTCATTCACCCATTCGTTTGGTCGGTCGTTCAGTCATTCATTCGTTCGCGACGAGGGACGGCGACGACGCGATCGCTTCGCGTGCGGGGACGATTTACAGCGGCAATTAGTTATGTTGCCGGGCGACGCGCGACAAACGATGTCGCCTGACAAATGGTGCCGGTCAGTTTGTCCGGCTGCCTCGCCAGTGTTCACAATGAACAGTTAACACTTAAATGGTTCAATCACTCGATTTAGCAAAAAATGGGACGTCGGATGGGCCCAATACGCCAACGTAACAAAGGAGATACGACCTGTTTCAGGGTTAGCCAATTGTTGGAGACAGGAGTTTGAAGGACATTTTTAGCTCCAATATTTTTCACGACGAATATTTGGTATGGCCAATTAATCTTTTAACGAAATCTTGTTTTGTAATGAGATATTAATTTATCGACGTTTTTCTAGCCTGGCCACACAGTAAAATATATTTAGCTATCTGGATGGTTTTACAGACGTATAAAGTACCCTAACCGAAACAAATATGTATTTGCAAACCATGCAAAGCTTCGCGAAACTCGGAGATTGAACATACAACTACTGCTATTTGATGCATTTTGTAAAAGGTTCCCCGTTTGTAGATTTTTGGTATTGCTGCTAAAGGTTAAAAAGTAATTTTTGATGACTATGAAACTTGTATTATTGTGTGAATGATATATCGCAATTTAAAT
Organism: Hemaris fuciformis; assembly: GCA_907164795.1. Classification (NCBI taxonomy): domain Eukaryota; kingdom Metazoa; phylum Arthropoda; class Insecta; order Lepidoptera; family Sphingidae; genus Hemaris; species Hemaris fuciformis. The sequence goes on from OU015442.1 coordinate 10,688,017, forward strand.
ATTTTTTGTAATTTTTGAGCACAACATCCTATTTATTTATTTATACTTTATATACATGCAATGAATGTATAAAGGCGGACTTAATGCCTAAGGCATTTTCTACCAGTCAACCTTAGGGTGATGCAGAGAGATATGAATAGGTGCATAAATTCATGTAAGTAGGTACATATATATATTTGGATAATTATTTTAAACATAAAATAAATATCCAAATATATATGCGATAGTAGAGCCGCGGTCGACCCCTCGTCGATGTTATATAAAATTAGGTCGCAAATGCCTAATTAGCAGATAATATTAATATTCTAGCGGTGTTTTGGAATTAACGTGGACATGACCATTTTGATGATGTTGAAATGAACAAATTAATTCGATTGATCCCACGGCAACACCGCACGTACATAGCTCTATAATTCAACTAAGTTTAGTTTCATGTACAGCCCACTTGTACATTAGTTGAACACTCCAATTAGTTAACAGTGTAGCGGCTACATGACACGTAGGGTTAATCCCGGCTTACAAGCGAAACTGTACTAAACAGTTGAAATCCCCTACATTGCAGTGCATTCGTGTCTTTGAAGCCTATGACGGGATCAAAAGGCAGCCAGTGCAGATTACATTGCAGCTCTGTGGGGTTACAAAATGGATCGTAAATTTAAAAATGGAACGACGGGTTTAAGTTTTAGTATATATTTCAACTATGTCAAGAGTGTGATAAAGTCCTTATAGTGGAATAAGTTAATAAAAATGTGTGTATAGCAAATGAGGTGTTTTATTTATGGTTATTGGACATGCTGCTATCTCAGATCACAGTATTAGAGCCTTACTTTTTATATTTCTATAACAGCTTATAAACGCCCCACTGGGCTCGGGCCTCCTGTAAAACCGATTGGAAGTCTATACTTCATAGTCCACCCCGTGGGCCTGCTGCGTATTGGCAGACTTCAAATACCTAAGAAATTCCTTGTGAAGAACATCCATACGCACAGATTTCAAGACTATGCAAACACGCTGCCATTAAGTGTAGAATGAATTAATTATAATTAGTACAAAACACAGCCTAAAGCCTGTTCTGTACTGGAGTATCTGTAAACCAAATATATGTAATGTGTAACAGAACTAGCTTTTGCGCATAGTTTTGCTCGAATTTATTTTAGAATTTGTCAATGTTCGACCCGAGAATCAAACCCTAAAACTTTCAATCGTATGCCACATTCTAATACTACAGGATCATAGAGGTTTTTTAAAAATGTGCTACACCACCACATAAGTTCAGTACGACTTTTTCCATTATTATAATATATCTTCTAACAAAACAACAAAACACTTTAACGACAATTCCCAAAAGTGAAAACACAATTTGCGAAAAGTGGGAGTAAAAATGCACCTCTGCCTACCCTTTCCGGAAATAGGTACATAGTATTTTTTATCTAGTTCACAATTCTTGGTGAGTGATTTTTTATATTCGAATGCAAATATCGAAGCAGACCGGCGTCGAGTGCATTTGTGACTCGGCCGCAGCGGTTCATGAGACGGAAATGGCTTGTGTACGTTATCAAGCACGTGCATAACTTACCATGTAGACGGAAAATTTTCCGAATGCTCTGTCTCGCATATTCCATTTCCAATTTTTCAGTATTTACTTTAAAAGAAGTTTTTAGATAGTGGAAATGATTGGTGTGCCAATTACAGGTAGTGGCTTCGAGGTTTAGGCGCGCGGGCGATAATCTCGGCCGTCGCGGGTTCAAACCCCAGGCACACACCTCTGATTTTTCGAAGTTATGTATGTATTCACAAGGAATTATCACTTACTTTAACAGTAAGGGAAAACATCGTGAGGAAACCTGCAAACCTAAAATTCTTAGGAATTTCTTAGATGTGTAGTCCGCCAACCCGCACTAGACCAGCGTAGACTAATGCCTAAACACTCTTAGTTGTAGAGGAGGCCCGTGCACAGCAGTGGGACATATATGGGCTGATGATGATGATGCTAAGTTACTAAGGAGAAAATTTATTACAATTTAATTAATAATAAATAATAATTTAATAAAATAATAATTTAACTTATTCATCTTCAATGATCGATATCAAATCATCAATCAGATGCTTGTGATTGTTATGAAAAGTACTCTTTTAAATAAGAAAAGAAAAAAACGAGGGCCGACAAGTGAGTAATCAATTAAGAATATATTAGCCATAAAGTGTCACGGCGCGCGGTGTTGACAACCTGCAAGTTATTATTTACCTGCTGCACAATTTACGTCGCTCGCATTTTAAGTAGTCATTATATGTAAATTACTGAATCGTGATGATGTCTGCACTGATACACTGAACGAGTTCGTTTGGACTGTGACATACGGGCTTTTGGGACTTTTTGTTACAATAAGTAATGTACAGAGCTGTCATACGTGAAGTTCTGACTCTAAAGCTAATGTAGGACGTGTGCTATGAGTACCAAAAAATATTAGAACTTTCGATTTTAAGACCCGCTTGAAAATACATGAATAAAAATTCAGTCTGATGGTAAGTGCAGCGCAATTCAAATAGAGAGTCAGTTGCCAAGCTATGGCTAAGCTTTCTTAAAATTAAACAAATTTCCAAGACTTAACACTAACATACGAACTGAAGGCGTTTGTGAATACAATGCTGATTCGTGAGAATTCGAAATTGAGAATTATTATTAATGTAGCTACTATTAAAAAACTAAGCTTGTAAATCAGGTACCTTCAGTTTTGGGAGTATTACGAACATATCCGGTACATTAACTTAAAGGTCAAATACACGTACCTAGCAAGCCGTGTGTCTCGCATCAAAAATTACAAGCGTAATTGTTTTGAAAGTAGCTGTCAGTTGAACTGTGGGTGTTTCTACCAGCCTGGATCCACACATTATGGGGCATGCACGATATTCCTTTGATAGGTATAATTATTATTCTACATGTATGTCAGCATGTTTTTCCTTGCTGGCTTTGTTTCCTGAATTTTTAAGGCGCCAGTTTGTTATTTACGTGCCAATATTCTCTACTACAATTATTTAGCAATTGAAAACGAAAAAATAAGTCATTCTACGTAAAAGCACTGTGGTTAGCAAGAACCGCTATTTTTATCCTTATCTTCTGTTCATAGTAACTGTGTAACAAATAAATTTTAAATGGATCATCTTGATCGCGGAAAATATGTTATATATAATACTTTTATAAGCAACGGTCTATGCAGTTATAAATCTCAGATAGAATTTCTTAAGATTCTTCATGAATTAGGATTTTGCTTCTTTTTCAATTTGATCATAAATCAAGAACCAGATGCATATACTTTCATAAGCATAAATAGGAGTCCATAAAGCGGCTAGGGCTAGGAACAGCAACCATTATTTGTGTGCCAAGGTATGCTAAGCAGCCGTCTGACCCCAAACACCGTATCAGATCGTTTAGAGGAAAAGTTTTTGTGTTAATTTACGTTGGCGCAGTTTGCATAAACGCTGTGTTTCGGCAGTGCAAACAAGCTGCCATTAAGTGGGGCATGAATTAATTATTAGTACAGTAACATCTCAGTTCTGTGCTAGTGTCTGTAAACTACGTAGCAATGTACGTTCTACGAGCAGAAGAACTAGATTCTGCACAAGACATCGCTCGCATTAATATGGAATTAGTCAATATTATATTAATAACTCCAGGCTCGTATATACCTTGGTACAAAATTCATTAAATATCAGTTGAGTTTTTTAGATTTTTCACGTATTTTCTCCTTATTTTATTTTGTCATTAAAATTACATAAATTCCGTGTCGAACTTGGTTACAAATTGTTCAGGACCGTGGCACGTAACATAGTATAAAATAAGTTTATACATTTTTGTGTTAGATTATACGGTCGCATCATATTTAAAGATTTAAACATAATTCTTTAGGCTATTAAGTTGTAAGACTCATATTGTAGGAATATATGTAGATATTTTAGGAATATAGATAAGCATAGTGGATTCTTAGCAGAATTAATATTTCGATCCTTACTTTTGTCCAGATGAATCTTTTTTTCGAATAAGATAACTTTTACGACCTGGCATTGTTGGTCCTAGGACTTGGGATTATCACACGGTTTTTGTATAAACCAATTTTTGAGATCACGTAAATTTTGAACAATTCTGATTAGTGTGCCCTTAGTATGTACGGGCGTATTTATGATAAAATTGAAAAATACAGCACGAAGACAAAAGACACCATTGGCAAAATGTGGGTGCACATATGCACCTCAACTTATCCCTTCGCTAGAACAGGAGTGAGTGCGTGTGTGTATTACTATTCCAACGCTAATTACGCATAATTAAATTTACGCTTAGGTGGTTGAACTCCTATTTTTTAGGATTTGAAATGAATAAAATTCTCCATTCTTTGCAACAGAATTTACCTACCTCCGTTTCTTTGTTTACATTACCTAGTTCTGAAATTTCAATTTTAATTACATTTTACTACATATATTTTTACAATGAAAAGAATATTACAATATTCCTACATTATTTCGTTCGCTGCTTTGTTACGTTCCATATATTCAATTTATGTTCATTATTATTTCATATCAAAGGTCCCTGCTAACAAGCCACCCCTTTAGCAATAAATCACGACAGATATATTAGTTTCCCATACAAGTTTATTTAGCTCAGATTTTTATCACTTATACAAATAATAACTGCGGGCGGGACAATTTTACGATTGCTATCAGCTAAGTTGGAATCAAATACTCGTTTGGGGTGCTTTTGATTTAAAACAGAAGGGACACGGGGTAGTCCGGAAATATAAATTGAATTCTTATCACAAATCTGATCTGCGAAGCTGGCATCCACTCCATTATTCTATTATTAATTTCGGATTTCGCATAATTTAGTTTTCATGCTCCATTGTTTGGTATTAATCAAAGTATTGCTGAGTTTGACAAGTGCGCAGGGGGAAGAACTTCACAGGGTTTTCTTTGCAATTCTTGGAAGTGTGAAAAAATGCATTTCGGAGGATTGATAAGATTATTTTACTTATTAAATCAAAACCGTAGTTTTTACCTTAGGATAAGGTTGGTTTACTTTCTCATAAAAATCTCTTACAAATATTTATTATAATTTTAAATTATAAAAGAGACATTTGAATATAATTTTGACATATATTTTTTTAATAAATCATTTCGATGGTCACCCACTTTGACTTCACTATACACTAAGATGATTATAGGCCTTTAGGTCTTAAGAAGACTATGTATTTTTACCACAAGTATGTATGTACTTGCATGCGTAACTCCGCATTCATAATAGAAGTCACTAAAACAAAAACGACTCGAAAGCCTACCAAAAAAATATCCTATTGTCCACGGTAATAAATTTTCTTACAATGAAAGTCACTACAACACAACGGTTCTTATTAGACTTTATCAGACGTTAAGGATGTCCACAACTGACGCTGACTTAAACATGCAAAGAGCTTGAACAATATCGATTAAAAAACTACAAGTTCGAGACAGACCAACGCTGAAGCTTTTTATTCGCGGTCTCCCCTACACTAAAGTCAATATTAACGTATATAAGAGGCAATTCACATGCCAGACGCGACCCGAGGCTTTCATCCCAGCCCATCCAAACTTCTTATGCAAATTATATAATGTTCTTTACGACATGAGATGGCGAACTTTACTTAAGGCGTAAATATTTATGTAGTTACATGTATATTTTTTTCAGGAAACATTTTTTTTTGGGAAAACGAACGACTTCTTGCTATTAGGCTTTGAGTGTCTTTTGCTTTTTTAAATAATGGTTAAATGTGTCACTCGTTTTTGGATGCTTAAAAGATCTGTGTTTGTTCTTTCTAAAGTTATTTTTTTTATAATAAATGAGAACCCATGTTGTATGCCTACCTACTTCTGCTTCTAGGGAGTCGTTATGAAAAAGAGAATAGACTAAATAATAACATTATTGTCAACCACGGTGCGAACAAAATTCTTAAAGCTTTATTTTTATTTTAAAATGAGCCCTAAAAAGAAAAGAAAAAAAAGCAATAAAAATCCATGTCAACATTCTAATCGCTTAATACTCTCAGTACTTAGCCAGAAGCTTAAAATACTGCAACATAACAAACACATTTAGCTATGATGTTTTGCCAAATATTTGCCCAAACAGACCAGCTCCAGGTTATGTGAGAGACTGTGACAGCTGTTCCCATCAGAGAACTTGCCAAATTCGATGAAGCCTACTTGGAGTCATTCCAACTTGGCACATGGCTCTACACGCCCCTTGTAAATAACTGGCTATAGGCTAGGCAACGTTTTGGTTATTGACAGTTTGTAGACATGTTTAGCGCAATTGCTAATTAATTTAAATTTATAATCAACGCAAGGGTTAATGACATCATTATATTCTAATATGTGAGGAAACGTCTCAGCAGGCTGATATGAAGCTATCGAGTGACGAGAGACAGATAACAAACATATCTGTTCTGTCAAGTCTGCATCAGCAAGGTGTAATACCTTGCCAGCCTTAAAAAATAATCTTAAATTTTCTTTTAAATATTATTCTATTTTGTAAGAATAACATGGTCACTAACTGACTCACTTTCCTGATGTAACAATTTTGCCAAATAAATCCAGAGCGTGGGTTATACTGCTTAGGAATTAAAATATTTTCATATATCTGACCATACTATCGTATTCGAGACTATTCCTGTTGGCTGTTACAGTTAAAGAAGTGAAAGTAAAAGTGGCAATCGGAGATGACGAATCTCGCGATGAAATCAAGTTGGACTCTAACCTTTCTTAACGCTATAATATTGGACCATGCATGCAAATTATAACCCCATAGTTTTCTTCAATGCAAATGTACGGCACAATACTACACACGAACATTCAGACATATTTACCTTCCTACGTAGATGGTAAGTAGGTGGTGTTAAAATTGCACCCGTTATCAGATGTCATTCGGGTCGCTAGGTGTGCTACAAGGTGAAGGGCGATGTAAATTAACAGCGACGATTCAGACCATCGTCACTTTAACTTTATTTCTAGGTTTGAGCCTAGGTCATAGAATGCGAATTTAAGGCGTTTTCATTTTAAATATATGCACTGTTCATACTTTAACACTTATTTTATTAGATCAGATTTTACACTGAAATAAAACTAAATACTTACACTTTTATATTCCTGCGCAATTCAGAATCCCTGGGGAACATTATTTGTACCCTAGAATTGCTATACAAAATCATTTAATAACACGAAAGCGCAAAACAATTAACTCACCAATCCCATAATAATAACATTACACTTATTGAGTTTCATACGCCAACAGTCCACGCCCCACCAATAAACGAAATATGAACGAATCAAATAATAATATCTATTTGGCAAAGATTTGGACCAAACTCTCTGAAGTAGGGGAGTGGACAAATAATCTGCAAGTTTAATTTCCCCTGGCTACACATCTATATGGAATAAGTAATGAGGTTGCTTCATGATTTTATTGGAATAAAAAATGAAAATCGAGATATATTTGTATTTGTACTCATTTTTATTTTCATGAATATTTGATGCCTGTATCCTTGAGGGGGGAGGAGGGGTATCCTAAAATAGCCTATAAAAATATTATTTTGCCCGTCTCGGGAATCGAAACTGTACAATCCAACGAAACAATAAACCCTAGCAGACATTAGCAGATAGTCATAAAAATGTACTTCTAGTCTGTACGTCTAGTAATTAAAGTGTGACAACAAATTATAAATTTCGTTGACAAAGATTATTAAGCATTTTGATACGTAAATGACTCTACCCCACCTCACACACAGCATTGCAAATACCATGCATTAGAATCTACTGTGGCACACGCAGTAATGTTTGCTCAGCGAATCTCCATTAGAACTTGTCTTTATAACCAAACTGATTAGAAAGAAATAAGAGGATAGACTTGGAAAAAATTGTTGGTCACTTCCCTTTACATTAAAACGGGAGATAAAACACTGGAGTATGAGTTTTTATCCTCAGATAAAAATCGCATAAACCTGATGAAACCAGTTTTGTGTGATACATAAAGCCATTTCATCGTCCTTATTGAAAATCACCACGGTGTTGAAGTTGATACTACTAAATAAGCAGTTACAAACAATTATCTAGACATTCAATTCATTATTTAAATCAATATACAATTTTATTATCAGCAAATTACCAATGCGATACATCTAAATTATACCGCAGTAGCCCGAACAAATGCCGAACCCACCTAACAAACTTGTTTGCAAACCCTTAAAGCTAAATTCAATCACGATTCTCATTACTCATTTATGGACCTATAAAAGGAGAAAAGCAGCAGCAGCAATCGCATGATTTTAAGTTGTGCCACAAGTTAGTAATATCAACAATTCTTGTCTTTAATTTTAATGATTTTATACCGTATTAGTTAACCCTACATTTGCCGGATTAAAAAATACAAAGATAAATAGTATTTCTATTTATTACTACCTACAGTTTCTGTTTGTCGTTTTATAACGCTGAGTTGTCATGATAAAAAAATATATCAAATCGACCTTTAATTTATTTGATCATTTACTATTAAGCAAATTACAATTATTATATTGTTTTAAGCTGTCACTAGATCTTGCTAGTGAGTTCGCTAGCGTGAAAAGTTAATAATAAGACTTATTCAAATAAAAGTAACTTACTCTTTAGCAATGCTCGGTGGTGGTTGCTATAAGTTTCTGTTTCTACTACCACACGCAAACATTTTTAAAGCACTTCACAGATTTATGCTTTGCGCACATTGCTTTTATCAAAGTGCTTATTTGCAACAATCACATCAATTAATAGATCTGTATTTATTTTCATTAAAAGATTATAGCAAGTATTCTAGTATTCTAATAGTGTATATTTTTCTCTGCTGTATATTTTTAATCATACGTTGCATATCCTGACAGTATAATGATAACACGAAAATATTTTCTGTAAAAATAATGGTCATGAGAAATATCGATTATAAGAATAATAAATCGACTTATGCACTTGGCAACATTGAAATTGGTTGGCGGGCGGGATAATGTCATTATATTATGTTTATGCAAGAATGGCCGTTACGTTTGTTTTTCGCAAAAGTAAACATTCCAAGTGTGGTTATTAGTTATATAATATTAATAAATAGTGATTTTGAGAAAGAGACTCCATATAGGTACCTTACTTTATAATCGAGATAGAGACTCCTTGTACAATTTATTGTGAAAAGTGGATGTGAGACAGAGACTCCTTATATCACTGTTCTCGTATTATGCCTTATGGTAATATCAGTTCGCCGGTGTGTTAAATGTACCCTTCGGCTACGTTATGGACCTTTGCAGGCATTGAGAGAAATCAATGAAATCATGTACAATACTCTATGTGGATTTCACCCTCGCCGGTAAGTGAATTCAAAACTGTATTCTTATTAAATATTAAGTACCTAATCTAAAAATGTATTACTATTAGTGTTTAAACTGTTGAAACTCTGTCTTCTCCCTGGAGGCGGTGACTACAACACAGTCATTGTCAATGTAGTTAACAGCTACATTGTATGTTATATGTAAACACAGATATTCTGTTTATGCTCCAATGAAGATTTTCAGGTTTTTATTTTCAATACCTTATTGTTAGGCCAGGTTTTAACTAGGTATTGTTACTGTGATGTTTATAACTATTCTAATTGCCTGCTTTAATGTGCTATTTAAGACACAGGGATATATAATCCCAAATACTTAAACTGGTACCTATTACTAGCTTTAACTTGGGAACTAAACCTGGAATTTCAGACATAACAAGCAATACACAATCAACTGCTTCACAGAGGTAGTATAATACTAGCCTTTGAATTGAAATTCTGAGTCTTATTGTAAACATACATATATTTTCACAGATTTCACGGGATGGCATTCTCTGCATGGGATGCTGTTCTTCAAGTTGGCTCACTTCAAGCTCCTATATTAAGACACTGAAATGTATGTTTTATATGTGGAATATCTGTACTATGCATACAATCATAAAGAGTACCTCCCAATTGTCTAGAAAGGAACATTATTCTTAATTGGATATCTCTTCTTCATGTTAAATGAGAATCCCTGTTTTAACTTTTATGAAATATTTCACATTACTAACAATTATATCCATTTTCCAGATCTCACATCTAAAATGTGTGTGCAAAGCTTGTTGGATGGCAGCTAGGAGAACACTACAGCGACAATTACAGTATGATGCTAATCATTTAGATCATGCTTGAGATGCTCCAACAATATAAGATGTGCCAGTTTTACATGTGTCAATACAGCAAATACACTAAGGGCTATCTCTGGTTAGCTGCTTAGTGGGCAAACACACAGTAGGCTGTTGTGCCCACATAATGACTATTGCTTGGTACTTGAGTTGGGGATGGCATAATAATATTACTACACCAGCGCCATTCCTAGACAATATTTTTGAAGAAGAGTACATGGAATAATAATGATATTAAAACTTTACTTTGACTGCCTACTTATGTGGTTTTATTATACTTTGACCCTTTAGTTACCATGGAACCCCGCAAATTATGCAAGTACTATTTAGTTTTATTGATAGGGTATGTTAATTACAACACTATGCACAAGTTTTCATTGTGGCACAAAAATATTTGTGCTGGTACTAAGTTGTATAGTCAGTTGGGCATTGCCCTTTTACCTATTGAGTTACTTGATCGATCGATTTCTATAGCCATAGGAACTGGTATGTTATTTTTTTATTTACTTTCATCATAATAATTTATAAAATTATTGCATATTTTCTTATGATTCTACTGTCTTATATTTTCTCAAATATTTAGCACCGTTTTACTTAAAATAAATATTGAGCTAATATTAATTTAGGCCTATGGAAAATGTTACCGACCTGTGCTGCTGTTTACCTCTCTTTTTTAATTTTCTCCACTTCACTTTTCAACTTCATCAACATCACTATGCAACCATAAAGCTAGTTGACTAATATGAGAATAATAAGTCATAAATTTTAAAATTCCTCCGTGTGGGTCATTCCTGTCTAATTTACTGGAAAATTAACTGTATGCAAGTAATTTACTGCTGGAGTCGATATGAAGTCTGAGATCTCCAATTTAACAACTGGCTTCAACACTAAAATAGTCTATATATAGAGTTTACCCAAGTTTGAAAAGCCTCACTGTTACAGTTCCACGCCTCATGTGAAATTCTAAGGTTTAGAATATAACTCTAGACTTTATAGACGGTTGTCTGAAAATAAATTCGTCTCGTGCATTTGTATCAAAAGATCTGAAATCACTTACATTTAGAGGAATGCTCAGCATAATTCGCACCAAAGCCGAAACACAAAAGTTTAATCCGCGCCGTGGAGCTCGTGGAACGCATTAGCATGCATGATCCTCGATAGTGCATTGAGCGCTTTCAAATTTTCACACCATTTCACCAATGCAAGTGGTGATTAGCAGTTGGTGCGGAGTTGTCGAATGTTCTCTATTAATTTGTCAGTTCCAATTGTGACGTGCCGGTCGATAATTACTGAAGCGTTGCGGTTAACCGGATGCCTTGTTATGGCGCGCGACTATGCATTTTGTAATAAAATGTAATTGTGAAGTTGGTGCCATTTCATATTAACCCAATCCCACATGTCAATTTCACAAAATTTTTACTTTTATTAATTGATGTTTTGATGTTGTAATGCGCAAAGCAGATTAAGTAGAACATTTTGATTTAATGGAGCGTGGCTACCTTTGAATAATCAAAGTAGGTGTTGGATATTTGTTTATATTCCATACGTTTTCGATCGAATGGTATATTGATACATCCCACTGCTGGGCACGGCCCTCATCTACAACTGAGACGGTTTAGGCCTTAGTCCACCACGCTGGCCTAGTGCGGGTAGGCGGACTAGGTACATACCTAAGAAATTCTTAAGAACTTTTAGGTGTGCAGGTTTCCTCGCGATGTTTTCCTTCACCGTTAAAGTAAGTGATGATTCATTGTGAATACACACATAACTTCGAAAAGTCAGAGGTATGTGCCTGGAGTTTGAAACTGCGAGATTCTCGACCGCGCGCCTAAACCTCGAGGCCATGACTACTTTTATTTAAAGCTTGATGCTTTTGACATAATCAACAATCGACAGCAACACATCCACATTCTATCTGTCAATTATCCGTAACGAAATACTCCAAGCTGGAAATAAAAAAAATATTAAATTACCCCAAGTCGAAGTCAAAACATACTAAACGTTTTTATTTGTTTTAAGATAAAGTTTCACGACTCGTTAGTTATAAAAGCGTGTACCGTCTACTCCTGCACCATAAAAACGATTCAGTTACTGAAACATAAGAATCCATAAACGGAAGATGCGGATGAGGGGATACCTATTTTTACTATCTCGGAAAAGTAAGTTGAATCTTATGATTACGTTAGGTAGGTACTTTCTAGTATGAAGAATAAACAATTCTACACCAATGTAAGGTTCTCAATGTAATTATACATTTTATGCTGATATGATATTCGTAGAAGTAGTAATGACCTCGAGGTTTGTGCACGCGGCCGTGAATCTTGGCGGTCGTGGGATCAAACCTCAGGCACAAACCTCTGACTTTTCGAAGTTATGTGTGTATTCACAATGAATTATCACTTACTTTAACGGTGAAGGAAAATATCTTAAAGATCTTAGGAAGTTCTTAGGTGTGTAGTCCGCCAACCTGCACCAGGCCAGCATGGTGGACTAAGGCCTAAACCCTCTGAATTGTACGTGAGCGAGAAGCACCCACCGTTATTCCGCAGCCGCTTGGTGCGCCTCCGAGACGTTATTACTAGACTATTGTCTCTGTTGACCCGACGCCTCATTCTTTGGCGTCTTTGGCGGGCAGAATCACTTCTTTCGCGATCCCGCTCCGCGCTATCCTTCTGTAACATGACGTGCTCGCAGAAGGAGCGCATCGCTCGCCACGACCTCGGACTCCCGACTATCAAAGAAACGACGGCGGGGAGCGAGAAGTCGCCACCAATACCTAATAGCGGGGAGAGCGCTGCGCTGCACCTCCCAGGCTGCAGACGCTCTTTTTGTGTATGCTGAGCTTTGTCGTCCGTATAGTTGTCACAATGGTGACACACGGCTGACACCACCTTCAGTTACACCCAACACAGGAAGTGGGCCCAAGCAACCGTGGCCCGACTACACCTGCGTCAGGCGGAACGTCGCCGCGCCGCGCCGTGGCGCCTGTTCATCCACTGATCATAGTTGTTGGATCGTGCCATGTCACTCCCAACCCAGTCTCATCTGACTATGGTTAGTTCTAAAGAACTTAACTATTAAAAATATAATCTCATTGTACTTATTTATCGCGCTAGTATCGACTAGCAGCATAGCCCAAAAGCATCGGCTTTTGGGCATCAGCACTCCTACCGAAGACGTTTTTAGCCATCTACAAAATTGTCAATGATCGCACTACAAGATTAAGTACCTCCATAGTTAAGGACAATTAATTCGAACGACATCCACCGCTGCGTCTAAAACGCCCCTAGTTCACATTTTAACGTTTTTTACAGTCTCATTTAAAAGCTGAGGAAACGAGACATCACTCCGCTTTAGAGTGCTTTAAGCGAAGTTAATTGCCCGATTTATAATAGCTCCTTATATTAAATGTTTCTACTGTTTGACGTTACATTTTAATGTCATCGTTTCAGTTAAGAGGTTTGGTTTTTAATAACTGTGTAATCTCATAGGCATACTTTAAAAAAAAAAAACATGTAGGTACTGTACAAAGACCTTAGTAAGTATAAGGTCTTTGGTACTGTATGCTTTATTTTAATCTACAACTAAATATGTTTTTTTTTTAATAAGTGCCAACATATCACACTAAGGCAAATATATTAGTGTATATAGGTACTTGTTTAAATTTCTATAATGAAAATTATAAGCACGAAATATTTAGCTAATCAATTTAACAAAATTAGAATTATATGAAAAGCTGTTAAAGTCACAGTCGTCCGTTAGGTGCTCTCGGGAGCAGAAGATTGAATAAAGGGCTCAAATCACAAGTGTTATAGATCTGTTATTTTGCAAAAATCAATGTAAAAAATGTTTATAAGTATTACAAATAACGTTATTTTGCAAAAATCAATGTAGGTAATGTTTGTTCTTTAACAGCCCCGTGGCGCAGTTAACTAGACACCAGCTTACAAAACTAGAGGCCGCGGTTTCAATACTCGAAAAAATATTTGTGGGGTTCATAAATATTTGTTCCGTGTCTGAGTGTTTGTGAGGCCAAAAGTATCTCGTAGCTTCTGATACCCACGACACAAGACCTAGTGTGGGTCAAAACTATGTCTGTGACTGTTGGGTGTATCATTAGGTATTTATTTAAATACCGAACCAAAAAATTCCGGTCCAAATATACGTATTAGGGATTAGAACTGATTATAATTATTTTATCCAAAAGTTGATAGGAATATGCATTTCAGTTGCACTGTGTGAAGTAAATATTCAGGTATCGATATCGATCGATCGATTAATCGATTAGTCTCTGTATATTTTTTAGATACAGTGTTAACTTTTGTATTTCGGCCATATTTCTTTATGACTTGCTTTTTTGTTATTATAATTCTGTGTGCATTCATAAAGATAACACTTAAAGCCATTAAAGTTACTAAATTAAAAAACAAAGTTTGTGCAGTTTACAAACTAAGATATTCTAAGGAAACGAAAATAATATCAGTGATCAATAAAAAAAATCATCATCATCATCATCATCAGCCCATATACGTCCCACTGCTGGGCACGGGCCTCCTCTACAACTGAGAGGGTTTAGACCTTAGTCCACCACGCTGGCGTAGTGCGGGTTGGCGGACTACACACCTAAGAAATTCCTAAGAACTTTTATGTGTGCAGGTTTTATCACGATGTTTTCCTTCACCGTTAAAGCAAGTGATAATTCATTGTGAATACACACATAACTTCGAAAAGTCAGAGGTATGTGCCTGGGGTTTGAACCTGCGACCGCCGAAATTCTCGACCGCGCGCCTAAACCTCGAGGCCATCACTGCTAAAAAAAAATGCTAGGTACAAATTCCACAACCCTACGACAAATTAATTCTGGAGGATTAAAATTTCATCGAACTAATACGTACTTGTGAAACAATTCACATTCGCGAGCTATTCACATAAATTGTTAATTACATACGAAAAGCAACTTAGCCAGCCAACAAAGACAATGTGGCTTAATGAACACAACCATTCATTTAAATTGTTATGATATGTACTTGCGAAATGTAAATAGACTGTTCGAATAGATTCTGACATGTCTTTACTAACTGTTTTTTTGTATAAATTTCTTTCGTAAAGACGTGTACTCTTCACAATGTCGAATTAAATAACTTACATTCAAATGTTTAAAAGTTTCTGGTGTTTTTGTAGGTTAATACTCCATCTATTAAATTAATGAACTTTAAAATCTTTCGACTGACTGAATGACTGCCTCGTGGTCTCGCGGTACAAGTATGTGCCGAGCGATCTAGAGGTCCTGGGTTCAATTCCCGGGTCGGGCAAAGTGTTATTGGGATTTTCCATTAGGAAATTCTCAGTAGCAGCACGGAGTCTGGAATTGTGCTCGAAAAACGGCAATAGGCTCGCCCCCTATTACGTGGGACTGATACATACCTGGCGAAATGTGGGTGCAGAAATGCAACTCTGCCTACCCCTTCCGGGAATATAGGCGTGTGTTTATGTATGTAAAATCTTTCGAAGAATTTCCACTCATTGTGTAAAACAACCTCAGCCTTCAATCGTTTATATTGTATGTCAGTAACCTCCTTAAGTTTGATTCCAGCACGTCTGCGTTTTTTTAAAGGTGTATAAATACATTTCTGGTTCATCGTTCATCATCAGCCCATATACCTACGTCCCGTTGCTGAGCTCAAGCCTCCTCTACAACGGAGAGGTGTTAGGCCTTACCTTTCTGGTTAGAAAATTGATTTTTTTTAACTAAATACTTATTAAAACGACGATCACTAATTACGTTACACATTGTGACAAATTGTTGTAAAAACCTTTTAAGTAAGTACGTAAATGAGCATCATTAAGGATCTTAAGCAAGTGGCGTCATAGAAGAAATAAAACAAAGCACTAAGACTAAAATCTTGACGCATTGTTAGCACAGTAACAACTTGGCAAGTAAATGCTAGGACTGTAAACAATGATTTACAACCCATTAAGGTTACTCTATTAAGCATTTTGTGGCTCTCGAGTTATTTTATTATGAAACTTCACATAGCTGACACAATGCTGTCGTAAATATTTACCATTGTTTATGTTCTTGTATGTGAAGTATGAGTATGTAACTAAGTTATCCCATGCCTATGAGATCGAAACTGTGTAATTTATTTAACGTTATGCATAAAATTCAATTTTAAATTGACATTACCGTTAGTTTTAGTTCTTCATGCAGCTATTGGGAAAACCAGAAGTGTTATATAAAGCTATGTGCTTACAAAATAATATTTTTGTAGTTTATAAAAGAAAATAATGAATTTTAGAAAGAAAAACAGAATTAAAAAAAAATAGGATATAGCTCGCCATCTCTTATCACGAAATGTAAACGAGTTTCTGACAGCAGGCATGAGATGGCGCTAGCTGCTCACGCACAGAAGTTTACTTTTTAATCCAACTTCAGAAATAATGTTGCTTTATTTTTGCGTGCGGCCTTTTTATTTAATAAATTAGAACACTCTTAACGATTTAGCGTAGGATGTGAACATAGCCAACATAGTTAATGTAAGGAGCGCTTATTGTCTTACGACGTAGAAGTTAAACAATTTCATCAAAATTAAATAAATAAATGAAACAAACCTAAGAATTATTAACAAGGTAGGTATTTCTTATGAGCTCAAACACACAAACACAATATCCTGGCATGTTGGACTAGTTTGACAGAATTTAATAAAAAAAACCGGTGATACAATCATTTCTAGCCTCAAAACCTTCCTAGGCTCAAGGCCATTAGTCGTCGTATTCGATAAAAATAAAAACCCGTTTCTAAAGGATATAAAAGGTTTCAACACGGCTATTCCTCATCTACATACCCTCTGGGCGCTTAGCTAGCCAACATGGTAGTGACACGAAAAACTATTTTGCAATTAGCATCAGATAAGAAACTACGGTTCGAATCAATATATACTTTATAGGGAACTCCGGAATATTTAAAGTCGTTTATCAGATTTTCTCTAGTTAAAGAGGAATCTGCATAAACTTACCGTAGTAAATTACTATCCATTCTGGTAGTGGTGATGGAATTTTAGTTTCAGTCATGTCGATATTGCATACAATGTTCTAAAAAAACGAGAGATTTTCATACCGTTTACGTATTGCAGAATGCGCGATACCTTTTAAGAGTACTGAATGCAACATCTCCGTCTTTTATGGCCGCCGTGACATTTCAATCGGATGTTTCTAGATTAATTGGCCGATACTAAAGCATAATGAGTTTTTATTTGGACCGTATTATGTTGTAAATTGTTAGATTAACATTGAGAATCCATTAAATTAATACGGTGCCGCTGAGCATAGCTATTTGCGAATGTATACGACAAAAAGCTTTATCCGTTTGATTATTGCTTTTAAATAGGATTTATACAAATTTGGCTTTTGTTATGCATAATTGTGTTAGAATTTTGACGTTTATGTGTATTTGTGGCGTAAAATTAAATTATTCATCTCATTATTACCATTCCGCACATATTTCGCAACGTTAATGTGACAGAATATTTAGTATTTAAAATTTGAGAAAAAAAACTTGACTCGAGAAATAAATAAAAAATGTTCATTAACAATATTATAAATAATATTTTTTCTGTATTTATTTCAACATCATCATCAATCATCTAGAAGAGTCCTGCATTCTTGTCGATGACATGTAGGGTTCTAGTTAACTTCCTAGAGGTAATTTAGTAAACCAGAGTTGAGTTTATGCAGCCTTATACCTTTTCTGCTTATTTGGTGGAGACGTAAATTGAAATAACGATAAACCTTACTATGAAATTTCTTCCAATATTAATTAATGTTGATAAATTAAGTCATTTAGGAGGTGAATTCAAGAACTTAATAGCTTGCTTGCTCCTTTGTGTCTTATGTCATCCACCCTGCTATCAATAAGCTGACTAATCGTCATTAAAAATCCCTTATAAGTATTTTTGCTTTTATATTTTTATATGACTTACAACATTCTTAAGTAATAATGATAATTAAAATCAAACCAGTCTAGGTATCACTGACTTCGAGCCATAAGCGGACATTAATCATTTTTATACGTAGCTGCGATAGGTGAAGATATGGCTGAGTAACATTTCCATTACTTTTTACCTGGGATAATGCGACAAATATCCCGATAAAAACTCATCAAGCTACTTCTAATGAATTCAGCTGCGTTATTAATATACAACATTTTGCTGTCGAGCATCGAATCCAAGACACGATCAGGGAACTCCGAGCAACGCACTAATTGAAGATAGATGGCAAAAAGCAACGATTTTGTTACATTGACGGCCTCCACGCTGCGTCCATTCATAAGGACGCAAATTCTTGTGCAATCTCACAAGATGAATATCGACTTCTTGGCTTAATGTAGCTAAATTAATTGCTTCGGTATGTCATTAAAACATAATTTTATCAATGATGAATGCTACGTGGTCTCGCGGCACAAGTAGGTATGTGCCGTGCGATCTAGAGGTCCTGGGTTGGATTCCCGGGTCTGGCAAAGTGTTATTGGGTTTTTCCATTAGGAAATTCTCAGTAGCAGCACGGAGTCTGGAATTGTGCCCGAAAAAACGGCAATAGGCTCGCCCTCTATTATGTGGGACTGATAAATACCTGGCGTAATGTGGGTGCAGATATGCACCTCTGTCTACCCCTTCCGGGAAAGCAAGCGTGAGGGATGTAGGTATGTGTTTATCAATCAATTGGCCTATAAATTGCGAAGACTAAATATTATGTTATAAGTTTGAACAGAACGCACTAAAGACGTCTTTCTAGTCTAGTTTTCGTAGAATCTTGTAATTTTCATTTAATCTATGTTGGATTGCAAAATTAGTTTAAAGCTTTATCTTTATCAGCTCATAAACGTTTCACTGGTCCACACGATATTATATTACATAGACGGATGAGGCCCACCAAGCTAGCTCAGTGCGATTTGGCTGAATATATACTCAGCCTATCGCCGTCCACTGCTGAACGTAGGCGTCCCCAAGAAAGCGCCAACCATCCCGGTCTTGAGCAGCCCTCATCCATCCGTTACCCGCCACCATTCTCAAGTCGTCGGACCATCGTGCTGCAGGTCGTCCTACGTCCTATTTGGCTGAATACATCTTAGAAATTCCTTCTGGAAAATTCTAAAGTATGAAGGTTTTCTAACGGTTTATGGTTTTAATTGTAAATCATCATTAAATGTTTAAAAATGATTCTATACTATATCTTGGAAAGTAAAAATAATACAGGCAATACGTAATAAAAGAAATCGATTGAAAGAAAAAATCTGCTATTTATAATTTAAGACGGCTGAAAAAATCCCAGCCAGGGAAGAGTCAAATACATTCAAGTGTCTCGTTTCACAATACGGTTAAAAATAGAAATCCGTTTAATCTTTTGCAGCCTTTTGCCCAAAAAAATCTCTTAAATAATTATGGGTACTACAGTAGCCTCCCTACGTCTGCAGCATTGGAAACCAAAGGAGCGTGTTGGACAAAGCGCCGTTGTAATCCTAAAGCATCCATTGCTGATCTAATATTCTCTCACAAGCGCCGTAACATGGTCCGGCCAATGTCAGACACTACTATACCTCTAATTAACTGGGATTAGCTCTCTATCTCACTGCCGTGGAGCCCTAGCTCACATACTCGGTGTCTGGACTGTGTAATGTACGGGAAAGCTTTGTTACGTAATATGTTAATGTGTTATAAATATATAAACTTTTCGAAATATTATGATCAGATTAGAATTTTATCGAGACTTTTGTCAATATTCATTACTAAATTTGTAATATTTTTTGCCTGTTGTGTGCGGGTTATTAAATATAATAGTGTATATAAAATTATAAGTATTGGAATATAAAAATGGCGTTTCCGCGAAAATTAAGTAAATTAATAAGTAGGTACTAAAAATTATGAAAACGCCAAGAATATTTACTTTAATTTACATTTAAAGACATTTAAAAGATCGTTATCAATTAGTACTGGTAAATCATTAATTCAGTAGGAATTTATTTATTTTATTATTTTTTCAAATATTTTTACAACGAATAAAAACGAACTTTATCCTTTGCAATTTGCATGGACTAGGCATAATTTAGGTTTTCTGATTTCTAGCACTGATGGCGATGTTTTCATTAGACTTAGAAAATGTTTCTTCATATGTATATTTCGTAAGTCTACCTTCATTTATCCGATGTATTTTTTTAATACTTGCAATCCTAATCTTATAAAACTTGAAATTTCAATTTATGTCCAGTTTCTGTTAAATAAACGCAACACGAAACAAGATCGTCCATATTTAAATACATTATCCCGTCGAGCGTACACGCTAACCTCCATATACTTACATAAGTTCGACTTAAATTATCCATAATTTACCCGTAAAATATAAAAAGCAAATACATCATAATCTTCAAGAAATGGCCAGCGATTACGTTGAGGTAAGATCAACTCCATTTTGTAGGATCACCATGATTTATGCTTTTCGACGACAAACAATTGTTATACATTTTTCTCAGGCAATAATTATACATTTTTCACTAAACTTTCAAACTGTTACAACATAAATATGTAAAAAAAAGTAAGATAAAAAATTATGCAATTATAAAATGCAACACAATTATATATTATCTTTATTTACAAAATCGCACTACCCATAATACTTTTTTTAATAAATGAGTTATTATTTTTAGAAGGATAATACTATCGAAAGTAAAAGTTTATTCTTGTTGCTATTTAAAAAATTGAACCATTATTATTTAATAGCTTAATTACATTACAATTTGCCTTAAAATTATAAATTATGTCATATCCTATCATACACGATAACGTGGTCATAACATGAATAACTGCTTCGTGTCTGTATACCGAGATCCATTGTAACAATAAGTACTAAAAGAAACCGAATCTATTTACCATTTTTTCGAATTCCGCGGTCATTTCAGCTAAACGGTTACTTTGGCAAAAACTTGTCTTAATAATTATTTGCAGCGGATAATAGACATTTAAAATAAAGTATATTGTTTTTGTGAACTGTTTCATCTATTAATCTCATTTTTTACACTAAATGACTAAATGACTGGCATTTGCATCTGATAAACACTTTTTTGTTATCGAATAAATATAATTTTCCTGTGCTCATTTGCAATGTCAGTGACCGCTTTGGTTGCGCTATATTACTTTTAGTTCCTTATTAGTTTTTGAGCATGATGCATGATGAAGGTAACTCTCCTTTAAACATTCAAATTATATACATAAACTCACACCCATATAGATGGAATAGAGAGAGGTACATACTTACATAACCTCACGCCAGTATTCCCCGCAGGGGTAGACAGAAGTAAATTTCTGCACACACATTTCGCCAGTTATGTATCAGTCCCACGTAGTAGAGGGCGAGCCTATTGCCGATTTTCAGGCACATTTCTAGACTCCGTGCTGCTACTGACAATTTCCTCATAGAAAAACCCAATAACACTTTGCCTAACCCAGGAATCGAACCCAGGACCTCTAGTACCCATGGCACATACTAGTGCCGCGAGACAACGAGGCAGTCGAGTAGTGAGAGGTTTCTATACCATGTTCCACCAGATATGTTAATGCAATACCAAGTATATTAGTTCCACATAATAAGAATTGATCGGATTATAGTTCTGCCACTGCGATTTCAAACTAAAAAATTAACAAGTTGGTGCCTAGTCAACTGCGCCACGGGCGTGTTCAACAACGAATCATCATCAACATCAGCCCATATACGTCCCACTGCTGAGCACCGGCCTCCTCTAAAACTGAGAGGGTTTAGGCCTTAGTCCACCACGCTTCAACGTTACCCTTAAATGCATATTTTTGCCAAATGTCTACAATCCATAAAAAATATTTTATATTATAACCTTTTCGGTATATTATTTACTGCTTACACTACCTATAATATTTTTTTAATAAAAAAAAACATGCATTTAAGGGTAAAAGTACGTGATAATTCTTTGTGAATACAAATCCTATTTTTTTAAACAGCCTGGTCGTAGTACCTACTTTTAATCTTTTACCGAGTAATAATAACAGACGCTATTTATTAAATGCTTTGCACGCGACTCGCTCGACAGCTGTACAAGTATCAATTAACAGCAAGTATTCATGTTTCAGTTGTCCTTCAACCATTAATCGGGTTATAAAATCTACGGAGATTATGCTTCAGTGAAAACTGATGTATTGCTTCAGTTCTTAGCTTAGCATGCGACGCGACTGTCATACAAAGAATTAATTAAGTAGTGTAATTCAATTAAATGTCTTGAGCCACGTTATATTATAGTGGTCATTTAGATATAGAAATATGAGTAACCCATAGAGCAATAATGCCGTTAAAGTACAATGAGGTGTTCATGGGTTCAATCCGGAGTGATATACAAGACTTTGACCTTGACTTTTCGAAGTTATGTACATGTATTCACAATGAATTACCACTTACTTTAACGATCAAGGAACACATCGTGAGCAAATCTGCATACGTAAAAGTTCTTAGAAATTTCTAAGGTATATAGTCCATCAGCCCGCACTAGGCCAGCGTGGTGGACTAAGGCCTAAACCTCCTCAGTTATAGAGGAGGCCCGTGCCCAGCAGTGGTATGTGGGCTAATGATGGTGATCATTACAAGGTATAATTCCTATGTAGGTATGTGTAGTCCATCAACCCACACTAGGCTAGTCTGGTGGGTTAAAGCCATAATCCCCTTGCTTATAGAGGAGATCCTTTCCTGGTAATATATTTACGTGCAAGTTCTGACATAGGTATATTAAGAAAACATAGGTATAATATTTCAAATAGTAACGCAAACTTGCGCGTCACAAGCAACGTAAGCTTGCGTGTCCGTAAAACCAAGCACGGCCTGTCCATAGTAATTATATCGTTTAAATAACGTGGAAGTGCCGCAAACGTTAACCACAGAGTCGGAAAGTCCCTTGACACACCCTGATTAGTCTGTCATAGGACTGCGGGGAGCGTGGAATTGTAATCAAGTTCGCGGCCAGTGCTTCGGATTGTGTAACTCCACACTAGGAATCGGGCGTGTGTTTGGTGAAGGCGGGTCGGCGAGACAGGTGCGGCCAACATTTTGGAAAACCTTAAATAGTAATTCGAAAGTATTTTGTATAGAAAAATTCTCAGTAGCAGCTCGAAGACTGGTAATTTGTATAAACACATGGATTTATAAAGGTTTGTTGAAACGTGGGTGTTTAATACGCTTCTCTCTACCCCTTGGCGGATATCGGCGTGAGTGTAAGTTAAATGGAAAAACATATTTTTTTTGCAGTGAATTTATGTATATTAATGTACATGAATATGACAATAGTTTAAAAAAATATTAAGAAGTGTAAAATTGACGATTCAAAAGAACTTATAAAAGTCTATTTGAATAAAGATAATTTGACTTTGACATGTTCACCACCACGGATGTTCATGTATAAAATAAACCCAGGTTACCAATTTAACTTATATATTGAATACATTTATCTTTTATTTTAACAGTCGAGATATTTTATGAATTTTTAAACGTCGAAGTGTTTTTAAAACAACTTGTACAGCTAAGCATTTTGACTAATTTATAATTGTTGATAATACCTAATCCACACAAACGGGCGCATGGTCGAGAATCTCAGAGGTCGCGGGTTCAAAATGCAGGCACAGGCTGACTTTTTGAAGTTATGTGTGTGTTCATAATGAGTTTACACTTGCTTAAACGGTGGAGGAAAACATCGTAAATCTACGCATTTAAAATTTCTAAGAAATTTCTCCGGTGTTTAGTCCACCATCCCGCAGTAGGCCAGCGTGGTGTACTAAGGCCTAAACCCTCTCAGTTGTAGTGAAGGCCCGTGACCATCAGTGGGGTATAAAGGTTGATTATATCTAAAACAAAGTCCCATGAATCTCCAATACCATGCAGTGTCCGAACAAGGCAGCCAACATAATTTTGGTTCATTCGCATACAAATAATTACAAAGATTATAATTACCACATACCCGCTCCTCTCAAGCCACTATAACAGCCGGTTATTAAAGGAACAAAGGCTTTTTTTAACCAGTACACCGCGGGGACCGCGATCATTTACATAACTGCCTTATTTTATTTTAAGAGAGCAGTCTCACTTTGTTACAGACACGGTGGATATCTTTATGCACTTCTTGACTTGTTTTACTATTTGCTTGGGCGTAGAATGTACTTTATACTTTTGGATAGTAAGAAATATGCTTGATACATGTGGACAATTAATAAAAAAAATACACCACCAATAATTGAAAAAATCATCAATGTAACTTACTCGTATTTTTAATATTACTAGTTTCAGCTCGAAACTTACGCTGTGTGAATTTAAAAAAAAAAGAAAAAAAAACAAGAATAAAAAAGCTAAATTTAGTTAACATTTAAGCTTATTTTACCCCTCTTTTTTTATTTACCGGGATTCGGCCTAATTTCGTCCAAATCAATTGGTTATTGCGTAACGGAGTAACGAGGATCAAAACTTTCTCAAGTTTAATTTTTTTGTCTGTTGGAAGGATATACAACGTTGACCTTGGTTGCTAATATATACCCTTCTTTAACCCCTGTGTATGACTGTGTATGTCATAAATAATAATATATGTGTTATTTTTTTTCTGCAAATAATAAGTTTTTGGTTGTGATATTATTTTATGAAAATTTCTTTAATTATTATGACCATATCACAATATTATTACCGTACCTATAAACTTTTATTGTTAATGAAAGGTATTTTAAATTAGTAAGTCACAGTAAATAAATAAAATTCAAATTGATACGAGTAGACCTCGCATCAGTATAAGTATTCTTATGTCCATTTACATTATTTTATTATTTTTTTGCAGCGACAAAGCACTTTAATTCAAAATACATCACAATTTCACACGTCACTTCAACAACAACTTGAACGTTAAACCAACGAAGCTATTACGCAGTTTTGTGAAATTATATATTACGGTGAAACTATATCAATCATTATCCATTGCTGGCTATAAACTGTTATTTAAACCACGCCTAATATACCTAACTCAGTATAAAACTAATCGATTTTCATCGACATAAACTCGCAATATCCTATGTTACCCAACCAAAGTGTCGCTCCTCTATCCATCAAGTATTGCAACGTTGTTCCACTTTTACTTCAAATTATACTGATATATTGTCTCATAAACAAAGCAATGCGACAATCTCTAGTTATGTACATACATTACGTGGTTAAGGGGCAAGCATTTGTAGCCCTATTTATAAGACAAGACTATGTTTTATTTACTTAGAAATTTAAATTTACATACTAGAGGTTGAAAATTATGTATTTCCAGCAATATAGAGACAGACTACATAACTTAAAAATATATTCACGCTCATGCATCTGATGAGTGAGGCAGAGGTAAGTTTTTATGTTTCGCCAACTGTGTTTTGAGTTATAGGGTGCGGACCGACTTTCCTGTACAATTCCAAACTCCACGCTGCAAGTAACAAAATCTTTATTTAAAAAGCCCAATAACACTGCCTGATCCAGTAATAGGACCTCACATGACGTATACTTTTATCGCAAAACCAAGAAAGTAGTAGAATAAAATAATATTACCCACGATATGTACATTACCCTGCTGTTGGAAACAGGCCTCTTTGTTAGTTAGAAAGATTAGTAGTTCGGCTTACGTATACCGTCCACATCAAGTGCTTTTACAAGAAATTCCTTTTGAACGAATCATTTTTATAAAATGCGTAATTCATTAAGACAACGCACATAACTTCGCAAATTCAGTGGTGTGATAATATGAACCTACGACTGCTGGGATGTTTTGGCAGACCAGGCGCATAATCCTCGAGACCATCACCCTTAAATGACCTACAAATAAGCTGAATTTCAAACCAGCCAAGCTAGCTTCTGGCGTGGCTTAACGACTGCCGCCTTTGCCAAGTAACAGGAACGTAATCCTGCACTGTACGTAATATCTCAAGATTTAACAAGCTAATGTATCCCAGATCTTATAATGATATAGTATTACGAGAATGAGGTTAACTAAAGTTTGATTTCTGTGGAACTTTCAATCATTTTAGGTTTATTTACGGTGGTGGTAAGGTATGACTGCACATTTATCCTTCATTCGGATAGCAATCTCCGTATATGTATATGGCCACTCTAGTAACTTACGCAAAAATGTCTTCTTCCTGTATCAGTTACTGTATTTAGTAAGTAATATGCAGGCGTAATTAAGTCTCGCAATCGTTTTCCGCAAATCAACACTACAGGATCGCACTGCACTCAAATGTCAGTATGGTAATTTTGTCACGCCAGCTTAAATAATATTTGGCGTTATTAAGTAACAAACATTCATTTATCCACACTTTAGTGTTATGGTATTAGTAGGATTGAGCGGTCCATTCTTGTACAGAATACCTCTTAATTTGTATTAGACGTGTATCGAAAAACAATATAGTTAAACTTTTGCATAATTTGAGATAACCCAGCGCGTGTCATATTATGATACTCAAAATATAATAATTCTGGTCTAGCGTTGTATAGTTTTTTACGATACTATAATATGTACATTATTAACTTATAATTTTGTATTATGGTCTAAGAAAAATAATGCTGTAGGCAAAATTTATTAACTTTTATCACAAAATGATTTGAATAACGTCAAAGATTTTAATTTTTGATAACATTATTTGATAGTATAATTCTAAAAAATGCAGTGTAAGCAATTTAATCAGAACTACTATTGCACTATATTATAAGTTAAAACTAAATCTGTAAAAGTCTATTTAAAAAGTCTCATCCACACAACTCGCTTTCTCACTAAAACCATTAATAAATGTCATAACAAATTGTTAAACATTCCACATTTCTAAAATCACACGTCGACGTACTAAAAAACGAAAGTCACAATTACCATGAAAATCTGTCACGAGCGCGTCAAGCTAACTGGCTCGTGTAAACTGCGTGAAGAGTCGGTAGAGTGGTAGAGTATGGACGTTGGCAGTTGGTAGAGCACAACCTGCGCAATGTACCGAATCATTTGTAGCAGATGAAATGTAAATGCGCACTCGTTACTGGCGCCGCCGCCCGCTCCGTATTCATGAGTGGACGGTGCACGGTAGAGTCGGCAGCGTATTTAATTAATAGCGCAGATTGGAGAGATATCGTGGCGCCACGAGTAATGACAAGTATTGACAGATGGATGACTGATTTGATATGCATAAAGAAGTCTTGGAAGTAACTTGGAGTAGATTTTTAGAGTACATTTCGTATGGATGATGATACAAACCTAGATTACGCATTTAGAAAAGTTAATAGCATATATACGCAGCTCTGATTAGAGAAGTTTTTTTTTTTTTTTTGGATAAATAATAATTTAATAAATTATAATGAAGATACAGTTATAGATTCTATGAAATTAGTTTGTTTCATTAATTCGATATTGAATAATTAGATTGCAATAAATACAATCCATTGCCTCGTGGTCTCGCGGCACAAGTATGTGCCGTGCGATCTAAAGGTCCTGGGTTCGATTCCTGGGTCGGGCAAAGTATTATTAGGTTTTTCCATTAGGAAATTCTCAATAGCAGCACGGAGTCTGGAAATGTGCCCGAAAAACGGCAATAGGCTCGCCCCCTATTACGTGGGACAGATACGTACCTGGCGAAATGTGGGTGTAGAAATGCACCTCTGCCTACCCCTTTGGGGAATACAGGCGTGAGTTTATGTATGTATGTAAATACAATCCAATAATTTTACTTGGTCATTAAATGTATTATTTGTTTTGCTGCTTTATAATACGCTTGTCAAATGGAAATAATCCATATCCTATCAGAGCTATTATCTGACCAGGTGTTTTTGCTATTTAAATTTGTATGTGATAGTTTAGTTATATATAGTTTATACTCGTAGTACGATGTGATTGACATGTATGGTATCAAAAAAAGGTCCCCCCTTTTTATTGAATAAATTAAAAAAAAATAAAAGTAAGGGTATATATTAATTAGCTGTCGCCTCAGCGTGTGACTAGGAGCACAGAGCTAACAGAGAGGCATGCGCAACATTATCTTCAAATGTGTCAACGGCTCACGATGATTCTCGTTCAACACCGACTATTATCCGTCTATTGTGACTTTTTGAATTATTTGTATATGTTTTGTTAAGAATACACGTGTATTTTATATTTTTATGGCATTGTTAACTGTTTTAATTTAGATAAACCTTTTTGTGGTTGTTATTTAGGTATTCCAAATTTATTTGCATGGACTGCATGTTGCTCGATAGCAGTGATGGCCTCGACGTTTAGGCGCGCGGTCGAGAATTTCGGCGGTCGCAGGTTCAAACCCAGGCACACACCTCTGACTTTTCAATGTTATGTGTGTATTCATAATGAATTATCACTTGCTTTAACGGTGAAGGAAAAAATCGTGATAAAACCTGCACACCTAAAAGTTCTTAGGAATTTCTTAGGTGTGTAGTCCGCCAATCCGCACTAGGCCAGCGTGGTGGACTAAGGCCTAAACCCTCTCAGTTGTAGAGGAGGCCCGTGCCCAGCAGTGGGACGTATTTGGGCTGATGATGATGATGATGATGATGCATGTTTATTTCTATATGTATTTTCATATCATCTTTCTTTTCTTTTCTTTTTTAATTTATATTATCATTTCATAGATTATATTTTCCTTAT
Organism: Hemaris fuciformis; assembly: GCA_907164795.1. Classification (NCBI taxonomy): domain Eukaryota; kingdom Metazoa; phylum Arthropoda; class Insecta; order Lepidoptera; family Sphingidae; genus Hemaris; species Hemaris fuciformis. The sequence continues at coordinate 10,716,962 of OU015442.1, forward strand.
AGTATGATTGTCTATTGGCAAAAAGTCCGAGTAACTCATATATTAAAAGACATAATACATTAAGCTTTGCCAGTACTAAGTCTTCCTGATCTTACAAAATTACATCCGACGAATTCTATTTTACTTTACCAGAAATGGCGAAGGTTTTACGTCCCCCGTGGCATTACGCAAGTAATTACTTAACGCGATTGCTCGCATCGCAGTTTTCATTATGACCGCGGAAAATATTAATAACTACTTCAATTCAAAGCATTCTATAGTAACACTCGTGTTTTAATACGCAATTTGTATCAACGAATGCTGACCCAGAACTGTTGAATATTAACGCGCGATATGAAAATGTTGAGCATAAAATAATATTCACAGCATTATAAATAAAAGTGCCACGGGGTCCAATTCTCGAGTTGAAATTTATGCGTTCCATACAGTCGAGCGATGCATCTCCCTTCCGTGTCACTCGAGCGGGGTCCAATTAAGTTCAACTCACGACCTCGGACTCAGTCCTCTAAAACAGAGTTATGAAGGTGAGTATCGAAAGAATATTTCCAACATTGCTATCATCATCATCATACCATATACGTCCCACTGCTGGGCACGGGCCTCCTCTACAACTGAGAGGGTTTAGGCCTTAGTCCACCACGCTGGACTAGTGCGGGTTAACCAATCCCTTAGAAATGTCAGGTGTGCAGGATTCCTCAGGATGTTTTCCTTCACCGTTAAAGTACGGGATAATTCATTGTGTATACACACATAACCTGGAAAAGTCAGAGGTGTGTGCCTGGGGCTTGAACCCGCGAACGTCGAGAATCTCGGCCGCATGTTTAAACCTCGAGGCCATCACGACTTTTAATGTATATATATTGAATAAATATTTTGAATATCCTAAATAACTCGCAAACAACACACATTTAAGCTGTAAGAACCGCATGTGCTCATCTAATGGCCAAACATGGCCTTATTCAGAACTTCGTGCTAGAGAAAGCGGAAAGCGGGCCGCCACTAGATCACAACTATTAGATTGTCATACATATTGGATGAGGTAATTAATTGTGACAGTATTTTGCTTGAGATGACTGCGTGAATATCTTGAGAGATATCCGTTGTGATGAGCTCGAGATATCTTCTTTATTATCTCTAGTACTTTGAGTTATTGATGTACGGTTCTTGGTAGGTTAGTCAGGGACAATGAACTTTAACAGGAGGATATAATCACGAATAATCTTGATTATAAATGAAGGCTGTGCCGATTTTCTACTGATGTGACTTTTGATACTTTTTGGTACCATAGCCTAAAATATTTATCAGCAATAAGAAGCAACTAGCCGGACACGATAATAGTTTAATATTTAAAATAATAGTTTGGTATATAAGAAAATTAATGGGAACAGAGGAAGAAAATTAATTCTTAAGGCGTATCTGCAAGTTTTTTTGTGACGAAATGTTATTTTTGCTCTCTAACTAACCAACATGTCCTTGATAAAACTGCTTAAATATGGTTTTACTAATTATCCCCCAGAAATACCGGGTTGTACCATTTAAGCAGATGTCTAACTGCCTCGTGGTCTCGCGGTATATGTATGTGCCGTGCGATCTAGAGGTCCTGGGTTCGATTCCCGGGTCGGGCAGTGTTATTGGGTTTTTCCATTAGGAAATTCTCAATAACAGCACGGAGTCTGGAAATGTGCCCGAAAAACGGCAATAGGCTCGCCCCCTATTACGTGGGACTGATACATACCTGGCGAAATGTGGGTGTAGAAATGCAACTCTGCCTACCCCATCAGGGAATACAGGCGTGAGTTTATGTATGTATGTATGTGTCTAAATAGTGTAGTCAACCGTGGATTTCTCCCAAACGGAATTAAAAATGGATTATACCGTCAGCCTGATGAATAAATACATAACTTTTGCTAAATTATTTTAACAGAATATTAAAAAAAATACGAATAATGCGGACCAGTGTGGCGACTTGGTCTACGATCACAACTACATTTTCTGTAGACAAGAATTTTATAAATTAATGTAAATATTCTATTCCTAATGCTTCAAAATAAATATTGTTAAACCTTGTCAGGAGGAAATAAGACTTCTCTTTTGAGTACAAAAATGAAACCAAATTGTAAATAAATCTTTATACTTATTTTAAAATTTTAAATATTTGGCAATTACAGTCTATTTTTTTCTGTTACCCCTAAAAGATCTAAATAAAAAACGTTGCAACAATAACCTAAACGAGGCGAAAAATTGTACAATTATATTCGCCAATTGAACTGTCACGCATCATTAGATTCGCACATACAAAGAGACAAAACTCTTGAATTTTTAAATTGGTATATTTTTGTTATTCTAAAAAGTATAGATCATTTCTACATTTATTGAAAGAAAACTAGTTTGGTACTGATGTATGTAGTTGTTCAAATAATCTTTGATATTTTAAAATGACTTGCTATGCAACGTGCAAATTAAACTTGTTAGTTTTTTGAAAGTAGTAGTAGATGAAAACGATAGGCTAAAAAGAAGGTTCACACAAATGATTGGGCCTCTATTAAGGAATAATAATCTTGACAAGACTGATGACAGTCTTAATTGTGACAGTATTACAGACATCTACGAGATGTCCATAGCGCATATGATTGGACGTGAGTGACATTTATAACGTACATTACGGTGCTCTTATAAATAAATACACCCAACAGTCACATACATAGTTCTGATCCCACACTAAGATACAAGTCTTGTGTCGTGGGTATCAGAAACTACGAGAGACTTTTCGGTCTCACATACACCCAGACCCGAAACAAATATTTGTGGATCACACAAACATTTGTCTCGGTGCGGGGATCGAACCCACGGCCTCTCGTTTCGCAAGCTGGTGTCTAGCCAACTGCGCCACGGGGCTGTCTTACTCACAAAGGTTAGAAAACTCGTCTTGTCTGCACAGTCATAATCTCAGGTGCAAAGTTTATATGCAAATAAAGCCCAGCTGTTACAGTTACAAACAGTTACTGATCACCGGGATACACACGCGTTTACTGCGATACATTTGTACTAGTCGTAAATTTTTACGACCGTAAATAGCTCAGAAGGCAATAACAAATCATTTTTGGTTCTGGGAAATCGCCGCCGTTACTATTGTAAGCAGTTACAGAAGACTGTTTATGATGTAACAATTGAACGATACAATTCGAGTATGAAGATCTGTATCTCGCTATACTTATTTCGTAATGTTATTTTGTAATATTATGTCTGAGCTACTAATACTCATGGATGTATTCAAAATGATACTAGACGAAAAAAATACCGTGTTTTTTCACCTTTAGCTTTTTTTACTACACTGGCAATTACCAGATTGCCAAGGAATTTTTAAACATATGAATTCCGCTACCATGAAACATGTATGTCTTAAGGATACAGCTTAGCTCATCTCAGCAATAATAAGATCACTGCAATGGAAACAGTAAGTTAAGAAAACGAAATTAAAAATTGATTGTTATTCACCCATATTAAACCCTACAATTGCTTTCAAAACGATGTAAAACAAACGCAATGCGCTCTTTAACTAGTGAAGTTAGTTAATTAATCAATCAATGGGGTAACATTGTTCTTAGTTTTTGTTTCGCCACACAAAGGACCTTTCACAATGCTATTGTTCCAACGAACATGCTGAACTTCAACCTTAAACCGATCACACCTTTTGTATACACGTTTCCTGAGGACATAACGTTCAACATGGCGTTTTACATGCCAGTTCCTGTAAGATACATGAGAAAGGTACACTGGCCCTTAGTAATACAACTGTTTATTTAATGAACGGGTCTTACATCTGGTATTGGTCCACGGGCTGACGAAGCCGTGCCGTTGCGTCTAGTAAAGCAAACCCTAGACGGCCAACTTGAAGCAGACATTAATTTAGGATTCTTCTAGCATCTGCGAAATACATACTGACCTTTTTACTCAGAACAGCACCAGACAGCCTTTATTCGGTAAAATGTATACAATTAAATGCAAGTGTCGCTGTTATTTTCTTTTGTAAGAAATATCCGGTCGTGGTCCTCTAAACCGAATTGACGATCCGTTAAAGAATTGCCAAATATAGTCGTATAAAACGAGGAGCTAACGTAAGGTGATTTACCTGTATTAATAAAAGCGGTAACTGCCGAAACAAAATATACACGAGAGATTATAAATGGATTAATGTATGAATACAATATATAATTTATACTAAGAAATTGAATTTTTTCGTCCTTCCACCGCCTTAAACTGTGATTAGTCTTTGTCGATGTATGTATGATGCTTGCACTTAGAATGTAAATATTCTTGCTTAATGCTGTAAATATTCTTGCGATAAGAAAAAAAATATATTATAAGTACAGCATCGCAAGAGAATCTAGTTTTTTCGTCCTTCTCCAGCCTGCCACTGTGTTTATTCTTCGTCGATGCATAATTTTTTCACTTTGAGAAACAGTGCTATGAATATTCTTACGACAAAAATAAAAAATACATTAAAAATACAGCACCGCAAGATAATCTGTTTTTTTCGTCCTTCCACAGCCTGCCACTGTGTTCAATCTTCATCGATGCATGATTCTTTCACTTAGAATCCGTGCTATTAATATTCTCACGTTAAAAAAAAATACATTAAAGTACAGCACCGCAAGAGGATTTAACATAATGTCATCTACAAATATAAACATACTTTTAACCGAAAACAAAAGCTCATCTTAAATTAAAACATAAATCTACGACAGTATTCCATTCAACCTAATTTGTATGAAACTAAAAATTCCCTTAAAACACTACCAAAAATTAATTACAAATGACAGATAAATCGATACGTCCATTTGTCAGGGATCCTTGTGCTAGAGCTATTTTAATTCATTCTATCAAACGGTGTGTTCACACGTTATAAATAAAGCTGCGGACAGACTGTCGCGACGATTCTACTCGCAATATTTCAGTGCCTTAAAACGCATCGAGTGCCGTTGGTGGCTTCGATTCTCTTTGCGTGGATAGGCTAAAGAGATATGATTTTTTCATCTTTAATGACAATACATTTTCAGTTCATAATGACATTAGGTGTATATTTATATAGGGGTCTATTATTACAGGATAGTTTATTTGATTTAACAGTAGTCAAAATATGGCTTCGTAATCATTGATAAATAACATTGCCTCGTGGTCTCACGGTACATGTATGTGCCTTGCGATCTAGAGGTCCTGGGTTCAATTCCCGGGTTGGGCAAAGTGTTATTGGATTTTTCCATTAGGAAATTCTCAATAGCAGCACGGAGTCTGAAAATGTGCCCGAAAAACGGCAATAGGCTCGCCCCCTATTACGTGGGACTGATACATACCTGGCGAAATGTGGGTGTAGAAATGCACCTCTGCCTACCCCATCAGGGAATACAGGCGTGAGTTTATGTATGTATGTATGTTATACAGGTTGTAAAAAGACCGTAACTATTACCTGTCTTAGTTTTCGATCATGGTCTTTTTGCACCCTGTATATTCTCAGGTTTTAATAAAAAAAAAGGAAGACAATTTTATTATGAATAGATGTGCTAAGTTAGAGCTTATCTTGGATCTTATATACTCGCACTCAGCTTATAGCCGTCCACTGCTGGGCGTAGGCCTCCCCAAGTAAGCGCTAACCACACCGGTCGTTAGCAACCCTCATCCACCCGCTACCCGCCACCTTTTCAAGTCGTCAGACCACGATCTGCAGGACGTCCCACACTACGTCTAAGCGCGGTCTCTACTCCAACCGTCTGTCGGCAGACATGGCCGACCCACTTCCACTTTAGCGTGCTAATACTTGTATCATTTGAAAGAAGAAACAAAGAAAATTTTTACTTGTAAATATTATTCCTTCTTTTATTAAATCGACATTACCCATGGCAGGGAATTCGACCGACCAACACCGACTTACGTAGTAGCTACGGACCTCCCTAAGTTATGATGTCCACAAGGTTTTGACACGCGGTCGAGAATGTCGATGTCGCGGTTTCAAACCCCAGGCAGACACCTCTGAGTTTTCAAAGTTATGTGTGTATACACAAAAAATATCACGTTCTTTAACGGCGAAGGAAAACATCGTGATGAAACGTGCACACCAAAAAGTTCTTAGGAATTTCTTAGGTATGTAGTCTGCGAACCCGCACTAGGCCAGCATGGTGGACTAAGACCTAAACCCTTTCAGATGTAGAAGAGGCCTGTGCCCAGCATTGGGACGTCTATGGGCTGACGATGATGATAGTGATTATTCATTTATAAAAGACTGCCTCGTGGTCTCGTGGCAATAATAATTCAGTAGGCAGTGGTACAGATGTACTTCTGTGCCCACATTTTGCCAGGTATGTATCAGTACCATGTAATAGGAGGGGAGCCCATCGCCATTTTTGAGGCACATTGATAGCCCCGTACTGCTACTGAGAATTTCTTAATGGAAAAACCAATAACTCTGGCCGACCCTATAATCGAACCCGGGACCTCGAGATCGCACGGCACCTACTTTAGCTGCGAGACCACAAGGCAATGTGGTATCAATGATTACGAAGCCATATTTTGACTACTGTTAAATCAAATAAACTATCCTGTAATAATAGATCCGAGGCAAGAACGCATCGTGACTCCTTTGATGACTGCTTATGAATATGTTTAGTCCTTTACAGTGACAGCGTAGCGGGAACCAAACGGTGCGGACGAGCGTACGGTATGCAACCCGGTTTCATTTGTCTACACCGGGATTTTGTTTAATACAAACGCTCAGGAAGTAAATTTATTAACAGCTTTGAAGCTCCACGTAATCTCTTGTGTATTAAATTGGAATTTATGTTTTGATCTTTATGTTTCTGTGAAATAACTGGATTATATTCTTGTTGTTGGAGTTTTATTTCTGGGCTGAAATGTGTGTTGATCAACGACATAAATATAGGCTGAAAAGAAATCTATATTTGACTTCCTAATTAGATAACAATATGAATTAGGGCATTCTGGGGCATTGATGTTTTGTCATTACAAGATCTCCTTAGCGGGGAGAAATTAAGCTTATAATTACTTATCTACCAGATATTAATATTTTTGTTTTAATTAGCCAAGCTTTTTTCACTCTTCACTTATGAATGCGTTCTAAACAATATATTGATAGAATCATATCAATAAACATATTTCAACTAAAAATAAATCAAATTATGTAGTCAGTTGGATCGAATACATACATACATACATAAACTCACGCCTGTATTCCCCGAAGGGGTAGGCAGAGGTGCATTTCTGCACCCACATTTCGCCAGGTATGTATCAGTCCCACGTAATAGGGGGCGAGCCTATTGCCGTTTTTCGGGCACATTTCCAGACTCCGTACTGTTACTGAGAATTTCCTAATGGAAAAACCCAATAACACTTAGCCCGACCCGGGAATCGAACCCAGGACCTCTAGATCCCACGGCACATACTTGTACCGCGAGACCACGAGGCAGTTGGATCGAATATCAAATAGAAATTAATTTAAAAAAAAGTTCGTATTCGTTTACAAAAAAACTTAATAAAAAATCAACTCCAGGTCTACGTAACAACAGTAGCGTGTGCCGACAAAAAAAAACAATAAACGAGACGTCCGTTAAAAACACAATCTTGTACAAATTGTCGCCGTAACAAGGGATCGCGGTCGCGCTGCGGTGGGCCGACATAATGTTTTGCGACCGCAAATGACGACCGTCAAACAAGGTGCCGTCGTCTCGTGTAATAGAGAACACCAAGCTCGTTCTTTGTAATACACCTAATAGTTGATGTGCAGTACCGTAAGCTTTAACATCTAACAAAAAATATTCAACTATTTCTACTTGAATCATACATATTATGATAATTAATAGTTGAAAAAAGGGCTCTATAGATTAGAGTTAAATTGATTTGTTTTCGCATAAAACTGTACCCAAGAGTGGTACCGGGTTCGATTCGGATTGGGTTTTTGTGAAGTTTTGTAAGGTTTTGGCGCAAAGCGTGGATATGTGCCCGATAAGTGGCTTTATAAATACTTGTGACTACCCATTCGAATATGTATTATGTGTGTGTGAATGAACAGCTGGATCGATTTTCGCCAGCTGGCTTTTAACCAATTGCGTCCCGGAAGATGTCAAACAAATCCAAATCGTCAACCTATAGGTACCTGTTACAATTCTAACTATTTTATTAATCTCATAAATTACCCAAAGAATCACTTTTCAGTTGCCACCAAAATCACTTATAGTATTTGAATTATGAAAAAAGAATTATTCCAAAGGTAATCTTCGCTTGTTATACAACATTATTGTGCGATGGCAATGCAAAGAAACAAATCCATAATGAGGGACTGATTGCGTGTGTGCCACCGTTCTGCGGTTGGTGCCCATTACGGGACATTCCTACCTCAGACAGTTCGGTTAATTATCTTGAGGTTATTGAAATCTTGCTAAAATGTCAGAAAGGTTATTTGTAAATTGATTTGAATAAGAATCCTAATTAAGTTGCTGACATTACATCCTCAGTTCACTTTAGGTTAGGTGAAGGTGTATTTGGACATCAACGTCTGTGAAATTGTTATTAATACCTAATAGGGGGCGCTTAGGGGCCTTAGCGATCAATATGCTTTCAACGAGAATTTACTACAGAAGAGTCCAATAACACTGCCGGTCCCGGGTATCGAACCCAAGATCCCTCTTATATCAAATAATAGATAATAGTTTGTTTTTCTTGCGTTATAAGTCATAAAACAATAAAAAGTAACATATACAGTAAAAAACTGTGAACAATTAAATAAATAAAAAAATATATAATAGTCGTGTGTATCGAACATTTAGTCAGTCCAGCGTGGTGGACTAAGGCCTAAACCCCCTCAGTTGTAGAGGAGGCCCGTGCCCAGCAGTGGGATGATAGTGAATTTATGGGCTGATGATGACGATGATGATTGAATCTTTAAATAAATGATAAACATTCATATAAAATAAAAGGATACCAGTAACAAAACAAACAGTAAATGACTCTGAAAATAATTATAAAATAAATTTCACGGTACTCAAAAACCGCACATTAAAATACAAATTGAATTGCATCAGCGGTTAATTATTTTCCGCCATTAAAAAAAGGAATGATTCAGTTGATTGCTTTAATGCCTTTAAAATTATGACAAGATTTTGTTTTATTCAAAACATAAATAACAAACCGATTTCAACTCAAAAGCTTAAAGTTTACCTGCATGAAAAATGCCTTCTCTCTTAAAAAAAATAAAGAATTAAAAAGTAAAAATAAAATTAAGATAATTGAAAAAAGTCAAAGAAAGTGTTATTGAATAAAAAAATATAAAACTAAAAGAAGCAAATATAAATCTTACTTAAAGCAAAACCTTGGCCACAAAAAATAAAAGAAACGCTCTCGATAGTTCGCTATACTACAAAGAAGGCAAAAACATGCAGCATAGTGACCGATTAAACCCTTAATACGTGACCAGTAAATGTACTTTGTTTCACATGAAAGGCTTAATCGTAAAGAGAAAAAAGCGCTGACATTTTTTCCAAAGCAGATTAGGTTCTCAGATGATTTTAAATAACTCAATGCAATGTGCAGGATAGCGTACTTTTTGTTTTTTTACATGTGCAATGTAAATAGCTCACGCTGCGCCTGCGCTGCCAGGTGCAATTGCCTGCAATTTGTGTCAGGGAGATGCATGCTGCCCGCAATTACTGCGTCTCGACAGAGAAAAATTGATTTTTCGATGTTGGTTTTAAGGTGGTCTTTCTTTACCGACATACCAGTGACGTGTAGGTAAATGCTCGCTTTGAACATAAACGTTCAACATAAAATTCGACTTACAATACGGAATTTGAAATAGCCTACTGGATGCGTGAACAAAAGCCGTATTTCGTCATATCAAGACCCCATAAAATTAAGTTACACTCTTTGTTATCAGATTTTATCTGTCTTTAAATAAATATAAATTAAACGCGATATGATCTCAGATTTCATTGAATAAATTAATTAAATAATATAATGAACATTTATAATAAAAACAAAACATCGATCAATAATATTATTCATTCACTATACCGATAATGCATCGTCATTGTTGCAAAGTTGATAGAACTAAAAAAGTTTGCATTTTTCTCTCTTATCGTTAATGCAATAAGGCTGTAATTCCTTTTAAAGCTAACCACACAGTCATCATGAGTTCAGCACAAAATATAAATTTGAAAATAAAGCGTGTATTTATGGCCAATGCATATGAACTGAATGCCAGACGTATCACAATTAACCAAGGAATAAGACCCCGGCGATCTTTAAACATCTTATTCAAAACAGACTTGTAAAGCCGGGAGTGCATTCTCGAACGATATCCGAAGGCATTTTACATACACCACTTGTAATTGGATAGCCTCCTTCAGGCGAGCGCTTGGTCGACAGATGGCATGTACAAATTAAATTAACAAGGGTACGCGAATAGACCCCCGTTTTGGTACCAACTCTCTTGCGCGCCCAAGTTGACATTTAACGGTATTAAATTGAGTAATAGTGTGTATTTGGAATAAGTAGTTTACACTGTAGTTGCGTAACGTGCAGTATTCCTAATCCTAGGTAGACGTTTTTTTCTAGCCACGGCTCTTTTTACGACTAAGAAAATGGTAAGGGGTTTCATCCTTCATGCAGGCTCAGTACGTTGAGAGAGTACAGGATTCTAATGCATGCAAGCGTCGTCACGATGTTTTCCTTATCACTTAAAATGCCTTAATATTTTTTTGAATAATATGCTTTAAAATTTGAATTAAAATCTGACACTACAATCTCTACAATCTTCTCGGTCTGGGCTTATGTGAGACCGAAAAGAGTCTGGTAGTTTCTGATACCCACGACACAAGACTCGTATCTTAGCATGGGGTCGGAACTATGCATATATCTGACTGTTGGGTGTGCATATTATTTATTTTATTTATTTCATGATGTAAATTTGTTCTCGACGCTGTAGACATCTTAGCGTAGGGTCGTGTTGGTGCAATCAAATTCTTCACTTAAGCTTTCATTTGCAATAATTACCTTATCGGCAACATTACATACGAAATATAATTTAAAACAATTTAGCTACATTAATAATAAGTAATTTGAGCCCTCCAAGAAAACAAATTAAAATATATTGCAGTTAGTTGTCTTCACATAATTATAGCGCGAGGCATCCACTTAACCGCTGCTGAGGAACAGTTTATTGGTATTCGGAGTTGTGAGACTAGTGCCCGATGTCGATGTACGGGTACAATACGTGTATGTACGTAATTGAACATGCCCTAAATGTTCTTAGAATCTAGCTAGCTGCGTCAGTGTGCCTCTTCTTCAGCAAATAGGTACATGAACCAAGAGTTGTTAATGAGAAGTGCGTACGAGTGATTTCCAACACAACGCCGACATGTACAACATTTTGTTGTGTGGTCCGTTAGCAGGATTGGCTGACCCGTTAGTCCTTTTATCCCTTACGGGTTCCGCAAATTTTAAAGTTCTACTACGCATGTTCGATCACTAAATTTTATACGCCTATTTCACTAAAATAAAATACAGAAGAATTACAGTATCGTTGGCGATCTTTTAGAAACAATCATAAGATGGACATAAAGAAGATAATGAGAAAGAAGTCAATGTGTATTGTACACAACAACAATAATAACAAATAATGAATATAAATAATTGTATAGATATAAGTTGCAATAATTTAAATTTACATACATAAATACATTCATACATACGAGAATATACAAACATACTAACAAAATTATAAACATAAATATTATATATAAGAATATACGGTCGGAGCAAGTAAGTTTTTACAAATGACTGGCAGGAGTAGTGTTCTTTAACATGTATCTAATAACTACAAACTTGAAAGCTGATCTTCGTTTGTATACTTCACAAAATTAAATATTCATAAAACAAAATACCTGATTATTCAGTCAGTTCGTTCCAGTAACGGCCAGTAAGCCTGATAATTCAAATGGAAGTGAATTTATTGAATTAAAGTATTGCATGTTTGGTGGAAATAATGACGGCAGTATAACTGACCCATAAAATTACAGCTGTTTAGCGTCCACTGTTTTGAACTGGGGTGGAACAAAGTAAAACGCACCTAGTCATGGGTGGAGAAACGGTTTACAACATTATTCATGCATAATTGGTATTTATATCACAATAATCGTATATTCGAATCGTAATAATAGCATCTGTTTTACAGAGAATTAATAGAATCGATTTTATGAACGTATTGATTGAATTTGAGTCGTGAAACTTATTACTACCAATCGAATGGTTGATTGAATAAAGCATTATAGCCTGGAAATGAAGTGCCAACTTAGACACATTTGCTACTTTATCTTTCATCATTTAAATAACTTTTGTACGAAAGCTAATAACTATTGATTTTTGTTCTATTAAGGAGCTAATTAGTGTATCTAAGAAATAAAGTTAGTGATGGTAATGATGTTACATAATGATTATCTAATTCTAAGTCATTTCTAACTCGTCACTTTCCTGTAAAAAAATATCAAAATAAAATAATAATAATAATCTTTAATGATTTTAAGTCTAATTGTACCGATTCTGTGTTTGATGTTCATTGTCACTAGGTATCTTAAAACATTTATGAAAAACAATATCGTTATAAACTAGCACCAAAAACATAATATTGGTGTTAGTACTATATTATTACTTACATGATAAATAAATAAAAAATCAAATTAATTTTTAAATTATTCCACGTCAGCGGTGTGTCTGCTACTGTCGATACAATAAGTGATAATTTAAAAGTCGAGACCAAAGGGGTTGAAAGCGTTTTCCACATTGAAGAGGAATTAAAAACATCACTCTATGACGGGAGTCATCGTTAACATGTCAAATATCAGCACCTCGGCCGATTTATGTCGTCAACGGCTCATTTGCACGACGCGCCAGTAAATCCTCGTTTGCGGCCCTAGCGTGACACTTTTATGATAGTGGACGATATAAAGGATAAAAGACTGTGTACACTACAAATGGGCGGCGGTCTCCGCGTTGTCAATCTAATATGCAATAAATGGTGGAAAGTTGCGGCGAATTAATTCTGTTTCTTTAAATATTGTTTAGAAAAAGATTCTAAATTATGAGACATTATGCCTGAATCTACGATTTTTGGGTTCACGATTTCGAATCCAATCCTACGCTCACAAAATGCAAAGAATAAATGATGAAAATCAAAAAGATTTTATTATTTATTATAAGAACAACAATAGTTTTTTTTTATATAAAACGTAAGAATAGGTAATCCTACACTTTTTCAAAAAAACATTATAGAGATCGCAATAAATTTGGAATGACGTCAGACTATTGCTAATTAAATTGAATAATCAGGCTAATTAAGTTATCAAGACACGCTTAATTCGGCACAAAAAAAATACATTCAAATAACTGAGCCCGTACTCCGATTAATTATAGTGCAGAGGGTATAATTACATTCGAATCCGCCTACTAATGTGGAGATAGGTATAATCCGTTATTGACAAATAATTAGGCATCTATATGTACAATGGCTACCAACATGCCGGTCGATGTTTCCGCAATTAAATCTCAGACATTCATTTATTTAAATGAAAGTTCATCGGGTTCAAAACAATTTAGTTTGATCGTCATGTATGTATGTGAAAGTGGGACGAAGCCGTTTGTACCTCAATATTTCTACATGATATTTTATGTTTATGTAAAATTAAAAAATATATTAATTTATTAATTATATATTAATTTTAGTCGTGACAACAGTTATACAAAACAAAGTATTTGAGTTAATATAACTTTAAAAAATTCGAAAATGTTATCTTATAAAGTACTTTATTATTTTCTTTAATATTTAAACAATTAAACATTTCTGAAATGTTACAAGTTTTAACTAATTAACTACTGTAACTAATAAAACTTTGCTTATCTTGACCCTTTATTATAATAAGAAACAAGTTGTCCTCCTCGTAAATAGTTTTGTTAATCCTCCTTTCAAATGGATGAAAATCTAAATACAATTTCAAGAAAAATATATCATGATACAAATCCGTATTTAATAATCTCATGGTTGATTATTATAGCTGTCAATCTTGATGGAGTTGAAGAAATTACTATAGAAGAATATAACATCAAAATTATTCAAGCAAACACGGAACCCAAACAAAACTACACCAACGTACACATCGGAAGCTATGCTCAATCACGTTATTTGTCTAACAAAAAGCGAAGTAAAAAAGGAGTAATTGAGTTATGCATTTTCGCCAGTAGCTCCATGGAGCGTCTATACGTCGTGACCGAGCCCCGTCAATCATGAATGATAAATGGACCCTTAACGAATTTGTTGTATTCTTAATTGAACTCACTTGTTTTTTACGCCCATGTACACATGCGGTATTCCAAAGTAATTAAATGACATTGAAACTTGGTTGTTAATTAAATTTTGTTCAGTGAGGAATTGAAGAATTGGCGCGAAGAATAATGTAATTCTTTGATGACGAACAACGTATAACCTATCAAGAACTAATATTGATAAAGCAAATGCAATTTGTATAGTGTTCAGAAGGAGGTTAAAATAGTTGTAATTGAAGGCAGGTGGGGTGTAAAATTAGACTTTAAGTTTTTCAAACACATTCAATACGAGTAACAATGTTTTTAAGAAACAAATATACAAAAAAATAGGTCATAATTAAAACGTTGATAAAGCTAAGTTAGTTAAATAAGAAGCTACGTTTATTTTTATAAGTCAATACTGAATAGCTTAGAAATAATGTAGAAGAAAATAAGACTTTATGTGCTCTTTAAAAAATTTACTTTATAAAAATATTAAGCTAACCAGTAACATTAATATTAGAAGGTACTTATGGGCATAAATAATAGAATAATGACGCCGCTGACCATTACCAATTTTAATGGAAAACTGTATAAAAATACATTATTTCTCAACAAAATATAATGTCTATAGCGATTTATAGATTTGGTAATGACATATTATAACGAGTACTGTTAACTATAGAAATTGCACTACTATTCTCGTAAATAGCAAGCATGACGGAGCTATACATATCTCATATTGTAATAGGACACTAATCTATCATCTATTTATATCATATACATCCCACTGCTGGGCGCGGGCCAGCTCTACAACTTAATATTGTATAACAAAACGAATAATCATCATCATTATCAGCCTAAGGAAGTCTACTGCTGAACATAGGCCTCCCCCAATGACTTCCATAGTGACCTGTTCGAGGCAGCCTGCATCCAGCGACGACCTTCACCAGGTCGTCAAACCTCCTTGTGGGTGGACGTCCTACGTTACGCTTTCCGGTACGTGGCCTCCACTCGAGAACTTTAAACGAATACATGTAATTACTTGTACTTGTACGAATACATGTATTAATTAATAATAACGCTTTCAGGCATGGAACCCAAGCACATGCCTTCAATATTTCTAAATTCTACAACTTCACGAGGCATAGATACCTGTGCGATGAGAAATTTCTGAAGTGTCTCAAACTACGGCCGAACTATGTCAAGCGCACTACTAGAAGGTTTATCCTCAATTCGTCGTAAAATAATCATACAAAGCACTATAGACTTTATATAAAGAAGAAAAAAATGAACGCGTAGAAGAAAAGAATCATGATGTGTACCATCGAAGTCGAACCCATTTGATACGCTAGTAAATATTAACCCATCAACATGGTTATCAATTTAATATAACACTGTAAGAGCTCCGTGCGTAACAAGCCTGTACGGATAATAACCGAAACTGTAAACGTGTAATAACCAGACGTAAATTCGATCGAAACTATTAATTCCTCATCGAACCATTTCGCTAATAAGTATAATGTTGCATGTCTCAAGTGGTTGGGTATTTCCTTCTCTCATGCTCCAGCTAATCGCCGGTTTCCGAGAGACTATAAAACAAACAAACAGAATGTAATGATCCTCTCTCAGGTATTATCTGCAACAACTTGTATGGTTAGTATTTTTTCTTCGGTACTGTATTGAAATTAATTTTATTTGTTTGAGATTCCGCACTGGAATGACAGTTTAACTAAATGTTTTGTGATTTTTGGCTCTTTGTGTAGTATGCAATGATGACGTTAAGCCTTCAAGTCAACCGTTAACGAGTCTACCCATATCAGCATACACATGTCCTTTAGCTGGGTCATGAACTTTCAAATTAAAAGCGTAACCCCTTGTTACCATGCTGTTTTAGTACGGCATGGATGAATTCCAGTAGATACGAGAAGTTAACCTCGTGTGTAAACGGTCCGATTCATCAAAATTCCATCTATCCAAATTTAGTCCTCGTCTCAGAAAAAAGCCAATACAGATAGCCTGATAACAGTTAGGAATACACCAGTGAAGTTATAATGCTTTTTACAACCAACAGTCACATATATAGTTCTGAACTCACACTAGTATAGAAGTCCTGTGTTGTGGGTATCAGAAACTACGAGAGACTTTTCGGTCTCACAAACACCCAGACCCGAAACAAATATTTGTTGATCACGCAAACATTTGTCTCGGTGCGCGGATCGAGCCCGCGGCCTGCGCCACGGAGATGTCGAATTCGAATTAGATTGACATAAATTACGACATTTCCATAGTATTTCATTCTAAAAATAAAATAAATAACGGACCTACTACTACGACAATATGAATAATCATTTCATAGTCGAAGATGAGCGAGTTTATTTCGCACATACCACCGCGCCCAGGCAATCATTAAATTGCATGCAATACAAAAATCCGCAATAATTAAGTCAACATTCCGTCTGTGGCGTATTAACTTTATGTTTACAACTGCTGTTAACTTTTAGCGTTGACCTGCAATCATATTGTAAACCACACACCCAGCTCGTATTCAAACAATTCCGACTTTGCTTTTAGTTTTTTGTTGGAGTAATGCTTCTTTAATTAATTTCTCAACATGTAGACTCAATATTATGTATATTGATGATATACTTAAAATACAGTGACGAATATGTTCCAGATGTGGTAAGCAGAGCTGCATTTCCGCACTCACTTTTGGTCATTTGTGATTTAATTCCCACGTTGCATGGCGAGTGATAATTGTTGTTTTTGGGTAGGTAGGTACATATCTGCATTCCGTGCTGCTAATGAGAATATCTTATTGTAAAAATTTAAATACTTTGTCACCTTACACATATATTTTTTCACTTTTACAACACTTGCTACAATATCTGCCAGAGCAACTTGTAGGAAGCAGTAGTCCTTGTAACTCCACGTGACGTCTTATGTTTTAGATTTCTGATAGCTGATTTTTAGTTACCATTGTACTTTTCGTTACAGAAGCCGTATAAAGTAAAGTTAGGTTTCAAATTAATAAGTCAAAATAATCAATATTTATTATATATTGTATTGGTTTTACAAAATCTATACTGTGCAAAAAGCATAATTATATTTCAATTTGAAAGTAATTTCGTCACCTTTGTTTTGCACTAGTTTATATTATAATGGCGACCAATCCTGAGCTATCAATCTCTGTCAGGAAAAAACGTGATTCCAATTTACACCTCCCAAAACGATAAATTATAATTATTTATATATGTATGTTATCGCTATAATAAAGTGTTTATTGCAAAATGGTTCAGCATCCATAATAGCGGATTTAAACATATTAAAAGTTTATATCTTTTGCACCGAAGATTAGTATGTGTTATGAGTTTTAATTAATTTAAGACTAGGCAAATGTGTTTCAACCGAAACTAGTCTGTGTATTTATAAGGTTATGGCTGAATATTGGTTGTACTAAAACTTTAACAGTAGTTTAGGCGCAGCTTTGTTCAATTGAAAATTAGTGAATTATTGCTCACGATAACAATCTTCATAAATAATAAACGGACAGGTGTTCATGTCCCATAAAGATTATTTGTTCATTAAATAAATGTATGTTATCACGATTTGATACTTTCAAGTTCACGCCCTTGTCAAGATAAAATGAATAGAGCAACTTCTTTATTAAGACAATTTAATCGAATTTCCGGTGAGGCATGAAAGACTCAATAAAAAAAAATCAAATATTAAAAGTGAAAGAATTCGAATGTGAGGGAATGCTTTAGGTATTAAGTTCACCTTTACAAATTGTAAAAAATATTAATAATAGCACTTTTTAATTTTATAATACTTCAAACTTTTGTGCCAGTATCTAAAAAAGTAGGTGTTTATTTTTGAAAAACTAAAACGCTTCAATAAAAGAAGAATAAAATTAATTTGGCCACCTTGAATTTCGAGCTTTAATAAAACAATTAATGGTTTAAAAGTGTTAAGAGATTTAAAATAAGCGCGAAGTTCTTACAATTACCCACCACCGATATATTTTTACTATCATTCAATAAAGATTAAAAATAATTTTAATTGACAATAAAAATCTCGTGATTGCTATGCGAAAGAATACGCGCATCGTTTATATTCCAATAAATTTATATTGTGGCAAGGTATGGGATTGTTATCATTACGTTTATGGTTTGAAGAATGTCCCGTTTAAATTTCATTATTATTATGTTCATCACTAAAATGAGTCATTACTAAACATACACGCCTTCACTGTGCACAATATTTTCTTGAATTAAATATGTTTTTTATGTTGTCCATTATTAACTCTGGACTTACTTGGTATACAATTTCCATCCTCTTAAAGAACGCCCGCTAAGATTCAAAAAATGACTAAACGGTTCTAACGGGTTAAATGATCAACAATAATAATGAAATAGAAAATTCGGTTTTGTTCATTATTAGGCTTTTAGAATTCGGTCCGTCGTGAAAAACTGTGAATGATGAAAATGTGTGCATCTATTTTGTTATTAATTATACGTAGAATATAGTGGACTAACCTATTGGTTTCTTATTTTTTATTTTACCTCAATAAGAAATTTTCCCAAATAAAACAAAAAAGTCATTTTATGTGACCATAGGTCCCTTCTACCTTTTTACCAAGATTATAAAAACCGGTTCAGAGATTTAACAAATTCCCTTTTGCATATACCTATCAGATTATTTAATATATGTAGCTACAACGGTTTACAATAGTATAATTTTTATTTTTTAAAACTTCAGTTATAAGATCTAAGCAAATTGCTTACATTACCAATTCCAACTAAAACGGTTTTAACGGGTTAAATTTTAAGTGACAACTTAAATGAACAAATGTGATCGGTGTCAAACCCAACCACCCTATTCACTGGTCCATTATTTCACATCGAAATGTTCCCGATAACAATAATTCTCCATTGATACGCAGTAAATTATTCGCTCCTCTTCCGAGGACCGCTAAGTCGATCGATTTTAATTGAATCCGAGTAAAATCCAATAGTGGCGCTAAATGCTTTATTGCTAATTGATCTGAAGCTCAGCGGAGATGGGAAACTGTCAGTGGCCACACAAGCCCGTCGGATACTGTCTATGATCATAATTGGGCATGTAGTACCAAACTATTAATTGTAAAATTTTGAAAATTAAACCTTTTTGTTGGTGTCAAATGAAACAAAAAGTATAAGTTTGAAGTATGAAAATAATTATTCTGATACTGAAATTTGGAGTTTCACTAGCTTGCTTTTCCTCAAAACAGTTATCGGTTTTAGGAACACACGATACATGAAGCTTTAACCATAAGAATATAATTTTTCAGAGACAGGAAATGATCTCAAAAAACGGGAATAGGTTCGCATCCGACTACGTGAAATTTTAAATCCGTCATACATATATGGATTCATTGAAAGGCAAGAAATAGTAGGCAGAAGTTCACCACTTCTGCGAATACTGGAGTAGGAAAAATATATTTCGTTTACCAGGTTGTTTACATTTCCGGAATTCTCTCAGTTATTTAGACATCAAAATAACCCGAAAATTGAACCTGAGACCTATATCGCACACACTAACTTAGCCAAGGCACATACGAGGAGAATTTATTATTTTTTATAATATTTATATTTTATTCTCATCTTCAGTTCATGTGTATAAAATCTTGAAAGATTATGGATCTAAAAATACATAGAAAGCAAGTACGGGCAGCTTCTAGGAAATCTCGATCGATCCTATAAAGCTGACTGCGTTATCTGACCGAGCTGTCATTACAACTCAGTAGTAAGACCACCATGATGGATATCTATCAAAGTAAACCCGTAAGACCACCAGTTTTATTTCAAAATAATGATCAATTTAATTTAACAACCTTTGCAATTGAAATTAATGAAATATAGCTTTTTAGGACTTTACGAGTACTTGATGGTGTGGTAAGTCGCCGCAGTCGTTGATGCGAACTGAAAAAATACACATTATTTTTTTCCAAATGCTGTGTAAAAATATATATCACATACTTTCATAGTGGCCTTAAGGATAAAGTGAAAATCTTAGGTTTGTGTATAGTAGTGATAAATAGGAGAGATTTGGTTGTAACTTAAATTCAAAAACTTCTTAAGCGATTTCAATCATTTTTGGTTTGATTTGAGATGGGACCTTGGGAAATAACAAAGGTTATTAATAAATTGTCGCACATTAACGGTAAAGAAAATCATCATAACCAAGCTTACTTTTATAATCGGGAATATCTTGAAGTCCGGTTGTAAATGGCCTCTGGGAACTTTAGCTAAATTTAACTACAGCAATCAGACCTCATAAAACAGCAACATCAAAATGCCAGACTAGTATTATACGAAGCAAACCGTTTCTAAATTTAAATTTTATAGCAAAGGCGGAAACACTAATAAATATGTTATAAAATCTTCCCTAAATCATCCTCTATTGGCGAGCCCCGTAATCACTGCAGTCGTCTGTGTTTAACTCTCAATTTTCTGAGATAAGTCTACCGGTAACTCTATTACGTGGCCGGTTATACGGAAGCTGAATTTAATTGCATTCGTCCGTTATAACGACAACGCACTGCGTCGTGGATCGTATTAATCATTAGCAAGGTTGATTTATAATGTACTGATAGTATGTATTAGAGATATCCATCTTCGCTATTGATACCGTGTTTGGCGTAATTAGATCGATAAGCAGGATGAAGGATATTATTATTAAACAGAGCGATAATTAAATTAAAGTTGGACCAATTTTTTTTCAACTCGTGGCATATATCGCTGGTTTCATAATTAAATGTAAATAGGTTTTGTAATCGCTTAATTCAGACTTACTTAATATTAAAGAAGCTGTTCAGCTTTTAGAGGGGAAAGGGACGCCCTATTTTAACAAACAAATATATTTTTATGTTAAATATCTCGCAAACGGATACCTAAATTAATAGATCCTCTTAGCAACCTTTCAAAGTTTTGTAAGATCTGTCTTATGATATCTACACAATGGATAGACGAGAGAGAAAAAATCCTCCTTGCTTTACGTGTAGGGGAAGTACACCAAAAAATTTTTTTTTGGAAAATATTTTATCACTTTTTCGACGTGATATATACACATATCAATTTGGAAGATAAGCCAAGGACGGACGGGCGGATGGACATGACGAAACTAAAAGGGCTTCGAGGCGTGAACTACAGAAACCTCAAAATAATTCTTCTGTAGGTTCTACGTCTCCATAGCAAAATTATTAGGAATCGCTTCAGAAATTTCATTGTAAAAGCCTTAATGATTAACGCATCTTCGAAATACTTGTTAGTTTATTTTTTTAAGTTTACATAAAAAGTGCCTCGTGGTCTCGCGGTACAAGTATGTGCCGCGGGATCTAGAGGTCCTGGGTTCGATTCCCGGGTCGGGCAAAGTGTTATTGGGTTTTTTCATTAGGAAATTCTCAGTAACAGCACGGAGTCTGGAAATGTGCCCGAAAAACGGCAATAGGCTCGCCCCCTATTACGTGGGACCGATACATACCTGGCGAAATGTGGGTGCAGAAATCCACCTCTGCCTACCCCTTCGGGGAATACAGGCGTGAGTTTATGTATGTATGTATGTATGTGAGTGGCTTATTATGTGTATGTAATACTGGTACAAACAAATATACAGTTCATAAATACGTATTGCTATTTGTTAATCCTGCGCTGTAAGTGCTATCTGAGTAGGGTCTTACCATAGATGTTACATTACATTGTTGCGTAAATTATTACTCTATTTAGCCGAAGTAAATTTATCGTTCACTACGCAGGAACGACACAGTGGTGTAATACGTCTTCTTTACAAATACAATAAAGTTAGAATAAACAGCTTATCGCTATTTCCTTTTTATGATGAAATAATATACTGTCAAAATTTTAACCGATATTTTTTCCGAGTTATAATAAATACACCCAACAGTCACATACATAGTTCTGATCCCACACTAAGATACAAGTCTTGTGTCGTGGGTATCAGAAACTACGAGAGACTTTTCGGTCTAACATACACCCAGACCCGAAACAAATATTTGTGGATCTCACAAACATTTGTCTCGGTGCGGGGATCGAACCCGCGGCCTCTCGTTTCGCAAGCTGGTGTCTAGCCAACTGCGCCACGGGGCTGTCATTTTTAACTTCGCGTGACTTGACTGACCTGTCGTTCAGTCAGTAGAAAATATTCATTCTACTAAAAGCTTTGACTTGTATTTAACAAGACGTCTGTTTTAAGTCAATTTTGAATAGAAAAATTATGCAATTCGCCGAAAAATATATATACTTTTTTTAGATATTACCAACATAACGAAAAATCGTGATTCGAGAAAACGGTACTTTTCATGGATCTTCCTGGCCAATGTTATTTGCAATCTAAGCTGATTCTGGCATGGCAGTACTGTAAGTAAGGTTCTGGTGAAATCGAATTTTGTACCAATTTCCTTAAGTGCATCGTTACAAAACAATCATCTTCGAGACAAAATAGCAACATTGAAATAATTTGCATCCATTGAATGAGTCTTTTATTCGCATCAAAACCAATTAATAATTCTAATCCCGTACTGAAACGTTACAATATTACAAGCTACACAAAATATAACAAACAAATATGGTTTAACGAGAACCTGCTGCAGATTTTCATGGACATCCGTCTATATGTGAATAATACCATAATAAATAGCTTTCGCGAATACGCATGCGCCGCGAGCACGGTGGTCCCTACCAGCCACGTTTGTTGTATTTCACGACGTTAATTTTAAAATTAGCATCTGTAAACAAATTGCTGCAGATTGTTTACCTTCTTCTGACACGTAATGACGTGCGTCGAAAACATTTAATTTCTAATCTTGTTCTCAAATGGTTTGAAGTCGTTTTGAGGAAGGCAACCACAGTTTTTTATGGCCAACTAAATATACAAGTTCGTGTAATTTGTCAAAAGGCCGTTAATTTTAATACGCGTGACGATGAGCTTAAATATTACGAGGCTTCATGAGATCGTCAATGTAACCGGAATTATTTTAATTATCTTAAATTCTGGCACGAAATTATAATAATAAATGAACCCAACATTCTTAAATGAAGTCCTATCTCCATATTAAGACACAAGTCATGTTTGAAGGAAAGGAAGGAACTGCCTTAAAAAACCATCTTCCAAATTTAGACATAAAACAAAAATAGTAGATCATGCAAACATTTTGCCAATGCAGGGACAGAATCAAAATTATTTTGACGTGAATGACGTCACAATTTTTGTACAAACTGATATAGATCGATAGTTCTCGGTAGCATTATAACCTTTATGCCCACATAGTTATTTGTTGCCATTTAATATCGAATATGGAAATACGTTTGTTACCAAGCGGACCACACAAAGACAAAATTGGTCGCTCGCCGCATCTTATTTTGCATATTTTCTGCATTACTGAGCAAAAGTCTTTTGTCAATATTGTCTCCGCGAGTCATTGGGTAAATGACGAAGTCTGTCTACTAAAAACACAAAATGTAAATTAACTTCTGTCATGTCCCTTTTGCTTTGTTTGTTTAATATCTCAATATCCTTTAATATTGAATGGAGGTATTAAAGTTTCAGCGTTATGACGGTCGACCTCAGACATTTTTAATGATGGCTCACTTAATATTTCATTTGAACTTAAAATTAAAAAGAAACTGCTGATAGTGACAAATGAAGAGTTTTGATCGTTATTTTCAATGTAGATGACTGTTTTAGTAATAAAAAATGAGAAGGTGTTGCTGTTACATATGTATTTAAGGAAGTAACGAGCTACCCTGCAGTCTATTGAGACAAAGTATAAAATATAGATAATACCAGACGAACATTGTAATTATGTCTTACAGAAATCCGACGTCAATAAATAAATAAAATAGGTTAGCATGGTGTTTGTTGATGAAGAGATAATTTTCCATCAGATTGACTTTTTTTCTTTTTTACTTTTAAATTATATGTTCAAAAATCATCATTAATTGGTTAAGTTTTACTTGTGAAATAACAACATCTTGTCAGTTCGATGTCACGGTTCTTTTAAAATTATATATGCGCTTGAACATCTTCATTCAAATCAAATCTGAACACCAAAACCTACCGAATAACCTCGTTACCAGCAAAAAATACAATAAGCGGACATGTTGAAATGCCTTTACATTCGCTGAAACGAAATTAAGAATTCTTCAACATTAAAATATTAAACAAAATTGTTAGGTCGCAAGACCAGCGAGAGACGGGGCCGGCCGGCCGCAGTTTTAACAAAAGCTTTTTTAATATCGCACACCCCCGGGCAGGAAAGGTTATTTACATATAACTTGCGTTATTTAAGAACAATCCGGTATACAGAGTAGCGAATGTATCCGAGACACGAATATTGTTATGCTAACTGGCTTCGTTAGTGTTCTTGGGAATTGTTTCGCTTTGTTAAAAGAGTCGCCGCCACGTGAGATTTGCGCCGTGATCTTGCGTACCAACTCGTTTCCAACTAATTCGCTTGAATTCAATTAAGATATATTCCCATACGAATAATATTTCGTCCAATTAAGTCCGGTAGGAGGTACGAACGTGTAGTTTAAGGTATGCGAGGTCATGCAACAATGTATATAATTTTGCATAGGCTACCTTGTAAATATCGTTTCATGAGCATAATAAAACTGAATTAATTTTTAATAATGACATATTTTATTTAATAATATGAACTTTGGGTACGAAATTTCTCCTTTCGAATGATTTCCAACAAATTTTTATATCATGAAAAAAATTCAAATTGATCCTAATCGAAAACTAAAATCGAACTGCATTATATTATACTCCATTTTTAATTTAGATTTAGAATCTAACTTGTCACGTGACAATAATAAAAAAAATTAACACAAGAACTCCAAAGGTCGTCGGAACAACAAGGACAGCTGTTGTTTTCCACATCCCTTATAGAAAAACGTTGTTAATAGTGCTGCGGTGCCGGTGATTACATGCCCTGTACGCCCTGCAAACGTTCGCCTCGCGATACGCAAATTACCACTCATTGCTTTCAACGGCGTGTATTCTGACGTCTCCGAGATCTTACCGGTGATAAATAGTCGACTGAAGGTATAAATGTTTTGTGCATGTAATAGAGATGTTGGAATTTAGCTGTGGTATTCTTAAATAAAAGATACTGTATGGAATATTCAAAAAGTTTTGTAAAGAACAGTCGACTATTTTGGAAAAATAAAAACAACTAATATTAAGATCCAAACTTCTACGTCTATATCCTTATTTGCATATAGACGTAGAAACTAAGTTGTACGAACCTATAAATGGAGTAATTAATAGCAATAAAACAAACATACCCACTAAATGCATAATACATATTAAAAAAAATACAATCCACAAAGATTAAAATAAACGCAAGAAAATTTGCTTTCTCGTCTAAAAGATGAAGATGAAGTTACATTGCCTTTTGCGATGGTAGGCTGTAACGCAGCTTTAGAACTATAATGAGTTTTAATTAATGAAAAGTCTACAAACAAATACTATAACTTTATTTAATCATCAAAAAGTGTGGTATGTAATTTTCTCAAGTTTGCCAGTTATAAAATTTGTAACAAAGTTAATGATGTATTGCGCTTTAAACATCATGCTATTCTAATAATACCATTATATTTAGAGATATATTATATTGGTAGATATTATAGATATATTATATATTGACAGCCCCGTGGCGCAGTTGGCTAGACACCAGCTTGCGAAACGAGAGGCCGCGGCTTCGATCCCCGCACAGAGACAAATGTTTGTGTGATCCACAAATATTTGTTTCGGGTCTGGGTGTTTGTGAGACCGAAAAGTCTCTCGTAGTTTTTGATACCCACGACACAGGACTTGTATCCTAGTGTGGGGTCAGAACTATGTACCTATGTGACTGTTGGGTGTATTTATTTATTTATTATTATTATACTTGTTTTGTAATGCTAGTAATAAAGTTATATTAAAGTTTTCAACATCATCATCATCACTAGCCTATTCTGTTCCTAGCTCAAATACTTGACTTATTCCTCGTTAATCAGATTTTTTTAGTATAACAAATTTTAATATTAACGTTCGCTTGTGCAGCCAATTCTCATTGTAAGAATCCTAAAACTTCTAGTTTCTTTCCCTTACTTGTTCTAATATTGATCGATATATTCATATAAGCCTTTTATTAACGTGTATTGCACTAATAGGGACCATGAAATGACTTCTTTCAACAGGAATCAAATATTTATCAACTAAAGTTTCCACTTTATTTAAAGGCTATTGTTGGACTTCGCATTTTCATGACGGTCTATTAGGAATACTAACGGTACACCACTAATTTGAAATATGAAATATCTGTAGTTATATAATTAAATATCTTAGTTTATAAAGTGAGGTGTTACAATTTTTATTGCCATTCCATGTTATATTGAAAAGCACGGTAGGATTCTTTTGATGATGATACGACGCACTGCTGGGCATGGCCTCTGCTTCTAATGAGGGGGGTTACATCTTAGTTCACCACTTTCTTAATTAAAGTATGTAGGTTAATACGCGATATCTTTTTATACTTTAAAATTGCGTGAATCCATTGTATATTTTTTTAAATAAAATAAACGAAGAAGTATGTATGTTTTGATTTTAAAATTAATGCATATTTTTAATTTATGCAACTTTTTCTCTAGTTTTGCCTACTGTGCATTCTTACATAATTTTTAGCCCTATGATAATATAATCTGTAGTGTGAAGTGCTCCTACAGTAAAATCTCTTCAAATTAAATACAAAACAAAAACATCGTTTACCCTAATCTTCGTGAGAAATGTTTTACAAAACAATTTAAATCGTAACAAAACATAATTGTTAAAATAGAACAATAATTTCACAAGCCGATAAAAGCTTAATCCCTTCACAGGTACGTTGGTCACACGCGTACAGATGTAAATGCTCGCTTATCTTTGTCAGAGGCCACTAATCAAGGAAAATATTTACTAAATACGAAATTACGAGCACCGTGGAAGACTCTCGTCGAGATAAAGCAAGATAAAGTCTAATTAACTGACACCGCAGTGGAGCTTATGTGTAGTGATTTGATAATGAAGAGTAAAAAGTTTATGAAAATATTTTTATATCGCAGCGTCGGATCTGTGTAAGTTGTGGTAACTAATTAATTATAGTTTTTGTTGATTTCGTTGTTGGTGCTAGTTGAGGTGGCTACGAGAACACATTATTAAATAAAATTAGTTCTAGTAATATTGATTTTTACTTCTATTGTTTTTTATTACTAACTTACTCGTAGATAGTATTTGTTTCTTTTTTTTTTCGACATAATTTATACCGAATTATATTATACGTACATTAATTTTAGATTGAATGTATGTATGTATGTATACCCTTTCAATGGTAGAGGGGGTCCGTGCCCAGCAGTGGGACGTATATGGGCTGATGGTGATGATGTACATAATATATTCGTAACAAGGAATGCTCGTTTTTACCCAAACAAAAGAACTCCAATAAATAAATACACCCAACAGACTTGCGATGAACAGTGTTAACATTAGAATAAATTCTGATAAAATAGTAGATATAAGACATCTTCCTTAAGGCTAGTTTGAAAATAAGCCAGATGGAAATCGACACAATATCATTTATTTTGCAAAAACAACAGAATGTCACACTAAAAGGACCACCCCTACATATTTAATTATCATGTAAAAATTAGCATAACTATTCTCAACAGAGAATTCCACAAATCGAGTTACACGTCTGTGTACTGGCCTTTGTTTGGTATTCTTTTAGAATGAAAATTTCGGTAATATAATAAGCTCAGAGGAGATACGTGACGCGGTGTCGCACGGATTGAAAGTTTTATTCTAACACACGGTACAGTTTCACGAAATTGAGTCACGTGCTCACTACATGCGAACCCACTTTGCTTGTCGCCAAATATATGCAACTTTTCATGCCTATATAGCCCTGCAACCTCTGTTTTGAAACAATATTGAATTTGGAAAGGAATAAATTAGCATTTTTTTTACCGACTTGTTTATCTTTAACAGTTTGTTGTGGTTTCGTTTCTAAAATCTACTCTAACAAAAAATACTGATGGTAGACCAAAAATATAGTGGATTTTTTTTTTAACTATATCAGTTAGTGCATTAAAATTTAAACATAGTGACTACGTGTAACCACTTTAGATCAAATAATCACGGCTAGATTGCGTTCGTGTCATGATTTCGCCACAGATTAAATGTTCGTGCCCCGCGACGTCGAGATTTTTCAACAAAGTCTACGTGATTTGGTATGTCATAGTTTTAAATTCTAAGCATTTAGTTTCTTTCGTGGGTAAAGAAAAAAATTGCGATAATAAATATTTGACATTCAGATTCATTAGAGGAAATCTTAATTTATTTATAAATAAATTCTTATTCAAATGATTTTTTCGAAGCAAGCACTTTCGAATTATCAATTTAACTATTATTGCTTAATAAATTTTTGTTATTGTTAAGAAATAACAGCGCAAAAAAAAACCTCAAAAAATACGAAATGTCATGTATTCATCGTAGGTAAAACAATAATTTATATATTCTGTTTAAATGAAAAATAGATCAAGCGACACCAACGTCCCAATCACATCTGTCCACACAATAGTCTATGAACAACGGTTTATTGCATGCAAGTTTCAATAAACATTTATTAATGAACGACAAATACTAATTTGGAATGCCTTTGTGTCTCGCTCGATCATGGTATCCGCTCGAACGAACGCAATAATCCGTTTGTGAGTGACGGTTATGACTAACGCTCTGTGTGGTTACTGACGAAAGCCTTTGTGATGCACCTAGAGGAATACTCTGGGACGTACGAGAGAACACGAAAAGCTCCACTCCAGTGCAGTGGAAATACCTCGACCAGGCGTGGTCTAACTGTAATAGATAAATCGGTTAATCGATTTTTATCCCGTACTATTGGTTCCTCTTTATCCCTGGAAAAATAAAGTGGTAGCTCGGATAGGTTTAGAATACCTTTAAAGGATTTAGAGATACCGCATTACCTTCAAAATAATTTTATCGGTTTGAAATATTCTTTTATCTAACGTTGTCCTGGTATTGCCCAGAATTTTCTTTACAGTTAAAATGTGTTGTTTTGCTTCGCACTCCTATGCAAAATTTTGTTTGGCCATTTGCCACATATAGATAGTCATGAGTTTCATTTTTATCCCTCCTGATCAAAGTATAAATAAATATTTGTAAGTGTAAGAAGTTATACATTTCAAATTCTATAAACACACAATTTCTAAATAAACAAACTTAATGAAACCATTCTCAAATTGTTTATATCGAACATGCCTTAGGCTACGTTGGTAACAGGGAACTAGCTGAAGGAAGGCTTGCAGTACAGTAACTGTGTGAAACAGGCTAAACAGCGCGTTCTAAAGTTTAAACTAGTAAGATGATATTGACCAGAATATTGCAACTTAAGGTAAACGAGAAATAGCAATAAAAATTCATACTGTTATTTACCTAAAATGTCATTAATAGTATTGCGCAAGTCATACAACATTTACGATGAAAATATTTGTTTATTTCATGAGCTTTCTTCAATAAACGACCTAGAATGCAGTGCACTAACAAATTAACTTTACTAAGTAAATAGCTGCTTACATTTAATTATTTACGAACCAGCTAGCGCAGCATTAAACGTCCACCCACAAGGTGGACGGACGATCTGACAAAAGGTCGGAGGGGGTCACTGGATGTAGGCAACCAACGGATCGCTTTAGAAATCTTTAGGGGAGGTCTATATTCAGCAGTACACATTCTGTGGTAATTATGATAAACTAAACTGAATAAATTAAAATCTCAAGTGTCCGAAGCTCCAATTACGGCAAAGAAATATTACTGTATAATTAAGTTCAGTGCTGTCTACATTGGATATCAACTCGAAATAAAGTCATCATTATCGATCGACTTTTATCTACTGTTGAAACTTGAAATACATTTAAGCCTTATCTCAAGATCGTCCTATCCATTGACTGCCAATCACAGAGCAGACAACGCGAAGTGTGTTTAATATAGAAGGTTGATGCTTAACATAAGAACCTTTTTAATAGATTTGTGAATTAATCAACTTGAATCTGTTAATCTTAAAAAAATACCTGGCTTCATTAGTCACCTTGGTTTGGTAAATGGTAAAGTTCAGATCTACTATATTCTCAGCCATAGCAGCATAAAACGTAAAGTTAGAGACAATTTTTATTACCTGTTATTTATTCCTTTTAAAATGATCATGTGGTATTTCGCTGGGTGCTGTAGGTCATATTAATACTATAAATGCGAAAGTAACTGTGTCTGTCTATTAATCATTCACGCTTAAGCGGCTGGATCGATTTGAATGATTTTTGGTATGGAGATAGATATGACCCTAAGAAAGGACATAGTGTACTTATCGTGAGAAAATACAGTGTTCCTCGGGGAGGAGTACCGCCCAAAATTACGGAAATGGGGACCATAGCTAGTTTTCTATAAGTGAGAAAGACATTTTCACTATCAAGCCTTCAGCAATTCTTTAAACTCAACCTTCGAAACGTTTTATCATTAGTACTAACCAATAAAGTTAGGCTATTATTAACAAATTTAAATATTAATTATGTTTAAGTGCGCATTCTACATCTCACAAACGATAAAATAATTAACTACTAAGTTCAGTTTACCATGCATCTTCTAAAACAAATTACGCGTTCCCATGTTGAGCTCCGATGCAATGAAACTTCCTCATTTCGTGTTGCCGTTAAGTTAATGACTTTTCAAACATTCCATTATCACTGGGCACTGAATGATCATTATAGGCCTTCCAGTATTACATAGGAATTCGGAGCACTTACTGGAAGTCTTCCCATTAAAAATATCATCATCATCAGCCCAAATACGTCCCACTGCTGGCCTAGTGCATACTTATACATATACTTAACCTAAAACTTTCGATGTATTAAATTAATAGATATACCCTACTCGTACATTAAGTAAGATTTTATATTACTAGAAATTTATTTACATCCTTCCATTTAATCTCAATACTGGGTCGAATAGTCGAACATCTTTGCGGTTGACCATGACAGTAACTAAAATCGAGCAAATCCACAAAAAACAACATTACATTATTACCACCATATCACCACCACCATCGAAGTATTTTTTTTTCTAGAAGATACAAAACGTTTTAAGCATTTTATCATAGACAACAAACAATTGATTATAATAACTAACTCGTAGGAATCTCGTGTTTTAAAGTCATCATCATCATCAGTCCATTTATGTGTACGTCCCACTGCTGGGCACGGGCCTTCTCTACAACTGAGAGGGTTTAGGCCTTAGTCCACCAGGCTGGCCTAGTGCGGGTTGGCGGACTAAACACCCAAGAAATTCCTAAGAACTTTTAGGTGTGCAGGTTGCATCATGATGTTTTTCTTTACCGTTAAAGCACGTGATAATTCGTTGTGAATACACACATTACTACGAAATGTCAGAGGTGTGTGCCTGGGGTTTGAACCCGCGACAGTCGAGATTCTCGACCGCGTGCTTAAACCTCGAGGCCATCACGACTTAAAAAAATATTCTTAAAATGATCTTTAAGTAAATAATTTAAGTATTTAATCTGCACAAGCATCAGTTTAAGCTGACACTTTTGTCGCCGAGCATTAAACAGCCAATCAGCACTCATTTATAAACGCTGCCAATACATTAACACCACGTGCTGCCAACGGGATATAATTAGTTAAAGCGCTTTCCATTTTTGCAACCGTTCCTCGTATATGCAGCTGATGAAATATCAATACAATTAAGCCTGCTGCTAGTTGTGAAAATAGCAAGGTCTGATCGATTTAATACCTTGTCTGGTCTATTGAGATAGGCTGAGTAAATATTAAAAATACTAGATATTGACCAAGTTGATTTTTTATTGGAATTTATTCAAAACTACGACTATTCGAGTATGATTCTTCAACATTCAACAGCTAGCTATTTCGTCGTGTTCAATTCGCTACTGACAGAGCCTTGTGTTTTATTTTTTTGTTTTTTTTGGGAAAGTGGCTTCCTCTTAGTCAGAACTCACAAAAAATTTAAATGCATGAGCATAGAAATGATAAATATGTTCGCCAGATTTGTGTAATCATTTTCTATTTGCCCATAAGAAGAAAATAGTTTAATAATTGTTTTTTGGTGCGTATTCTTTCGGTCTAGTCTTTTTGTTACTAACACACTAGCACGGTTTAAAACTATGAGATCCAGGTTCAAAAGCGAATAAATCAATGGACCATGAAACAGGAACAAAACCCTTAAATCCACTTCACGGAACCCACTAATAAACACTTGCATCGAGCCCGCTGATTGCGCGTGTGTCGATTTATAACGCCAATTAGTCAGAGACGCGTGCAACGACGACAACTGACAAATCGCCGCCGACTGCCACTGTCGCACGTGGGTGATGTAATGTAACGTTACAAATAGCTTTTGATATTTTCACATCACTCTTTTCGTATAGGTGTTTGGGAGTAGCGATTTCATATTTGTAAAGCTATGTGACAAGTGTGCGATGTCCTCGAAGATTAAGCGCATGGTACGCGGAGCGACATTCTCAGCGACCGCGGAATCAATCTCTGTAGAGTCTTGTCGTGATGGCCTCGAGGCTTAGCTACGCGGTCGAGAACCTCGACGGTCGCGGATTCAAACCCCAGGCACACACCTCTGACTTTTCGAAATTATTTGTGTATTCACAAAGAATTATCACGTAATTTAACGGCGAAGGAAAACATCGTGAATTTCTTAGGTGTGTAATCCGCCAGCCTGCACTAGGCCAGCGTGGTGGACTAAGGCCTAAACTATCTCAGTTGTAGAGGAAGCCCATGCCCAGCAGTGTGGCGTATATGGGCTGATATGATTGGACTACACTATGTTAATATTGGCTCAATAACTTTGCCAAATTACCAGGTTATGATTTCATTATCAACTTGACACGTGATTTTGAACCCACGCTAATATAAAACCAATTTTTGCCAGTTGTTACGTATACATGTACCTATATAATTCAAACTGGCTGCAAAATGAACTTCAGATCAAAAACAAATGTACAAAAACATCAAATTTGTACCGTAAACTTACAATTAAATACACCGATCGGAAAAATAAAAAACCGTAATTAAAATGAAGCCATAAATTAATAACTTCGGATAAAAATCTCTGAAGCCGCAGCGCGCTAAATGAACTCGGTAAAGAAGTGTTAATAAATGAAAAATACATTTAATTGATACTGACATATATATTATCGATCCGTACGTGTGAAATTAGTTTCGCACGCAATCAAAGAACTAATTTGCATAATTACGGACCTGCGGCCGCCGCCATAATGGAAATCTAATTGGTGACAATTTATTATGACTATTCAGTAATTGATTTTAAAGTTTGTTGCGCGTGTTTTGGATGATCGTTATATTAATTATTTTTGCCAAAGTGAAGCTTATAATTAAAAGAGTAAGCATGTGCATGAGAGCAATAAGCATTGTGGTTAGATTCATTGACCTCAAACCGTCACCACAAGCTTAGCAGTTATCTTCTAGTGTTTAGTAAGTAGGCTAAATGCAATTTTTGGATGCATTTCTGCATTTACATGTTATCCTTTCTCTCTACTGCTGAGTATAAGAATTTTTCTTTTTTTTTCAGAATGCGTTTATTACTCATTTGTTTCATTTGTTCGCTAGAAACAGTGTTGTTTAAAAGCCTAATCCTCCTCAATAACAGAGGAGGCACGTGCTTGCCAATAGGATATATTTAATACCTATTAAAAAACATGCACAAATTCTAGTACCAGGCACGAACGACTGATCGATATTTTGTTATCCGTTCGTTAAACACCGAAGTAATTGAATATTTTTAAAACGTTAGCGTCGGCGACTTGTTAATCAGTAGATGCATGCCTATCTGATAGTGGTTTATTCAAGGGGATGCCTGAAGGGCGTCACGATGCGATAGGCGGTTTTAAAAGCGGTTTGTGTGGGCTTTGCAATTTAAAATTTAATCATATATTAAGTAGAGTTAGCACGCAAACATTCCGAGGTTTTGTTGAACGTTTCGCAATCTTTTTTATATTAACAGTCTGTT
Source organism: Hemaris fuciformis (assembly GCA_907164795.1). NCBI lineage: Eukaryota > Metazoa > Arthropoda > Insecta > Lepidoptera > Sphingidae > Hemaris > Hemaris fuciformis. The sequence goes on from OU015442.1 coordinate 10,751,480, forward strand.
CCACATTTAGTTAAAAATTAAATTTTGGAACATTATAATAATTATTTTAACGAAACAAATATTATCTAACTTTGTTGATTCATTTACCAGTGATCTACCTGGCGTAAAAGTATGCAAAGTACGAACGAGAGGTGCCGAGTTCGATACCCATTATTGGACAGTGTTCTTGGCTTTCTTCGATGCAATAATCTTCCTACGATGAAAAAAATCCAATTCATGGTACTTATAACAACTTTCCGAAAACGTGGATAAATTCACCTTTTCCTACCCTTTCGGAGAATCAAGCGTGAATATTACAAACTTTTTTTATAATTAACTCAGAATTTTATGGACTTAATAATTAAATTGGAATATTTGGAAGTTTAAGTAAATAAAATTAAATAAAGGTATTTTTTCTTATTACCTTGTGAATAGTGTTTTATAAAGCCATTATGAACATCACACAGAAGGATCAAAGTATTAGGTGGAAGAAAGTGACTCATTAAGAAGTCCTCATTAAAAAAACATTACAAACATTTATGCGTCAATTTATATGCTAACTATACAGTAACATTTCCTACTAGTTACTTATTACCTCTCATTATCCTCAAATAAACCGTAGGGAGCGAGCGCATGAGTTAATTTGATCAGAGCAAAGATTACGAGTACAACATTGTACTGTTTCACATGGTACGATTTATCGGATCCGATTTTTCGGTTGGTCATTTTTGTACTCTTCGCTGTGTTCACTTACTTATCATCATAAGTGCAGTCAAAACCTAAATCCTACTAAATTAAACTCATGGGAGGTAACCTTCTTTCGTCTCTTCACCCAAGGACAAGTATTTGAAATAATTTACATATTTTTTTTTGGTTTTGAACCTGTATTATTACCAAATATAACTCCAAGATTATTAAGACCATACCATGCTATTATAATAGCTCGTTCTATAAGTCCAAACTAAAACTACTACAGTCAAAAGTATAATGACTCTACTACAGTCTATATATAATTTACTTCGTTCAAACTTTTTTAATGCTTATTTTTGATTCATTATCTTATAAAAAATATATTTTTTATTTTTTTGTTAATCAATAGCGCGATGGTCCGACGACTTAAGTAAGATGGCGGGTAGCGCATGGATGAGGGCTTCTCAAGACCGGGATGGTTGGCGCATACTTAGGGACACCTATGTTCAGCACTGGACGACGATAGGCTGAAAAAATAATATAAATATCAAATAGAAATATTAACTGGTTGATTAATAAATCGTATCGTTGGGTGTGAAACAATCCTTCGTTACATCCTACCGCTGCAGCCACTTAAAATCTGATTTGTTAAGCCACTTATTTACCTAACGATTAACAATTTTCTTTAAAGTCGGTGAGGGAACAATGCACGATAATTTTTTTAAGACATTTCTATTTCTTTCTGAATTTAATAATATGCAGGTAATCTAACAGTGTCCGATTTTTTGAGAGATTAGATTAGTGGAGTTAAGCTATCGTTAGCTTGTATGGCGTATAAATTTACCAGCTCGACCGAATTTATATCCAAAAGAGCAACCCGGCGTAAAGCAATTATCAAGATTTTTTCTTGCAATTTTAAAACACTAATACTACAGTTTGAACGGTGAATGGCATGGGCATCCTGTACACTTGAAGGTACTAAGTAATTAATTAATCATCATCATCAGCCCATATACGAGTACATACGTCCCTCTGCTGGATACGGGACTCCTCTACAACTGAGACGGTTTAAGCTTTAGTCTTAGTTAATCAATTAATAACAAGAAAAATATATATAGGTACCAAACCAATGATACTAAACTAAATACCTATTATTAATAAAATTAACCAAAAATATGAGTTAATTAATTATTTTACAGTTTTGAAATAAATGTTACCAAAAATTTAAAAACATACATATGTACATGTATACACCTGACTGCCTCGTGGTCTCGCGGTACAAGTATGTGCCGTGCGATCTAGAGGTCCTGGGTTCGATTCCCGGGTCGGGCAAAGTGTTATTGGGTTTTTCCATAAGGAAATTCTCGGTAACAGCACGGAATCTGGGAATGTGCCCGTAAAACGGCACTATTGCCGTTGCTCGAGCCTATGCTCGCCCCCTATTACGTGGGACTGATACATACTTGGCGAAATGTGGGTGCAGAAATGCACCTCTGCCTACCCCTTCGGGGAATACAGGCGTGAGTTTATGTATGTATGTATGTATGTACATGTATACATACTGTATTCCCTGATGGGGTAGGCAGAGGTGCATTTCTACACCCACATTTCACCAGGTATGTATCATCATCATCATCATCATCATCAGCCCATATACGTCCCACTGCTGGGCACGGGCCTCCTCTACAACTGAGAGGGTTCAGACCCTAGTCCACCATGCTGGCCTAATGCGGGTTGGCGGACTACACACCTAAGAAATTCCCAAGAACTTTTAGGTGTGCAGGTTTTATCACGATGTTTTCCTTCACCGTTAAAGCAAGTGATAATTCATTGTGAATACACACATAACTTCGAAAAGTCAGAGGTGTGTGCCTGGGGTTTGAACCTGCGACCGCCGAAATTCTCGACCGCGCGCCTAAACCTCGAGGCCATCACTGCTTACAGGTATGTATCAGTCCCACGTAATAGGGAGCGAGCCTATTGCCGTTTTTCGGGCACATTTCCAGACTCCGTGCTGCTATTGAGAGTTTCCTAATGGAAAAACCCAATAACACTTTGCCCGACCCGGGAATCGAACCCAGGACCTCTAGATCGCACGACACATACATGTACCGCGAGACCACGAGGCAGTCAAAATTAAAAATCTTAAAAACTTGTTCTGAATATAAATATGTAAATAATTTAAAACTAACACATACATTACTCGTCTTCCTGACAGAGGGTGAACATAATCCTGCATTATGATCATGTCTTTATTTGTGTACGAAGTACTTTAAATATTTAATTAAGCGTTGTTTCAACACGTTTATGACAGACGCTTTGATAACGTAGTTTAAGAATTGTTTAATATTATTAACATAGGTTAAGGAAATATAAATCTTACAGATGGGTAAAAAATAATATGAACCCTTTTTTTAATGACCCTATTACACATTCCTAGAGCAAGTTTTTAAATATTCATACTGCTGATGTCTAGCCGTCAACGGGTTGACGCTATATACGAGTATACTTTATAGCGACGATCTCGCAAATAATTAACAAATAAAAATGCTCTGGATGAGGAGGGCCGAAGATCGAGCCCATTGGCGTGCCATAGGAGAGGCCTATGTCCAGCAGTGAACGTAAGAAAGGCTGCTGATGATGATGATAATGATGAAAAATGCTCTAGATTAAAAGCAAATTTATTGGTTGTTGATTTTTTTTCCATAGCCCCTACTATGGTCCATGTGATGTCCTATATTAGGTTTGGTGATTAGGCCACCTTTGTCGACATCCAATTCTGTAACTCCTGTTCTATACAATTCTATTTATCTCACTCACAGAACGAAATACGACAATGAAGCCCTCCATCAGATTAATGCTCTACTGAATATTCTATTTTGATATTTGTTTATAAAACAATCAGACGTTAACACGGTTTTAATAAAATAAAAAAATACATTTTCTCCAAAGCGTTAATTATTATCAGCGAGCAATTTTTTTTTTATAATTGAATGCAGCCATAAAATTTTAACACAATTAATTTCGACTATAAACTTAGTCGTAAAATAATAAAATGATTGCATTTTTATCTTGTTTTATGCAATAACCGTTCCAGTTTTAATTAGTCATTGTTTTATGTTCACTAAAATTTATATTGCAAAGAATGGTTCATAATTAATTTCGGAGCATAAACAATTAATTGGTCTTGGATAAATGGTCTACCCAGAAACATAAACGTTTTGCGTAGTATTTATGAGCAATTATAGCATTTAAGGTTAAATGAAATCTTTTATTTTTAAATACACATACATTCACGTCAGTGGCGGTACTTCCATAGAAGCCCAAAAGCCCAGCTTGGCTGACAAAATAACGAATAATAATCTTTAAGCTTTAAATGTTTATTTAACAAAAGCAATTTGTCATATAATTGAGAATATCCTGACCCCACAATAAACTAGACATTTCACAATTAACATGTATCTCTTTCGGGCTTCTATGGAAGTACCGCCACTGATTCACGTCCGTAGTACGAAGACCTGGGCTGAGACACTTTTCTTCAGAAGTATTTTACTACATTTATTTAAGCTCCTGGAAAAGGATGCAAGAAATTGTAGGTTATTAAGGCCATTTCTAGACTCCGTATTGGTGATGAAAATAAAAATAAAAACACGTTACTCACTAATAAAAAAAGTTTAATTTTTATGGGTACATGCATTCATTATGAATTATCACGTACTTTAACGGTAAAGGAAAACATCGTGAGGAAACCTACACACCTAAAAGTTCTTAGAAATTTCTTAGGTGTGCAGTCCACCAACCCGAACTAGGGCAGCGTGGTGGACTAAGGCCTAAAACCTATCAGTGGTAGAGGAGGCCTGTGTCCAGCAGTGGGAAGTATATGCGCTGATGATGATGATGATTTTCAGTAGTATCCACTGACGACCTAAGATGGTCAAGGTCTGATTTGAATTGCTTAAAAATGAATTCAAGCTACAAAACAGAAATCATCGTTTTGAACAAGGACTTAAAATATATTATGTATATATTCAAATAATGTTCGCCCTCAGTAGTAAATAAACGGTTATTTGTTCAGTAGACAAAGGTAGACGTCATTCAGCCGTTTCGTACGTTCGACGGATCTAAAGAAGATGGATCGAGTCAGGGCGATTTATATCAATTCCGAGTAAACAATTCCCCGCTAGCCTTTCTCAATTTATTTAAATACCATCAATCGTGAACGCTATTTGTTTAATATCAATGTGCTTGTTTATTGAGCTCGTATACTTCCATAGAAGCCCAAAAGCCCAACTCGCCTTACAAAATTCCGAATAATAATCTTTAAACTTTAAATTTTTATTTAATAAAAGCAATTCTACATATAAATGAGAATATTCTAACCCCACAATAAACAATTATAAACTAGACATTACACAATTAACTTGTAACGCTTTTGGGCTTCTATGGAAGTACCGCCACTGGTAGTTTTGGAAGGTTATCAAATTATGCATACAGTCATTATGGATCTTGTCCAAAAGAGGTATTGAGATTTAGGAACAATGATTAATAATCACACATTATGTAAATACATTCCGATATAAAAAAAAAATACTATTCAGAATTAAAAGGGAGATACAATTTTAAGGACAGCCCCGTGGCACAGTTGGCTAGACACCAGATTACGAAACGAGAGGCCGCGGGTTCGATCTCCGCACCGGGACAAATATTTTTGTGATCCACAAATATTTGTTCCGGGTCTGGGTGTTTGTGAGACTGAAAAGTCTCACGTAGTTTCTGATACCCAAACCCACCCACCACCCACGATACACGATACAAGACATGGTCAGAACTATGTGTGTGACTGTTGGGTGTATTTATTTATTCTTAAAGTTATATTAACTTGAGCTTTCATTGACGGCAACGTTATGCTCGTATATCCGGCAACGCTAAAAAATATTAACGCAAACATAAAAACATTCTCTACGTTATTTTATGTCAAACTAAACTATTTAACAATCTACACACATCCACATCACGAATTAACAAATTAAGCAACAATCTATATCTGAGCAAATCGCCTTCGTTTGTTTATCTTCAACAACCCTCGTAAATCTCACGAGATTTATAATTATTTTTTTATTTTATTCTTTGTCTAAAGAGTCAGCGCCGCGTCGGTGGGATCACCGAGTGCAAAATGGTGTTTGGAGGCGAAATGGCACATGACAGTGGGGAGTCGCCGCGCTTGCAGCACTTTGCCAAATGCCTCCAGGATCCGGATTTGTTAGCATTTCCCGGATATAGACGGTTGGCTTGCACACCGAAGTTTGTTTTAAAGTGAAAAAATACAATGATTACAAACTATTTTGCATCCGTAAACTTAGATAGGTACAAGTTTAGTGCTGGGTATCAGAAAATATACATATATACATACGCACCTATATAAACTCACGCCTGTTTCCCGTTGGGGTAGACAGAGACTATAGAGCTACATATGCTACGTTCCAAACACACTTTTTTCGCTTCTTCAAATGACATAATCCTCTTCATGTATGCACCACATGTCATAATTATATACGCATAATATCATCAGTCCATATGCATCCTTCTACTGATCACGGTTATGAGATATTAGAGCTCGTCTACTACGCTATCCACGTAAAAATTTGCTTGTAAAAATCTCTTAGATATGCAACATACGTATTATGTTCATTATGAAATATTTTCCTTCACTGTGTAAACTTTCATAATCCTCTATTCTACAACGAACTTACACTAACGGTTTCATTCTGCAATAAAAATATATGCTGTTTAAATTTTAAAAAATATGACGTAATAATATACGTGACAGTGTGATATGCAGCAAGAAGATCTTAAAGGCTTCGTGAAGTTGTACTGGTTTGATGCTGAACGTTATCGGGGACATCGTTTGACTTTTCGGGATTGATAGATGACTTTGCGTGTAGCATGTTAAAACAAGCAAACATAAACATTTTAGTGGAATTACTATTGGAAATATGGGAATGGATTTTCTGAAACACTGACGTAATATTATCAAGCAAAGGGAAATGCCCAAATTACTATGGATCTTAGTATCGGCAAAAATATTTTTGTGCCAAGTTGAAAACCGCTGTATAGTGTTGGAATTAATATACACTATCAATAAAACTAAAAAGGACTATCATAATAAGCGGGGTTCATGGGGGTTCCCATCACAATGGGGTCAAAGAATAATATAAACACTGCACACTAAGAAGCAGCAATACTAACTATATGGAGTCTCTTACTCAAAATCACTACCTAAATAAACACACCTGTTATTAATAAACACACGAGGAATATGAAAAACATTCATATACATGTCATGACATGACTATGACATTATCCCGCCCGCCAACCAATGTCAGTGTTTCCAAGTTTATTATTGATTACTTTATAATCGATATTTCTCATGATGATCATGTTGAAAAAAAATATTTTTGTATTGTCATTATATTGTCAGGATGTTCAAAGCATGGTTCCTAAGTAATATGCAGCTATCAGAATAGTACCTAACTTGTTAAATCTATTATTAATAATATCTAGAAGTATGGTGGCTGGTGGTCTAGTCTAGCTGGTGGTAGGATATTCGTATCCGCCCGGATGGCGACCACCGTACACAGGGCGTAAAACCCGCCATAGTGGCACATGCAAGTGTGCCGCGTTCCGGGATCAGCCAGTGTATATCCGGTTTTCGGGGGGGCTTCAATCATGGTGAAAGGATGACCGTGCCGGCAATTTTTTTGGCCGGTTTGTCGCGGTCGGTCCTTTGATCGCCATGATTGATAGTCCCCCAAACTTCTTCACAATAAGGTGAAGAGGTATTCGGCCGGCATGATTGTGTCGACCAACGGGAGACCATCATCTCTCGCTGGTCGGCACTTTTTCTGGACTCCATTGCGCTTACCATCAGGTGCAATGGGGTCACTTTGCCGGGCCAAAAAAAAAAAAAAAAAAAAAAAAAAAAAAGTAGAGAGCTATTAATTGATGTAATTGTTGCAAATAAGCACGTCGATGAAACGCAATGTGCGCAAAGACAAAAATCTGTGAAGTGACTGTTTCGAAAAATGTTTGCGTTTTATAGCAGAAACGAAATACTATGGCAAACATCACAAACCATTGCTTAAGAATATGTTACTTTTATTTAAATAAGTCTTATTATTAACATTTCACGCTAGCGAACACACTGGCATGAGCTGGTGATAGCTTACAACAATATTGTTATTTCTTTTTAATAGTAAATGATCAAATAAGTTACAATCGATTTGATATCCTATTTATCTGATATCGCGTGAACAGTTTTTTTGGCATGGCAACATTACTTTATGAACTGACAACAGAAAATGTAGAAACTAGGTAAATAAATAGAAAGATTTATTATCTTAATTTATTTTATCCGGCGAATGTAAGATCAACTAATGCGATATAAAATCTTTACAATTAAAAACAAGAATTGTTGATATTATTAGCTTGTGGCACAACTTAAAAAAATGCGATACTGCTTTTGGGCATTCTCCTTTCTTGATACTTTTGTTTTCGTCTTATCTAATTATATTATTTATTTATTTACTCGTATTAAAGCTGCCAGAATAAATATCAAGTAACGGCAATTGCATTGACAACAGATATCGAATCTTCGGAAAGTACCTTTTTAATTTTTTATAATGAGGGTAGTAAGTTTAAATATTATATGACTAACACCACAGTCCACCTCGCGATCATGAAGACTAGATATATTTTTCGAAACTCCTGGACGTTAAATTAAATGAAATCAATGGAAATCAAAACACATGAATAAGTTCAAATTTATAGTAAAAAGATAGTACTCGTATTTTATTTACTTATATCAAATCGTTCGTAATAAAGCTTAACATAGTGTTTAAAATTAAAAAAAAAATGCTGAGTTACGGAATACAATGAGAAAAGATAATTAATTCAGTGATACATCACAAGATAAGAATAAGAGGAAAAAAATCCACGAAAATATTTTCTCACGGCCCAAAATATTCCCCAAATAAACCTAGTGTCACAGTTAATTACAGTTTTATTCCACACGGTCCTCGCATATTCCGCGAAATAAGTCCGAAGGAGCAATAAATACCTCGAAGGAATATTCGGAGATCGGCCGAATGCCGAAGATGGTTCGCGGCGAGCAAACACGGCACTCCTGCGCAAGTAAGTGAAGTTGCGTGTAGCGCTGTCAAATAGTGTCTATTTTATTGCGGTTTTTATACGAACAAGAATTTAAATTTAAACGAGAGCGCTTCGATAAATGTTCAGAATACTACACAGCTACGCTACACTTTAGTCGTACACACTTTGTGTTGGCTAAGTGTGATTAATTTATTTTGTATGTAAAGGCGAAGGCAAGGTTTATTGGACGCATTTTACATGCATACATATAGTCACGCCTGCGTCCTAGAGGCATAGGTGGTGGAGTATTTCTAGAGGCGAATTTTGGTAGCTAAATTGTAAACCCCACGCAATAGTAGGTTCATCATCAGCCCTTATACGTCCCACTGCTGACCACGGGCCTCCTCTACAACTGAGTGGGTTTATAGTAGGTTATCCTATTGTAATTTTACCGAGACACTTTCAAAGTCTGTTTTGTATTAAAATACAAAACGAAATAAATTTCTTTAATTATGCATTAACATTACTCGGCCGAATTACCCGAACCGGGAAATAAAACTAGAGACCTCTGAATCAAAAGCACGAAGCTCGTGGGACCAAAGAATCTTTATCGGAATTATTCATTTTACAACGACTAATTGGCCACGGAACACAAGATTCTTTGAGCTCTCATTTAGCTTAGTCTGATCATTGTAGTCTCCGCGTGTACCACAATAAAAAGAGCTCGTTTTTAACTTTTCTCCAGTCAGTAAATTGACACTTTCCTATCAAAGAGTAACTAACACGCGTGATTCAATTGAAAGGTAATGGAATCCTCATTAAAACATGAACAAAACCACATATTATCACCGTTATATGCATTTTAGAATGTATTTTTAACACATTAGTAATTCAGTTATTTTTTACCGTCTTCATACTTATATTATGCTACACAAAATCTTCAACGCGTATAAGACTTAAACGTTATTATTTGCAACAGTTACTTTAAGATTCCCTTGCAGCAAAACAAAAGAACATCTAAAATTATTACAATCCCCGTTCCCGCGGTGACATTTACTAAAATTCCTCGCGATACGCGGCGCTAACATTACTCCCGCAGACAGCTTTTGTACGACATTTGTTCATACACCATATCTTCTACAACAGAGATCTATTTCCACAATCCCCATACACAGCGGGTGTTGTTTTACATTGACGTCACGTATCTGGACGGTGGCGTTACTGAGAGCCGTTTCAAAACCAATATGCCTTTGAAACCTAAGAATGCACTTTCATACGGGCATCAAGACTGCTTTAGAAAGTAGTGTTATGGCAGCAGCCACGTTGGATCGTTATTAATAGTGCCACAGCACACACAGTCACAGCTTAGATGGAGATATAGCATAGCGTAAAATAATTATTTTTTGAAGAAATCTAAATTGGAAAAAAACTCTGATATATGCACACAAATGCTGAAATTTAAAAAAGGAACGTACGTACTTCAATGTAGAAGAATTTGAATATTACTAACGATGTTGATATTTTAGGCAGTATTGAGTAGTGAATCGATTCATTGATAAATTTTATGAAATTTCTTCACGTTGCGTGGATTGATCTATTCCACACACGAAATTTAATCATTTTTTGTTATATTTTGATAAATTGACCTTAGATTGTAACAGACAACACTATAAAATTTAATTTCAAAATTAGCAGCATCTCTCAAGTAGATATTGACACTTGCGTATTATATAATCATATATCACTTTGAAAATGTATGCACAAAACGAAGCCAGCGCGCATACTACCAACTGTCCCGTAGCGAACGAGTCTCTGACATGAATTGCAAGACTCTCGTGACATTACTTGACACGAGTGCGACACTGGAGCGCTAGTGCATTCTTTGCGCTCAACCTCTGAGACACTTCCTTAACTTTCAACACTTGTAATGTCACTGCAGTCAATGGTTTAGTTATATTGTTTTTCTTTAATATGTAGTAAGTATGTATTGTCTCCAGTATTTGATATTGGATCTTTAAGATGATAAAGTGTTTATTAAAATGATTTTCAAAAGTTCCATAGAACAGTAAAGGGAGTAATTATTATCGCCTCGGGTACGTGATTAGTATAAGAAGAAGCGATACAGCAACAATGTAATCCCTTTTTAAAATGTTTGCAGGAAACTTCAAGTTCACGAGAATAAATTGCTAAGAATACTGTAAACAATTTTCCTTGTTTTTTCATTTGATAAAATTCGTAACTCAATTATTCGTACATCCTAATCAGCACATTGTTTATGATCCATGACCAATTGAAGATATGATAACGAACGTCTAAATTTGATATAAATTCAGCAGCATAATTAAAATTTGTTGTTGATAAAATAATATGCAAAATGAAAAACAGCTTGATAGGTAGGCGTGATTGTATGGAATGACGTGACGTTTATTCTTTTTTCACGGCGCTGCAATAATCATCAGGTGCAGAGTACACTGCACAATATCTAAAATCTGCGAAATTAACACGAATATTAAAATTTATGCAAAACAAGCACGTAACAAAGGCAATAATTACACAATTGTCCACTCGGTCCTGGATAAAAACTAATTAATGCAGCTTCATTCAGTTGTCATTTCGCTTCATCTTTTCATTCGAGGCTAAGAAAGTTTTAGTACGAGTTTCCTGCGGCCGGACTTTGTTTTGCTCAACGGCTGATAAAACAAGGAACGCAAGCTTATTGCAACTGTTAAGTGACCATTAAAACCTAACAAAAACCTAATGGTTATCAATGTGGGCCACCCAAGTGGAAGACACGAGGAACGTGAGTTTTATGTAACACATCGTAAATTGCCACGGTTTGCTTCGCGTGCTGAAGCTAAACTCTTCCGAGAATAAGACGCAGCGCATAGCCCACAATTCAAAGACATTTTTTTGCCAAAATGAAACGTAGAAAGTATAACATTCGCGGTGCGGCATGAATTTTTTCCAAGAACTGTGGGAATTTAAATTCCTCTGGCTCCTTACCACAATCGCGTGTGGTCTAATTATGAATACGGCACAATACCATTAAGTTCTTTTACAAGTGAAAAAACTTCAGCGGTTTCCCTGTGAAAATGGAATAAAAGTGTAACGGATAAAGGAAAACTTCTACAGTTGTTAAGTGGCGATACCCTACTTTGCGGCTCCATTACTTTGCATTTTATATGTCGCCGAAGCTGAAACTCCTACCAGTATTTATTTCGCGGCCGCTTTTTGGTCACGCAAAATACTTTATACTGGCTCTTTCTTTGAGTTTTACTTGCTTGATAGAATTGACCTGAAAAGCTTTGGATATGCCCGTCTAGACCACCGAATAAAAGTATCTTACTTTTTAATATTTATTATATGAAAATTTAGAAGTAGTAGAGCCACCGTATAGTGTAGTTTAGTCTACGCATAATACGAGTAGGCTTAAATGAGACAGAACTGTGTCATGGAATAATTATTACAGTATAACATAAAGCAAGAGGTTAAATGAACGTACTTAATGAAGTTCTTTTTTGTAGTCATAGGGGTAGGTGTGTAGTCCGCCAACCCGCACTAGGCCAGAGTGGTGGACTAAGGCCTCTCAGTTGTACAGGAGGCCCGTGCCCAGCAGTGGGACGTATTGGGGCTGATGATGAGGGGACAGGGTATGTTAGATAGGAGTTTCCAGACATCTTGCCCTATAAGTTACACTGAGTGACTACCACCCTTGCCAGTAATATATTTAGTATAAGAATACTGGCACCGCAGGAACTTCCTGATCGTGACCAAGTAAATTTTTTATCTTCCTTTCTCTTCTACGCTTCATTATCATCATTTCAACCATCATCAGCCCACATACGCTCCACTGCTGGGCACAGGTCTCCTCTGCAAGTGAGAGGATTTTTTAGGCCGTAGTCCACCACGCTGGCCTAGTGCAATACACACTTAAGGAGTTCCTAAGAACTTTTAGGTGTGCAGGTTTCCTCACGATCTTTTCCTCCGCTGTTAAAGTACGTGATAATTCATTGTGAATACACATAACTTCGAAAAGTCAGAGGTTTGTGTATGGGGTTTGAACCAGCCACCGCCGAGAATCTCGACCGCATACCTAAACCTCGAGACTACGCTTCATTATTTAGCGAGAGTCCAAGTCACAGTGGGCGAACTGTTCATGTTCACTTTCCATCAAGAGAACTTTCAGGTTTGCCTACCATATAAAAAAGTAATAAAATCTTTTATATAATAATTACTTTGATAAATGCCAATTCGTGTTTTAAGATTAAATTTTATATCGAAAATTTGAGTTGTCAGCACAACACGATTTTTAAAATCTTTTACTATTATCTATTAGACTGTCACATATTTGAATTTTTTAAATTGCTAATTTTATATGTTCGAAATAATAAATAGTAAGCGCTTATAAAGTATGGTGTTAGATTTACGTTATTTGTGTAAAAAGTATAAATGCGACTGATAAATATTTACCAGCATTTAGCTGGTTTTTACCCAATTAGTATTACCCAATTAGTAACGAATTTGTTAATCAAACGCAATATGAAAGATTTCAGCTCACTAAAAGCTTGATTGCCTAATCAAGCGACACTATCAGTGCCTTAAAAACATCCAAGTTTTTAGGAGTCATATTCCATTCGTACTACTTTAAAACGATAAAAGGACATATTTGCTTATACCTTATTCGAATTTATTATTCCAATAATTTTCTTTTAGTAGATTAAGCGTTCAAGTGTTGATTATGTAGACTCTCAATATTTTTATGATTATTTACATAATCATATCATCATACTATAAATAGAATAAAGACAGATTTATTATTGCTGTTAATGAATATAAAAATAAAGCAATTAGTCAATACAATCAAGTATCAATACGAAAATATTCAATAAAGATACCAGGTCAACATGAGGTACTAAGATCTTATTTCTTTTATTTGAATATAAGAAGTAGATCGATATGTAAAATGTCTCAATTATTTTTACATAATGAGCCTTATTATTTCATCAAAATTGGTCGAGAGGTTCGACATCGACAACAGACCGACAAAAGAAAATAACTATATTCAGATAAATAACACCCACGCATTTTTCATGTGGAGATACCTTTGTTTCGAGCCTCAAGAATCTAAAGAAACGATATTAATACTAAGTATAATGTCGAAGAACAATGAGCCATAAACATGCGGTCATCAAAGTGTAATATTACGCCATGAAAGAACAGCCTTTAATTCAATAATGTATTTGAATCGAATGTAAGGTACTCGCAGTGATTTCTCGGACCATTGGGATTAAAATAATAATTCAATTGTGAAATCGCATATTTATAAACACTTTGGAAGTGAATTTTTAATGCCAACATTTGAACAAATAAATGGAAAGAATAAATCACCATATTTTTGCTGTTTCTTTAAACTATAAATCTAAAAATAACACAGTAAACATTGCCATTACGTAAAAGTTGTTAAATGAGGAATATTTCTTAAGGTGGGAAATTTTGCACTTAAAAATTCAAAGAATAAATGAATAAATAAATACACCCAACAGTGACATAATACATAGTTCTAATACTACACTAGCAAGCCTTGTGCCGTGGGTATCAGAAACTACGAGATACTTTTTGGTCTCACAAACAACCAGACCCGAAACAAATATTTGTGGATAACTCAAACATCTGTGTCGGTGCGGGGATCGAACCCGCGGCCTCTCGTTTCGCAAGCTGATGTCTAGCCAACTGCACCACGGCGCTGTCATATTATTAAATCAAATTAAAAGTTCAAGCACATAATTTTAAAATTTAGATAATATATACTTCAGCTAAGCTTCAATTTTCTAGCTGAACTGGCCGTTATACATACAAAGACACAAATAATAAAAAAGGTTTAACCTCACCTCAATTGTAAAGTCTGCCATTGAATTTTATACAACTTTATATACAGCAAGCCGCGCAAAACACTGTTATAAATATAAAACAATATAAACAAAAAATAGTCGTAAATAACATAGTGCGAGCGTGACTCCTCTCCGTACACGTCACGGATGTCTTCAATTATTAACATTACTGGAGGCGCACATAAGGCACTTGTATGAATAATAAAATACTAGAATACGCCGTGGAAACGGCAAAGAAACTGCAAGGGTGCTGCACAATGGCGTTATAAAAGCAACACTGTATCTTTATGTGCGTTGACAATGTGCATTGTGTCTTAGAATCAAGACTTCAGCGGTAACCTTGGCCACAGTAGATGCATATCCAGTGTAAACATCACTTTACAGATATGAATCTACTATGAGTTTCATTCAGTTTTCAAACGTTACCACACAGGAAATCAGTTCGCAATGGATATTCACACGATTTTATTGCTACCTAAAACTTGGAAACCATGAAGTGTGACGTAATTTAATTATCATAGAGCAATCTCAATTGGGGCCTCAATTCGTGCAAATGTTGCTTATTGTTTTTCTTCTTCTTCTATAGCTTTTATTACTTTAAGCCTTGTTTCTTCACCTGTCTGTTCGCATGTTTCATAATCCAAGTTACTCAAGAATGACTAACTATTTTATTAAGATTTACCTTACTGCACTTCAAGAGCGTCACGGCTAACAATTTTAATATTCGCGAGATGGCTTCATGCGACTTCATAGCATTTTGTACTACACGACGTACACGAAATTCTTTAAAAATTCACGCCGGTTATTCACCCCTATCTTGAACTGAAATGGAACTAGCGCAATGGGTTTTGTGCGCTTTATTTCACTCAACCTCGGGCATTCTGTGTATTATTATCCAGGTGGATGGCTTTCCGCAAGATAACGCTTTTGAAGCTATCATCGTCTTTTCGTGTTGAAGGTTGATCCTCTTTCCTAAGGATTCTTCTTTGAGTTTTTTGATCTTTAGTTAGAAATAGCCTGACACTGTTTTGAAGTGTTCAAGTTTTAATGAGATTTTAGCGCATCGTTATCCCGCAGACAGAAGAATAAACGCTCTAGCTTGGGTGTCGACCACAACGTGTAAAAGCATCCAAAGTAACTTACTCAGTACGAAACAGATAAATGCGGTTTTTAAATATATATTTTATTAGTTAGAATAAGCGTTTAAGTAAAAAAAAGTCGACACTAATTAAAAAAATTGTTTTCGAAAGCGTTTACCAAACCATCTAACGTTTCAAACCAAAAGTTGTGAAATCAAACGACATAAAATTAATCGTCTATCATCATTCATACTAGAAGCTCCTTTAAAAATGTCAAATATGCGAGTTAAGTAAGAACTTGTTAAAGAACATGACACTTCTACACTGGAGTAGAACAATAAGGCGATGCATCATAGGCGACGCCATCGGTTATCACGTCTCGTGGAGATGAATCAGCTATTTCTAACTAATTAAAGATAAACAATATTTGAAGCGCACTCTCGGCTGCGTGGGGGTCTGCTGTTGCTCGTTATTTGGCGTTCCTTGAGGCTGGAGGGTACGGAACCAATTGTTTTACTGATATGGAAATATTCACTGTATTTGCTAACGATGGAATAAACCTATATGGGAATAACAGTAAGAAAGCAAATTAGTTTTGACGTCATTGGATATATAAAAACTGTTTATATAGCAGAATTCTAGATGATGTTTATCATTGCGTTTTTGTTCTGAAAATTAATCTGACTGAAATTATATTTTCTTCGATATTTACCTTAATAACATTGCTCATTGGCAGGCAATAAAAAACGAGGCAGATTTGAGTCTCACAGCGAGACAATCGACAATTATGTTTTCTGATCTATTTGTATGTCTAGAAATCGTCCATAGTACTTAGAACTTTATCAAACTGTGAATCTTTCCATTAAATAATTTCAATTACAAGGCACTGAAAAATATACATATTATATGTGATCAAGGAATTTCGAATGTAAAGTTATTAACCTAAGATTTAAATGGAAACTATTTTTGAAAGCCTACTTCCAGCTAGAGACGAAAGGAGGGTTGGTTATGATGATCAAAAATTAATGCTTTGTACATGCACATTGCCTTTAAAACATTGACTTACTTTTTTAAGAATTTTAATATTTATTTCTCACGAATCCAGGTGCATATAATACATTAAGCTAAAGCAACAAACAAGATAATTACACACCGAAATCAGCAAAACATACATGTAAATATTAAAATAAAAGTGTGATTATAAAATTATACGTACAGAACCAGCGTATAGTGATTGGAAGACGGCTTGTTTTTTAATAAGTAAATTATACGCGGAGGGAAATTAACTCCTCTGGTTCAGTGACGGGCGACAGCGGAGTGACGTGGGCAACCATTACCACCAGGTTCGGAGGGCGACGACCTCCGAGGGAAAAAAAATGTTTTTGCTTTTATCTTTTTTTGAACATTTACGATGACAACCGCTTAAATGAACAATTTTTCATTAGAAATTTTATAGTATTTACCTGGACATTTAATCGAAAAACGGCAATAGACTCGTCCCCTATAGCCAGATACTTAAAACACAGCTGGCAAAATTTTAATGTTGTAATACAGCCCTGCCAACAATTTCTGGGAAATTGACATAGGCATTAGGCATTTATGATTATTTCACATATCATGTTTTCCATGATGCATGAATCTTAAAGAACTTCAATCAAGAGTCAGATGCTATGATCATTCGTTCTTTAGGATATCAGTCGTAAATAACCTTTGCCGTGCAATTTAAATTCCTTTTGAAAATCGCATAAAATCATAAATAGAATTCTGGCTCCTCGATTTCCATCAGTTCTTTTATTATTTTGTCCCATTAACTTCAGGATCTGTGCTTTTTAATTTCATCCGCTTGTTATAATTCAATAAACTTATCGAGTAACGATATTAATACAGACGCAAGAAATATATTAAATTAAGATTCTTGTCCTGTTTTCATTAAACACACTCCCTCAAACTTGGAAACCAGAGCCATCCATTGAGTCGCCTAACATTGTTCTTTTTTTTCTTTCTCTTTGTTTGTCAAAATATGACTTTGGTAAAGAAGCTAGCAGTGGTTTTGATAGGAAATAATTCATTCATTAAGAAATATTATATATACAGGGTGTATTCAGACCGTGATCGAAAACTAAGGCAGGTAATATCTACGGTGATTACAAACCCATTGGCGTTAAAAAAAATCCCGACAAATAATAAACATTTTGGCGATTTCCTAACAAATACGTACATTTAATACCTATGGTTGGTATCTAACTCAAATTGTATAAGAATTAAACTCAACCTCTTTAAGTCGAAAACTCTATAACTCAATTTTTCGGCGTGCTTATATGAAATTTTAATAAAATAATGTCGCGTCCATTGGTGTCTATGTTAAGCGTTTAACATGGGACTTTAATAAAAGGGCGGGCGCCCGTATCCCGTACAGACAGACCACAGATAACATCATAGACGTAAACGGGAGTAAAACCCGACCGGGCCAATTGGCAATACCCTTTCATACACCAATTCACTTTTATTCGTAAACCCCCAAATAACAGACTGTTTGTAGTAAGCAAGTTTAATTGAATTAAACTCGAGTGACGATAACATCTTAAATGCAATTATGTGTCTGGGCAATGTTACGGAATAGCTTTACCATTCAAATGTACTTTACACAACTTACTATTTTTATTTAGGTACGATAAATGCAATAATATTCCGAACAATGAAACACTGACTTGAAACTTCAATGCCATTAAGTCCAGCCCACACGCACTTATGCCTTCCTCCCCAAAGTTTGCTATTCTTTTTTTAAAACCCTATAAGGGTGTGACCTCATAATCGTTTTCGGACACATTTCCAGGCTTCGTGGTGTTACTGAGAAAATTTAAAAAAACTCAAGAGAACTTTTCCCGATCCTGGAATCGAATCCACGATCCTGAATTGTCTGCTTGACCGCGAGACAGCCGAATTAATTATTCTTTATTCTATAACACATTAGCTAAATGCGGGCTGGTAGATTATTGCTTTGAAATTCATGTAAAGAACTATGATAAAGGTTTTCTTAGACGGAGAAGTAAAAGTGCGCCGTAGGTTGATTCTGATAGACTAGTAATTACAAAGATGAATAGTTCAAACTAAGCATTTTTCGCTTTTACTATCGGTATCCCGGCAGATACTGCCCTCCTTTCTTATCACCTTTTCTACTTCAAAATCCTCATAATTCCTGTATTCACATACATACATACATAAACTCACGCCTGTATTCCCCGAAGGGGTAGGCAGAGGTGCATTTCTGCACCCACATTTCGCCAAGTATGTAACAGTCCCACGTAATAGGGGGCGAGCCTATTGCCGTTTTTCGGGCATATTTCCAGACTCCGTGCTGTTACCGAGAATTTCCTAATGGAAAAACCCAATAACACTTTGCCCGACCCGGGAATCGAACCCAGGACCTCTAGATCGCACGGCACATACTTGTACCGCGAGACCACGAGGCTGTCAATTCCTGTATTCCTTTGCCCATATTAACTCCTTTATTAAATTTTAAATCAAATTCCATAAATCACATGATTGAATTGATTAAAGTAAAAATATCAATTCGACTTCAACACGTTAATTTTGCTACCTACACGGCCCGAACAGCTGATTAACATAATTAAACTATTATTGGCATCTTGTTTGACTTGTACGTGAGACTTGTATTATGAAAGCCATTTATAAATATGATGGCGGACAGAAATAGACTCCATGCTGCGAGTACAATCAATTTATATCGCTTGAGGAGACAAATTGCGCGGGCCGTTTCGTGTCACTATCCCACACACAAACTGAGCGCTGTTAGAGACTTACTTATTGCCTGGCATTATGTGTGTAAATCTATTATACAGAGAGGTAAAAATTTATAGTTTTATGTATTTTTTTCTTTGTGAGCTCTGAACACATTTTAACAGTTCTTGCACCGGTGACACGGAACATAATTTTTGGCTTTAATCACTCTTAAACTCTCATAGGTAAAAACGTGACGAATATGAAAGTTGAAGGATGGACAACAAAGGCCAAAGAAAAGATGGAGGGAGTGCGTGACTGTAGATATGAATGAAGACATGACGGCTCATAGGGATGTTTGGAATAATAAAACATACTGCGCCAATCCCAAATGTAATTGGGAACAGGGCAAGGATATTATGATGATGGTCTCACTTAGACGTAACTTCATTTATAAACACATTTATAAGATATGAGAAGATTTTAGGAAAGCATGGAGATGAAAGAATAAACGATAATGGAGTGAAATTATTAGAGGTATGCCTGGAGAGAAATCTGATTGTCACTAACACAATATTTGCCCATAAAAAGATTCACATGTACACGTGGCAAAGACAATCAGATAAAAGCGTGATAGACTTTATAATTGCAGATGAAAGGCTTAGAAAGAATGTAGTGGATACGAGAGTGTACCGTGGGATTAATGTCGGCACTGATCACCACCTTGTGGTTATGAGACTAACAGGGTTGCTCAAGAAGTGGCGACATTATAAGCACCCAAATACGAAAGGTTTAGATAGAATAAAAGTAGAGAGACTGCAAGATGAGGATGTTCGAGTCCAATACACAAATAAGCTGTGTGAAAGGTTCCGAGACCTGTTAGAAAGTCAGTCAGGAGAGATAGAAGAAGTATGGAAGGAGATTAAGAATGGTATTGTTGACTGTGCGGTGCAGGTATGCGGGGTTAATAGGAAGAAGAACGCTAAGAACCCAAGAAATGAATGGTGGGATGAGGAAGTGAAAAGTGTGGTAGGTGAAAAACGTAAAGCATGGGTGGACTTATTAGCTGCAAAGGCTAGAAGTAGAATGCGAGGTTTTATGGATGATACTGAACGCATGGCAAAAAATAAATATTATTCGTGCAAGAAGATTGCGAAAGAAGTTGTTGAAAGAAAGAAGGACGAATGCAAGGAGAAGTATGATAGAAGGTTCTCTGCTAACTTTCGGACAAATGTAAAGTTATTTTGGCACATGGTCCGAAAAGTTCGTGGTAAAGCAGGAGAATCTGTTGTGGGAGTTATAAGAGATGAGAATGGTAATGTTATAAGGGATCCAAAGGAAATACTGAATGAATGGAAGAAATATTTCGAAAGTCTATTTAAGGATGGGGAAGAAATTGCACGTTTTTCGAACGAATACAAGATCGATGAAAGAATGATCATGAAAGATGAAAGTGAAAGTGATATTAGTATAGACACATGGATGACTGAGATAAAAAATGTGATTAAATGTGCGAAAGCTGGAAAGGCAGCGGGATTAGACAGGATATCGGCAGAAATGCTGAAGGGAGGTGGTGATACTATTGTCAGCCTGCTGTGCCTTCTCTTTGACAAATGTTGGCGCTATGGCCAAGTACCAAGTGATTGGTGCAAGGCCATTATCGTACCACTATTTAAAGGGAAAGGATCACCGCAGCAGTGCAAGAACTATCGGGGTATCAGCCTTCTTAGCGTGGTAGGAAAATTGTATGCGAGAATTCTGATTGATAGAGTTATTCGTGTGACAGAAGATAAGATTTGGGATGTGCAAGGTGGTTTCCGAAAGGGAAGAGGATGCGTGGATCAAGTCTTTTCTTTTCGGTGCATAGCAGAGAAGGCCTTAGCAAAACATCAGAAGGTCTTCTGCGCCTTTATCGACTTGGAAAAGGCTTATGATCGTGTGGCGAGGGATGAACTGTGGTCAACACTGTCTATGTATGGGGTGAACGACAGTCTGATACGGGCATTGAGGTCGTTATATACGGAATCAAGTGCCTGTGTTAGATTGAATGGTGCCTGCACAGGCTGGTTTGACATCAAACGTGGTGTCAGGCAGGGCTGTGTGGCGTCGCCATGGTTGTTTAACCTCTTCATGGATAGTTGTCTGACGGACTTGAAAGAATCTAGGTTTGGTCTTAGGATGAATGAGTCACTGTTTAAATGTCTCTTATACGCTGATGATCAAGTTCTTCTTGCGTCATCAGAGTATGAGCTACAGCAAATGGTGAATATTATGAATGCGGCATTAACGAGAAAAGGTATGAAAGTGAATGTAGGTAAGACGAAAGTATTGATTTTAGAGAGGAGTGAACCCAGAACTGAATGCAGCATAATGATAGGGGATGAAAAACTGGAGCAAGTGAATGAATTTGTATATCTGGGTTCTGTGATCACAAGGGATGGTAAGTGTGAAGGAGATATTGAAAGAAGGGTAAAGTTGGGTAATAGTGTTAATGGCGCCTTGTACTCCATCGCGGCCAGTAAAAATATATCGGACCGCGCTAAGCTAGCGATTCACCAAGGAGTCCTGGTGCCTACACTAACGTATGGAAGTGAGTCTTGGGTATGGCAGAAGAAGCATGAAAGCAAAATTAATGCAGTTGAAATGAGAGCGTTGAGAAGCATGTGTGGGGTGAAATTGGTAGATAGAGTGAGGAATAGTGTGATAAGGGAAAAATGTGGATTGAAAGTCGACGTAGTGACTAAAATTGAAAGGGGGATGCTAAAATGGTTTGGCCACATTGAAAGGATGAATGTTTGCAGAATGACGAAAGAGATTTACTGTGCGGAAGTGAACGGTGAAGTCGGTCGAGGACGGCCCAGGTACACCTATAAAGACCATATAGGTAAGTTACTGAAAAAGGGCAATATAAAGAGTCCTCGAAACCGACGTGCATGCATGAAGAGGATAATGTCAGTGGAGGAAGCGAAAGAGGTGTGTTTGGACCGTGGCATTTGGCGCTCTATAGTCTCTGCCTACCCTAACGGGAGACAGGCGTGAGTTTATGTATGTATGTATTTATAAGATCAAACGTATATATGTGTGACAATCGATAATCATCACCCATTTATTACATGAATGTATCTTCCTTTCTTTCGTTCTATTATCAAATAAACAACAATTTACATTCCATTAGCAGTGTTTGAGAAGTGGTGACGTCACACGCCCGCATTGTTAACCCTTCACTGCTCATCAATGTCCGAGTGACGTGACGTGGCCAGTCACACGTCGATTAAACGTCATTGCGGAGTGACGTTTGACTCCAACCCGGGATGTGTCATGAGTGAGCCTTGTACGTCACTTGTCAACATTGACAGGTGCAATGCGCAGGGTCATTTTTTAATTTAATTATTTTTTGTCGCTACGAATGTTTGAGTATTCACATTTATGTGATTGGAATATACAAATTGTAAATTGAAAAAGTTTTAGTCGGTTTCGAACAAACAAATTATAATCTGTATCTATATATAAAATTGAGATACCTTGTACAGCAGTAAACGAATGATCAATTG
This sequence comes from Hemaris fuciformis, assembly GCA_907164795.1. Taxonomy (NCBI): domain Eukaryota; kingdom Metazoa; phylum Arthropoda; class Insecta; order Lepidoptera; family Sphingidae; genus Hemaris; species Hemaris fuciformis. The sequence continues at coordinate 10,774,553 of OU015442.1, forward strand.
TTTATTTGATTTAATATAAAAAAATTTTAATCCTTCTAACAATTTTGAAGTTCATGAACGCGAATCTGCGTGCAAAAGATAATATAAAATGTACCACAAGCAACCACCTACCTAAACATTTTAATATTGGATAATATTCTCCGATTTGCTAACACTAATTTTAAAACATCTATAATCTTTGATAAAAATCTAAAGAGAAAAGATAAATTAATGAATTTCGGAAAGAAAACAAATTATTGTAGCGTATCATTGAACAAAATAACACTATCAATTGAATACAAACATAACATAAGATCAAAATACCCGCTTTTATAAGATTTTTTATAGATACTCAAAGCCGTTTCGATAACACGATACCTGTGCACGGAGGCCGTATACGTGCTTCATCATTTTTTTAAATTCCACAAGAGAATTAATACATAAAAGCTCACGTTTAGATAGAGGCGCGATATCATTTTCAAACATACACTTGCATAATATACTACTTTGCAATTTAATAAACTCATCAAATAACCATCAAGATTGTTATCAAAGTGTTTTGCATATGAATGCGGCCCGCAGTACTTGAACAAATAAAGATTCTCGCCTTTCTCAGCCAACAGCTGTTGACTGAAGGCAATCTTTTAAAAGAACACTCACAAAGGCAACGATGCTCTCTCCTCTTGCAATGGACTCTGACGTCATTGTCTAAACTGAAAATTATTTTTATTACAAAGACTATTAGAGCTCCTTTTACAATGGCAGTAACAAATACAGTCCAAAGAACAGCGACATGTTTATTTTGCGAATCCAATTTTCCGCTGACACCTCATCTGTCAAAACGTAAACGGAGGGTGTTACAAAGGTCTAAGGTCCTGAGATTGCGAAAAGCAATTCAATAACATTTATGTTTGCAACAGCTTCATCAAATTATTTCATTTGTATCCTCGTGATATGCACCATCTCCATTCTTTAGACAATTATAATCGTTTCAAACCAAAAAGACACGTCCTTTCCTTATTTATTTTATAAGATTAAAATTATGATCCTTGTCAATGCATACCAATTAACAAAGCATTTTCAAAATTTTACGGATACCAGCGCGCTACTGGATAATTCGATCCTCTACTTTTTTTAGAATTTTCGACCAAGCTTACTTTACTGTGATGTCGAATTACACAACCTTTACATCAGAATCACAAAATTTCTAGAGAAATTCAAATAAGTATTACCAAAAAGCAGCAGATCACCTCTACGACACTAGAAAATAAACTTAAATCCATCATAAGACCTTCCTACGAATACACAGACAATTTATCTTGCTGATCAAAGAGTACATCACTCATGAGTTGTCACATAAAATCCTGAACATGACCACAATAAACGAACCAACTGGTACGCATATACGATAATCTGCCATCGTCTTGGCATTTCCTTTATCTCTTAATTGCTTACATTACGTGCATATTTTGAATATAAATGGAATATATCTTCGCATTTCCACCACATAATATCTGATGCAACAGATGCAACCATGATTGTAGCAATTTGTTAACGTTGAATCATATATAATGAGATTAATATTAAGAATTTTGAAAGTTATTTAATGATGAAGTAAATGATAAACAATCAAGATAATGTCACAGATACATTCTTATCAAAAAAATATATAATTAAAACTGAAATATTTTTGTGACAAAAAAATTCAATTCTTGCATTACTCAAGTCTACCATGACGGGAACAAAACAAACAAAAATTTTATAAACAAACAATAACTAAAACAAGCACCCCAAAATTAGTACCGAAAATCGTCCGATCGCCGCCCACGTTCCGACTCATGAACCTCACCCGAGATCCTCATGCATACCAATTCGTAATACAAACCAACCAACGGTCGGAACTTAAACGAATAATTATAGTGCTTATCCAATTTGGCAGGGCAGAAAAACGCGACCTCCCTTGTACAGGAAATTTGTTTTAAATTTCGACAACAATGGGGAGATTGCAAGTCGGATAATTGAGAACGGGAACCGTCCGTGACGCCGGCGAAGGTATAAATCCAACAGCAATGAACAGTTAATAACAGCTTGCTCGAGTTAAACAGCGCTCTCAATGGGACCTCATGTCAGCAACCACAATATCTGCTATTGCATATCTCGTGATTTTACGCCACTTACGCGCAGAGCGACACGTATTGTGCTCTCATGCAATTTGTCCTGCATCGATATTAGTATGAGGTCCAATAATGTTGATTTTTGTAGTTTAACTTAGATCACACAAGAGATTTTATTGTGTTTTTTTTACGAGAATTTAAATGAACCGCGAATATTTCTGATGTTAAATTCTTAGGCCGATTTTCGTTGTGAGATGTTATAAACATTTTTCATATACGAATTCCTATATTCATTAACATACTTTGATGTCTCTGAATTGAGAAAATAAAAGTCGGATGTCATGTCAGCTCTTTACAGGAAATTTTGTAAATTTAAAATAATGTGACCTTTTTTCCACCCTACTCAACTAAATAAACTAATTAAAAATAAAATATATTACAGACACATAATTCGTTCACTAAGCCATTTGTGTCTTCAAAACATTAAAAACCACTAAAATACATATGAACAAAAAAAATTATTACAGCCATATAACATACTTGTACGTATTGCTAAATACAAAGCAAGCAACAAAAGTATTCAGTAGCTTGCTAACTCCGACGCCTTGAAGAAGACATTGCATAAAAGAAGGCTGATGTAAAAAGTTTTACCATGTCAATAAATCATTGAGATTATAAATCGGTTTTACAAGCTATAGGTGATCAGAAGGTAACATAAATCATGAATGAAATAGGGGTGGTTCACTCTCAATGTCCCAAGACACCCATCAATAGGCTCCACGAATTTACGGACTCAAAATCAAAATAAGAGGAAAAAAAACATTTTAATTAACCATAGTTATACGGCTGTCATAAAACTAAACAGCTTCAATCAAAACAAATCAACGGTTATAATGATCGCCATTAATCATTATAAAAATTCTTCGTCGCCACCGCAAATAAAAACTAATATCGGCTGCACCGTGTTTGGTTACATTACGAGCATCACCAACCATTAATGTAGGTGCAACCAACATCAAATCATATCTGGCATCGATAAATTGCCAAATTATTTAAATCACGTGTGGTCCATACGGATATTTAAACAGAAACGCTCATGACTGTGATGGTTTTGTGAAAGTCAATATGCATAAAATCAATATGGTATTTTATACCGAAGTCATTCAATTTCTATCTTTTTGTACGCTTTAATCGTGATGATGAGCTTTATAAGGCTCATTATGTTTCCGTATTCTTTATCTTTATACTTTTTAATTTTAATAAAATACCTTCATGTAAATACCAAAACGAAAGTTGAATGCTGCAGTTTGTAATTCTCATTAAGGATTGAAAGTCCACTGCACGGCAAGGTACGTGTTGCCGTTTAGTCATCACATTGAGTAGTTTTGCATGTAAAGCGCCACGTGACTCCGCACCTATTCATCTAGAGACACGGCACCATGCCAAACTTGCGATCTTACACAGTCGTATTTCATAATGGAAACCTTAATTAATGTCTCAAGTTTAGTGTCAAATCGTTGGCTAGAGACCACTAGTCTTCATTATTACATTTTCTTACTGCATAAACAAATTATCCGTGACGCTCGGCGTCTCGCGTGAGACATTAATAACTAGTAGTACAATGAGCATTACAATAACAATCGGGACAGGAAGCTCGTAAACCGATTATGTTGATCGGTCGTCACTCAATATGACGTGTACACAATCGATTGCAATGGATTTATGAATAAGATATCGATGTTCCGATTTTTATCAAACGGTACCTACTTAGTCGTGTGAACAATTCGGCGTTCTCTTTGCCTCTGCCGGCTTTTAAATATATCCCAACATGATTAAAAGCTTATATAGACTTTGTAGAAATTGAATGAAAAAGCGTCCTCTGAATCAAAAATACTTCTGCTACAACAAGAGGATGTTAGCGATTATTTAATCGAGTCAATTTTCATTAAAACGCGACTAAGGCACGTGAGTAATACGATTATCGTGCAGATTATTCGATGAATCGGTTCGCATGTTAACGATAAAAAGCTTTTAAACGATAAAATGATGCGTCAATATCACAAGACAATTTTCAATAGTGAAATAAGATCAAATAAACGGCGAGATAAATTGCAGTCCTCGACGCGTTCCGATCGCGATCGAGCGGTACAGATAAAACGCAAAACGACGCGAACAATAACCGATGCACTTCCTTTGACAATAGTCGTGGTCGATCCGGCCGGCCGGTGCGACTTCGTAATTTATAACACGCCCATAGATCGCAACGATACGGCTAGCTAAATCGATCAATAATCCAAGAAGTGATAAGGGCAACGATGGGAAACTCTGAAATTGAAATGTCAGCGCGGTATAATCAAGTAGTGTGCACTATTTATAATGCGGTGGGAAGAACTGCGGGTTCTCGTATGCGAGAGAAGTGGGTTGCAGTAATTATGATGTCGCTGCGAGTCTAGATTCAGCGTTGGTGGTCCCGAGTCGCTCGCGGAGCCGCTGCTCCTTTATTTGCCTCAAGTGCGAGTTTATGAACGTTATATTCGATAGAGATTGTAACGATTCTATTAACTTGTTGAGCGAGTTGGTTTGCGGTTAAAACGTAATTAAGGGAGTTAGTTGTTGTATATTCTGCAAACCTCGCGTCGGTATAGACTGCATAGCAAACTAATACGCAAGTAGTTTGTAACACTTATGTTTAATATTGCATTATGACATCCAACGGTCAGCGTCTAAGACAAATAAGATATAGTTTTGTATTCATCATCATCATCATTTACAGCCTTTTTTCATCCGACTGCTGGGCATAGGCCTCTCTTCTAGCATGCCATTCGTCCCTATCCTGGGCCAGTCGTATTCTAGACCTGCAAGCTATGTATACTAGATCGTCCATCCATCTTGCTGCTGGTTGGCCAACACTGCGCTTGCTCTGCCTCGGCCACCACTCGGTCGCCATCCTACTCCACCTAATTTTGTATTAGAGAATAAAAATTATTGGTTTATTTGCAAAATTATCCCATTTTAATTTCTTACACGCCTCTTCCAGAATCTCCTGTATTTCCTTCCTATCAGCTAATGTTTTGAACTACAATAATACTCCCCTTACCTAGTCACTATAGTAGTACCTTATGTCATATCTAACATTTCAACGTTCTTATGCAAAAAAACATTAATAAAATGCAGGAAATAACGATTATCATATACATATTATTTCTCATTATCTGATCCCCCGTCTGAGCCGTCTTTTTATGCAGACGTTTCGTAGCTGGAATATTTTTTCTCCCATTATTATGATTGTTATGCTGTCAGTTAATAATAACACATTAGTACGATGCACATTGGTGGAGTGTAAGTGAGTGTGGTGCACTGAGGCACGCTCAGTTTGTCTTGGGCGACAAACACAAATATTAGACATGAACAAGCAACGGTACAGAATAGCAAATCACACTGTATTTGTATAAGAAGCGTACTTTGAAGCGGGTTTGTATTTGTAAACGTTCAATACAGTTAGCTGCCAATGACACAGGAATGTCGCTAACAAAATCAACCTTAAAATTAAGTGTTTGCTCAACTTTGTTAACCGCTCAAGTGTTTAATTTAAAAAGCAGTGGTAATTACAACTTTGTTCGTGTAAATATAGTCACAGTTTTTAATTAATATGATATACAAGATACTTATGTCTCGTTGTATAAGTTAGTATGTGAGATCTTGGGTTCAATTCCGAGGTCGGAAAAAATGTTGGGTATATTCACTAGGAAATTTTCACTCTAAAAAAATCTCTGATGAGGTAACCAAATAACTTCATATTTTATATTTGAAATCTCTTGTGGAGGGGCCCTTATAGGTTTCCTCAGAATAAATTTGTTAATACGAGTAGTTAGCGTTCGTTATAGTTCATTGTGAACATACAAATAACTTCTAAACGTCACAGGCTGTACCGTAGTGCCAGTATTCGTCTCACGATTCTTATCCTATAGGTATACCAACATTTCGTACAGTCACATAGTTATCTGTATCATTGCACTTAAAACATTTAATACTTTACATGTGTCTTCTGCACACTTACTACATACATCAAACAAAACTGTCCTACTTGTCTTAAGTGGCCAGCATTCCAGGATTAACAACATCCTTCAAATGTTCTTACAATTGCAAGAAAAAAAGTCATACTCACGCCTAAGCGAAGTGGGCTTAAGAAAAATTCAAATAAGAATACAAATATTTATTTATTTATTTATGCTTTTTATACATTAAGTATTATAGAGGCGGACTTAATGCCAAAGGCATTCTCTAACAGTCAACCTCTGGGTGATGCAGAGATAAAAAATATCCAGTCGATATAATTTTGCCGGCCTGTAGTAAACAGATATACACAGGCTGACCCTGAAACATGGACGCTGTGTGGGACGGTGTTGGAATTACAGCACTGATTCATCGTATCATTCCGCGCATAAATATGTTGGTTCTTATTTCAACGAATACGTATATGCTACAACGAGCTGGCCTCCAGCAATCAAACTCATTGAATAACACAGATAGACTTCACGGAGATATAAAAAATTGCACAGAATTTTCGTTTTAGTATTTAGGTCGGGTTCAAGTTTTTGTTGCCTCACCAAACTGGTACCAACCTGATGATAATCAACGACGAGACATTGGCATAACCATCCAATAACTCTCTAAATAACCCAATAAAATATACCGCAAAAATCGTATTCCAATAAAAAGCGTTGACATCGTCCACATACCCCGAGGAGTCGAAAGTCGCTTGGCAACTAAAAAATCGTATTTTATTCATGAAAGAAACGTTAACATCGAGTTTATGTTAAAGTCGTAGTGCAATGGAAACAATGCATTATGCATTGGCCTGTTTGACACAATGACACATGGAGTAGCTCCCGTTTGACGTTAGGCAGTGGAATGTAAAAATATCAAAACTCGAATGCCGATGCGTTTTCCATCAGTTTTTCTCGTTCAACTTTCGTCTTCATCATTTCTTTTTTTTTTATACCGGTAACAATTTTTGCAGTCAATTTATTTCAATGAAGAAAGAAGGCACTGTTTGGTTTAAGTGGAAGCTGCGTTTACGCATAATTGGAAGTCCTTTTTGCACTCGGCTCGAATACGAAATGATGCCGATATTAATTCAGCTTTTTGTGAATCTCCTCGCGACTTCTTACTATTTTGTATTTCATCAGTGTTCAAAGGGCTTATACATTTTTTAAGTACAAGCGCGCAATGTAAAGTGGCTATATTGTTTGTGGCTTTTGCTGCATACGATCGTATCTTAGTACCGCCTTGGCTGCACATAAAAGAACATTAAACGTACTCACTAAAATATACGTATTTGCAATTTCATCTTTGTTTGTCAGTTATATTTTGCCTTTAAAAAAAATTAAAACAATATTACCATTCATTATGGGATTTATCGTCGGAATACAAAACATAGACAACGGTAATAGAGACTTGTAAATGACTACAACAATTTTTGACTGCCTCGTGGTTTCTCGGCGCGAGTGTGCCGTGCTATCTAAAGGTCCCGGGTTCGATTCTCGTGTCGGGCAAAGTGCTAATGGATTTTTCCATAAGGAAATTCTTAGCAGCAGCACGGAGACTGGAATGGAACTCGCTCCCTATTATATTTATAATTTTAATAGGTAGGTACACGAGAGATACAAATATTCAAGTACCACTAAAACTGAATCACAAATATTACGTTTGACTCCAGTCCTTATTTCTCAGTCCTTCATTTCATTCATCAAAACACTAAAAGTAGATATTTAATAGCGATAAATCTTAAACAATCGAACATCAATTTGTTTATAACACAAACTTACACAAATAAGTACTTATGAAAGGTGATCTGATGCACATATTCACAATGTATAATAATCCTAACGGTACATCAATTTGTACATTCTCCGATCGTTGAGATGTCGATAGCAACAAAAAACAATATGTGAGTCGGGCGCGCCCGCGTGGGTAACGCGTTGGAGGACAATGTTCACCAGATCACCGATATTAAGCACAAACTTAGATTTTATCGTAATTATAATGCTCTTTTATTGATGTTTACTCAGTCTCCTGAGGTGGTGCGTGATCGATTGTAAAATTTTACACTAATGGGAATGTAATTGCGTCAAAGTATGCGTCGTATGGTTTTCATCTTGTTATTTTTTCAGAAGTGTCTGATATACATCAACACATTAACATCCCACAACTTGACACGATATTGACCTCTGCCATTGAGCCCACATAAATGCTGGTTTCGTTTGTTTTTAGTTGATTAAGCCATAATTATAATCTAACCACTTATTTACCTGATACTCCAAACTTCGGAGGACTACACATGAAATCAAAAATTGATTTTATACCTACGAACCAATTAGAAATATATTTCTCTTAAATATATACTTTTAGCCATACAGCGACTATTCACCAATTTTGTACGCCCTTAATTTAAACATGTTCCGATATTGATGTTATTTTCGATCATAATAAAACTGTCAACTAAAATCCAAATTCAAAATATCTATGAAAATATAAAAACACCCAATAGTGCTTAGTTATATATTTTTTTACATTCATTAGACAATACAAGCTTTGTTTATGTCACTGTACTGTTTTTTTTTTTAAGTTCATTATATACTCAATACAAACTCTGTGTTACTAGACAATCCGATCAGGCAAAGGAAACACAAAAATCAGCCAATGTTTCGCACAGCACACGTGAAGCACATCACGTTTTGGTACAAAGCTAATTAAGCCGAGCACGACAAGCGGCCGGTGTCATGAGCCGGGCATCATGCCCCCATGACTCAAGAGAAAGCAAATGAGACCTATTAGTAAACGCCACAAAGGGAATCTGGCAAACGTTAAGGCCGAGCTCCCATCTTGTTCATGCCCAGAGCATATTAGGTGTGGCAATTAATTATGTACAGTTGGAATGGCAAGTCCTTTGTCGTCCTGACTGTTCCTCATGAGCGTCAGTATGTGTGGTGGAGTTGTCCCTAAGACGGTCATGCAGCAGGTGTTGGAGGCTGATTGACATTGATATACATATGGGTTGCAGTAATTGTCAAAATTCGTCGGAAAGAAAAATAATTAAAACTCAAAAGTGTACATTAAAAAACTCTAAATTCAATTTTAGAGAAAAATTATGATGTTTTCCTCCCTAGTTTAAACGAGCTCTGATGTATTACTACAGTAGTAATTGTTATTAAATTATGTAAGTGAATTATAATACGGACCTAAAAATAATCTAACATTAACATTTTTGCCTTATTAATTAATTTGAATAAGTTTAATAACTTTTCAGTGTAAGTGTACGAGTATTCGAATTTACTTTTCACGAGTAACATCTCACTCCGCAAGTGATCAAATTCAACGAGCTTCATAAATACTTGTCGCGACGAACAAAACTTATTTCTGCATGTAATAAGGCACGTAGTCAATAAAAATCAAATTCTCAGTATTAAGTATGTTATTTGCGAATCGGATTATATGTTCTCGGAATTTTTGGTCATTGCTTTATTTTTCAGACAAACGAATACAATGATATCAGTGCATTCTAAGCAGCGTCGACGGCTTTCAAAACGAGTATGATCATGCTTTACCAGTGGAATCAATTTTGCCGGCCAATAGCCTAAATATATATTTTTTCATGTAATGCTTTCAACGTATTTTTATTAAAATTTTGCTTTCGATTACCTCAATTAACGGAATTAACAAAAAAAAACTTTGAGAATATTTTTTTTAAACGTGTAAACTGCTAGAAGTTTAGTGCCTGTGAATGGTATACGCCTTAAAAAGTGTGAACTTAAACGTATTTCTAGACATTTCGAAGGCGCTATCGTCAAATACGAAAGGTCAAAGGGGCTCTAGTTAATGATTTTCTTAGTTCCAATTCTTGGGTACTTGGGTACCTTTTGAGATACTGTCCACTTGCTAGGTAAGAAAATAATGTTACCACAAACTAAAGAAATTTACTTAAAACTTAAATAATTATTATATTATTCATTATTCCTGACAACCTAATACCTAAGTTTTTCCTACTACTTTAAGACTGATTCATAAGTATAGTGTTATGACGGAGAGTATAATTTGGAGGCCTTTCCAGTAGGATTTTCTCAGTAGCAGCACGAAATCCAAACATTTGTTCATAAACACCAACCGGCTCGCCCTGAATTGCTTGGCCCTTAAAACACAACAGGCGAAAAATATTTGTGTATTTACTCAGCCTTTCGCCGTCCACTGCTGAACGTAGGCCTCCCCAAGAAAGCGCCAACCATCCCGGTCTTGAGCAGCCCTAATCCATCCGTTTCTCGCCACCTTTCTCAAGTTGTCAGGCCAATATACTCATGCATGGGTGTAAAAATTGAATTTATGTTTGTATGTAAAATTATTACCTTAATTCACATACATACATACATACATAGCCTCACGCCTGTATTCCCTGAAGGGGTCTCGTGCATTTCTGCACCCACATTTCGCCAGGTCACAGTCCCACGTAATAGGGGGCGAGCCTATTGCCGTTTTTCGGGTACAATTCCAAACTCCGTGGTGCTACTGAGAATTTCCTAACGGAAAAACCCAATAACACTTTGCCCGACCCGGGAATCGAACCCAGGACCTCTAGATCGCACGGCACATAACTGTGCCGCGAGACCACGAGGCAACACGAGGTGCCTTAATTCGTCATGTATAAAGAATCATTTATGACTATATTTCTTGAATTTATAATGTGACATTAATATATTAAATATGGAAAGATGTCGTTCGTAATATGCGTACAACCGGTTCGCCGCATGAAGTTAAGTAGTGACATAAATTAATAATACTAGATCACATAATATTTCTTCGTAATTCATTAATATTCCACAGGATAAAATCATATTTGGAACGAACTAAAATATTAAATTTTGTGAACTTAAAATGAAGTACCAAGCATGTTAATTCTTAAAGATATGATCATGAAATCATCGCATGTGCTTATTAGATATACCAAAATTTCTTAAACATTAAATTCCATTAAATTGAACTCAACATATTGAACATATTGAAATGTGTGTATTCATTATAAATTTTCACTTACCTTAACTTTCTTAAAATTTCTTAGATGTGTAGTCCGCCAACCCGCACTAGGTCAGCATGGTGGACCGAGGCCTAAACCCTCTCAGTTTCAGAGGAGGTCCGTGCCCAGCAGTGGAGCGTATACGGTCTGATGATGAATGAATAACGATGATGAAATTGAACTCTGTTAACCGACATTTTTAAAAAACTTCATTTACTATTACATGAAAAAATTTAATCTTTTGCAATATTCGCATCCGGGAGATCGAGATGAAGATAATATTTCCATTATTAATTATTTTAACTGAATCCACTTCGATAGACACTTATAACATGGCCTAGATAGTGAACTTCTAATTCGCACTTCCTACGTATTACGGTACAGGTGAATCTATTAGGTATGCTAATTGTTGAGGTGATAGTAATTATAATTCCATTGACACGCAATTGAACTCACGATGTGTTCCTTCCGTTGATTTGTGGCTATAAATAAAGGTAACGATTTTGCACCTATGCTAGTCGCCACGGCAATATAAGCACATTACTGTTTATACCATTACATAACTATCTTCTTTTTCTTCTTCCTAGTCGTTTCCTCATTACTGAAGGTCGTGACCACCATGCGTGTGGCTCTCCTGTACCCTTCGCACCACCTTCCTCATGGCATTCCTATTCTGTGCCATTCGTAGGCAAGCCATAACTATCACATGATATCAAATATTTACTTAATGACTAAAAATAAAAAAAATGGTAGATCAATTCATTTATAAGCAAATATTTGAATAATTGATCACATGTTTGGTTAGTATTGAAAATACTCTTTGCTATTCACAATTCTTACAAATACACAAAACGATGTTGGTTATTTGCAGGAACTTCTAAACGAAAATGTATGAATAAAAGTGGTTGTTCTTTGAAAATGTGAAAGGTTTTTTGAACTTTAAATTCGCAATTATCTCGACACAAATGGATCTACTTCATAGTGGATGTATCTTTGCCTTAGTGAAAATCAGATGTAAGGCAACACCGTTGTATTTAGTTCTGTGAATAAGATTTTTGGAAGCCTAACCTTCTGTCAGTGTAGCCTATTCTTCTCGTGACTGCCTCGTAGTCTTGCTACACAGGTATGTGCCGTGCGATCTAGAGGTCCTGGGTTCGATTTCCGGGTCGGGCAAAGAAATTCTTGACAAGCTTCCTCAGGAAGTCCAATAATTCGATTCTCCTTTATTTCATTTGAATGATTTGAAACACCATTCTTTCAAAGATATCAGTATCAAAAACAGCGTCAAGCAAATGAGAAAATTTAAAATTCTAAACGAATCTTTTTGCTTGCAACCTCTCCGGTTGTTGAATCTTAGCCAGGGCGCACATATCCGACTTTTAGTAATTACGTGTATAAAAATACTAATATTGTGCTTTAATTATCACTTTCTTATATTTTTGAAGAAAGCTTTCTATAGGTTGCAAACGACAGAATTTACAGGGAGTCTACGAAAGACATATAATCTTAGTGGAATAAGGCCTTACGTCTTTCAAAGGCATAATAGGTTTGTACCTTGTATAAAGTTAAATAGCAACATAGTTACTATCTAGTTAGATTAAATTATATAAGTACTATACTCTGAAAAAATATAAATACCATTAACACATTTTAGCACCTATCGCTTCCAAACGTGACCGTAAAAAAACCTAAAACTTGAGTGCGTTCCATCAGGCTCTTTGGTACTAAATCCTTAGAGATAAGATGGTAATATACGCCACACACGGCATTGATATCTAAACAGCCTAAGAGCCTTTGAGTTAAATAAATCCCAAGGATGGTACATGACGACACATCCCATAATACTCGTATATCAAAGTATGAAGACACACTCAGTACTTTATGACCCTATCATATTTTACGAGACTGATATCAATATTGTTCCGATACCAAAACGGCAAAGTATTGCGTATGAGTAACCGAATAACCACTGTTCTGGGTTTTACCAAAAGCTATAACATCGCTAATACTATAAGAAGGTTTTGATGTGACAGCTCGTTGGCATAAATTCGATCGTAAATTCTTACCAATGCTGTGCGTAACAAAAAAACGCAATAAAATCGTAGCACAAAATAAAAGGTATAAATATGTTGAATAACAATAATTTACTTAATGGTACAAAGCGATAAATCATTTAAAGATTATAAATGTGAAAGTGAATAGAAGCATGACAGTTTCGTTGTCTATATATACTCAGGCTATCGCCGTCCGCCGCTGAACATAGGCCAAGTAAGTTTTCGTTGTGTAAGGGCAACAAAGTCCTACAAAATAGGCAAAAAAATCCCTAATAAATATAAAACTTAAAGAGGGACTTAAAATTTAGTCTTAGTCGTAAATTCATAGGATACTTCTTTCAACATCAGCTCCGGGAAATTTACTACTTAGTAAATCAAAAAAATCCAAAGAGTTATGAATCCTCAAGCCTCTGCAATTTCATTTATTCGGACGCCTAACCTGGTTATAGTCTAGAAAAAAATCCTTGGTTTATGTTACTACCGTTCAATGTATTTACTTTATCAGTCATCACCTTTTAGTATAAATTTTAGTTACATTTTGTAGGAAAAAATACATAATCCCTGCCTGGGGATAAAATATAGCGAACACAACTAATAAAATAATAATTCAAATTTAAAAGCCGCCAAATCAAACCGCACGTCAGACCCGTGTGTTTGATCTATTAAATTGAAATATTAAAAGGGTTCTATCCTAAAACTAAAGAAGCTATTAAATCGCCTCATAACAGATTCAGTAATTTACCTATACGTCTTGTTATGGTCGTTTCACAAGATTAAAACCGCGGCCACCCTTCATAAATCCTACCCTACGCGCCTACATTCATATAAAATTCATGAAATACGTAAAAACGAATTCTGGTTCCTACGAATTGTCAATGCATGGTTAGTACGCCTTGTAGGATGGGAGTACAACAGGAAGAATTTTGCCTACAGGAGTCTGGAGATCATAAATCAATCGCCGTCGAGTCTGATGATGCAGAGCAGTTGTCAGTTAAAGATTAATGGCAATATTGATTTCAGATGATTGGATAAAAAAGGATCCCTAACAAGCAATGAGTTCGAGAATAGGAACATCAATAAATTTATACTTGTCTAGAGGTCTGACCCTACTTCAGAAAAATAAAACAATTAAATTAAGCGTATAAAAAGATATTGGCAAACTTTTTATCGAAATGAATTTTAAATCGACTTAGTTGTTTCGTAGATAGCTCCATACTTGAACAAGCTTTAATCCTTGAAAACATATTCATATAAAATTCTTTCGAAATATAATAATGACATGGCATTTTAACTTTAGTCGTTGCAATATATGCACAATCTCAGGACTGAAAAAAGTTTGTTTTTTGGACAATTACGACGGTTATTTTAAAGACGATTTTATGGTTACAATATTACTAGCATGTTCATATTAGTCGATAATCGAAATTATATCTCGAAATTTATTTATTTTTATTATATAAAGCCATCGAAACTGACCCCCTTTTAAAATCTCTCGATTAAAATTCGCAAAAATTTTGAAAACCAAATAATTACGAAGTCTAAAATATCATCTACGGGGAGAAATATACAGTATTGGATATTACAAATTGATGGTAACATTAGAAGGAAACTATGTATACCCGAATAGATTTGGGACAACGCGGCGCAGGATTCTGTTCATTGACACCTAGCAACCGTATGCACCCCAAACACTGCGTGAATTTTTTATATCTCTGGTGTGTATCCTCCCTAACCAGTATTTACTGCATTTTCGTAGAAAACCTCAAATAAAATGGACTCTATGCATATTATAGTATCATCATGCGGACGGGATGGTGTTTTATTCGTCTCGCGGGGCATGTTTACGGCTTCGATTTTATTGGGAGGTGTGTCAATAGTAAAAACAGTGTGTGGTCATTTTCCAACAACAACGCTGTTAACATACGACCTGATGCGAAGTACAGTAAAAAGCTCTGGCATTTGAAACAAAATGCGAACGGTCTAGTAGTTTAGAATAACTTATTTCATAGAATTGTCTTATAAGAGTTGCTGCGTCGTTTCTGTTTGGCAATTCTTGATTAACATTCTATTTATTAGTTTAAATTTAACAGACTATACGAATCTTGCTCTGCTAGCACTTTGGATTCCCTGCTATTACTGCTAATAAAAATCCTCAACCTTACTCAATTTAAATGCTTTGGGAATTTAATCAATCAGGCCAAAAAAAATGGCGCTTAGGTAAACGTAGTGTAAGACGTCCTGCAGCACGATGGTCCGACGACTTGAGAAAGGTGGCGGGTAGCGGATGGATAAGGGCTGCTCTAGACCGGTATGGTTGGCGCCTACTTGGGGAGGCCTTCGTTCAGCAGTGGACGGCGATAGGCTGAGAATAGAACAGAGAAGTGCGGTGTCACATCTAAAATGTTATTTTAAAGACGTAATAGTATACAGAAGTCAAGCAAGTTTAGTAGCAAATACTGGCTCAATAAACCAAACAAATCAAGAAAGCATCCTTGCCAAAGTCCCAATCATAGTCCATACGCTGTCTTTATGCAAATACAAAATTTGCATGTTCAAATAGTACAAGTATGCGTTAAAAGCACAATAAAGTTCAATCATGCAGGCAGGCGGTACAGTTTGTATCGTACAATAATGTTTTATGATGACGTTGCTCCCACGCCGGCGGGAATCAACTCTGTTGATCCCACTGGAAGATGAATGGATCGCGCTATTAAAATATATAGAACACAGCCCTAGCGACATGGAGGAAGTACTAAGGATCCATTTCAGGGAACATGTGAATAATTTTGTCTGTATTTTTGATCGGTATATAATTTTTTTTGATACATACATACATAAACTCACGCCTGTAGTCCCTGAAAGGGTAGGCAGAGGTGCATTTCTGCACCCACATTTCGCCAGTTGGTTATCAGTCCCACGTAATAGGGGGCGAGCCTATTTCCGTTTTTCGAGAACATTTCTAGACTCCGTGCTGCTACTGAGAATTTCCTAATGGAAAAACCCAATAACACTTTGCCCGTCCTGGGAATCGAACCCAGGACGTCTAGATAGCACGGCACATACTTTTACCGCGAGACCACGAGTCATTTTTTTTTTGCTTGATATTAGTAACATAAAGAATTATTATAGATTTCGTTCTCCGCAATGGTATCACTATAAATTATATAACCTCAATAGCAATTATTAAAATCATTATACGGTGGTGTATCAGATATGAAAATTACAAATTAATTATAATGTAAACACAATCCTATAATTTACAATTAAAAGTAGTTATTGGCAGATGTTTTCTCACCTGCAAGTATCAGGCAAATATATTGTATCTGGCTCGATTAACCCAAACTAATTATTGCTTCAAATGCTCACACTTGCACTGATAGGGCGCACGTGTTAAGAAGACAGAGGCAAATATAAAGGCTCGTACACAAGAAATAAAATAAGTATTTATTAATTGTGAAAAATAAATATATTAATACTTCGAACTAATTATGAAACTTAACATGTTTGTTCACAGGTCGACTAATAAATTATAATATACATTATATATTGACATATTTTAGGATCGCTTAACTTAAAAAAAAATCTAGTGTAATTAGATAAGTGTTAGTTTAGTGCATGTAATATTGTATAAATGTTTTTTTGTTTGTTTTTGTATAATCTAATATATCTTTTTCTTTATATGATTAGTTGTTCACTACTGCAATTTATGTTTTAACTAATAGTGGAAACTGTTTTGGAGTGTGTACTATATTTCTACTTTATATTTTTGACTGTAATTACTTTGTATGTTTCCCAAAGATTTTTTATTTTATTTTTTATTATTAATGAAATGAAATTAAATTGCTTTGAAATTGCTTTATGAAATGAAATGAAATCGCTTTATTTGCCTTCTTATTATTTATTTGCTCGAATTATTTACTCGATCGGTCGTCATTTTATTTTTATTTTATTTATTTTGTGCACATTTTATATTAGATATCAATTTGTATTTGATGTTTTTATAATGGTTTAAGTTACACTTGGAGCTTTGGGTTAATTTATATTTATTTATGAATTTATTCAAATGATTTGGTTTAAGAAAGAAGTTTATTATTAATATAGGTACTTTATTCTACTCCATAGTAGGTACCTACTATATCCGGCGAAAATAAAATAAACGTCATTTAGAAAAACAGGCCACAACTATTATGAGATAATAGGAGAAGCAAATTGAACTGAGAACTGAGCAAATTGATTGATAATTAACCCTTATGTGAGTGACAAATAAAACACCTTTACCAGAGTGACGAGGTACCCGGGTACCTTCATACAGTTTATACGTAATGTAGACAATCAAGATCTGTTTTTACGTTGTATTTACATAATTGGAATATTATTATTTTAGTTAAGATAAAAAGTTCAAATCTGTAGCGATCAAAGCGGAGGAAGGGTGGACAACACAACAAGGGTGGACAACGGTACATGGTTATCGGCGCGCAAGAAACACTTACAATGCATCGTGCTTGACATGGATACTTGACTGTATACGTTTGTTTGCATTGTACGAGGTTATTTACCTATATTTTGTGAATTTATAATTATTTCATAATGAAATTGGAGTGAGTACTTCTAAGGAATGACCACGTGTTCGAAGATATAATTCAACAGAATTACATACTAGCGATATTAGCAGAATCTTCTAGTGGCGAAGGTGAGATTGTTGCTTCTCATAATGAACATGATTATATTCCTTTGGTTGAAGAGGATAGATTGGAAATTTCGGATGTTGAGCCAAAAGCTGGAATGGAAATTTACATTGACTCTTACGATTCCAATGCGTTTTTGAAGGGGTATCGTTTGAAAATATTGTTATTGCAAAAGATGGAACGCGGTGGCAGTCTGATCCACTTCCAAGGACACAAATTATTATTCGTCAACGGGGCGGGCTGCATCTTTCAGTAAACTTTACAATCAAATAGAAATATTCTAAAATATATTGTCCAATGAACATTTCATTGGACATTGTGACATAATCTTGAGGAAAACTAATCGGAAAGGCACTAATATTACTGTAGCATACAATAATAACTGATGGAAAATTACCCTGATATCAGCAAGCGACCGAAACACCATGATTGATTCAGATGCTGTTACGCTTCAGAAGGTTTGATAATGATGGAACGCGCCCTGAATGTTTGTTAGCTGATAAAGCAGCTGCTTTATGAGATATTTGGACTACGTTCATTTCAAATTTGAATAAAATCACAGGCCTCGTGAATGTATTACTGTTGACGAACAGAAATATGGATATCGTGGGCGGAAGTGCTTTACTCAATACATGCCATCGAAATCTAAAAAAGTATGACATAAAAATATTCTGGGCTTGTGATGCAAATAATTCCTACCCCCTAAATGGACAAACATATACAGGAAAGTCAAGTGATGGCAATCGTCAAATAAATGTTGGAGAATGCACTGTATTAGATCTCGTGGCTTAATATAAAAATTCAGGACTCAATACATAAAGTATGTGCTGTCCTGAGGTCTTGGGTTTGATTCCCGGGTCGGGCAAAGTGTTATTGGGTTTTTTCCATTAGGAAATTCTCAGTAGCAGCACGGAGTCTGGAATTATGCTCGAAAAAAAAACGGCAATAGGCTCGCCCCCTATTACGTGGGACTGATACATACCTGGCGAAATGTGGGTGCAGAAATGCACCTCTGCCTACCCCTTCGGGGAATACAGGTGTGAGGTTATGTTTGTATGTGTGTTAATTAATTTTTGTACGAAAATAATAAAATAACTTTTTTCATAGTCATACAAAACACAAGGAGGTACCCGGGTACCTTGTCACTCTATTGTGAGTTTAAAATGAGTTTTGGTGTCCACAAAACATTGTAAATAATTGAGTGGGTCAAAACATTAAAACATATAAAATTTATAAATAGTTGAGAGCTCTCAGGAAATCCCAGCTACCTACAGGGCGTAAAACATACTTTTATTTAAATTTGAAAATGCTAAAGGTACCCAGGTACCTCACTCACATAAGGGTTAAATATATACCAAGAACGTAACTTTCCTATGATTCCCTCATTCATTCTAACAACACTAATAATTTCTGTTTTGTGTAGGTTATCCTGGTCACCTCTTATCGCCCAAACGGCCTTCCAAACCTCTAAAAAAATACCGCAATCAATTAACCAATGCCGATAAAAGAGGTGTAAAAAAGTCCTGTGTACGCAAGCTAACATTAATCGAGCGCATCAATCAAATAGTCCTTAATGAATTGTCTGTTTATTCGAGGGCGAGCTTCGATAATCTCGCCGGAGATAGGGTTACACAATGGAAGGTTTTAATGTGCGCTTTTTGTGCCTTTTTCAAACAAGTTTTATTTAGAAGCCTAGAGTTGAGAAGGGGCTGCTTTGTTTTTCTAATTGTGATGAATTGGATACAGAATTGGCGGTGAAGTATAATACTAATTAATAGACCCATCCCATAGTAAGAGTAGTCTTTCTAAATTAGGTATTGGAAACTACTAGGATTTTTAGGCTTAATTACACTGAGATTTAATAACTTTGTAGGTCTCACAAAAGTTTGTAGTACGGGGAAATACGAACGGTCATTGTTACGAACTGATCACTACATTTCAAAAACACATATTATGTAGTTGAACGTACAAACAACGTTATACTTACAAAAAATTAACATTGGTAACTTCTATCTAACTAGCTAACTCTAGTGGAGACCTACTACTCGTATGCCCGCATGGTTAAACTCAATTACGGAATGCTTAGATATAATAAAATTAATCAAAACGTAATAGATTTATAATTATGAAAATAATCAAAATTAATAATCCTAGGATATTTAACAAACTATTTTTATCATAGACTACAGACGCCTCAAACTATTAATAGTTAAAAAAGCGATAGTATCGTTTTGTTTGTATATATTTTACAGTGCGCTGTTCAGTAAGTCCAGATGATGAATGGTCCGTACCGATCTTTATCGAGACTCGGTTACCGTCTCATCTACTTCATTGTTAATACACCATTGTCATATTATATTTATAATAGATTCGTATCGCTGGAGCGTTTTCCATCGCGTTGCGGCTCGAATAATCCACTTTCTAATAATATTACCGGTCGTAATATCAATTTGGCCGCGAGATGAGTAATTACAAAGACTCAGTGGTCTTGACAAATGTGTTGTGAAATATGTACCGTACAAATTTGATTGGATCCGGTGTGCTAGTGTACAAGGATGTGAGTTTGATGGATGCGGTAAAACTACTCAGAGGAGACTGAACAGGCGAAAGCAGATTAGAAGGCCTTTTGTTTAATACACCCTGTTATACCTATTACGTATGACGTAGGAAGACGGACGGTCGAGTTGAAGTTGGTATATCGACGTTGTTTTTTTTTGTATAGACGCAACTCTACTAACAGGCCTAAAAGGTGAGTCCATTGTCTTACTTATTCTGGTCACGTCCGCAGTGGTTGAATGGATAACCTAATAACTTATTCCATTTTACTAACGATCGACCCCGGTTACAAATAACAGAATACAGAATTTTGTAATTTTATTAAATGTCATTTATAGACAAAAATAATAGTAGACAATTCTTTAACGCGTTCAAAATTTTGAAATAAAACATGCAAGAAAATTGAATATGAAATTGATGGTTTGTTTCCAGAAATAATCTCTCATGTAGACATTATACGAAAAATTCTGAAGTCATTATATTTTTTTTTAAATACACCCAACAGTCACATACATACATATTTCTGACCCCACATTAAGATACAAGTCTTGTGTCTTGGGTATCAGAATCTAGCCAACTGCACCACGGGGCTGTCTATTATATGAATTATAAATTATATTATTATATGAAATGTCATTTCTGAAATAATAGATATATAACTTAAATTTCTGTGCAAGGTAAAATCATCATAACCAAACTTTACACAGTATCGTCGTGTCCATTCTTTCTCACGTTGTTGACGGCGGCGCTGCATTCCACGCGCGGAAGTGGGGCGTCCAAATCCGAGATCACGAGCTTCGATGTAAACACAATCGGCGGACACATACGACACCGCTCATTACTATGTGGACATAATAAGTGTTACAAAAAATAACATATGGACTAACTTATGGACGTTTCTAGAACTGCGCTTAGAAGGGCAGGTATGTTGTGGGATAGGGCCATAAAAAACTCTATTGCGAGAATTTACATTATGTACCAATAAATTATTATAAATACAGTTCAAGCTTATAAGAATTTACTTTCAAGCAAATGTATTGTGACACATCTGGGATCAGCGTGTGTATGTCTGCCAACATTAGTTGATAATTGGAATTATTATTTGCCACCAAATACTCCATACCAACTTACTTTCTATCTTAATAAATGGAGACAAAAAATGTTTTTTTCCATGCGGTTAATTCACATGGATCATATTACATAAACTATATATCAGCTATAAATATTTCCACGTTGATGTAATGCTTCGTTAAGGACAATAAAGTAGTGAGTCAGAGATATTAACAAAGTCCCATTCAACACCTACATTACGACAAAGTGATTGTAATGATGATGCTGCACTACAATTCAATTTGGTAATGTTGCAAAAAATTAAAACAAAAAAAAACAATTAACAACTGAACAATAGAACATTGCAAGCAAGTCATAGGACGCATATTGACGAATAATTTATTTCGAAATTAATTATATCATGACTGCTATTAATTTAAAATATAAAAGTGTGTTTTTTAAATGTATAAAAATATGGTAAGTTATTTAATACCTATTATTAATATGTTTACAATTTACACAATGACAATACTTCCAATATTAATAAGAACCAGAGCTACCACTTGGGCATCGTAGCCTAGAGAATTAGATCAGCGGTCTAACTGACTCATATTGTAATATGAGTAAATCAATTAATATTGCTTGAAACGTAACAATACTTACCATTAACCGTTGCAGCATACACATACACGGATCCTAATGCCGAATAAGTCCTTAGCTCTTACTTGATAGAGAGCGATCTAGTTGCCCTTTTTGCCACATTTTTAGCCTCCGCGCTGCCACATCGCACCCTTACAACAATTTTCCTAATGGAAAATCGCCCGATTCAGAAATGAAATCCACTTCTACTCAATTTGACGACATATTCTTGTCTCTCAAGACCAATGGAGCAGTCTAATAAATCTAACTTACTTAACACGTTCACTGTGGAGCCATTTTTCATGGACTTTCAGCTAGTGCGTGTGAGGTCTAGTCAACCTCATATTATAGTTCAATCAATTTTCAAAAAAGCGATTTTGACTGCCGCTCTTGCGAGAAATCACGCATGTGGCTTATTCGACCTCATGACGCACTGACCGTGTTAAACAAAAAAAATAATAAAAATTCGACCCTCCACAGTCAATTATGTGACGTCACTGAACTCGCAAGTACCGGTAACCTACGAAATGAACTCGGCTCTAGAATGTCTCATAACGGTTCCGCAATCAGTTACTGGCCGATATCGCGACACTTCCCATGCTTTTTCCAAGCCTTGTCGTCCTGTATCTAGGTAATTAATGTGTAATTTTTTCCTTGTCGATTGTTATACTCGATGGATTGTGATGACGTAATATAATATTAACAATAAAAATATTGCCTCGTGGTCTCGCAGCACAAGCATGTACCGTATCTAAAGGTCCATGGTTCGATTCCCAGGTCAGGAATGTTATGGAAGGGAGGAGGAGTTATTGGATTTTTTCAAGATAAAATTTTCAGTAGCAGCATGGAGTCTCGAAATCTGCACAAAAACAGCAACAGGCTCGCCCCCTATTTTGTTAGCCGACCGATGATGTCATGTCACATGCGTTAGTGTATGTATGTCTATATGTGTAATAAAAAGCATGACAACGTATTCATAAAATTTAGGTCAAGGTGGTAGATCCACGCTGCTGTTTGCTTAAATCAACTTAAAAAAATACAGTATACCTACACCAAAACAGAATGAAGCTAAAACCACGCGGTCTACACCCAACAGTCATAAATAGTTCTGAACCCGAATAAATATAAAGTCTCATTTTGTGAGTGTACCTAACAGACACTTCACTTAGATAAAAAGCCAGCAAGACTGAATAAATAATAACATTTATTCATTAAAAGTATTTCCGTTACAATGGCTTAAAACTATTACATAACATATTGTTCTTAACATGCATATTTGCCAGGGGTTCCCAAACTAGGCAGAGCCTGTCATCATGGGAGACCAAACTAACAATTAAAAATAATAGAATTTAAAACAAATAGGGCGTAAAAGCCGTCTCTAATTAATCAGCGATATACTTTTTAGGCCTGGCCATTAAGTGACTGCTGTTTAAAAGTAAATATATACTTTGGACTACATAGTAGATAAGTTTATATAGTAGGTATGTGTGTACGAGTATTACAAGTATAAAACTTGGCAATATTAGCATCCGCCCGCGGTGTGGTACAATGTTTATCACACAATCATAAGAGGCCGTCAAATATCATTATCGTGGAATGATGGATGGGTAATTCTTAAAGTCGATCTGATTACATTAGTTGGCCTAAAGATGCGTGGGACACTAAGTACAATGCGTCGTTTAGAGATGTATTTATATCATTATATCGATACATGGTCGTTGTGAAAACGCAACTTTAAAGGTCATTGGAAAATCATTACGTACTATCAGATTTGACCAATTAAATTTATCGTCTGAATAGAAAATTTAGAAACGTCGAAAAGTATTAAGAACGGATTGTCTTGGATTTATGTATTAGCTGAAGTGGCAGCATAAAAGACAATGTAAACTTATATTTTCTGGAATATTTTCTAGAATAATATTACAAAAATATTAGATTTTATATTCATAAAGTTATTCACAATATTATAAAGACACCATTATTTTGTTAATTAACACTAAATTAAAGTAATTACTTTATTAATAAAAAACAATATTGTTAATATTACGATATTTTATGATTAAATAACTACCAAATAATCTGTGTTGATAGCATTACAAATAGTTAAAATAACTATTTGAAAAGTATCATCAGCTAACAACGCTGTGTTTTCCCCTCGTTCAGCAACGCCAGCAGGAATTTTCATTAAATTTTCTTCTCATCAAATATTCTAATGTTCCAAAACCAGTATTTAATATCACCACGCTTAGCGTTCGCACACAATCGATCAAACGAGCATTATCATCGACCTGGATAATCCCTAATATTCCAATACCCACACAAAGCATTCACCATCTAAGCACATTAAATATTTTGTATAATCACCATTCGGTAAATGGAACCAGTTCATGCTCCATCGTTGATTGTACGCTTAAGCGTGTTTGCATTGAAGATCCAGCAAAAAATACGGGCCATAAAACATATAGATACAACGATACCATCAGACGCAATTATTGTTATTTAAGATCGCATCCATAACTCCGCCGACGCTAATGTCCAAACAAAACCATCGAACATGCAAACAAATTTACCGAAATTGTTCGCTGCTGAATAAAAATTACGAGCGATATGAACGACCGTGTCCGCGCCGGACCAGCTTTTAAATCTTATATCCTCATATTTATGTCGTCGTAAAACAAAAACATGATTTTCGGACTCTCAATGTCTGCCCTTTGTATTCACTGACCGGCTATTTACATCCTTATTGCCTTTGAGAACGATTACGAAAGTGCTCATCGTCCCATACGGCTTTATACCTATTGAATATGAATATTTCTTTGTAATAATAATTAACAAGAGCCCCATATCCGTCACAACTCCAGACACTATGGTTAAGGGTCACGTTGAACTAGTGCGGGTTGATGCACTTCACTTACCTAATAAATTTGTATTCTTATACCATAAGAATACATTTCTACCTACCTTTCGCGAATACAGGTAGTAAGGATAAAAAAAAATTCTTCGTCGGTAAAGAATATTTTTTAATTATAACTATTTATATACACATTTCACTCCGAAAATTAGTACAACTTTTGCAACTTGCATAAATATATGTACATGCAAGGGAATGGAACCCGTGAGTATCGATGTGGTGTTTCAGTAAACCACACACCTTATCCAAGCAGCAATCTAGCTGCATTTTTTAAATTTCCATCAGAGGGTAATTTTATTCAGTTTTATATTTTTTCGAAACAGATGAGGGTAGTTGCGGGTTTACATACTGTCAAACGCGACTGCTCTGCGCTCAGTTGTACCGTTGTGGCGTAGTCCTTACCTTATTTTGATTATCTCTTAAGCACTAACAGTAGGTGTGGTGACGTAGCCTATAGGGGTTTTAATAAGATTCTAGATGTGATAGAAATGTGATCGTATTATAAACGATATAATTCTGTGTCTATTAAAAAGTATAAAGAGTGAGTGAGAAGGTGTAGTGTGAGACTAATTAATACTTTAGTGCTATTTTGTGCTGTTGTGCATTATCAAGTAAGGAGGAATTCAGAACTCCAAACTAAAAAATACAAACCTAGGTAAGTGCATAGAACCTCTTTTACTGTCATACTTATAAACCGCTATATTTGAATATATTTTACTGAATTTAAGGTTTCCTTCAAAATCTGCACTAAAATTTTAGATAATAAAAAAACGGGTGGCACTCCGGGAGTGCCGACAGAAGTGAAAACTTCAACATTAACGTTGTGCATTTTTGAATATTTTGGAATGGTTAGGGAATAATTTCGCACGAATTGCTTTTTTTATCACTATAAAAGTACTATCATTTACGTGGTAAAATACAATATTTATTACGCTATCGTACACAAACATGACAATTTATATTACATAATTAGTCTTACGCATTTTCGATCCGAGTCACGTGATCTGACGTGAGTTCAACATTTTTTACCCATCACAAAAAAGTGCACAGCGCCGCTTGTACGGGCTAGCACGTACATTTTTCATATTCAGCATTTTACGCGACACCGATGCGTTTTGAGCAGTGCGTCACACGAACATAAAGCGGTCGGTCGCGCGTACTCATCCTATCAAATTGTAATCTATCATTCTATCATTAATCTATCATTTCTATCAAATAAAATCATATTTAAAAGTCTATCATTTCTATCAACCAAAGCTTGTACGGGGTTCCGTCTCAGCCCGTACATCTTTGTGGTCCTTCGAGCCGGATTTGAACCAGCGACCTATGGATATTCAGTTACTTTGTGGTCCTTCGAGCATTTTAGTGTCCTCACGTGTGATCTGTGACTGTAAATGTGCTTCGCGAGTGAGGACTGAACCAGAAAAAGAAGCGAGCTATCAGTGGACATTGATTGTTAAATCATTATCATCGGAAGGCAGTGGGCAGATTTGTTGCAGTCAGTAAGCATAGACCAGCAGATCTAAACAAGTAAGATCTTTCCATTTTTTCATACCTCATCATGTCAAAGCCTCAGGTTCCTCTAACTCAGTGCCAGGGAACGAGTAGCAAAACAGAGGAAATGCTACGTAAGCAACAGAGTAATTTTAAGGCATTCGAGCATACTGTAATTAATATCAATTTAGAATCAGTAAATGAAAAATGGGAATTCGATCATTTGCTACGTGCTTTGCAATCGCGTTGGTCTATCATCGACACTATGCATTGGGACTTAGATAGTGAGCTGGGGGGTAGGAACCCAGATTATGAAACAACTTTTTTTAATTACGAAAGAAAGTACAATGATATAATCAAGGCGATCAATCGCAAAATGTGGGCTGTATCTCACCGAGAACAGTCGACACCTCATGTAGAAATACCGACGTTCGGCGGTAACTATCATCAATGGAGTTCTTTTAAAGATTTGTTCACTGAAACTATACATGGAAATCCTTCATTGTCTAATGCCCAGAAAATGCAGTTCCTCAAAACTAAAGTTAAGGGTGAAGCAGAGAGGCTAATTCAACATTTACCCATAACATCGGATAATTATACAACATGTTGGGACATTCTCAACAATAGATATAATAACAAACGTCTGATTTTCCGCTCGCACATCGATATATTATTAAACATCCCATTGGTGCAGCATACTTCCATAAACCACATAAAGCGGATTCATGACACAACATTAGAAACACTGAACGCAATCAAAAATTTAGGCGTCGACATTGAGTCCTGGGATCCACTACTTGTTCATATTCTAACCCAAAAATTGGACACAGAGACGCATAATGACTACGTCGCCTCAGTAAAGCAACCCCGAGAATTACCTGTCCTACAAGAATTTTTATCATTTCTAGAAAGCAAGTTTACAAGTTTAGAGTCTTCTAGAAAGAAATCTGATAATTCTATCAAAATCCAGCATAGTTATAACCAATATTCGCCACAACAATTCAACAAATATAATCGAAACTTGATTAAGCAATCATTTCCAACGCATAATAAAATTTTTCCACAGCAACAAACTAAAAATAATAATTCATGGAAGTTTTATAAATGTGGAATTTGCAAAACCAATGAACATTGTCTATATTATTGTCGGCAGTTTTTAAATATGACACCACACCTTAAGCGGCAAACGGTATTGAAATTGAGTGTTTGCGAGAATTGCCTTTATTCGCATAACGGTAAGAAGTGTATTTCAGAAAAAAGGTGTATTGAATGCAATGGAAGGCACAATACCATTTTGCATGAAGCATTTATAGATCACAATATCAATAATCGTATCACGGCAAAGGTAGCAACCGACGGAAATACCTCGAAATCGGAGCCTTCGCCGCAACTACGGAGCAAGTCGCACGTGTCACTGCAACGTGACATCCCTGAAGTACTGCTGGCGACAGCAATACTCAAGGTTCAAACCTGTGATGGGACTTTCGTTAACATGCGAGCTTTAATAGATCAGGGGTCTCAAACATCACTCATAACCGAACATGCTGCCCAACTGTTGGGTATGCCCCGAGTTCGATGTCGTGGAGTGATATCAGGAGTAGGAGCCAAAGAAAGCAATTGCAAGGGAGCTCTTTCTATCAAGTGTGTAGCCACAATCAGCAATTTTGAATTTGAGACAGAGGTGTTTATCATGAAAAACCTTATCAAGAGGCTACCTAATTATAGTTTTTCTAAACCAGATTGGACTTATTTAGATAACATTACGTTAGCAGATCCTGAGTTTAATATAAGTCGCCCTGTTGATCTACTGTTGGGGGCCGATATTTACTCTTTGATACTACTAGAAGGAATCTGCAGAGCCGGCGATAACGTACCCATAGCTCAGAACACTCGTTTGGGCTGGATATTAACTGGGAATGTAAAAACATTGCAATGCAATGTTATTATTAATGATTTAGAGGAAATCCATAAGTTTTGGGAAATTGAGGATATAAGTGAGGAGTCGAATCTATCAATGGAAAATCAGAAATGCATGGAATTTTTTAAATCAACCACAAACAGACGTCAAGATGGGCGATATGAAGTACGTTTACCAATGAAACCAAAATTTATGGAAAATTTAGGAGAGTCAAAATACCAGGCTATAGCGCAATTTAAAGCGTTAGAAAACAAATTTAAAAAACACCAAACTATGGAAAAACAATATAAATTATTCATCGATGAATGCCGCGTGCTCGGACATATGATACCAGCAGTAAGCAACATGAATCCGGAACGTGCACAATGTGTATTAACACACCATTGTGTGCAATTTAATGATATTAATAATAAGTTTAGAGTTGTATTTAATGCATCTTGCAAAACATCTTCGGGGAAAAGTCTAAACGATTTGATGGAATGTGGCCCAAATCTTCAACAAGATTTGCAGTCATTGATAATCAAATGGAGGCAATTTCAGTTTGCATTCACGGCGGACATTGAAAAAATTTTCAGGCAGATTTGGATACATCCGGATGATCAGCAGCTTTTGAAAATAGTCTGGCGTGACTCGCCATCCGAAACTATCAAGGAATATCAACTCACAACGGTCACATATGGGACAAAGGCAGCTCCCTTTTTATCTATGATGACCCTTAAACAACTTGCACATGATGAGAAAAATAACTATCAAGATAGCAATGCCATAGACGTATTGAAGGATTCGTTTTACATGGATGACCTGGTCCATGGGTGTCACAACATAGAGGAGGCAAAGAAATTACAACGTGAACTTATTCGCTTGTTAAAGTCTGGAGGTTTTCATTTGCGGAAGTGGAAATCGAACGCAAAAGATTTGTTGCAAGATGAAAATGTAGAATCACCGCAAATTAGCGAGGACACCTTTAACTTTAAACAGTCAGAAAATACGAAAATCCTTGGGTTAGGTTGGAACCCACAGGAAGATGTCTTCACGTTTCAATCAACTTTGGAACCGACCGGTGAGGTGCAGAAGATTACAAAAAGAACTTTATTATCAGATATATGTAAGTTATTTGACCCACTCGGTTGGCTATCACCAATATCTACCAAATTAAAAATCATCTTTCAACAAGTATGGGCCGCAGATATCAACTGGGATGACCCACTACCGAATAAGATCTATCAAGAGTGGCTAAAAATTAGAGAGGATATTAATAACATACAACACATTAAGTTACCTAGATGGATAAATGCCTCTGAAGGGGATAGTATAGAATTACACGGATTTAGTGATTCATCGTTGAAAGCCTACGCATGTGTAATTTATTGTCGCGTTAATAAGGGTGAAAAGTCATCCGTAGTTCTGTTAATCGGCAAAACAAGGCTCGTGCCAACAAGCAAAATAGTCACACTACCTAGACTAGAACTAAGTGGAGCACTACTTTTGTCAAATTTGATGGAAAAAGTTAAAAAATGCCTCGGAAATCCGAATATCAAAATCTATGGTTGGGTAGACTCCATGGTAGTTCTAGGTTGGCTAAACGGGGACCCAGCTAGGTGGAAAACATTCGTAGCGAACAGGGTGCGCAAAATCACGGAATATATGCCGTCCAAGTGTTGGCGGTATGTTAAATCAGAGGAAAATCCTGCTGACAGTGCAAGTCGCGGTATGTTTGCATCACAATTAAAGGAACATACTTTATGGTGGCATGGCCCCTCATGGTTACCTTCATTCTATGAAAATCAGCCAAAAGAAAACCCGATCTACAACACATGCGAAGAAATGAGAGAGATAGCACAACAAGTCAACTTATCGCAAAAACAATCATATGACGTCATTGACACACTACTGAGCAAGTATAGCAGCTTTGCGAAATCAACTCGTATACTTGCGTGGATGTTGCGCTCCATATCATTAAAATCGCAACCAAAGCCAACTTTTCTTACTATTACCGAGCTAAGAAGGGCGAAGTATATTTTAATCAAACATGTACAGCAACAAGAGTTTACGGAAGAGATCAAAGGTCTTCAGAAGCATAGCAATGTAGACTCTAAAAGCAAACTGCTTAATCTGAATCCTTATCTAGATGAAAACGGGTTACTAAGAGTTGGTGGCAGAATAAGCAATGCAAAGATAAGCAAAAACATGCAACATCCTATTATCATTCCTCACAACGGATTACTTACCGATCGATTGATTGATCAAGGCCATCTGATGACCTTCCACGGTGGAACTCGCCTAACACTGGCATGGATAAGACAAGAGTTCTGGATCATTGGCGGCAATCGCGCTGTCAAAAAACGCATACATAACTGCGTTACATGCAGAAGGCATAATCCTATAAAAAATACACAAATAATGGGAGACTTACCTGAGTCACGAAGTAATCCGTCACGGCCCTTCAACCATACGGGGGTCGACTTTACCGGCTATGTGGACGTCAAAGCAAATAAAGGTCGTGGCATCAAGACGACGAAAGGCTATATAGCGGTATTTGTGTGCATGGCGACCAAGGCCGTGCACCTCGAACTCGTTTCCGACCTGAGCTCAGCTGCCTTTCTAGCAGCATTAAGGAGGATGGCAGCCCGCAGAGGATCTCCAACCCATATCTATAGTGATAATGGGACAAATTTTGTCGGAGCCAACAAGGCATTACGAGAAGAATATATCAACTTACGAAACACTCTTGACGACAATTTCTACCGAACTATCACAGATATGCAAATACAATGGCATTTCAACGCGCCTTCCTGGCCGAGTGCTGGGGGGCTGTGGGAGGCGGCTGTCAAAAGTCTCAAACACCATATCAAGAGAGTTGTGGGAGAGCAGAAATTAACTTATGAGGAGTATTCCACATTACTAGCACAGCTAGAAGCCTGCCTTAATACGAGGCCTCTTTGCACTATCAGCGAAGATCCAGAGGACATGGATTACCTTACTCCGTCACACTTCTTATCACTTACTATAATTGAGACTGAAAGAGACGCCAGAACGCGATGGCAGCTTACTCAGAAGATTTTTGACGACATCTGGAAACGGTGGAAAACCGAATACCTGTGTCAGTTATCAGCACGTAGCAAGTGGCGGCAACAACGAGCGAACCTTAAGATCGACGACATAGTTATCATTCAAGACGCTAACTTACCACCTGGGAAGTGGGCCCTCGGCAGAATCATAGAGCTGCACCCCGGCAAGGACGGCTATGTTCGTGTGGTATCAGTTAAAACCAAAAATGGGGTAATCAAGAGGTCGATCACAAAACTTTCCTTGTTGCCAGTTCACGAATATCAACAACCTGAAAACAATGCAGAGCAAAATAATATCATAACAAAGACGCCTAATCAACTTTTTAGAGGTAATGAAAATAAGCCATCGAAAGAAAGAACACAACGTCGGAGGGGAAAAATTGGCAATTTTATTTACATAGCTCTCATGTTTTTTATGTTAATCATTACACCATCTAGTTGTGATTACAAAACAGCACCTTTAAATAACAATCAAAGCATTTATTTCGACAAGATCTCCAACATGCGACTCGAACAGGACGAGTGGAAGCTGATCGTCTATTATGATATGAAGCCCTATTGGCAAGGATTTTATCTGCTTAAGAAATACGTTGATCATCTGGGCATCATATGTTCTAATACAACAAAGATACCACAGTGTGACGCAATCCTGATGCAATTACGTCACGGTAGCAATGAACTTGACCATTACAATAGCATGTTGCTTGATCAGCAGTTCACGGAGAACGTGCGACATAAGCGCGGTCTTATCAATCCTATAGGAAGCATAGCACGAGGCTTGTTTGGTGTCTTAGATAACGAGTTTGCTCTGCAATATGCAAGAGATATCGAACAAATCAGGCGTAATCAAAAACGTTTGGCTTCCTTATGGCAAAACAACACATCTATTGTTGAAGCAGAGAACAACATCATTAAAAGAGTCGAAAATGCGATGAACAGACATCACAAGGTATTTAATCAGCACCTGATCAGTTTAGAAAGGGGATTCAACACAATCAAGGATGGAGTTCAAGAATCACTAATGGCTAGCAGTTTTAGTGTGTCATCAATTATTGCAAACAGTGTCCTGATGAACTTAAAAACCATTCAAGAAACTATCGTGGATACAATTATGAACCTACACCACACAGGGTTCAACATTCACCTTTTAACACCTAAACAACTGATGGATCAACTTAATGTTATTATAGGACAGTTAGCAAAACAATTGACGCTTCCGATAGATAATATTCAATCGGACTTATCGAAATTGTATCACTTACTGAAGACTAAAGCTAGAGTCATGCAGCAATTTATTATCTTCGAAGTCAAAATACCATTAGTGAGCAGAGACAGCTACGACATCTACAAAATCATACCAGTGCCACAGCAGGTCGGTAGCAATATGATCAGCATAATTCCCATCGCAGATCTTCTCGCAATTAATTTACAAAAGGACGCTTATATTCCAATGACGAATAATGATATTCAAGCTTGTATATTTTACGACACAGAAACATATATTTGTCCTTTGAAGGGCCCGATTCATCAAATGAGATCCGATGAAAACCTCTGCATCAGAGATCAACAGTCCAATGGTTGCAAAACAGCATCTACTATCTGCACAAATCGTTGGATAGAACTCAACGAATTAAATACATATTTATATTTTTGTTGCGGACCGTGCTCCATACGTATCATATGTGAGGCTCAAGTTACGGCCGGACAATTAAACAAGGCCGGCGTTATCAAGCTCGGCGATGGATGCGTCATCAAAGGCGATACTTACACAGTTTATTCACATAAGAGGCTGTCCAGTACTCTGAAGATTTCAGCAGACGTTCTAAGAATCGATATCCCACCCATCAACAACATAATCAACTTATCAATACCTATTGGTGCAATCGATGAACAGTCTGAACATATTCACAAGGAGACTCAAGGTCTGGTGAAGGAAGTCCAAGAAAAGCTGAGTCAGATGAAGGGTGTAATGAGCATTGATGAAGATTCGGACAACGGGTTCTCATATCACGACGTGCATCACTACACGGTGATATACTTAGTGGTGTTCGCCCTGTGCACGGCAGGAGCCGTGCACGTGTGGCGGCGCCTTCGGCGCGTGCGCAGCGTGGCTCTGTCCGCGCGCTCGCCTCAGCAGCAGTGTCAGAGTGCTAGTGTGATCAGTGTACATGAGCAATCGGGACCTAGTGAAATACAGCTCAATACAATTTCGGGTGAAATCAGTGCGCGTAAACAAAACAAGGCTACGTCGCCTGTGTTCCGCGAATCAATTTTTAGTGAAAATGAATAAGACTTTGTATAGACTATAGTGTTTGCGCGTATCTACTTTAACTGTGCTTTCGACTTATTATTGCTTCT
Source organism: Hemaris fuciformis (assembly GCA_907164795.1). Lineage (NCBI taxonomy): Eukaryota > Metazoa > Arthropoda > Insecta > Lepidoptera > Sphingidae > Hemaris > Hemaris fuciformis. Next base: position 10,808,443 of record OU015442.1, read on the forward strand.
TAAGTTCATACTTGTATCATTAGTTTAAGTCCACCTCATCTCACGCCACACATTTCAGCCCGGGAGCATGTACGGGCTAGCACGTACATTTTTCATATTCAGCATTTTACGCGACACCGATGCGTTTTGAGCAGTGCGTCACACGAACATAAAGCGGTCGGTCGCGCGTACTCATCCTATCAAATTGTAATCTATCATTCTATCATTAATCTATCATTTCTATCAAATAAAATCATATTTAAAAGTCTATCATTTCTATCAACCAAAGCTTGTACGGGGTTCCGTCTCAGCCCGTACACCGCTAAAGAAGTTTTCACTTCAAAAAAAAACTTTCTTGATAATTAAAAATTACCAATTACGTTAAAAATTTTGAAGTTAATTAAACTACCAAAAACATCCCATTTAATGGTAAAGATTAATGTGTCTCATAAGCGGTGACACGCGGCGGACACTGCCTGTCTCCAAATGAAATAAATTCGAACGACAGGCCGCCGAAGCTCTTGGCCGGCTACCGATGTCACCACACGATAGTGTCGCATCTCGATGACGAGTTAATTCGATAGGCACTGACCGTCCAAACTAAATGAACTGACGGCTTGGACAAATCAAACTTGTGACAGGTCAAATAACACCGGCATCTGATAGCGAGGTAATGAAAGAAACATCATAACTTAACTAAGTGGTCAGAAAAAAGCTGGTAGATGGCCAGTCAGCAGCTGTTTATAAGGCTATATTAATAGTTATATCTAATTGTGTATTAAAATTATTTTTAACGGACCTTGAAGTTCTTTGTAATGCATATAAGCCCTAGTTGTCATTTATACATGGCTTATTTGATTGGTGTAGGTCCCAGCGCTGGGTATTGGCTTACTCTACAATAGAAAAGAGTTAGACTTTAGTAAATAAAGTGCAATGCCGATTGTAGACTATCTCTAAAATGTATTTGAAGAAATCCCAGGTATATGATTTTCACGACTTTGTTGACTATAAGGACTTCAAAGTCTGAAGTTTTGTACTCAATCGGTTACCTGTAGACCAGCGGTATTCAATCTTTTTCCTCAGGGGCCACAAACATATTATGTAAGCTATGGAGCCGCGGGCCGCAACAAAAATAGGTACTAATGATTTCTTAAGTTCTCGTGATTACTACTTTGGTCAAACATTTATCACGGATATTTTAAATATGTATTTGTTATTATTTATTAACATTACAAACACATTCATGTTTTCGTGATCTTAAGCATTTGTCAAGTCAAATAAAAAAAAAAACATTTGGAAGTATGGGATACCTGAGGGCTCCCTGGTTCATTGCGCTTTGAATTTTTCTGGGTGGTTCGAAATCCAAAATGATTTAAAATAAATTATAGTAACAACAAATGGGCCAGCCACAAAAGCCCAACGCGCCTCATATTGAGTATGGCTCTAATAAACTCTAGATTCATAATATTAATGGGCGTAAAAATCAAACAATGCAATGTTATTAAGGAACAACTGTTTAGAGTGTATAATGCGAAGTCTCGCTAACTCGTACAACGACAAAACAATTGAGATAATTTATATTAAGACAATTTATTCCAGGCTAATTTAGAGACTTGACATGTTACTTCACACAAAAAGCAGAGTATCAATAAAATTGCCCACACAATAATAGTCGCGAAGAACAACTATTACAAAACACATATATTCTTTTTACTGTACTAATAACTCCGCATTTAGTGCCCATAAAAACTCTCGGCGTGTACATAGTTCTCTACGGTTTTAACTTTCATTACAATGTTACTCTGTCGTTGCTAGTTACAATTTTATTAATAGGCTCGAAATTATGTTCCCCCATAAACGTTTTGTGGTACGAACCAATAAAACATACGAGAGATCGCGTGTCCGCTTTTTAAGGTTCATTATTGATTGTAGAACGTATGGAAATGAACACTAAGCCAGGCTGAGACAAACTACTCGTCGATTTTTAAAGATGCGACTTGGCGGGGTGCAAAAAATAATTGCGTCCTCCGCGCTCGTATATTAAAACCAATACCGCCTCTTTATTATTGGCTCATAACATATTTCATAATTAACATGCTGTGGTACCGTAAAAGATTGAACATGCGTCTAATATTTTATTCATAATTTTCTGATGCAATGTGAAAATACTGACTAAAATGCAAATGCTTGCATTACTAACATTTACTGCACACTCATAAATTTATTCATGCGTAACCGCGTATTCTCAATGCTTTATTTTTATGATTCCATTCTACACGACAAAATATGAATGTTCAAAGAAACATCTGGTAGTACAGTTTGTCATTAATGGTTCTATTCCGATTTTATAGTCAGTCAAATATATAATTCCACCACATTTAGATCCATGAATGAACAAGGAATTTACCAAAGTTTGAAAGTAGATACGGTAGATCCACAACGGTAAAGAAGACCTTTACGGGATTCATACGCCAATAATTTTTCTTGAGGATTCTCAAATTCGATGAATTTAATGTTAACTAACATTGTAACACTCATTGACATACAGGATGTAAAAGGACCATGGTCGATGACTAGGAAAGGTAATAGTTACGGTGATTACACATTGACGTTAAAAAAAGTTGACGTTTTCCTAATCACCACATACATACTCTTACCTTTGCCGCACCATCAAGCTGTGGAATAGTTTGCCGGCTCACGTGTTCCCTCCTTCCTATGATCCTGGATCCTTTAAGCGAAGCGTGAAGAAGCATTTGTGCAAGCCGGCATGATTGTGTCGACCAGCGGGTGACCTTCGTTTCTCGGTGGTCGGTATTAATTTTTTGGACTCCACTGTGCTTACCATCAAGTACAGTGGAGTCACTTTGCCGTGCCAGTTAAAAAAAAAAAAAAAAAAACATACCATAAATATTAAATAATACTTATGGTTTTTAGGAAAAGTATTTTTATTTGAACCTGCGCCCTATCATCTCGCGCAAAATCCTTTAACCTATCACTCATTTATATCAAATACGAATGAAAGGCGTATAATCTCGTGAAGACAAAAGAGCATTCGAAAACATTTGAAATTAATCAAAACTACCTATTAAAATTCAATTACTGTCCTCATCAACCACAACTGTAGAACAGTTCGTAACCTTAATAACAATTCTGTAAGATGGGCAAATCTCACCAAAGATTATGATTGATACCGCCACTTAGCTAACGGTAGAGAACATATCGAAATTGAAAAGTAATGCACGGAAATTGGTGGGCCAAATTGTGAACTTGACGATGTAATGGTTTTGGCAACAGATACCGTCCATAATGATAATTTAATGTGAAATTATGATGCTCTAAACACATACTGAGAGCTGAACAGGAAATATTAGACAGATGCCATATTATTAGAGACTTGAAACAAAATGAAGCGCGTATAAGGCGTTTATTTCATTAGCAAATAGAAATTATGTACGTATGTACTCTCCCACGCTTGAATAAAATTATAGTAGAAATTATACACTATATGAAATTAAAGAAGTTCTGTATATATATAGACAATGTGTGTGTGCAAAACTACATATGTATTTATATTAAATTTGAGTAATATGATCACTTAAATATGATTAGTATTTTTTATATTACGATATGGGCATCAGTATTTTAATTTGATATCATCGGGAATGTTAATAATTAAAGTAAGATAAACAGAATCAAGACTATGATTAAAACGAAATAAAATTAATGTCAACTTGGCTTGTTCCTTTTCCAAGATTCTTTAGCGAAATAAAACAACGAGATGTGAACTGGCCCATTGGTTTCGCAGAAAAAATACTACAAATTGTTGTCGATCGAGTTTCTAAGAATATATTTTGACCAAGAACAATTTGAATTCACATATGGAAAAACAATTACAACTAAATTAACTTAATTTTGTCGCTAGGTATGCTTTTATGTTATATTCAGCTTTATTAATAAGTCATCTGAGTTGTTTTTGTTATAACCATATTTTTTTTAAACAATCCCTTTCCGCAATTTTGACTGCAAATTGTCCAGAAGGAAATAAAAAAAAAGGCAGATAAATTTTAATTTTATCAGTACCGGCCACTTAATATATATTTTTGTAGTAACAATGTTTCATTATTTTTCACATTATTTGTTATCTCATACCGTTCCAGGAAAACGCGACCACATATTTATTATTAATTATATTACCAACGTACAGTTGACATTCCGACATATTTTCTAGAAATCCTTAGGCATTATTTTTTAGAAAAAATATTATATTTTACTATGCAATTGTATCGAAAACAAACGCTCCATCGGTCTTTATATTTCCCTATAATTAAAAACTAACATCTTTTGACAACACAATTTCGTTTATTTAAGAGAATACACACTTTCGGTATGATAATAATTCACAATACTCCTAAGAAATCGGTTTTTATCTTCACTAAAATCTTATCTTCATCAAAACAAAATCAGCTGTTACGCTCGATCAGGCCGATACCGTTCATTATTGGAAATACCTGACTAGTATAAAAATTATAGGCTCACTGAGATCCCTGAGCGCTGGCCACACAACAAACAAGTTTTATTTACTCTATCTCAAGTTTCTAACGGTAGAATAATTAATTCGCCCATCGCAAACGGTAGCTGTCGCCTCGACCGACTGTACTTGATTACACATCTGCTTGCTAAGCCCTCCCAGGTATAAAGTGGATTCCGTTGTTAAATATCAAACGTTATACTCATATTGAGGTTATAATATCGTATCTCGGTAATATCCGAGAGGAAGTATAAAAGTAATGGAATATACAATAACAAATATATGAATGCCTGGATAAGTGAATCCGAACCGATTCAAGATCAAGGATCAAACTATTCAATAGAAATGTTCTAGAATCGTATGTTAAGACGTTCTGTAATATGTGTATGTATGTATAATTTAGGTATAAAATTTATATTCTTATTTATACTTTTATATCAGGATAAAAGGTCAATCAACTTAAATAATAGAAGCTTAAAACAGTGTCGTCGTCATTGCTCGTCAATGCAATCCAAACATAGAAAACAAATGATGTGTAGGATTGTAAGATGAAGAACAAAAAGAGATAAGATACTATGTTTCAACAATTAGCCTTCTATACTGACTACTTCACATTAGAGTAGCCCGGTTTATAGACTAATACAAAAAAAAAAACAACTAAATGACGTGTTGATTGTGTACCAAACACGGAGCACACTTTCATTATTATGAAAGGCTAAATCATGGTAGAGCGAACCTCAAGTCTTAAATCATGTTTCAATGGGAAAAAAGATCGTGGGAAAACAGAACCATTTGCGATAACAATCCGAGGGAGTTTAGTCGCTTTAAGTGTTAAAAAAAATCTTTCAACATTTTACTTACTCACGACACAGCCTTTTCGTGATATTCTGATGGATCAATATCAAATTGAAATGGCATAGGGTACCACCGAATTTGGGGACAAGACTATCACCTTATATTTTGGTTTTAACATTTACTTTAACAGTAATATTGAAGTTATATACTTGTTATTTCTTGCTAAAATTTACACTTTTAAATGCACATACATAGAAATGTTTCAACAGTGACTAGTTTCGAGTCTTTAAAATTAAGGAGCTCCTTAGGTCAAATCTAGTGAAGTGCGCTCAACCCTTTATTCCTCTTATTCAAAAGGCTTGCGCACAGCAATGGACTGTGGGCGTATAATACTCTGATGATAATAGCTGTGAGGTGTTAAGACCTAATCTAGTATCTGATGCGATTCGGTCACCTTTGTACTTTGTGTGTCAGAAGTCCTGACATACATTGTCTGGTATCGCAATTTTACTATGGCCAGACCTACCCACACTAGGCCAGCGTGGTGGACTAAGGTCTAAACCGTTTCAGTTATAGAGAGGCCTGTGCCCAGCAGTGAGACGAATGTGGGCTGATGATGATGATGATGAAGACCTAAAGGTACAATACATTATACATATGAACCGTTAACATAGAAGGAGTCAAGCACATAATCTGATCGCGATATGTCACAGATCAAAAACAACAAGGAGACTCAGTACCATAACACCCAAACAAGGAACAAATATTTGCGGATAGCACGATTTGTCCCGCTGTGACTGAACCCGTGACCTCTAGTATTGATGCCGGCTACTCGCCCGCTGCGCCTAAGGATGCTATATTATATAGATCACTAAGAATCCGACGAATATAGTATTATAATTTGCGGAACCAATAAATGCAGAAATCGAATGAAGAAATCGAAGAAATCGGTGGCAATATAGAGCCCGCGGTTTCACGTTGTACAATTAGGTTTCGAACTGTCATATACGGAAAAAACAACTTGTGTTTCTTTATTCATTACATCCGAAAGTTTATTATGTTCTTAAATTAATAATTTCCTTCGCGTCTTGTATGTTAAAAAAATAAAAAATGTAAAAGCCTTTTTACATTCTATTCACTGTTTATATATTAATAGATACAAAAAAGTATTTTCATTGGCGTGGTGAAAGTAACAATTTGCTACTATTCTATTACGATAATGAAACATTATTAATCAGACATCTTCAGTTTTTTAGCATTGTTCCACACTAGGTTTTCTTTTAAATCGTGGGAGCGTTCACAACTAAAATATCTACATAATTTATATCAGGTATTATTTTTAGTCCTCTATTAAAGAGACCGCCAACCCGCACTAGGCCAGCGTGGTGGACTAAAGGCCTAAACCCTCTCAGTTGTAGAGGAGGCCCGTGCCCAGCAGTGGGACTTATATGGGCTGATGATGATGATGATGATGATGATGATGATTAAAGAGACTAAACCTAGCACGTTACTCTAGAGTTGTATGGCGAACTATGGAAATTAAATAAACTCCCATATGGATGTTTTCCATACAAAAATATATATCATCGATCACCCACAGCGGAACAAATATTTATAGCCCATAGAAATCTACGTTTGTACGTCGACCGAACCGGCAGCCTTTTATATCCCCAAAAGTTAAATTCTTAGCTTCAAGACCAATACGTTCGTCAATACATACAACCTTATCCAATCAACAGATTTAAGCATTAAATTTTAATAAATCACATGTAGGTATATTTTGTTCCATACACGTCTTTTCCCTATTTTTCTATTTAAATTTACCAAGATCAAGTTAACCCAATCATGTTATAGTATGACTAAATTCTACCCTTCAATAAATGCCATATTTAATACAACTCACCTTTGTAATCCGATAAAATTGTTTGTAAGATTTATTATTGCGATATTGAACTTTGTACCTTACTACGGCCTATAATTATAGTAATCCGTCTGTACATGAGGTCTGCATACGATCGATATTTTCTCACCAATAAATTCCTAAAGGTTAAACATAAGAATTTAGACAAAAAAGCGCTCCTTTAATGTGCGTGAAGCCCCACGATTTTTTAGTGAACCAAAAAGCGTAACTTGGTGGATGTCGCACGATCACTTCCCTCGGGATTCCATCTCGTACCGTCGCCGCTCGCTGGACCGTTCATACAATCTAATTGATCTCAATGCTCGCGACTAATCGACTCGCCACGGAAATGACTTTTTATACGGTTGACTCATCACGGGCTTGTGACGTAGTGCTCTTAATATTCATTACGTAATCAGTTCCTTCATTCGAATCCTCTATTATAAAATTCTCAGCTCGGAATATAAAAATATCCCCCAAAAAATAGCATGTTATGTGGGAAATAAAAATCGGCAAACGGGTGACGTGGCTGTATAATTACACCTCTGAATATCCCTTAAGGGATAAAAGCGTGAGTATTCAAAAAACCGTGGTATTTGAACATCGCGATACCATTGCCCATATATTGGGTCAAGAGTACAGTAAATCCTGACCTTCAGCTAAAGGTGCAAGCAAAACGATTCAGCGAATGATTGCGCTGCCAATAGTTTCACACCGGTTTATTTTTTCCGGCGGCGGTGTTAAGTAGCCAAAGGCATTTTAATGTGACAACCGTACACATAACAGCACTTAATTTTGTCCTAATGCGAGCACCGGGCCGTAAGAATCCTGGCGGCCGGTTGCTCCGTTTTTCGCTCGAGAATATCTGTGTACAGAATCGCCGATGAGCCAGATAAGGAGTGTGTTTCTTTAAATATGCAAAGTGCAAACTTTGTTGTACTCTTTCGACAGGGTGCTGAATAATTTTACACGCTCTTAATGGTTAGCGTGTCGTATTAATTCAACATTTCTGTGTACCGTTGACACGGTGAATTGAAATTTATATGGCTTCGATTAAGAACAGATAACGATCTGACTTACGTATAAATACTCATAAAAGTAGGAAGCAATCAAGGGTAATAAAATCAAAGTTGAATTAATTGCGCGGCAATAAACTATCCCATCCATTGTCTCCGCCTGAGGCAATAAAATCTATAGAATCACTAGATAATGAACTAGGATGTTCGAGAGCCGTGCCACCTCTTGTCTTTGTCAAGCGAGCGTGGAGCGGCGAGCGGCGATCGGCAAGCGCTGTTGGCAACATCGCGCCGCCATAATTTAGCACCCGAGCCGCCACCAAGGCATTTTTCTAAAGACAATACAAGTCCCTCAGCCAATGGAATATTCAGAGTGCCTGAAGAATTCTCATTCTCGCACCCACTAATGAATAGCTATTCTTTGAGCATTTTAACTATGGCCCTCGGAATGGAATTCGAGTGTACAGGTTTCTTAAAAGGTCCACCGATACGCGTCGGGGCCTTTCCGCTTCGCTTAATTTATGGACATTCATACGTTTTGTTTTGTTTGTATTAATTATTACGGACCATATTAAAGTTTCGCGCGTTTGTCTCCCGCATTTCAGTGCCTTATTATAAATCCCAAAAGGGAATGTCGTGTCTAATTGAAGCGATTACTCATGTCCCGTCCCGCGGCTGAGATTGCATTTTATTCATCTTTAATAGAAAACAATCGGAACAAGGCAATAAATTCTATATTAGACACGCTTGTCCATCAGTTTTCGTTATTGATGCATGAAGTACATCATACATTTTTTATTTGTCGCTGATTTAAATTCAAGGTATGTAGGTCCGCTATTATAGTGTTTCAAATTTGGTTTTTTGTTTGTTTTACTTTTTTGAAAGCCCTCGTCGTGGACGCTGTCATCGTGTCCGGAATACATTAATGCTAATTAAGTTTTTTGTTCCATAATATTAGTTTGACAAACTTATCGAAGAATTTTAAATGATCTTTAACAAGGTATAAACGCTTCCTGCGTAGGCGCCAACATTACTTACAAGTGAGAAATAATTAATTAATTACAATGTAAAAATTGTGATAAAAATAATCTTTACAGTAGCTGCTAACTAGGAACGTTGTTTAGGCAAAAATATGCCTCGTGGTCTCGCGGTACAAGTATGTGCCGTGCGATCTAGAGGTCCTGGGTTCGAGTCCCGGGTCGGGCAATGTGTTATTGGGTTTTTCCATTAGGAAATTCTCAGTAGCAGCACGGAGTCTGGAAATGTGCCTGAAAAACGGCAATAGGCTCGCCCCCTATTACGTGGGACTGATACATACCTGGCGAAATGTGGCTGCCGAAATGCATCTCTGCCTACCCCTTCAGGAAATACAGGCGTGAGTTTGTGTATGTATGTATAAAGAATTTCTATTTTTTGCTAACAGCAGAGGCAAAAAGTTTTGGTATAAAACCGGACAATAGCATTGAATTGTTTTACATAAGGCTACAAATATAAAACATCCTATGACAGGCGGTGTGCTAGTATGGTGGGTGTCAGAAAGTTCGAGAAACTTTTTGACACTGCGTTTGGCGGACTGTAATTGTTTTTATATTTCGTGAATACGCAACAACTTTACAATTACATGGCATTTAGTATTATTATGAATCACAAATGCTCTTCTGCTATGCATATGTCTTATAAAAATATCGCATGATCAAAATTCAGAAGTTTCTTGCTTAAACATTGGTCATCAGTTGAGCCTCATGCAATTCGTAACGTACAAAAAATAACTAAAATCATACTCATTCTTATGTCAGAAATCTGTTACAAGAAGTAGCGACACACAATTTTATGCCGCATTGTCCCCGGTCCATTCAAAAACATGATTACTCATCCCCTTTTTTCCTTTGTACGGCGTTTATAATTTTAAAGAATTATTTTTATGCACGTGGTTGCAGATAAGGCCCTCGTGTGCAAACCACTTTATGAAATATTGCAATGATCAACAATAAGCCGTAAAAGCACGGCAAACAATGTAATCTCTTCCGGGAACGTACAAGGAAATTTCCCATTCGAATTTAAACGTATCTACTTCATAATCTGCGGACCAATTTGTTTTTTCTCAATAATAAATTATTTATTATGCGGGGAACATATCGGCTTGGCATCAGCGTATGGTCCTCGGACGGAGAACATGAGTTGTAAACCGTGTGGAGGTTTTTTATACTGGCGCGTCGAAATGCATCTCTGAGACTTACTGATCCAGAGGAGTACTAACTTGGTCTATACATTAATACTGCCCAGTTTAGCCAGATGTGTATGTGTACGCTGGCTGAGCACAGAAAGCGACATTTTTACATACGTTTAATTACGTAAAATATATAGTGTTGGATTATTGCTGTATGTGTGACTGTTGGGTGCAAAGAAAATACGCAACAGACAAAAGTAAGATTAGTGTGATTAGTTAGTTAGTTCAGGTGCGCGGTCGAGAATTTCGGTGGTCGCGGGTTCAAACCCCAGGCACACACCCCTGACTTTTCGAAGTTATGTGTGTTTTCATAATGAATTATCACTTACTTTATCGGTCTTAGGAATTTCTTAGGTGTGTAGTGCGTAATGATGATGATGAAGAAAATAAGATTCTTCGTTGAAAGATGAACTCAAATTTTACTCGTCCTAACAATCAAACTTATAAACTTTGAGCTTGCAATCCATATCAGTCTCCACTAAACCAACGAGCTTGACAAACAACATATTGAACAGTAAATATTAATGAACAATAAATTCGCTAACGACCCGCCATGTTTTATTAATCGTACGCATTTTATTGGCGATGATGAATTTATATTTTAATTATACCACCATAGGGCGTGGCAATCGAAATATTTATCTAAAATTATATACTATTTTGATTTGTAATTTAATTGCACCGTCGTAAAACGATTTATTTCAATATTTCTTTCAATCGCGAATTTGTTTTTTACGGTGTTCGAAATGAATTTTTATTTTTCTTTCAATTTACTGAAGTAGAAGTTTAATGACGTATAAGGAATTTCTTAGGTGTGTAGTCCGTCAACCCGCACTAAGCCAGCGTGATGGCCTAAAGCCTTAACCCTCTCAGCTGTAGAGGAGGCCTGTGCCCAGCAGTGGGACGTATACATATAGGCTGATAATGATGATGAGATACTACCACTGACTGACTATTGACTAAAAAAAATATTTTCTTTCTTCTCCTTCTTCATAATATATTTAATGATAATTCTAGGTCACAGCTACGAGATCAAAGGAAATAAATGAATTATTAATAATGTAGAAGCAATTTTACCATTATATGCTAGTTTAATATCTGTGCCAATGGCGCCCTAACAATGATATTTACTACGATGGTCACGCACAAAGCATGACTTGAAGAACGGATGTATTGTAAATAACTTATAAATTTATCAACAAAAGATAATCATCCATTGCGCAACTATGACGAATCCGTGCGTTATTTTTATGAAAATAGAGATAATAGATAATACAAAAAACTGGGATCGTATAGAAAACAAAACTCGCGGAATCAAGAAACGGGCTCTCTGTTGTATCACTAACCTCGTATTTGTTGAAAGAATAAGCTGTTATTATAAGTGGCAATTCATTACCACTTACTATGTAATTTCCGGATTCATCGCTGCTGCTGGAATTTTATAATGGAATAAAGCCATAAACACTTTTCTTGACCCAGTAATTAAATCTGGGAATTCTAGAACGTATTATTTTGAAAGACATTTCATAAATTTTGTTTAAATATTTTTGATGACTTGTCTTTGAACCTATCAAAAATACGCTTTATGAAAATATATTATATTATATTCACAATGAATTATCACGTACTTTAACGGTGAAGGAAAATATCGTGAGGAAACCTGCACACCTATAAGTCCTTAGGAATTTCTCAGGTGTGTAGACCGCCAACCGGCACTAGACCAGAGTGGGGGACTAGGGCCGAAACCCTCTCAGTTGTAGAGGAGGCCCGTACCTAGCAGACGTACCTATATGGGCTAATGATGATTACGATGATTATAAAAAATCATATTTCTGTAGTTCTTTCTTGATTTGCTCTCAATGGACAGTTAACTTAATGATGCCGACTGGCGTCATGGACGTTTAGCTTAAGGCCTGCACGCCGTTCACATCGTGGTAATTTATAAACAATCCACTGCACATTTACATGATTTCAATATGAAAATGTTAGGAATAAAAACACGGTACTTGTCTCTCTTTATATGCACGAAACACCTCATTAGGCGTTTGTCGTACAATTTTATAGGGATGTTACTGCGGTCGGAATATTAAAGTACACTTTTTATATTTGAATTTTGAAATAAACAGTATGAACTCCTATTCATTATACCCACATTAATAAACCCTGTGACTATACAGTATAATGCGCAAAAGTTAACTAAACAGAACAACAAGAATTGTAAACTATTTCGCCAATTTGATGTAAAATCTTGATTAAATTTTTCTGGGATCAAGCAGTGTTCAGGTTATCGAGGAGGTGACCATAATGATATTTTCTATTAAATTATTAAGTATACGGAGTCCACCATACCATACTCGACCATAATGTACAAAACGCTTAACCCCTGCCATTGGCAGAGTAGATTGTACCTATATGGACCAGTGGCGGTACTCCCATGAAGCCCAAAAGCCCAGTTTGTCTTACAAAATTCCGAAGAATAATCTTAATTTTTTTATCTTTATCCTGACCTCACAATAAACAATTATAAACTAGACATTACAAATTAACGTGTAACGATTTTGGGCTTCTATGGAAGTACCGCCACTGATATGGACTAATATAAATGCAGAAGGGAGATTTGCCTAGCAAAACAATTATACAGGGTGTATTCAGACCGTGATCGGAAACTAAGGTAGTTAAAAGCTTAAGTAATTACAAACCCCCTGGCGTTAAAAAAATCCCGACAAAAAATAAAATTTTTGACGGTTTCCTAACAACCACATACATTTTATACCTACGGTTGTATGGATGGGTTTGTGATGGCCTTAGCTATTACCTGCCTTAGTTTCCGATTAGTTTCTGAATACATCCTGTATATACATGCCCAATATTTGCCAAATGACTATACATTCTTTTTTTATTTACTTAAAACGTTACAGTCTCAGTGTTATACAAAACTTAATACATATACCAAAAAAATCCCTTAACCAAGAATAGATTGAACTATTCAATTTCAATATTTTTTGAGTATTCATTGTTGTTAAGACACGTTCCATCTCTATTGCCTATCTGCATGAACAGGGCCATACAATGGGGATAAAAAATGCTCAAAGGTAGCCGCTTGGGCCGACGACCACAATACCGTCGCATGTCGTCCAATGAGTTATTCAAATGAAGTTTTACACGCCCAGCGTCTATTTTTGACGTTACACGATATATTAAGACAGTGCGCATTATCAACTCTTTTTAAGTTAGTTTTTGTCCTATAGCATGTTCATTTTGAGGTTCCAGAGTGGTAGTGTAGATGAAGAAGTAAAATTGGTTTTAGCTGGTAAAAATTTTAAAAATACTATTCGATCTGACAACATCAAAACTAGAAACAAATATTTTATAGATACTACCAAAATTGAACCTTTGGCCCCTTTTTTGCTTTTTGCTTGACCCCAGCATCGCAAAGGCTTTTAAAATATGAATAAGCCTATAACAAGAAATTTTCAAATAAACTTGAGTCTATTCTTCATACAGTTACATTTAAAATATTCAACTTTTTAATTAGTAGAATAAACATTCAGCCGTGTGCCGCTTATGGTATATAATTAACATAGTAAAACCTTTGGATCGAGGACTCGTGTAAACTCGCCCTAATTAAATTTAATGAATCAAATTAATTATAATTAAATACTACATTATTCCTGATTACGCTCCCTACAATTTGATGAATATTTTCTTTGTTAAGTGGGTTATTTTTATGCATTAAGTGGACGTGTTAGTTTCCTCATTATAAGAAGCACGATTATATTACACAATCAATAGTATCTTTTAATAAAGAACTTATTACCAAATTGCTGTCATGATCAAGATTCTTTAAAATTGAAATATTCTAAGATCTGTTTGTTTTGACGTCCAAACCTTTACGATAAGGCCGCCATTTGTTACACAACCTTATTATCACTATTACCTATTTTATTATTTTAATTTAGTGTACAAAAAAGCGCAAATATATAAATAAATAACATAAACCTTTTAAAAACTCATTATTCTTACACCAAAGTATAGTAATTTTTATTCTGGTTGAAAGGAAAGTTGTCATAAATGTGTCAGATGATCAGAGTTGAAGCTCTATTTAGAACGCAGTACATATATGTACATACACAGCATTCTACCTAGTAGATAGACGAAATTGAATGCCTCAAGGCATGGACACCGCGACTGTTTAATACTGAAGTACGCTGACAGTATTCAGTTACTCTGTGCAACTAGTTTAAAGTTAGTTCGGCAACACATATTAGTCATGAATGTTGGTATGCGGTTACGCTTCAGCAGTCAAAGAACAGCAAAGTTACTTTATTGGTATAGTCACGACTTTGACAATCAATTAAATTCATGTTAATTAACAATTAATGTGAACACGGAATTTGGATGATTGCCGGGTACATAGATAGATAAATTCACGCCTATCTCCCATTGACGTAGGCAGAGACTATAGAGCGCTCCCTATTGCCGTTTTTCGGACTCCATGCTGCTACTGAGAATTTCTGAAGGGAAAAACCCAATAACACTACGACCTCCTAATTGTACGACACCTACTTGTCCGCGAGACCACGGGGCAATCAATTTGAATCTATTATTTATGGACCCCCTCCCTATAATTAAGATTGAGTCTATTACAAGAGAATGCTAAAAGCGAACTTACCAACTACGGCTCAATATCATTAATGACCGCGGACGAATGTTCATCATTCTTTAATTAAAACTTTGCCAAATAGGGGACCTGCATAATTATAATACTGAGCTTGAATATCGCCAATCGTAACTACTAAAATATACGTTATATTATAAACTGTCAACAGTTTGTTACAGCAAAAATATTAAACGATATTGCTTTCATAAAATCAAAGTCAAAATACTCTTTATTCAAATTGACTTTTACAAGTTCTTTTGAATCGTCAATATTAAAATATTAATAGCTTGTAAATTTATTATTAAAAACTCTGACTTTTGAAAATTTTCAACTATCTTTCAAACATTAACACAATGACATTTCTACCTTATAATAAATGTTGGGGGAAACGGGCTCTGGAGTGGAGACCGCGACTCGGCAAACGTAGTGTAGGGCGCCCTCTGGCTAGGTGGAGTGACGATATTCGCAAGGTGGCTGGCAGCGGTTGGATGAGGAGGGCCGAAGATCGAGCCCAGTGGCGTGCCATAAGAAAGGCCTATGTCCAGCAGTGGACGTAAGAAAGGCTGATGATGATGATGAATAAATGTTGAAATTACGTCTTTGAACTACGTTAGGCCATAATGCACGTTCCATTTGGGCTCATTACTGTGATTCACCTCTCATATACCTACAAGTTAACGGATATCCCTTACTTAAAAAATACAAAAAATCTTTACCAATTTGCCTTAAATCAGTGATATAGCTGTTTCATTCAAGAAGACGTCAAGATTAAGACGTCACTACTATATTTAACTCATACTAATGCCTAGTTCGCATTAGGCTAGTATTTTAGTCGAGTAGAGATTAATTTAGTGGCTAAACTACTCGCTACTGCCCAGAAATCGTTCACATTACGGTCCAGTACAGTACACAAGTGACTGGTGTTTTGCAAGATGAACGAGCTCCAATGCAATAGACTGAATAAACTCATTAAGCTAATCGTAATGGCTATTTTAGAAGAGGTGGATCAAGAAATTTGTGTGATTAAAAAAACGAAGGTATGGGTACGAAAATGGATCTGTAGAAGAGATAAACTAGGAGCTACAAATTGTCTTCTGAAGGAATTAGCATTGGAAGATCCCAAAGAATACTTAACGCCGATTTTTGCCACCACTAATGAACTCGACTAATCAAACCTGTTCGGACTTGTTTAGCCGGTAAACCAGTGACACGGAGGTGTGGTGGGGGGGCGCTACTCGACCGTTAAAATAGAACAAAATGGATTGATTCGACTAAACTATTTACTAACCTACTCGACTAAATTTTTGGTGTTCAGACACATTTAGCCACTAAATTACTCTCTACTCGACTAAAATACTAGCCTAATGCGAACTAGGCAAAAAACATTAAAAGCAATCTATCAAAAACAACCTACCTCGTCTAATCGTCTTAGTCAAAGTCAAATATAAAATTACCTTCAAATAGTCTTTTAAATCAACAAAAAAGATAAACTATTGTCGCAGAACGTGATATCACTATTAAGAAGAAGCGGTGTAAAAAAAAATCTTAGTAATCCCAAATTTAATTATTTTAGCGTATATTAATATAAACCATACTTCATAAATTTAATTTCCATAAACGTAAATTCTTATAAAGTCCGAAACCAAACTTAACCATACGAAACTAATGAATACATAATTACCGTTATAAAGTCCTTATAACTTCCACCATTATTTCCCAAGACCCCAGTCTTAGATTCAAAAGGCAGATTCAAAGGATCTTCATACATAGCGCAAGACGTCCACTAATACCAGAAGTTAGTATTAATTTACACGGCTAGACAGTGCCCGGGCTTGTTAATTGTGTCCCGCCAGTGCTTCCGGGATTACACTGCGAACCTTCGTTAACACGGTATTTGAGCTCTTTGATACGTGAAATGGTTGGCTGGTACATAAGCTGGAATAATGGTCATGTTCGGAAAGTTGCTACGAAATGAACGCAGTGAAAATATGAAATCTGTATTATATTCTTGGGAATGTTTACGTGTGACGTTGACTGCCTCGTGGTCTCGCGGTACAAGTATGTGCCGTGCGATCTAGAGGTCCTGGGTTCGATTCCCGGGTCGGGCAAAGTGTTATTGGGTTTTTCCATTAGGAAAAACGGCAATGTGCTCGCTCCCTATTACGTGGGACTGATACATACTTGGCGAAATGTGGGTGCAGAAATGCACCTCTGCCTACCCCTTCGGGGAATACAGGTGTGAGTTTATGTATGTATGTACGTATGTTTATTTGTGTGTCTATAATTTGATTCTTTGTTTAGATAACAATCTTCTTATTATCGGCAAAATTACAGTCAGATTTAATCACCACAATAAATACATATTCACATATGTATTTATTGAAGTTTATATCTTCGAATGGATAATCAAAGTATTTCTAAACTTACTCTTCGTAAACTGTGTTTTAAGTTCTTCATAACAAGCAGTATTAAGAATCTATGTCCAACCCGGGAACCAAACCCGAAAGCTCTCGGACGTAGGTATTTTATGCCGCGAGACCATTGAAGCCGACGACCAATTATATTTACTAATATAGATTTACTTTCATAACCTCCCTGATTTAAAACTAAAAGTTGCCACAGAAAAAAATACTTTAATAAGAGAATTAAAACTACACCCGTTCGATTCATGTTACTAAACAATTCCGCCTCGGAGAATATCAAAGTCATGAAACAATTTTATAATATCAATTACATAGATGTCGATGTATTAAATAACAAAAACAAAATCCTCAACCAATAAGATTAGTAACAGATCGGTAAAATCTAATTCCAAATTACATTTCTAATACGACTAGTAAGAACTTAAGCCCAAAACTCATAATTTCCCAATCAACTATTCGATACTTACAAGCGATCATCGGCGGTGATCAGGGCTTAGTTATGAGTATTCACGAATCGTCAACTCGACAGTCGGCAGAGTTAACTCTCGACGTCTCCGTGACATCTAATTACTCGCCAAATTAGGCCCGAGCTATGAAGTTTCTTCTCGTCGTGGTGACTATTCTAATAACTGATCGCTATTCTTAATAAAGATATATATAGTAATAAAAATAGCCACTGATTTTTCGCTTTGAAAGAATGTGGCTGACTGCATGCGAATACTCTGGTAGTTTATTTCACAATGTTTTCCTTCACCGATAAAGTATAAAATTATGTTTTTAATATGTTTCTATTCTGTTTTGATTTAGTACACAAGAACGCAAGTTACGTTAGGTAGCAATTGTATTATCTATTTAAAGATGTTTGTTAATTGTCCATTTATCGTTCGAACGTAAAGGGTAGTAAAAGGCCCTCGAGAAAAAATCTCACATTAAATACATTTTTTCACACAATTTCAATTCACACATTCAGCGATAAGACCGCCATTTGTTGCACTCTATTTAAAGTTTTATTGTTTCTTTAATCATGTTTTTATAATTATTTGTGGAGTAAAATAAAGTGTGATAAATAAAAATAAATAAATTAATGATCACCTCAAAAACGGGCTCAACAGCAGGCTAGGTTTAAACAACAAAATTGTGTGACTAAGTAAGTAAATTGAGAAAACAGTCTGTAATATCTGTCTACTCTAACCCTATAGTTTAAAAGCCGTGAGTATGTACGTAAATAAAACAATAAAAGCAATTCCTCGGTTCAATGTCGTGACTGAAATTTTGCTTTAGGTTCTAATTAAAATTGCGCTCAAGAAAACATCAATCAAATAGATTGAGATAAATAGTACGCGATACTAACGATAACAAAATATGTTAATCTCGTGCTTGAACCTAATTTAATGGCACTCCATGCAAACGTAACTGCTTTGGTATTTTGATAACGAATGTATTAAATGTATGTATTATTATGGCGAAGTGATCACATTGGCAACTGTTGCTAATTATATTAATTCAACGTCTATAAAAAACAATTAAAACTCTTTCCTTCTCAACATGCTGGCCTTTCTTCTGTGACATACATGGGTCGGTAACTCTTTAGATACTTTTTTTTTCAATTTTAATAACTTAGTACTATCGTATTTACTTCGTAATAAACATGTTTGAACTCGATCGATTTCGATAATAACACCCAGCGCCAAACACGAAGCACCAGATCCATAAACGGACACGAAACTAAACGATTCCATTTTGTACACATCTGTCAGCCGACATTTATCTAATTGGTATATCAGTCGCCAAGTGGAATATTAATTTGGGAATTAAACTTCACATTAACGAAGCACACGACCGCGAGTGAACCGATACATTCCCGACTCAGATAAATGGTTTAACGAAGGAATAAAAGGAATCACATGGTGAGACCACGAAAACGTCTTATCTAAACCGTCCGGAGTTGTTGGTGCTCTCTAATTGGCTAATTGGCATACGAGCGGAGATAGATCGAGAAACGCGATCTCTTCCTGTACCAGTGAGATAATGCCCCCGCTGTCGCCGTGATGAAATGCTACCCGATCGATATCAAAACGCCCATTGAAATGCGCTTCTCGAACGGTAATTGTAATATATTACGTCGCTAATTTAATACTTGTTTTGTGGACGGAAAGTTTACTAGGAACGGTTGTACAGAGACGAACAATTTGATCATTTAAAAATGCCGCGGTCTTGTTTGTTCGAAAGTGGTTATTATGGAGGTAATATGTTTGTATTATTCCTTCTTCTTCTAATTCATCAAGGAATCTTCTTCTTCTTCGTTATTTATTTAGTTATATAATCCTATGATTCCCGGCAACAAATAATTTGAGCAATGTTTTTTACATAGCGTTAGATAGTTTTCAATTTCACAATTTCTAGCTAATTCCACAATAAATCATTACTTACTTTAACGGTGAAGGAAAACATCGTGAGTAAACCTGCACACCTAAAAGTTTTTAGGAATTTCTTAAGTGTGAAGTCCGCCAACCCGCACCAGGCCTGCGTGTTGGACTAAGGCCTAAACCCTCTCAGTTGTAGAGGAGGCCCGTGCCCAGCAGTGGTAAGTATAAAGGCTGATGATGATGATGATGAATGAATTTCTAGCTTTATCCGTTTAAAAAGAAAGCTCCGCAAAATCTATTACCTACGGGTTTACTCCGAGTCGATGGTTATCATCTCAACGTCCTCAATGTTTGCATACCTCAATTCAGTGTACAATAAACAGTTAATAAATAGATAAGGTCATTAATATGTGCCATAAGATTAGAGAACGCAAAAACTCCGCCGCGTGTGGCCGCTGATGCCACGCACGATAACCGTCCTGCCTCCACAGAGATGATGTGTGTACTCGATCCGATAGACCGCTGTTTTTGCTCCTTGATTAGAGGTCTTGTTGTACCAACGGCCTTGTGTTTTTGTTTTAAATTCGCGAGCAAAAAGTCAAGAACAAAAGACGTGAAAAAATGTTATCACACAATCGATCATATACTAATCTTTTATTAATTTTTCTATCGTGTTGAGTTCTTGTGTCTTGACTAGCATATGAGGACTTCTTGGAAATAAATCCGAGTTGGCGGAAGTATTTTTCCTCTTAGGGGCCTATTTCGTCTTATAAGAAATTGTAAAGCGCGATAGCACTTATTTAGCTAAGTGAGAAGTAAGAAGTCGGTTTCATGCACTCTTATTTAAAAATGCTAAATTATTTATTACTATTTATCTAATGTTTCGATTTGTTTACATTCCAAAACTAACAGGCTTTGGTATAAAATTATTACTTAATAACTTTATCCGCCAATATTTAATCCGAGTCCGTTATCAAAACGGAACTGAGTAGTACATTCTTAATAAGAGATATAAATACATAAAAAAATCGTTTTGCCCCATTCATCATCATCAGCCCAAATACGTCTCACTGTTGGGCACGGGCCTCCTCTACAATTGAGAGGATTAAGGTCTTAGTCCACCACGCTGGCCTAGTGCGGGTTGGCGAACTCCCGGAAATTTGCCCCATTCCAGAATAATAATAACACTAAATGATTTCTTTAAATTTAATTAAATTTAAATACGGCAATTACACACTAAAAAACCTAAACCTAACTGAACATATTATACACAAGCAATCGTTATATTCAATACAATCGAAGATAAAAAATAAAGAAAAAACACCAATAGTAGAAATGTTAAATAATTCCCTTACGTGTTGGTACCACCATAGCCCACCCTAACAACGAATACATTTTTAAAGCAGTGCGCACATAAAAGGGAATACACGAGCGTTATTCGAAAGTGCGGAAATGCGTCCCATACATCAAGCGAAGAAAATAGAAAAACAGAGGCAAGATAAAATGTGAGTACATCGCCGTGAAATGTTGCTACAATTCCCAAAGTGACAAATAGCTCTTTGACAACACCAGCATACTCTATTGCATGTACATTTTTAACAACCAGCTCTATTGGTTTAGCATTAAATGATACATGAGAACTTGGATTCAAAAGGGAATTTATTTTAGCAGGATTTTTATGATGACTGCCTCGTGGTCTCGCGGCACAAGTATGTGCCGTGCGATCTAGAGGTCCTGGGTTCGATTCCCGGGTCGGGCAAAGTGTTATTGGGTTTTTCCATTAGGAAATTCTCAGTAACAGCACGGAGTCTGGAAATGTGCCCGAAAAACGGCAATAGGCTCGCCCCCTATTACGTGGGACTGATACATACCTGGCGAAATGTGTGTTCAGAAATGCACCTTTGCCTACCCCTTCGGGGAATACAGGCGTGAGTTTATGTATGTATGTATGTATGTATGATTTTTATGATAGCTCAGCATCTACTTCCTGCAGACTTATGACTATCTCTTAAGAGTCACAAATATAGCGTTATTGGGTTTTTCGATTCGGAAATTCTCATTCACAACTCAGAGTCTAGAAATGTGTCTGAAATACGGCAATAGCGAATATTACATGATATAAAAACCACATGTAGTAAAACGAGGTTGAAATGCACCGTTGCCTATCCGTCTGAGAATACAGCCGTGTCTATTTATGTTTTTCTTTAAGTTCAGCCGCTTTCGGATGATTTAAAAATACTTTCTAGGTTTGTTTATTTATTGTATTTATGTTATGTGGATCATCGCTGTTATGAAATGGGATTCTGAGAACGCCGTTTTAAGATATCAACAAGATCATTAATTAAAATGAAGTGTAATATTGTGCTGACGGCAGAGCCATTTAAATACTTACAACTACGAGACCAAAGCTATAGTTAATCATCACAACGATAAATTTACATGTTATTATAAACTGCGGCTTAAAAAATATCAATAGGTATATATTAATTATCGTGTGTTTTATGCAATAGAGAAATATTAGTCTCACAAATACAGGAACAGCGAAATACTTGCAGTGTCATCTTAATGTTTAATCTACACTATAAAAAGGACATAGTTTATTATCAATATAAAGTATTAATAAATTTACATTTTTATTGCAAATAAATACTTATTAATATCTACATTAAAACAACACTAATTCTATATAGTCTCAAGAGTCAAGCTAAATTACATACATAAACTCACGCCTGTATTTTCCGAAGGGGTAGGCAGAGGAGCATTTCTGCACCCACATTTAGCCAGGTATGTATCAGTCCCACACGTAATAGGGGGCTAGCCTATTGCCGTTTTTCGGGCACATTTCCAGACTCCATGCTGTTACTGAGAATTCCCTAACGGAAAAACCCAATAAAACTTTGCCCGACCCGGGAATCGAACCCAGGACCTCTAGATCGCACGGCACATACTTGTACCGCGAGACCACGAGGCAAGCTAAATTAGTTATTAATTACTTAAAGAAAATATTTGCAGCCTTGCTTGATTAAAGACAAATAATAGAGAACCTGGCAGAGAAAAACCCGTTGGTAATATTTAAAATACAAACAATTTTATAATTAAGTCATAAATAATAAATGTTGGAATTATCTTTACATCTCCACCTTTAAATCTTAATGACGACACAACTGGATTGAGCATGTGTTACTTAATGTTTTCTATTTCGAATAAATGTTTTAATAACTTTGTCTGATAACTTCTACCATAATAAGTTCAATAACGGCATTGGTTTGTAATGACTCAATTATTAATATATTTTTTACTAGCTCTTGCCCGTGACGTTGACTGCCTTTATTATCAAATGTAACTACCGCCCCCATATGCAAGTGTCACGCATGTCGATTAAGAAGGCAAGTTAGAGATAACTGTAGTTATTAAAATTCTTTCTTTTCTTTTAATCATTTCTCACCAATCATCATCAGCCCATATACGTCCCACTGCTGGGCACGAGCCTCCTCTACAACCGAGAGGGATTAACCATTAGTCTACCACGCTGTCCTAGTGTCTGTTGGCGAATCAATAATCCAACTGAATCCTACTTTTCTTTTTATCAGTGGGGCCACTCCGGCTCATTTTTTTTTTAGCTTACGTGGCCAACACCAGATGTTTTTTTGAAGTCTCCTATTGCCTCTATTGGCCTTTTTCATATACCTACAGTTCCTGATGCCGCGTTACTGCTATTGAATTCTTAATTTAAAAAGTCAACAACTCAAAAATAAGACTGACAAATCAAACCCAACATCACATGAATCGCACGCTGCGCTCATTGCGAGATACCGACAAGATAGTATTTTTAAAGATGTTAGCCATTTTCAAGCCAAAAAACAAAATTTCTCCTACGTAATTAATTCTATTAAACTTGACACTGCAATACGTATTGGCAGAATCTAGTACTGCATCAACAAACCGAAGCCAGCACGGAAATCGGTTTCCATTAGGCGAAACGCTAAAAATAAAGCGCTTTTTACCAGACATCTAATTAAACGACATGAACTCGGTATTCGTGTTTCTTTGCAGCGTGTCTGTCTCGTCGGTCAAATCGTATCGGACGGTTCGGTGGGCCGTGCAAGCAATCTCTTTGATGTTACTTCATTATGTCGGCTTCACGTCGATGTGAATTGTCACTGGGGACATCTCCGTGTTAAACGGGAAATGTACAACTTTAAATGCCTTCTATTAATAGAGTTTAGGACGGATTTATTAGATACATAGGTGGCCAAGGTCTTCAATGCTAAAGAGATTGGAAATTGCGAAAGTTCTATATTAAATGTTTATAAATGTAGGGTATATTTATTCACATGCATAGTTCTTAATCCACCCTAAGATACAATGAAATCAAATCAGATGAAATATATCTTGATCACACAAAAATGTATCAGAGCGGGGATAGAACCCGTGGCTTTTGATTGCAAAGCTTGATATCAAACCAATGCGTCATGAAGGTAATTCATCCATGAATATATTTATTATTTTATAATATACAAAACTGACCAAGTCTTTAAAACTATACGTTGTATTATAGTGTAGGTAGGTACTGAAGCTCACTTATAACCGGATTTTCTAATAATCCCCAAAAAGTTGAACTCTATAAAAACTATAGAAAAACTGAATTATTAGAAAACACTAATATTTCAATCAAAAGAAATAATGGTATATTCTGGAGATTTGGATAATAAAACCCAGCAAAAAATATAGATTTGATACTTTTATTGAAAGATATTTTTTGTGCTTTACAAAGCATAGCGGAAATAAATTACTTTTATTAAATATAAGAAAAGGATATCGAATCGAAATGAATGCTAGATATTGGATTTATAAGTTTTTACATTTTTATTTCAAATCAACTAAACAACTCGAGATTTGTAAACCTATAAGCTAATGCTAAATGTTTCACAATCGATAAAATTATGATTACCATCGGCAATAGCGGATGTCTGTAGAATTTCATTCAAAGATTTCCAGAGGCCTAATAAAATCAAGTAGACTTACGCACTTTACACTCTTGGTAGAGATAAATTAAGTAAGTAATGGTCTGTTTCACTGATTTCATATGTAAATATGACAATAGGTTGCTTAAAAATCGACATCGGTTGCCTGTAATTTTTGTTAAGAAATATATTACAAAATTGGTGATGGCTTCGAAGTTTAAGCGCGCGGTCGAAAAATCTCGGCGGTTGCACAATCAAACTCCAGGCACACATCTCTGACATATCGAAGTTATGTGTGTATTCACAATGAATGATCACGTACTTTAACTTTGAAGGAAAACATCGTCATCGTCAAGAAAAAATCCTTAGAAATTTCTTAGGTGTGTAGTCCGCCAATCTGCACTGATGCAGAGGAGGCCCGTGTCCAGCAATGGGACGTTTATGGACTGATGATCCTTTTTCTCTTTAATCATCTTTATTCAACGCCGGTTTATCGTGAGTTGTGACTTTATAAATACAATAGAATATCATGTTTAATGTTTATTGGTTTCCACGCGATGCACCGGCTAAATAGATATATATATATATATATATATAGCGACCACCGTACACAGGGCGTAAAACCCGCCATAGTGGCACATGCAAGTGTGCCGCGTTCCGGGATCAGCCAGTGTATATCCGGTTTTCGGGGGGGCTTCAGTCATGGTGAAAGAATGACCGTGCCGGCATTTTTGGCCGGTTTGTCACGGTCGGTCCTTTGATCACCATGGCATTAGTCCCCCATAATTCTTCACAAGAATGGTGAAGAGGTATTCGGCCGGCATGATAGTGTCGACCAACGGGAGATTATCATCTCTCGCTGGTCGACACTTTTTATGGACTCCATTACGCTTACCATCAGGTGCAATGGGGTCACTTTGCCGTGCCAGTATAATAAAATAAAAAAAAATAAAAATAAAAAACTAGCTTACCCTAGCTATAAAAATGGTTGATCTACTACTATGTCCCAATACCCTTGACGTGTACGTAATCGTTTGCCTCTAGGCATCTGTAATTTGGCAATATCAATAGCCTCACTAGTGGCCACGTTTTAATGGAGCCACAGATAGCAGTTGTTAACAAACAAACGTGCAATTATATTGAGCATTAACTGCGTTGGATTGCGCCTACGAATCGATTTGTTTTATTTGTGTTTCGGTATCTCTTAAAGGTTATTATGGGCTTTGGATTACTGTGTGCAGGCCCAGAGACACAAACACATAATATTATTCGTAATTTATAAAGTACATGTAGTGAATTTGTTTGTGTTTGTTCTTACTAATAATATTTTAAATGCAAAAGTGATTTTGTTTTGTTTTTATGTTGTTTTGCCTAAATAGTTTTTTTTATTATAAAATCATACCTACATAGGATCGTAAAAACGGTAATATACTACGTTTTTATCCAGAGACATGTTAGATGATCTAATATGTTCAAATATTGGTTAAAAAAATAAAGGTTAAGGAGAACTTAGCCATTATACCTAAGCCTATGTATTAAAAGTACCTAATATAGCTAATGCAGTGATGGCCTCGAGGTATGTATGTATGTGGCCTCGAGGTTTAGGCGCGCGGTCGAGAATTTCGGCGGTCGCAGGTTCAAACCCCAGGCACACACCTCTGACTTTTCCAAGTTATGTGTGTATTCACATTGAATTATCACTTGTTTTAATGGTAAAGGAAAACATCGCGATAAAACCTGCACACCTAAAAGTTCTTAGGAATTTCTTAGGTGTGTAATCCGCCAACCCGCACTAGGCCAGCGTGGTGGACTAAGGCTTAAACCATCTCAGTTGTAGAGGAGGCCCGTGCCCAGCAGTGGGACGTATTTGGGCTGATGATGAAGATGATGAATATAGCTAAAAACGTCACATGTTAAATGAAGTCCGCTCCACATAAAATTGAAAACATTTCGGTATTTAATTTTCTATATTGCGCGCCTTTATAAATTATTAGTCCGAATTATTATTCAGCCTTGGACTTAACTTACTCAAATGACAAAAGACATAAGGATTATTTTCTAGCCAGTTTTCTCCAAAACGACTCTTTCTGGAGTATAAAATTTAAACAATCATGTTAACAGCCAGCTTATACTTCTCGCTACATACCATTCGATGAATCCTTTAATCCTATAAGCACTCCATTAAAAAATCCAAATGGATGGGCGACTTTGCGGCGTGGGAGCAACTGAAGTCGGATTGTTCAGCTTACGTATTACACAATACGCAATTAGACACAGTGGCTCACACAAGTACGCCACAAGGTCGACGAAAGTGGCTCATACATTTCGATTTCATTGTACGTAACAGATGTTAATAGTATCGATGCGACAGCTGAATAGCCGCGGGACTTTGTTGGCCAAGTCTTAAAATAATTAAAGAACGGTCTAGATTTTTTTTTAAATATACACATTATGTTTTTGATTTCGCGCTATTGGAATACCTCTTTGGTACTGCTCTACAATTCCCGAATCAGGCTGAGTTACCTATATCAATATTCAGTAGAAACACGGAGTACAAAAAAGAGCCCTAAGTCCAGCTAGCAAACGATCAGAACAAGAAATGTATTCAAGAACAATTACAATTGTAGTAACTTCACTACAAAACTTTCCAGTAAAATATCTTAAAAAAAAATAACAATTTTTCACCAATATCCGAGTCTAAAAACTGATACTCAATCAATCAAATCCCACGTGAAAATGTCCAGTACGTCCCGAGCCGCGGCCGGCGCACCGCGGTCGCCTGTTTCCGTTTCCTCCCACAACTCACCACATAGTTCCGTCTACCGCGGCATGCACTGCATTCAAATGTCACTGGATACTGGAACTATTTTATACATCCTAAACAATGTTTGGAACAACTTAATGCTATCGCGCGTCGTTCTTTTTACTAAATAAATGTTACCGGCTGTCCTGATGAACTTATGCAAAATTAAAGGTGAAGAATTTTAATGATATATCTTTTTTATCAATCGATGAATCTTTTTCATTCGTAAGGAATGCACATGCCTGCATAAAAGATGCATGGAAGAATGCATGCATATTCAGGGTAATAGTATAGAGGCTGATGATCATGATCATCTGTATAAAAGAGTATTTAAGACTAGTCAAACCAGCCATGCTGATGAGGATCTGTGGACTTCTAACTTCTACCAATAACTCTTAGTTAATGAAGTTTTCTTACGAAATTTTACTGCAATCAATCTGTAAATTAATACCAAACAAATATAGATTCGAAATCAGATTTTTCTGCGATAATCAGGCCCTTCCTCGGCTATACGCTCCGCTCCTATGTTATCGCTCGCTTCTCTCATTACGTAATAATCAAATAATTTAACATAATTGCTTTGGAAATATTCCTGCAAATTGACTCATGAAATTAAAATTCAGTTATCAAATTTCAACGTTTGCTCTTTGTCGGTAATTTTAACGAGGTAAATAAAATCGCTAATATGTTATCGTCTGATTTTCTACATCCTTAAAGAGGCCCCGCTGTGAAAGAACCCTTCTCAGTATTGTGATATGTCCAGTGTATTACCAATAATGGACGGTGAGGTCGGCCAAATATTCGTTAACGATAAATTTATGACTATCTTCAGTGTCTTTGACTCTAAATACAACATCAAATGTATGATTAATATCGGTGTGTTATAATTATACTCGTAGCAGATATATTCGCGGAGTGGAGTCAGCTTATAGTTGTTTTGGACGAGAATTCAAAAAGACTACTTCAACCATAATGGTAACATGCGGTTTCTTACTGAACTTACAAAACCAGCAATAGCTTTACTGTAGAAATTTCATTTTGTAATATTACTTAAGCTTTACAGTCTGTAAATTTTACGTTCCATTCATCAAATCTTTTCCCAATATTTTTAAACGCTGCGCTGGCGAAGCCCTGTCAACAGCGTGAACACTTTGTTTATCCAAAGACGAATAAATACAAAATTGCTTGTAAATCCTAGAGCGGTTGTTCGACCCCTAAATGAACCCCAATTTGAAAAACTTCTATCCTCCAGCAATATGAAAAATAAGGCGTAGTGGATAAAAATGACACAAAATGCTTAAAAAAATAGGAGTTTCTTTTCCCACTTTAATACTTTTAAATTATTGATCTTACCATATTTAGTCGCAGTCAATATATTTTTTTTGTTAATACGTTTAAAATCATTTAACACAGCTTAATAGATTTATGTAATCAAACTCAGAAATTGACTATAAAATACAAACAAAATCTATATGAGAATTTTTTTTCTCCGCAAACAGTTTCGATTCATCGAAATACACAGAAAATAGATATAACATTGCAACTGTAAAGAGAGCGATTTAATATTATAAAAAACTATAAATATATCGTAATATCTTTGAAACAAATTTCGCTTTAACAAACATTTAAAACCTTCGGAGAACATTCCAAAATCAACCGAAGCCAATCTTAAAGAAACATTTAATACACAAAACGCAACCAAGAGCTATAATATATGTAGATATCACATGAAACAAGGGCCGATATCAGCTCAATACATTTATTGGGCTCATACGTGTAAGTGCTGTCATATAAATCACTACAATAATAAAAAGACAATTTTACACAATCGACGAACGAATTTAGAAATGATTAAGAACGCACAGTGAGATGACGACCGTTCTTATTTTATGTTTTGTATTTATGTGCCTTGTGAATATTCCTTTTGTTGCTACTGAATTTATATTGCATTTTTAATGACCGAAATAATATATTGTTAATAGCGGCTTTGACTTTTGTTCAGTACAATAGTTTCTTATCAAGAAGTTGTGCCTTGGTAGTATTGCACAATTTTAGACCATTCATGAGTATAATTGATTAAAACTTAGGTCGCCACGATAGCTAACATGTACATACACACATACATATGTTATGAAATCGATAATGTATAAACAAGTAAATCAGTCATTACTAATTTAAATTGTGTTCAATCTGTTACTAGAATTAATAATCGAACCTAAGACTACGATTTTGATTACATAGTTTTGCCGGTAGGTAAAACATTTTCATTCAACATTTCATGGTAATGAAATTGCGGTCTATTATCTTAAGTTTAGGTAAACTGTTATTCTAGTCAGAGTAGAGTATACAACATCATTACGGAACATTTATAATAAATTTAAAATTATTCATTAAATAAAGAATTATGTGTTTTCGCGCCTATTATGTAAATAGTAAATGCATTCATTTATTCGAATGACTTTAATAAGATTTAATATTATTAATGAATAAATCAACTCACACGATCACAATCATTCAAACAAACATACAAAACAGAAATTAAAAAACTCATTAATTTCATATCGTTATGAGAACACAAGTTTTACAAGTCAAAAATGCGTAAATCAACGTGGGCGAACGACATTATTTCCGTATTAAAAACTTCTGTATTTCGTAACGTCCAGTTTTATTGGCCTTTCGAACATTCTTTCTATCACTTAGCAGATAGCTACGAAAGCCCACTGCGGACACTATTTCGAAACTCCATCATCAAGTTCATGCGAAATTCGGACCACACGTCGAAACTCGAAGACACCGACAATAGAGTAAACGATAAAGTAGACGATCGACAAAAAGTCGTAATCATTTGAGCAGATGAGCAATAGTTTTTAAAAGTATACAAATAAATAAAATTTGAGTGTCTGTTTGTAATATTGAAATAACCGCTTTTTAATAAATGCATATTGATGTATCACGGTACATATACCAAAATAACGTTTTTTACAATTTTTGTCTGTCTGTCTGTTTTTTCCAGTTAATCTCCGAAACGGGTGGACCAATTTAACGGGACTTTCACTGGCAGATAGCTGATGTAATAAGGAGTAACTTGGGCTAAAAAAATAAATATAAAAAAAACATATTTTTTTTAAAGAATCGGCTGTTAGGCGGAACAAAGTTCGCCGGGTCAGCTAGTCCGTCATAAAAAAAAGTCTCGCGCCGATCCTCTTTTTTTCGGATCTAGCTAAAGTGCAACAATAGGCTTATATTACGCATATACGCACTGTACGACATTTATGTCTAATGATAATATTAGATCTAACTGATTGGGTGCCCATGTGAATAATTAATACTTAGCATTGCTAAAATTAGTGGCGGTACTTCCATAGAAGCCCAAAAGTGATACACATTAATTGTGTTATGTCTAGTTTATAATTGTTTTTTTTGTGGGATCAGGATATTCTTATTTATATGTCATTTTGTTTTTTGTTAAATAAAGATTTAAAGGTTAAAGATTATTTTGGCTTCTTTAAAAGTTCCGCCAATGGCTAAAATAAACACAATATAATGTACCTTCCAGAAGCGATTGCCTTTATATTACAGTAATACAGAATACTGGGTCAACAG
Source organism: Hemaris fuciformis (assembly GCA_907164795.1). NCBI lineage: Eukaryota > Metazoa > Arthropoda > Insecta > Lepidoptera > Sphingidae > Hemaris > Hemaris fuciformis. Next base: position 10,839,707 of record OU015442.1, read on the forward strand.
GAGTCAAGCAATAAGTATTACATCTTCGCAAACCGAAAAAATATGTTTATGATTTCCCTGTCATGAGAAGCATGTGTGTACTCGTATATTTTTACTTTGTAGGATCATACATTTTGCTTGTCGGTAAACCAGCTAAAAAAAATCATCAGCGCCTTGATCCATTTAAACACAAGATCAACTGCCATGGCTGTTTTATTGACTGTAGCTTCGTCTGCAACGTATAACTACAAATTGTCGTCGGTATGCAATAGACTCATGTGTGAAACGGTACTTATTAGCTTATTTTTATAGCGTCATAAAGAGGGTCCGTCGAAATACGGTAACCCGTAATTTGATTATACAGGAAGTTTCATACTTAATGCTTGTGTCATGAACCGTTCATTTTATGAAGCCCTTTACTCATTCGTTTAGATAATTATATAATGCTGAAAGTTATTTACATTAAAAGTTGCGTCTTATAATTACACCTGATCTCTAAGTACCGCTGTAAAAACTTCTCCTTTTAATTACATTAAAGACTAGGTTGGATATCATAAAGCATCTATGGTGGAAAATACAGCTTTATACAACAAGCAACTACTATAAACTTGATTCATAGGAATAAGTGTAGCAGACTTCGCCGTAATTGTATATTTCAATAAATGCATGAAGGTAAAAAGTGTGTTTCCTCTCTTGTATAATATTTTTATTGAATAAATAAAAATATCCAATTAAAATAAATTGAACACAAAAATTCCTTATTTACTGCAAATTATTTAGTTTAAAATAGTTTTTTTAAATAAATTATTAATAAATCGAAAGTAACAGAATTCTAAATAAAATCAATAACAAAATGTGACAACGCTATTCTAAAATTTGTTGGAAAAGATGTCTTATACAGGGTGTCCCAGCAGTCGACGATAACCCGGAAACGGGGAATAGCCCAAGTCGTAAGAGTTATCAGAAAAATATTTAAAAAAATATAAGTTATGTATTTAGAAAAATATAGGGATTTCAAAAAAATCTAGAAAATCTACACCCTGTGACGGTTTTTTCACTACTGTTGCTGCAAATCTCTACTTTTTTTAATTATTATTTTTGTTATGTAATCCTGAATAATGCCTCTGCAAACTGTTATCCAACATTTAGAGCCACCTTGCTATACTTCGGAAGAAAATGACATTGTTTACCAAACCGCATATTTAAAATTAATCATACGCCCAAATTTAACTGACTGCCCTGAAAAAAAAATGTACTACGCGAGTTTGGCAAGTAGCTTTAAAAGTTGGCGCATTTAATAAGGAATCTAAAGTGGTATAACACTTGCTACATTATTTTTTAAATGTGGCACAATATTTTTTATTTTGCGAAGAAACCCATTTGATCAAATTTTCTTATTAACTAAAGATGACATGATGATGAACTTATAAGTGAGATGGAGAGAATTGTTTTACGATGTGTGAGTGAGACAGATACTCCATTGTCAGGTAGTCCATGGGCACCACGCATCGGAGCAATGATCACTTTTTTATTTTAAATTTAGGCTTTTTTTATTTGGATATCTTAGATTTATTAAGTAATTGCTTAACATCAAATATTTATTTAGTAAAATTTACAATACATGTTCAAACTGCCTTCCTTCAGCCGCAATACACGCTCGTCATTTTCTTAAAAAAGATCGGGTTATCAAGGGCGAAAATCTTCTATTCCTAACAAATTCAGCTACTTCCATTTATTTTTTGCCGTAGCTCAGGTAAATTTTCAATTGGCTTTATACAAAAATTTTCTTTCACCGTTCCCCAGTAAAAAATAGCCTAAAGGATTTAAGTCAGGTGAACGGGCTGGCCATTGGATTGTGCCAGCTCGTCCTATCCATCTACTCCGGTATTCCTAATCGAAATATTCTCTAACTGAACTAGCGTCACTATCTGTCTCGCTCACACATCGTAAAACGATTCTCTCCATCTCACTCAAATAGTATCTTAAAATTGCTGTCTCGAAGAGCCGAATAGAAACATCTTTAGTTAATAAGAAAATTTGATCAAATGGGTTTCTTCACAAAATAAAAAAATATTGTGCCACATTTAAAAAATAATGTAGCAAGTGTTATACCATTTTAGATTCCTTATTAAATGCGCCAACTTTTAAAGCTACTTGCCAAACTCGCGTAGTACATTTTTTTTTCAGGGCAGTTAGTTAAATTTGGGCGTATGATTAATTTTAAATATGCGGTTTGGTAAACAATGTCATTTTCTTCCGAAGTATAGCAAGGTGGCTCTAAATGTTGGATAACAGTTTGCAGAGGCATTATTCAGGATTACATAACAAAAATAATAATTAAAAAAAGTAGAGATTTGCAGCAACAGTAGTGAAAAAACCGTCACAGGGTGTAGATTTTCTAGATTTTTTTGAAATCCCTATATTTTTCTAAATACATAACTTATATTTTTTTAAATATTTTTCTGATAACTCTTACGACTTGGGCTATTCCCCGTTTCCGGGTTATCGTCGACTGCTGGGACACCCTGTATACACTGAGAATTGTATCCACAGGGTACGAATTGAAATAGTTACAAACAAAACAGATCAACGGCTAGAATACAGAGCTAGAAGAGATTAACAGACAAAAGTAAAAGTAAACTGTGGGAGAATTGAGAATAGAGACGTGGAATTAACAACAATTAACAGCAAAATAGCGAACAATGTCGAGGACACATCAAAGGCACAGGTTTACCGGATTACCATTCGAACAAAGCGAAACAAAGGGATTTAACCAGACTTTCAACTCAATTTGGATGTGAGTCAAAATTAAAAACTGACAAGTGCCATTCAAATGTATAACAAGGTTGACTTACCTGATGATAGTCAGCTGTCGCAAAATTAATCCTCGCGCCTGTACAAAAGGGAGGAATAACGTTTATGCAAAAAACACATCCCTTTCAACGAGTACAGAAATCTTTTATGAGCGCAAAAGTCCCACTCAAAATTAACTTTCGTCAGATCGTCTTGAGGTTTTGCGCTATTGAAATATCTTCTTTATGAATTATGCGATAAAGACCACATTTATGTGGATGTCGTTAAGTCAAACCGAATGCGACATATTTATTTTAAGAAATCCAATTTTCTGCTGACATCTCATCTGTCGACTTTAAACGTTCAGGACTATGAAGCTGTCTACTCGGTTTCATGGTTATTTTTCGCATACTATCTTTAGTTCATAAGTGATTTTGAAGTTAAAGTACCTTTGCAATAAAGTAATTACCTTATCGATATGTTTTTTTTACAAATATCGAGGTTTAAACCAAGCAAATAATACCAGTATATCATCAAGGATTATGCAAAATTATGCGACTATTTTCGTTGTGTATCCATATTTTCCTGAACTGGACATTTAATTTTTGAATGAACAAATATATATTATGTTGCATGATCTATAAATATTCGTATTGGGTCTAGTTTTTGGTGACACCAAAATGTTTTACTAGCTTAGATGTGTGTGACTTCTGCGATTTGAAAGAAAGTTTTGGTCCTCATTTCTTCTTATTTTTCTTAGGGCAAAAAGAAAATATAGTTTTTATTATAAATGTTGAGGTTAAAATTCAAGCCGCATCCAAAACTTTTCTCACAGAGCTGCGTCCACTGATCATCAGTTTATCTCAGTATCTTTACAATTCATCTAAACCTAATCAACGACTTGCGTATTGCCGTCAATAATCTACTGAAACCTGCAAAGGGACAGCCCATAGTAAAGTTTATGGTGTAACAGCAGTTTTAGCGAGTTCATTACTATAGTTCCAATGACGTATGTAGGTGTCACAGCAACGGTACAATTATTTATTGCGCCATAACTCACATAAAACGCTAAGCTGGCGGAGCAACGATACTATCTTGAATTCCTAGTGGCCGCCGATGCGCCTTCGAGTCGGGTGTGTTCGATTTAAAATTCTATGAAATAACTGGCACACAGATATATTAATGATACAGGAGGTATGTGGGATATATGGCTTTTCAACTTCTTTATCCCGTAATGGTTGGATAAAAATCAATTGAGCTTGTCATAAGGTTTTGTACGACTCAGATCTAGCGGAACTTTAAGGATCTACCATCAATGGTTTCAATTATGTTCTGTATGTTTCTTTTTATTCTAGTGTTAAAACGTGTCTTAAATGCATTTATTATTGAAGTGAAACATCTTTATCGGCGTACGAGAGAAAAAACAAAAGAAAAATTGTAACGTTTTTTCTGTTACGCGCCATCTTTATTTCTAAAGGTGCGCTCACAATGATCAAAATCCTATCTAAACACATGTAGCGTGAGCGTTTTGAGCGCTTAGTGGAACACACCTTAAATTATTTATTTTATATCATCTTTTTATTTTTCATATATTACCAGTACTAAAAGTTACGACATTAGTAACTAATAAGGCAAAATGATTGAGACTACTTTTGCCAGTCGATTCAATTATGCCGGCCGGATCAAAACAGCCTTAGTAGACTGACCCGGGAATGTAACATTATTTGCGTGGGTTAATATGGCATATTTAACACCTCTGCCTGACTGACTGCCTCGTGGTCTCGCAGTATAAGTATGTGCCGTGCGATCTAGAGGTCCTGCGTTCGATTCCGGGGTTGGGCAAAGTGTTATTGGGTTTTCCATTAGGAAATTCTCGGTAACAGTACGAAGCCTGGAAATGTGCCCGAAAACGGCAATAGGTATGCCCCTATTACGTGGGACTGATACATACTTGGCGAAATGTGGGTGCAGAAATGCACCTCTGCCTACCCCTTCGGGGAATACAAGCGTGAGTTTATTTATGTATTTAACACCTAACGTAAGGATTCGTGTTCGCTTCACTCTCTCATCAGGTACGTTGAGAGTCTTAAAAACCCGACGTTCAATCAGTTTTATTACCCTGCGAATGCCTCTTTTTCCACTCAAGCAATTTTATAAGCCAAAGTTCTTATAATTATATTATATATTGTATATAGCGTATCAGATTTGTATGTTAATTTGAATTCAATATTGATAGCCATTTCATGCGACGCTCAGAGTACGAGCGATCTGTGCGTGCATTGCGATGAATTTCTGTTCATAACGAACTTACAGCCCGCTGTCAATCAATACCACCGAATCTGAATTGTCGCTTATAATCTGTTCAGACGTACATCAGTAATGCATGTATAGAGAGAACTGTGAGGAATGTAATATGACCTTAATGATTTTATTAAAGTAGCAATTTATCACCTATGTGGCGATAGCATTGATTTGTATTTGAATACATAAATTCACTTACCCACTATTTTATGTTATTTTTCCTAATGTTTTAATATAAAAATGACTTTAATATTTCTATGAATTACTCGTGTTGATAAAGTTCTCTTTTCGCTAATTTCTAAAAATAAATTATCTTAAAATCATTTCCAAGATCACATCTATCTTCAAAATTCATCAAAATCGCTTAAGTAGTTTATTTTAAAGCCTAAAAGAGTAAACAATGTCACTTTTCATTTGTAATACATATTAGTAGTAATACGCATTATTGCCGTACTGTTCTGAACTGTACTGTGTCGTCACCTAATCCATCCATAGTCGGCCCCTTTGACGCACAATTACGATGTTCTTATTACTGTTCCGTAACATATAGGCTTAAGCCAAAAGCTGTTATGTAGACACGGTCTAAAACGATTCGTCTGTCAATGTTAATTGAAGAACCACTGTGCGTTTACGAAACCGCAATTGCATTATAGTAATGTTATTTCATTATTTTTTATACGCCTCTGGGTCAGTTTCATACTATAAAATAGCAGCTTATATTGAAGATCATAAGCCCTGGGAATAAGTAAATTGTTCAGTGTTTAGTTCTGTTGCTACAGTTTGTATCGGTTATGACATATATAAATTGAAATTTTGAAAATATGTAAATGTATTGTTAATTATTAAAGAATAAAATAACACTCCGTATTTGTTAGGGAGTTTGAAACACGTTCACAACGTTCGTTAACACGTTCCGAATCGGTGATAGCTTAAAACTGACGATTTAAACGTACTTGTAAAAGTCTAATTAAATAAAGATTATTTTGACTTTGACTTTGAATCTCCCATAGAGGAGAAAAAATTAGAGCTTGGTCCACCAGAAATTTTTGATAGTCACTTTACAATCAAAGGCTACGTGTCTTATTTTTTGCCATATGTTCATTAAAAATTTTCAAAGGTAGGTATTAGAAATACCTGTTTATATTAGGTTTTGAATAGGAAGTTCATAAATAACTAACACCTATTCATAACGAATGCTTGTACCCAGCAGTACATAAACTTACATTATCGCATTAATAAGATTTCTTGCAAGTACTTCAGCGGTGATATGTTAGTAACAAATGTAAATATTTCAACCGAAGAATGTTAGAATTTCTGCTACGTTGCATAAACTTCCAAATTCATGCACGCGAACGGCAGTAAACCGCTGCTTATGTATCACAATTCACAACTCATATGCTTAACAGTATATTTGAAAATTATTAACTTCATTTCAATCATCATCATCATCAGCCCATATACGTCCCACTGCTGGGCACGGGCCTCCTCTACAACTGAGAGAATTTAGGCCTTAGTCCACCACGCTGGCCTAGTGCGGGTTGGCGGACTACACACCTAAGAAATTCCTAAGAACTTTAGGTGTGCAGGTTTCATCACGATGTTTTCCTTCACCGTTAAAGTACGTGATAATTCTTTGTGAATACACACATAACTTCGAAAAGTCAGAGGTGTGTGCCTGGGGTTTGAACCTGCGACCGTCGAGATTCTCGACCGCGTGCCTAAACCTCGAGGCCATCACGACTTCATTTCAATGGTAAGCAATATTTGATTTCGTTAATTTTAAATATCGAAAAATCAATGAGCACTTCTCACGTGATTTAAAACGTGTGTTGATGAAACAAGTTCAAAAGAATAAAATATATCTAAAAAGGATCTAAAGTCTAGGCATCCGTAAACTCCCGGTATCAAACACTATCGGCAATACAAAATCAAATAACACCAGATTCCTTTAGCAACGACCGCAAGGCACTTTGTCTCCCCCACAATTCAAAAGTTACGAAGAAACAGATGACGCGAACGCACAGCCCGCATACCAATATCACATAAAAATACTGCGATGCATATTTGTGAACGTAAATACAGTTACATGGGATGGAAGGTTCAAACTCGTTCGATTTGTGTATCGCGCCTATCAGTAACACATCCCGAAGGAAGCGCGTGACGGGAATCGGTGAGGCGACAACGGTAAGATTCAATGGAATAAGACGCGACGGCGGAGATGCGTCGCGCATAATCCTGTTTTTTGTTTATAAAAATACTTTGTTATAGATATCCTTGTCTATGGCATCTCGAGACTTTAATCTGTTAAGTTTTGTTTTTTTTAGCTTCAAGATTCATCATATATCTCGATTCTTTACAAATTGATCCATCTATGCCGTGACTTTAACATCTTATCAACTAAAAGTTGATAATTTGACCTATCTTTTATAATTTTTTTTATCCTTCCTTATTTGCAAATTGGGCTCATAAATAAAATTCTCTAAATAAACCAAGCCTTGTGGCTTTAACATCAACCGCATTAACATAATTGCGATCTTATGCACATCGCGCAGTCGCATTCGCTTAAAAATTTAATATATTATGTTACAATTCAACCCACGCGTGCTCATATCAATAACAATTATCAAAGGAGCGCAATAAATTAACGTAATCATTACCGACCATTAACAAACGATTAGCCCTCTAGTAACCATTGCGAATAAAGCAAGTGTACGTTTGTAGGCCATAATTATGCTTATAATACAAATGAAAAGCGCAACTGCGCACGTACTGCCGATGTCTTGCCTGGATTATTTATTGCAGTTTTATCTTAAAGCGACCGTCCGCGATAAAATAAAAGAAATGTCAGAGAGCTGCGATCGCGATTATCACGAGACGATCGTTGAATCGCCACTGTGTAACCAATTCGCGTCGGTGCGTTCACTTTCTTCAGTTTACACGGCGTCCATCGCTAGCTTTGCACTGGTGTTTATTTTCAATGTTTTTAATAATACCGCAGTGTACTACGCACATATCAAAAATGTTGTACGCGATACAAATGCGATGGAACAGAATGCGCATTGAAAGGACTTTAAACGCGTATTTACGATGTGGTATCGGTAGTCAGTCAGGGGAAGAAAGGCTCGGTCGTCTTCGCGTTGGGTACACGGACAGCCGCGATCATTGTGTAACAGAATGTCCTTTAATTAGCACATGCGAGGCAAGATTATCTGGCTGACAATGTCGATCCCGATACAGACAACTGAATGATATTACTATTTGAGCTCAGATAATTACAAGGCATTGAAAACAAAAAAATACGCTCATGAATATAAAGGGCCTGCGGTAGGTTGTGATAATGATTTGTTAATTATAAAATGTCTGTGCCACGACTAGACGAGTATATTTAGCGAAGTCTATAGAATTAGTGCTGAGGGTCTGTTAATAGACAGTTGGCTCTTAATTTATTTGATTCAATAGCACTAGGTAATGTTTTATTGACTTTTCATTATATGTACATAAAGATTTTATGAAGATAAGATTCTTTTACGAATGTTAAATTCTATGAAAAGAAGTCGACAAAACAGCAAATATCGCTTTGTTATTAAGTTACATCAATAAATTTTCATTTTTAAGTATATAAAAAAGTATCGAATACTGAAAACTCTATCCTAGCTCAGAGCTATAAATATCCCGAACAGATAATGCAATCACAAGCAAGCAATGTATATCGCTTACATAATTTAAAACGGGGACCGTAGCCAAATTGTCGAGAGACCTAGGGGCCAAATAATTCGGCAGCCACCTGGCCGCGGAAACCAGCCAAATCCTATAGCGATCTCGCACTTTGAGCCAACTTTTAAATTAACTGTTCTGGAATATCCTATCTCGCAGTGTTAATAATGTCGGACGTAATTCATAGTGTGGCAATGGTGTAAATCCTTGTTAGTGAGAATCCTTAAGAGCTGTAGTGGCCATGAATCTATTATGAGTAAGGTAAGCTTTCTGTGGATAAATTGAGTTTTTTTGTACAATAAGTCACTTATTGAGCTAGTGAAGTGATTAAAGAAGTTGGATTGTTGAATTCTACTTGGGTAGAAACCGATGTCTCGATGTACGGTAATAAATGACAGACCACTGCAAGGAGTCCGCATAGACATCAAAACGATCTAGTATACTGGCTGGAAATAATATAAAAAACTTCATATTCCAAAGAGGTTTAATAATTTTATCTTAATTTTAGCTAGAATATTTTGAGGAATTCCATGTTACTTATAGAGGATCAGGCTCAATGAGATAAAATTCTAATAGTTTTATATATTTGTGTAAATTAAATATACTTTAATTACCATAGGTAAAATATATTTTCGAAAATGGACTTACAACATCTAAAACTTAAAACTTGTGTTGATTTAAAAAAAATTGTCGTTGAATAGCATTGGAAATGGAGCTTTATTAAAAAGTGTGATCAGAAATTATTTCTTTTAAAGTTTTTACTTGAAAATCTTAGTACCGCCTAACAGTTAAAGCAGAATCTTCACGCAAGAACAGGGGTAATGTTTTTCTTACTAACAGCAAGATAAAGTCTAAAGCCCTCGTTATTATTAATTTCATAATTTCGACACAGCAATATACTCGCAGTCTAAGAACTTACCAGCAAAAGCAAACAACTAAGCTTTTTGAAAATGAGGGAGTACAAAAAGTGGGGATGATTTTGTAGCAATAATAACACAAATCAGAATGCTTTTTTAAACTTCCAAAAATATTGGTACAATATCAGTTAATAAGTCAGTACCTAACTTAACTGATATTGTACCATATACATAAACTCACGCCTGTATTCCCCGAAGGGGTAGGCAGAGGTGCATTTCTGCACCCACATTTCGCCAGGTATGTATCAGTCCCACGTAATAGGGGGCGAGCCTATTGCCGTTTTTCGGTCACATTCCCAGACTCCGTGCTGTTACTGAGAATTTCCTAATGGAAAAACCCAATAACACTTTGCCCGATCCGGGAATCGAACCCAGGACCTCAAGATCGCTCGGCACATACTTGTACCGCGAGACCACGAGGCAGATATTTTACCAATCTATAGTTAGTCAGTTATAGACTACAGTTAGTCTAAGAAGACTAGCATAAAAGTAACTAAAACAAAATACAACTTATACAACATTACCAAAACCAACGATATAGGCACAGTAGCAACCAAAAAAAAACAACTCTCGCATTCACAAGCGTGCTTCAAACGTCACGTTTATGAAATGTCATATCGCGGTAAATCTCAGAATTCTCGTTTATTACCGAGAAAGTCTATTGTCGGAAAGGAGCGGGACAGGTGCACGGCGCCCACGCGGGCGTAGGGGACCCTGGAACAATTATCATTCCGTGTGGTTGCGAAACATGCCTCGTCACTATCACCGGAGCCATCATCACGACTCGACGATTTACATATAATGACTATTCAACAATAAACAACGGTGACGGCGCCCGCCTCCGCCGCCACTTACGAGATCATTTAATTTTTATCTGTAATGCGGACATCACGGCGGTTTGTGACGGGAAATTAGTTGCCATGACGCTTTTGATTGTCTACTCAGATAATATACGCTACAATGACAAAATATCCTAACCTTAAATTAGGATACGCAGATTCGAAGAAAAAATCAAATCAATTGCATCAATGTGGAAGATGTTACTGATCTTTTAAGAACGACTTCTTACATCGAATAAGTTATGTGCAGCAAAAGGGCCTTCGAAATATTCTATACAATATGTATTACTACGCCATTATTCACATTTATATTACGTGTATGTTAAAAGTGTGGAAAAACAACTCCTCACACTTATTACCGCTGGATGCAATAGATTTCTTAACCAAAATTACAGGCATTACAAACGTAACCGATATTGATTTTTAACCACCCTATTGTCATATTTACATATGAAATCAGTGAAACAGACCATAACTTACTTTATTTATCTCCACCAGGACTGTAAAGTTCGTGAAATATTTTACCCACTAAGCATGGCTACCTAAATCCTCGGAATGACTACCTCAATTTGTTTCGGCGTCGTTAATGTTTCAAGTGTTGTAACTTAAGGGTTTTATGCGAATACCTGCAGCTTGAGTGACAATGTTCGACGAAGGCATAATGCGTTGTGAGTCCACGCTTCGAGCCTCCTTGTCTAAGCAAATAAATTAACTTTGACCTCCACAATGGGCGCTGTAAACACCTAGGTTTATGCACGACGGGTACTAATTTACGATAGCTTTGTATTATATTCTAAGTCGCTACTTTGTCATCAAATGTAAACATTTTGTATATTAAAATGTGTTTTATGAGCGACTGCTAATCAATAGTAGGGCTGTACTTGACTTAATACTATTAATAATTACTATTCAATTTACCGATTTAATTTGTATCATTTTACTGAAAATGTCTTTTAAGGTGCCTCTGATTGCAAAACCAGCGATAACTTGATGTCTTTTAGATTGTAGGAAGAATTCGTATTTTTCCCTGTTCCTAGGCACCAGGAATATTCTTTTACCGTCAGTTGCATTTCTAACAATCTAGGAAACCCGCTAATTACCCTATACGCTGGATAGCTAATGATATCCAAGTATGTATAAACATTCTTCTATAATCACGTTCGTAAATGTTTAAAAATGCTTCAACAGCTAGCAACGACAAGCCTTAATGTCGGACTTCTCATGAATATGAGCAAAACACAGCTAATGACAAATAGGATGCCACGCAATGTTACCGTGGATGGGCAGTGTATACACTATGTTGACGACTACACATATCTAGGTCAGATTGAAGCGTTCCAGAATTCTCAGGATAAGGAGGTTGAAAGACGTATACAGATTTCGTGGAAGAGTTACTGGTCCCTTAAAGAACATTTCAAGAGCGATTTACCTACATGCCTTAAACGAAAATTATAATTCGGCATGTGTATCTTGCCTGTCATTACTTACGGTTCCGAGACATCGTCCCTAGCTAAAAGCCAGATGTCCAGACTAAGTGTCTGTCAACGATCGATGGAGCGCAGCATGCTTGGAATTAAGCTTATAGATCATGTAAGAAACATCGACCTGCGCTCCGCAACTCGAGTGACTGATGTGGGCAGAAGATCCGTTGAGCTGAAATGGGTCTGGGCCAGCCACCTTTGCAGGATGGAGGAAAGTGGAAAATAAAACACAAAAACAATTGATAGATACAACCCTACTCATTAGAGGCCAATACAAGAAGTCGGCGGCTTCTCGTAGCTGCTGTTGTATTGCTCTTTTTTAGGTTCACCTGTTGACTGCTAATAAAACACCGCCATAATTCAAAGATCTTTGCTTCGCTCGTATCTTCATGTGCTAGCAATTGGAGTTTACTAGAAGAGAATTTGTAAAGGTTTGGTAAATTGCCATTACGCTTACATAATATGTGTTATACTTTATTATAATTTATAAAATAAGATTTATTTTGTATTAGATAATGAATGCTAGTTCAGCTTACTCCTTTGCTATAGACAGACAGTTGATATCAATACGGTAACTATATTAACAACCTTATTTTAAGATCACTATTACCTGTTTTGTTTAATTTATTTTGGTATAGAATAAAGCGTGGAAAGTATTATTGTCGGAGGCCAAGACTCACTTAGGGTCGCTGCTCCATTGCAGTAAGTAAGCAAGTACAACAAAGGGTAATTTTTTTTTTTTAATATTTACGTCATAAATAGCATTACATGACGATAACACTACGTGAAATAACTGGAAAATAAGATAAAATAATGAAAATAAATACACCCAACCGTCACACATACATAATTCTGACCTCACACTAAGATACAAGTCTTGTGTCGTGGGTATTAGAAACTACAAGAGACTTTTCGGTCTCACGAAAACCCAGACTCGAAACAAATATTTACGGATCATACAAACGTTTGTCCGGTGTGGGGATCGAACCAGCGGCCTCTTGTTACACAAGCTGATATCTAACCACTTGCGGTGTATGAGACTGAAATAGTTTTAACAATTTTATGGTAATACATAAAAACAACGAAAAGTCATATTAATAAACTATGAACGAATTGCTACAAAACCTGAATCATCGTAATAGCATTATCAATAATCGCCGGAAGCCTAACAAACAAACAAAACTTTATCACCAACTCAATAGCAACATAACGATCTATCTAGATAATTAAATCTAAAAGAATCACTTTAAAAGTATAAAGAGACACAAATCTATACGATGGAATCCAACGCTCCCTTCTAATAGCGTAGTTATCATGTAAATACCTCATTATGTAGCAGCCGAAGCTACCGAGTTTCCAAGAACGTACAATTTTAAGGCTTTACTCGCTAAACTGATCTCCAATAGGCATACCGACATAACTTACGACATGTACTAGCCATCATTTACTACGAATCCGAACGCTCAGTAGCCATTAATGAAGAAAAATCGGTAATAGAAATCAATATTCCACACGTTTGCCAAGAAAGCATAAAGGGGACTTCATAAATTTGAGATTTTATACGTACTTAATCCATCCGTCCAAATATTCTTACATCTATAGGCAATTCCTATTCACAATCGATTAGTGTCCGACCATTTAATGCCTCTTGTAATACTATTTCGGCGTATTGAAATACGAGCAATAAAATATATAATTTTTGAATATAAATGAAATTTAAGCAAATATTTTTAGATAACTAATTCGGATTAACAATTTTTATAAGTTCTAATGTTGTTAATGCTAAGAGATATTGTCGTAAGCTTTCAGAGCGGCCGCACACGGTCGGCATTTCTTAACTTTAAATATTTTCGAAACTCACGCATTCTTTGTATAAACATCAATTACATCGGATTTATTACGTTTTTGTCATAACAGAATAACTCCAAAGATTCAACGAAATATGGATTATTTAAAACTATTTCATCAGCCCATATACATCCCACTCTGGGCCACGGGCCTCCTCTACAACCGAGAGGGTTTAGGCCTTAGTCCACCACGCTGGCCTAGTACGGGTTAGCGGACTACACACCCAAGAAATTCCTAAGAACTTTTAGACGTTCAAGTTTCCTCATGATGTTTTCCTTCACCGTTTAAGTACATACATTATAATTCATTGCGAGTACACATAACTTTGTCAGAGGTGTGTGCCTGCGGTTTGAACCTACGACCACCAAGATTCACGACCGCGCGCATAAACTACGAGGCAATCACTACTTATTTAAAACTGTTTAATATTTCAAATTGCGTTGAATTCAAGGAAGTCCGATACCTATCATGATATTATGATACTAGGAAACGAAAATTCGCAACGGCGCTTTCGTAGAAATTTAATTATTCGCATGATATAATGAGTAGTCATGATTTGATTTCATATTTATTTTACAATGTATATTTAGCAAAATAATTGAACCGAATTATATTTTAAGCAGAATTAAAGCAATATATACTCATATTCCTACCTCGTATTCCTACCTCGTATTCGTACCTCGAACTGATTGTTTTTAAATTTAGCGACATAGGAAAACTATTTAGACAACTAATTCCAAGCTTAACTGTAAAAGTAAAAATGCTTTTTTCTTTATTTGTCTATATGGCCTGGATTAAGTTCCAATTATTGAGATTTAATAACCCTCGTCAGATACGCTTATGCTAGTCTAACGAAACGATTTTTTTTTTCTCTACTGAGCTTAGTGAGATTAAGATAATAGTTAGCAGAACACCTTGTTCTAAGACTACATTTTTATGAAAATAGTAATGTTCACATGAACAGATTAGATAAGACATTACCATAGCTCTTGCTACGAGGGATGATGTTTTGACGTGTCGTGTTTGCGATGAAATTAAATAATTTCCAAAAACATTTTTTTTCACAGCCCCCTTTCTATATGAGCTATAAAATCCATTAAAAAACTATTTAAAAACCGATGTAATGAATTAAGCAAGCAAACTGTAGATTATTCGAAGTGATAATTTGTTGTGCGCGCGACATCGCTTTGGGGAAGTTGTTAAACTTTTTTTATCCACTTAAGAAACTGTTGCGTCGTCATTTTTGTTTATTTACGCGCGTAGGGACCCTAATTTACCACATGGCGCTGTTGCTCATAAAAAATAATATCCACATGATTTGAACATAATTTGTATCGAGTTATGACGAGAGGTCCGTGTGTTTTGGACCAATTTCTTTTGTCGCTATTAACCGGTAACTGTTTTTTTGTTTTAACTATAGAAAAAGGTTAACGAGTATTAGATGTTTTTTGTGGTGCTTGTTACGTGTGGTTTGACAATATTTATTTGAGAATTTAATTTCGTCGTGCATGGTTTTTTTTTGGTCAGCTTAATAAGTTTTTGTTTGAGAATTAGTTTCGTGGTAGTTTTTTCTCAGTGTTTGCATTATAAATTATCATTATCCAATCCAATCCATCAGCCAATCGAAGTCCACTGCTGGACATGGGCCTCTCCCAATGACTTCCACAGGGACCTGTTGAAAGCAGCCCGTAACCAGTGACGTCCCGCGACCTTTTTTTTATTACCTTTTATATATATTTTTTATAAATAGGAATTATTTCTTCTACATTTTTAAGAAACCTTATAGAATAACATACATAATTTTCCTGTGTAATATAAAAAGGAACCGTTAAAGTAACCGTTTATGTAAAAGCATTACAAGCGTAACTACTAACGATTCAATAATTAAATTTAACCTTTTAAAGCCAATATATCTGATCCAGACACGGTAGTGTTTCATGCGAAAACTGAGTATTTGACACAGTTAACTGTAAAACTAAATTATCGTGAGAAATTTGCACATGTGGACTTAACCGTAAATAATATCCGATAATCATTAGACGTCGCGCTGAATTAGGATATTTAATTTCAATAGCTAAACTTTAGTTTAAGATTACAAAACAAAAGAGTGTCTGTAGCTGTAGAGACCCATAGATAGCACTGATTAGAACGTTTAAGAAATAGCTATAATAAAAACACAACCACATACTGCTTGGACATTTAAAAATTTGGTAGGCTGTGCAGTTCTACAAAATAAAATCTCATATTTGTGCTATAACACATACAAAAAAATAGTTTAATAGTTATATTATATATTTTATTTTATTATATAACTATTAATAGCCGCCAACAAGCCGGCTTATTTACTTCACGACTTTTTAATTATAATTTTAAATATCGCTTAAAGAAGGAAATGTTAAGTTCAGACAACCACGGGGCTAAAACCATTATTATTTCAATTGTTTCTAATTTTAACTTTTAACTTTTTTTTAACTAATTTTAATTTTAAAGAAAACACTAAATTCAATTACGATTAGTTAAGCAGCTTCTAAAGTTGAGATAATGCAGAGCGATCTTGGTGAATGATAAACATAAGTGATTATTGAGGAAATAGGAAACTGACCAGCGCTGAACAGAATGATCGATCTTGAGATGCGACGCCAGCTAACATTTGAAATGAATTAACCTCCTTGTCTTTATATAATAAATATACTGAAAACGGTTCTGAGACGTGACACCGTAATAGTAAATGTCCAGTAGATAAAAGATAATCTCAGTGAAATAAGGAGGCTGAATATCAAATCAAATTGTGAAGATTGATGATTCAATTGAAAATTACGGTATATAACAGCATACCTCATTAAAGCGTCAAGTTTAGATCGACTATCTTGAAGCATGTATATCAAGAACTAAACGTTACTTTTTATCAGTTTTCTGCCAGTATGATGACGATTTACATACTTTCTAGAGATATCACGTCATGAAATAACATATCCTAAAGAGCATAGATGTTATCTAATATCTAATCTTTAGCATGAACCCTTACTTACATCTAAGCCTTCTTCCGTCACGTAAGCCTCATACAGGTTTCATACGTCCTCACACGGAAGTGACGTTTTAAAGAATTAATTACTTTAATAACTAAAATAATTGGGTATCACGAACCTGCGATCGCTTACACTTCAGTCTTATTAACATAAGCTACAGTCAGTACCTACATTAATTTAACATGAATGATTGGAATACAGATTTTACTTAACATTTCTTTCTGTAAAAATTCTACCCTCAGAATTCTATAAAGTGAAACGAGAGTAAAACACAGTATGACGTAATAAATATTTCCACTTGCTGAAAGCAATATATCTTTGAAAATGATTACACCATACTCGTAAATTTTAGATGTACTTTAGAATAAACTAGTTTCTCTCTATATATTTAAACCAAATCCAAAAAAGGTAACAAAACCTCTGCTGCCAAACACGAAAAGAGCCCGGAGCAAATCAGTATCTGAGTAAACAAAGCAATCGAACCAATAAACAAAGCCCGAATGAAATTCGATTATGTTGTAAAAGCCCACAGTCGTGCGTGAATGACGACAAACGTATTGACGAGGATTATGCAACTGCACTGTTAAACGGACAGACGACGCGTCTAACGGCACTGGAAGAGCCACGCTGCCCTAATCTAGTTTATTACACAAAATGCCTTTTAAGCCAGCTTAGTGGAACACATTTAGATACTCAAAAGGCTTTGTGTACGTATTTGGTGATTTGTGTGAACGCTTTTTACTCCAGTTGATATTCGAATCATTTGCTTTTTTGTGCAATCTACATTCTGTTGTCTTTGGAAACAAAAAAACAAATCGTATGACATTTTTGATATTTGTACCAATATCTCCCATAATATTTGTGACTATAATTTTTTATTTTATTTTATTTTAATTGGGAAATACACAGAACAATCACAATCAAAAATATAAAATAAAAATATAAAGCACAATCCAAAATAATTTCCACGTATAGGTAAAGCACAAAATAGAAGAAGTGAACGACTAATCTAACAAGAAATTACATTATACAGAAACAAAAAGCATTGAATACAAAACAAAAAGAATTTATATAAAAACACCTAAACTAAACTAACACTTACTTACACTAGAAAAAAGTATGTTTTTATAATTATCTAGCGACTCAGAAAATATATAATATAAAAGATGTCAACATTATGAAAATTTCTATTCAATTGTTAATAGTTTTGATGATAGGTCAACGCAATTGAAGTGTTTTAAAGCTAACCCTGAAAGAAAAAACAATCTCATAAAGACCAGGATAGTGCGTGTGTTTAATTCCTTTATTTAGATATCCCACTTTACTCAAAACTCATCAACCTCTCCACTGTTTTCTTACACCACATTCATATGTAAACTGCGTTAAATCCACAGAATCAATTATAAGTGAAATTGTCGAACATAGACTTAGGCAAGGTGCATGATATTTCTGTAACGCAACCTGCACCTGTCCATGCATCCGGCGTTTTATTAATGAATGTTTTATGTCATTTCCATTGGTCCTGATGTCGGCACCTCGGATAGATTTACAGAGCGCAGTCGTTTGTGGGATTAGCGGGACCGTGTTATCACTTGGTTGCAGTTAGCCGAAACTTCGGCTGACTTAGTGAAGAACTCGCGCGGAGAAATCCTAAATAATAACAAAAATTGCTAACGTTTAGCTACTATGAGCTATATTTTTAAAAGTTGTAATAATTCTGCTACATGCTCTATTGGATATTATTTAAAAATTGATTTGAAATTAAAATTTCTATAACTATTCCTATTTGAATAAGAACTGCTGCTACTTGAGTCGGTACTTGAGCGGTCGCGGGTGCAGGCACACACCTCTGACTTTTCGAAGTTATGTGTCGTGAATACACAATGAATTATCGCTTACTTTAACGGTGAAGGAAAATATCGTGTTGAAGCCTAAAGCACACCTAAAAAGTTCATAGGAATTTCTTAGGTTTGTAGTCCGCTAACCCGCATTAGGCCAGCGTGGTGGACTAAGGCCTACACCATCTTAATGTTAGAGGAGGCCCGTGTCCAGCAGTGGGACGTATATGGGCTGATAATGATGGATGGCACTGCATTTACCATCAGTTGCAAATATTAGTATACCGTAATAGTACAAAAAGTATACAGTTCTATTACCGTCACTGCAAGTCACATTGTCTAGTTTCACAGTGTTAGTGATCAAAATAAACAAAATGCCTTAAGACCAACTAATCTCTAAAAATTCACACTTCTTTATCCAACTATCCAAAGCACTTATCCAAAAATTCCACGTCACGTGCTACCGCGGTGCATCCGGCCGAGGCCCTTTCAAGCACACAATTATTTTCGTCAATCATCCAACAAATCGTTTACAATTTGTGCCACATTAGAAACGGTCACGACAATGCCCGCCGACCGGTACGAACTTTGTTTCACAACACTCACTATGCAAGAACCAAGAATCGTCGCGATAATTGCCCTGAATCATTGTGTTTAGCATTCAATGGGTTTATCTTAAAACCTCTTTAGTTAAAAGCTATTGTCTTGTGAAATGTTGGTGGTGAAACTGATGTCCTGTGGCCAGTTGACCAGAACGAGAAGCTCGTGTACAGTTAGTTTATCACCCGATGTTTTCTAATTCAAGCGACTGTTATTATTAGAAAAAGAAAATGACTGGGCTAGACTGCACAAGATAGTTAGAGCAACGTTGTTCAGATAGAACATTGAATGGCCCAAAACGACTATACCAATATATAACCAAAGGACATAATAATGCCCACCTGCTAAAACTTTTTCTGACTCCGCTTAAAGTCGAATGTTTTAGGCAAAAGGTATTGCTTGATAAAATAAAATTGAACCATTACTGCTCACGGTAGTACGATTGTAAAAAGCAGTAGGTACGCTAGCATCATATTTTTATACGTATGCAATGTAAATTTATAAAGTTATTTTTTATAAAGAAAATAATTGTTTTTTTTTAATGTTACATGCCTTTCAAGCAGAAGGAGGAAGAAAAAAGGAAAAGTGTATTTGTAGCTTTTTAAGTCAATATTAAAATAAGCCTCTTAATTAGGGAGAAAGTATCAACGCTGTATTATATTTTGTGTAACAAAAGCCTATGCGATTCATCGAGGCATCCCCACAAATGCTCATTCAACCTGTTGTACAGCAATTTTCAATTAAGAAGTTCGTTTAACAGAGCAAAAAATCCCCTCAAACGTAATTAAGTACCTCCGCATGGGAACGTTAATTCTCCAGTCTTGTACGTAATTGCAAATAATATCTCCGCGGGTTTTTTGAACAGTGAAAAAAAATTTTTTTTTAATTCTTTAACAATCTCCGAAATGGCCGTTATGACAAGCGTAACTAAAATCCATTGTTACGCTTTGCAAATTTAATTGTCAAATTAGTTGGTGGTTCCGTAACTCACTGTTATGGGTTTATCAATTAAAAGGAAAAAATGTGCAACGATTTCACGGAAGTCGTTCTGTTTGTTTTTCGAAAAGGCAATTTCGATTTTGTTCAGTTGTGTAACCGCCGAGCACCTTATCAAATGCGCAATAATCGGCTTCACGTATCAACGCGGTTCAAGCAGTCAAGAAAAAAATCGTCTGCCGCTCTAAATTTCAAACAAAATTACTGACAACAAACTAACAACGTCAATCACTTTGGCTAATGGCGCACAGAGCGATGTTATCTCCGGAGCCATAAGCGCAGTTGTCAGCGAGACGGGTAGTACGTACTTCATAAAAAAGGCTCATTGAAAAATTACGACTTTGAAGCAGTAGCGATACGAACCGGTCTGCAGTCAAACAAATGATGTTCGGATTGTAGACGGACATCCGTGCCTCGAGGCATGAATGTTACGCGAATTGAATTCCTTAACAAACTACACGCCATTATTACAGACCTACATGAACCACGAGGCTAAATACAAACCTCTGTTAAGCTCAAGCACCCTTAGGCCATGTAACTACCAAAGGTTACTGCATATTTGGTAGTTAATAGAGTTAGTAGTTGCATCATAAAATCCAATTGAATTTCCACTATTTGTTGTGTGAGGTTTGATGTTGTTATCACATTAACGTTTTATGTTCAAAATTATTCCTGATCTTAATGTCTTCTCGTACCTGCAATGATTATTTAATTTATTATAGCACGGTAGGAAATGCATATAACTTATTTATTATGTGTGGTCCATTGAAACAGTTGAAGATATTCATATTTGTCGCTCTGGACTGCTGACAACCACATTCAGCTTGATAAGTTGTCTGAAGTATCCTGGTTTTTATCACGGATACCCATCTGAGCCCCTACTTTCCTCGCTATCAACCAAGACCCGTTAACTAGTTTGATATATATCATAATTCCGAATGACGCGAGCCGCTCGAGTGTTTTAGATGGCCGTCATTATTTGAAACACTCCGAGCGGAGTACGAACGCAAGCGCACGCTGTGATCGATGGCGCAACGCGAAAATTGCCGGCGATACAGCCAATATGTTTGTTGAGGCTTAAAGCCGAGTGTTGACAATGGAAAAGCGACACCGTTATTGAAATTAATTGACTTATTATTGTATGTTACCTCCTTTTAATCTGGTAGAGTTCGCTGGGCGGCTAAGAAAGATAAGACGAGATTTTTACACTGAGATCGTGATTTAATCAATAAGTTAGTTTCGGGTTTTATGAGACCGAAGTCTCGCATAGTTGCTAGTACCAATGAAAAAAATCAGGTGTTACGTATAAAACTGATGGTTAAAATAAAAATCCGATCAAGGCTCACGATACAAGGCTTCTTATTCTTCATTCACTTATGTAAGACCACATTAGGTAATTTCTAATAACTCCGGAATCACACAAACAAGAAGTCGACATATTAGAAATATCCCAGTTAGGTTTCTGTAGTGATCACTCAGCTATTTAATTTCATTATTATCCTTTTATTTTTTTGTTTCATTCCTTCCATCCTATAATATTGTAACCTACATTATTAGGGTTCATCAGCGGTGGTGGAATCTTTATAACAGAAAAGCCGCTCCTATCAATATACCATTGTATTACCCTCAAATGCTTATCAATATTTATATTGCAGTACAGAAGAACGGAATTTCAAAGTTGAAATTAGCTCACGTTAATGCCTCAATTAAGCTATCTGCAGAAATTTCGCAACAAGTCCTGACCTTTACAAGTCACATATGCTATGGCGTGTATTTTAAGATAGTTTTGATGTTAATGTTATATTAAATGACTCTTCCTAATAAAAAGGAATTGCTGCTTTCAATTTACTTACCTTGTATTAAGTGAGCCCTTGACTGAATTAATGAGAAGTAATTTTAAAATAATGTTATAAAGAAACTACATTTTGGATACGAATTCCATGAATATGAACGCCGACCGATATGAAAAGGCAATTCTCTAGTCTTGGAAACCAAAACATGTTATTATTTGTTTTGCTCCTAAATTTATAGTAAAAGCTAGATTGATATTTTGCGCACTCACTTTAATCTTCGCAGTTATTTACTTTCTATGTTTAATTTTCTTGGTCCAACCATCACAACGTGGTTGTCATCACGTCAAAGACACTGGTTTGCAAAAATCATGGTGTCCACAATTTGTTATTATCTCCAAGTATAAGCTACTATTAAGTCTAAATTATTTTAACATAGTGCTTTTGAAACATCATTCAGTATGAGCCCGTATTAATGAACGCATCTACAAAAAGTCGTCATTACCTCTCACCACGAAAATCCATTCACATATAAATTAGAAATTACAAAACACGTTCGCCTCAATGTTTTATCGTTGGAATTGTAAGATCAAACAAAGCTAGTATGTTCTTAGCGTTAAAGCTAACAATATACCTGTCCAAAGAATGTAATGATCAAAAATATCAGCAAGAATGTGATGTAAATTGGATAATTGACTGCGATGTTCCCACGCAACGTTCAACAAGCCGTGGATCGGCATGATTTATCGGTATTGAGATAACTATTGTGGATTACGTACATATGGGTAGTATTTGTAACAAAGAAAACGGAATTAGATATTTGGGTTTTGATGTAAGCATATTATTAACTGAACATATTTTTTTTTAATTTTGCCTCACGCTTATCATCTCCTTTAGGTGGGAACTGGATTTTTTTAGATCGCACAAAAAGTCTGTGTGGGAATCTAGAGGAAATCGAGAGGAATTCACGATGGAAGCTAACTTATTAGTCACATAAATCATTAGGTCTTACGATTCTAAGCGGAGCAATAGTTAGTTCACTGACCACACATGCCGAAAAACTTTAAGCGTAAACTTTTATGCCTTAATATATAAATTTTCATTTTTTTGTATAATACATCAATATTTTTTTTGCATTTACATGCCCGGCAAAAGCACGCTAAAAACGATTCTTCAGCATTTTTGCTAATTCAATAACCACATCAATCAATCTTCCACAGGTCGAGGTTGTCATACGTGTATCTGTGTTTGTAAATACCACCCAGTAAGTGACAATGAAATCTCAAATATTAAAAACGGAATAAATTTTGACATTTAAAATCGCACAACCAACTGCTACAATGACATGTGATGGAAGTAAAATTCTAAATTATTTCAGATTTGCTATCAGAAATTGAAAATGGTCACACATTAAAAAGGTTTTATCACAGAACAGTTATGTAACAATATTTGTCAAAAAAACTTAGAATACATTATTGTATTGGTTGATAACGTTTACTTAAAGAAGACTAACAAGGCAAAAACAAAACAATCATTTAAAATATGATTTGACAAGCAAAATTAGTCCTGAAGCTAACAGATCCAGACACCTAGTACATCATAAATACATATCAAACGTATAATAAATCACAATTTCGCACAGCTCCCAATACGTTCTGTGTCAATCCACTAATTATAAATGACAATGAACAAAAAACAGCTCCTCAATTCTCATCTCGCGCACGGGTCTCAGTAAAAAGTGCGAGCCTTCTGATTGACACATGTATAAGCACAATCGTAAAAATTTGTTCGAATAAAATAATGTTAACGCAGCAAGCCCATTGACCCTTATCATTTTTCATAAGATTACAATTGATATCCTTTTATTGGAGCCGTGGATAAAGGCTTGTAATTTGAATTTTATGCCTACCTTGGAACCCAAGTATGTGTATTTGAACTTAAAGAAAAAAATATTATCTGATGATTAAGTATTTATTTCTGAACTAGAGGCGCTTGTGTACCTATTCTACGTACATTATTAGCTAATATATTCGGTTTAATACAGTAATCAGCATCAGCTAATACACCAATTTCATCTATAAAATGTTATCAAGCTTAAATTTTGCCTAACTCAAAACCTTCTAAAATTGTGCCATAATCTAAACTCTGAAAGCAAAAACCAATATCAGAAAAACGACTTGTAATAAACTTTCACAATATCTCTATCCATAATCTGACAGACCAATCGGATGAGAGATGGGCGCGTTCCTTGAAATTCAGCTGGGGACGACAATCGACATTATCTACCCCAAAAAGTTGTTCAAGTTAGGTAACAAAGCTAATGAATCATTAACTAATCTACGACAATAGGGCAAGTGTTCGAAAGAGGAAGCGATAACGTGCCAATGCACCGAACCCAAAAACGAATCATTGTAATGTACAATGCCGTATCTTATCGAGGGCCTGTGCCGCATGACTGCTTGTGTGTTGGTCTTCCAAGCTTCGATAAAGGCACAAATGTTTCATTCATATTTTTGTTTCTAGGGATGGAGATGACATCGTCAGGTTAACGGAATTAAATTTGAAAGCCTCAAAATTATTTTTTACTAAAAGTAGAGTTTATTGACCCGATTGATGTAGCGACAATCCTTGAAATTGTAGTGATAAATGTTGGAACATTCATTTTTACATCAAGACTCGTTCTCACTTCACATCTTATTACACGGGCCAATGAAAGGTATAGTAATTTAAACAAAGTAGAACGTAGATAGTAATAACATAATACTTTAACAATGAAATCAGCCAAATATCCTGATATCCAAATATCTTAGAGCACAAATTCTGCAAAAAAAGAATACTACTCGGAATAACTGACACTACAATACAACATCGCAAAGCAAGAAGAATGTTAAGAGTAATTAGTTAAGAATTTTTAAAAAGCCACCACAAATTGCAAGTTACTTGGCTATAAATCTGCCTCCTCAAGTGTAACGCAGTGTATCATCGCTTCACAGAAGGCTCGGTGCACGCCCGCGTGGTTCATATTTAATGACGTCATTACTGCAGGACACAGAAGCCTGTATCAAGTCTCACGCGCCTTCAGCGTTGCAGTTTAGATATTCTTTAGCAGAAGAAAGCGTTCATGTTTCGCTTGCTTTAAGTTAATACGGGTTTGAGAACATTATACGCTGCGATTAATTTTACATAGTCTAATATGGCACTATTCGCTTTTATGATAGGATACTACAGTAAGCTTGTGCCCATTGTTTCGTTTTGTTCGGTGCGGAGATCGAGCTCAAACCATTCAGGTCAAGGAGATATTCAAACTAAATTCAAAATATGGATCCCTCTATACGAATCATAGTAGAGTTTTGGTCTTTGAAGATTATTAGGCATTTTTTAACTTTTTATAAAAAAACAACTAAGGCACGACTCATTACGATGTTAGTATATTATGATAAGAGACAAGACAGCTGAAGTCAACATGCTCACTCTTTATCCTGACGCAATCTGGCACATGATGGTAATGGAAACTAAGTATATTATCCGGATGATTCCCGAATTGAGCGATGTATTTTCATTAGGGTTTTTCCATTAGGAAATTCTCAGTAGCAGTAGGTATAGAGTCTGGAATTGTTCCCAAAAAAAGGAAATAGGCCCCTATCACGAGGGACGAAAACACAATGGGCAAAATGAGTGTGGAAATGCACCTCTACCTAACCTTTTGGCAAATACAGACTACACAAGTTACTTCATACCCCAGTATTAAATAATTTGACTTAAAATAATCAACCTTCGTAGTATTAACCTTTTTGTTCAATAATGCAGAAAATCAATATTAACATTGAGATTAATCATTTCTGTTCTAATATGAGTCTTATGAGGCAGTGAAGGGAATTTACTGTGTCAACTATTAATTATTTCGCACGATTTGAAGTCAATCTAGTGTCAAAATTTTAATGGACATAAGCCAATATACTTAATTATAATTCAAGGGAATAAATTTAATTTCAGCGCAAACTATCAACGTAATGTAATCGTTTAAGTAATAAGTTGTTGGATGAAAAATGACATCGGCCGTCCTTTAAGAAATATTATAAATTTAACTGGACTATTCCTATCACGGCATGCCAAAGTTAATTATACTGCGTTGATCTAACGTAGGCATTCAATATAAGACGTGACTACATTTGGTGGCAAATATCTCAAGAATATTAACGTAACTTGCCGCCCATTGAGGATAGCTCGATGGAAGTACATTCCGATCCAGTTGCTACACAAACTATATTTCTATATAGTTCTAATATTTGTTACATCATTTTTATATGAACGTTGAAAATAAACTTACTTTATTCTACACTTCATTCACATACATACATACATAAACTCACGCCTGTATTCCCTGAAAGGGTAGGCAGAGGGGCATTTCTGCACCTACATTTCGCCAGGTATCAGTCCCACGTAATAGGGGGCGAGCCTATTGCCGTTTTTCGGGCACATTTCCAGACTCCGTGCTGCTATTGAGAATTTCCTAATGGAAAAACCCAGTAACACTTTGCCCGACCCGGGAATCGAACCCAGGACCTCTAGATCGCACGGCATATACTTGTACCGCGAGACCGCTTCATTCACTCACCATATTCTATAATTTGGCAGAACATTTATATGTGAACGTAGAAAATTAGATGTTATATAAATACTCCATCATCAGTTGGGAATTTATCTGTATTTTTCTCGAAACAAAATTTAAAATTATCTTTAAACATAAGAACTTTTGTAATCTTAGGTAGATCTACATTAATTTCAGTGATACGTGAATTGACCCAAGCTCTAACACCTATATAAATATATAGTCTATTAAATACTAAATCAACTGAATATCTAATGATTCTATAAGCTACGTTATTACCGTAGAGCTACGCTTCAATAACCAATTTAATTACAAGGCACTTTTGCAACTGATTGAACACAGGGACTAATAACGAACTAGTTAGAATTTCTTATTGTTCAAACAAGATAATATATATAGGTGTGGTTGGCGTGGGCTAGATATCTCCTCAAACAAAAGAATGGAACGAGCTGCGAATATGATAACAAAACCAGATATGAAATCAGTGTTTGGGATATAAAGTGAGGGTTCAATTTATTTAAAACTTTAACCCATAAAAAAATTAGACTAAATCACATTTACACGATAATATATTAAACGGTTCACACAAAAAATAAATCTCTTGGGGAAATACATTTACTAAAATGTCAGATTAAAAGTCAATCTCACCTTTGCCTGGAGTAACTATTTCTTCCATTTTAAAGTAGCTTTTTAATGTGGTAAATATAATAAGATAATTTTAAAGTTTTCTTGACTCCTTTAAACTATAAACAATCTTTTTTCTTTGTATAGTATATTTCTATATATAAAGCAACTTTTTTTTTATTATTTAATATACTTTTATGTACACTATACACTTAACTTAACGTAACATAAATAACAAACAACTATGAGGAGAATTAATAAAAAAAAAATATAGCTACAATAGGCGGTCTTTCGGGATGAAAAGTTGTAGTTGTGGCAGTTGTCTTGAAAATACATATAAATAATGTATAAATTGCATATACTTACACATACATACATACATACTATATAAATTGTATTTGGCTAAACTTAAAAGGAGCCGTGGATCCCCGTAATACTACTCTCAATTCGTGCCCGTTCGTCTCTGATAAAGAAGTGTGCTTGCTCAAACTTCAACCTATATTTTATTACGTAACTTCACCCATAAAGCGCATTCCTTGGTTATCGCTTCTTTTGTATTCAATTAGCCTTGCATTTAGATTACTGATGCCTTTCACGACGACAGTGGTAACGAGCGTGGTCAGCTGTCAAAACGTCCAAATAATCGACCGTAACTACATACTTTTATATTGACATTGTATCTAAGTGTCGTAGTATATCACTTTCATTGAACAATCGGTCCGCTTGTTGAGTTTTATTTTGGTTGTGAAGCCGCAATGGATACGATCTTAAGTGTTTAGAATTTTTTAGGGTGTCGTGGTACACGGTGTTCTCGGTTAGGCTCGATTCAAAGCTCATTGTTCAGTCTATTAAAGTCTTTCAGAGGCGGGTCAATTCGGACAAGGCGTGATCAGGTTACGTAATAAGGAACGTTTCGTACACACAACACGTGCATCAATGTGAATGCGTTTATACTAACGAGAATCATTTTGATGTGACAACTATCGATTTTTAATAATATCTCGATTACGTATGGCGTGTGTGAATTGTGGTTCTCACATATATTAAATCGGTATGCGCATTGTTAGGTGTAAAGCGCTTGCCACACGTAAGTCTTGAATAAAAAATGAATTAGGTTGTACACAATGAAGTACATTGCGTTTAGTTTTTTAACACACATAATTTGAATAAAAACTGTAAGTCTCTTGACTTTGTAAAGAATTTGACGTTCACTATGTGCGAAAAGACGCTTTTCTTTCTTCTTAATTTAATACCGGCTGGTTCCAAACTCTTGATAAAGTTTCTGCAAACCTTTGGCATTAATGATGTTTGGACTGCAATTCCCGTGCAGTTGAAAGCCGATGCATTATTTTGCAGTACCAGAAAGAAAGCTTTCTAATATTTTGTGTACACTACAAATACTTAGTTGTTAGTTACATTTATAATACCTTCTATTCCTGTATCCAATAATATAATCTCGTACAATCACTTCAGCATGTACAACTGAAATCAATTGCCCAAAATGAATAAGTAATGCGTTACAGGAACGATCATCTAACTCGACAGGCCGAATAAGATAGGTATCGGATATTAGAGTCCACAACACGGCCGTCGCCACAACCAGAGAGCTTATACGAGTTCGATTCAATCGAGTAATCAAAGCGCCATGTCTGTATCGATTCAACAACTGCTACGGCTATCTTTTCGACGATCAATTTTTGTTACATTCTACACTACCAAAATTATTTTCCTATCTCTAATATATTTTTACAATTAAGACAAGCGATTTGGAGCTTTATTTTCGTAAATATAAGCACACGTTTAGCTTGATAAGGTAGCTAGTGATGTGCACTATTTAAATTTGTCAGTCTAAACATTTCAAATTGATTCACTGTCATAATCGACACAATCGATGCAATGTCAAATGTTTGCGATAGTATACGTTCCTTTTATCGAGTTGACCTTTGGTTTGACTTGTATGGAATTAACGAGTGCGTTAACACACATGGTAAACTATGCAGCTGTAAAATTTTAATAAGCCCAGCCACCTTTAACCGTTTAATGATGTACTATTGAAGTTGGTATACAATGACGAATGGGTGTTAACTTTGTGAGCACGCATAGTCGGTGGGTATTCTTATTTTTTGTTGTTAGTTTTGATTGCGACCACTTTTGTTATGACTGAATGTCCATGAGTGTATACTTTGTTGGCAATACACAAAGTTTAAATAAATTTAATCACATACAACGTAATCGGTCTATCGTTGTTACTGGAGTTATGTTAAAATTGCGAAAATCTTTAGATATGGTGCAAAAAGCAATGATTTTAACAGAGGTGAAAAACATAAATTTGCACAACATGGATCGTTTAGGCACAAGGACAACTGCAGTAAATCAGTGGCCAAGTCTTCCTTTCATTAACTACTTACTGCTGCATTATGATGTAGACATAAAGCAGGTTCAAATAGTATTACATAAAGTACATAAAAGCTTGGAAAAACTTCTTCCTAATATTACGGCTGTAACTGGGAAGTAAATTTCGATGTCCCTGACCTTTTTATCTGATAAGATCACGCCTGGTTTTACTTTTAGGCTAGGTCCCTTATTAAAACCTCTCGGTGTCTTTTATACGCGTTTGAATTTGAAGCAATAAGATCGTAAGGACTTCTTCTCTTCAATTCCTTTTCAGGACTGGGTCACAAAATAGTAGAAATAAGCCTACAAATAAAAATTTCCGCAGTATTGATATAAAATACATGCATACATAAACACACGCCTGAATTCCCTTAAGGGGTAGGCAGAGGTGCATTCTCTGCACCCACATTTCGCCAAGTATGTATCAGTCCCACGTAATAGGTGGCGAGCCTATTGCCGTTTTTCGGGCACATTTCCAGACTCCGTGCTGTTACCGAGAATTTCCTAATGGAAAAACCCAATAACACTGCCCGACCCGGGAATCGAACCCAGGACCTCTAGATCGCACGGCACATACTTGTACCGCGAGAGCACGAGGCAGTCAAAATATAAAATCACATGCATATTTCAGACAAATATTAATTGACTGTGCTTTGAAATTCTTCAAACAAAGTAAAAAAACAGATACCATTCCTTAATAACACAAGCAAGTAATAATGCTATTTTATTCCAAAGCCGGCGTCCTATTCCCGAAAGTTTGT